>CAWVNO010000061.1:3557062-4242062 GCA_963930645.1 Salticus scenicus
AATAATAATAATAATAATAAATAAATATAATTAATTAAATAAATAAATAAACCATTGTACCTATCTTTTGTCGCGGTCGTCTTAAATTAGAAAAATTTTAGTCGGAAAATTTTTCTAAATTAGTTAAAAAAAAAAAAAAATTAGTCTTGAAATAGTGTTATTTTATGATAATAATAAATGATAAGCACAGTTTAGATAATATCATTTCATGAAAAATTAAAGAAAAAATCCTTTGTACCTATCTTTTTGTCGTGGAGTGTACATATATATATATATATATATATATATATATATAATGGAAATTTTGTCATCACGATAACTCCCGAAATAATATTCCAATTCGAACCAAATTTGAACAGCATACTTATTTTATAAATGTCTTCGATGAGTTAGATCATATAAGGGTCTCGACCAAGTTTATAAATGAACTTTATTCGCCATTTTTAACAAAGTAGCGAATATCTTAAATTAAACAGGGACACTTGAAATCAGACTACCACTTTAAAATTTATCATCACGATAACTTTTTAAAGTTGGACAGTGGAGTTATCATAAAAATATCTGGAATTAACGACTTGTTCCGTCAGTCTATTTCCAAGTTGCCGCCACTAGAAATCAAGTTGCCATATAAAAATATACCATCACGAGGAATTTTGAAATTTTGGGTGGAGCAAATATCTTGGATAATTTCGTTGGGCAAGTTACTCTGCCATTTTAATTTTAAGTGGCGGCCACTTGAAAACTTGTCATTATGCTAACTTTTGTAATACTGAATCAATTCTAATCAAATTTGAGCAATGGACTTATCTTTCAAATATCTTGGAAAATGTCGCTAGGCATCTCCCTCCGCCCTTTAGTTCCCAAGTGGGGGCAACTTGAAATCACTGTGCCACTTGAAAATGTCTTATCACAATAACTTTTGAAATACTAAATTAATTATAACAAAAGTTCGAGAGTGACTATTTCATACAAATATCTTGGATGATTTCGCTGGGCAAATTGCTCCACCATTTTGTTTCCAAGTTGCAGCCACTTGAAAATTTCGTATCACGATAACTTTGGAAATACTGAATTAATTCGAATCAAAGTAGGACAGTGAACTTATCATAGAAATACTTTGGAGGTTGTTCTCACAAGTTGCCCTGTCATTTTGTTTCCGAGTTGCGACCACTTAAAATTAGACAGCCACATGAAAAGTTGTTATAACAATAACTTTCGAAATACAGAACTAATTCGAAACAAAGTTGGACGGTGAACTTATGTTATGCTTCAAATATCTCGGATAAATTTACTGGGCAACTTACTCCGCCATATTGTTTCCAAGTGGCGGCCACTTTAAAATTTGTTATTACGATAACTTTTGAAATATTTAACCAATTCGACACAAAATTCGGCAGTGAAATTATCATTAAATATCTTAAATGGTTTTGGTGGGCACGTTGCTCCGAGAATTTGTTTCCAAGTTGCAGCCACTCAACAATCTGTTATCACGATAACGTTCGAATTACCGATTTTATTTGAATCAAAGTTGGAACTACGATTGGATACCACGAATTTGAACTTCATGCTAATATTTGTAACAGTTTTTCGGGAACTTCAAAAGATGTAAACGTAAACAATCTCAAAAAAAAAAAAGAAAAAAGAAAAAAAAAACCTAAAATAATAAAATTTAATTACATTTATATAAAGTATGACTTTATTAGAGAATTTTTTTTTATTTGCATTTATCATTTTAGAAAATTTAAATCATTTTTATCTCCTTAAGAAACCATGCATTTTTATTTTATTTATTTATTTATTTATTCTTTTATTGACAATCTTAATTTGAAACAATTAAAGAATTATGCAATCTCTGTCTCAGAATTAACGATAAAATTTATGTTGTTATAACTTAAAAATATTTTTAGTTTCGCTGCCAATTGTTTCTACAAGGGATAATTCCTAATTCTATAATAAATTATTAAAATCTACTATAGTATTAAACTCAAAATAAAATTTTACTAACAGATAAAAGTTCAATAATTTCACTGGACTCGAAACATTTTCCTTAAACAATATGTAATATATTTAAAAAATATACTTTTTATGTAACTATTTGATATTTGAACTATTGGCCCACAAAAGTTACGTACCCGATTCGGCAAGCGTCATCGTTACGTCACCGCCAAAAACGGCAATTCGGTAATGGGCCAACTGTCTACCGATAGGTCTGTGTTTGTTGGGTGGTTTTATTTGAGTTTTAAGAAATTGCCAGATTTAACAACTTTCTACTTTAAGTACTTTTTAACATAAAAGAATATGCGTATAAAATGGAAAAATGCATAAAAAGAGATGTATTTTTAAATACCTTCTTGACATCGCAAGAAAATTTTTTTTTGTATTCTGCAAATCTGGCTTATCATGTCTTTCGAAAGATACCACTTTCAACTCTCTACTCCATAATTAATATGTTAAAAGTGCACTACAAATTCCATGCTTTACTATTAATATATAGATAAAATAAAAAATGAGACTTATGATTATAAAGAGAATTCATTTATATACATTGACGAGCAAGCAGGGCAAAACCAGCTAGTATTTAATAAAACTACGAGATATGCCTTATTTTTTGTTCCTTATTCTAAGTATTACTGTTTAATACAGGAAAAAAATTAATCTAATTTTTACCGTAAGTAAATCTGAAGTATTTTAAATATATATTTTACTTTGACAATTTTCTAGTTTATATTACTGCATTTACTATATATGTTTGTACAGTTTTATTTTATTTTTAAAATGCGTAAATGATAGCTGATCTATTTGAAAATCAGGAGACGAATTCCCCTAATAAACGAATAATAAAATAAAAATTAATGTCTGAAATTATAAAACTGTTAATTTTTTTTAAAATGCTAACTTCAGAATAGAACTTTAATTGCAGAAATCAGACTAGAACAAATATAAAAGTTTAATGCATGAATTTTTTCCATCTTGTATTCAATATAGATTCTCGTACGTATTTTAACTGATTAAGGTAAAACACAGACATTTTAAATTATGAATTAATGCATAATTACTCGAATAAAAACGATGCACTTGTTAAAAAAAATTACATTAACGGAAAAGGTAATAAGTAAAAAATATATTAATGCAGAATGATTATTACATTCTGATAAAACTAAAAGAATTTTAATAATAGGTTTAAATGTTAAGAATTGTTGTGTACATGTTCTACTTTGAAATTTCTTCGAATGTTTTAAATACTGAAATTTATTAATGCTGTATTACTCTCGAAATTACCTATAGTTAAAAAAAAAAAAAAAGTAGGAAATAGAAATTTAGAATTTTGTATTGTACAATTTTAGCTATGTGTACAATATATTAATAAATCGATTTTCTATACGGACTTTGCTTATATGTTTAAAGAGATTAAAATAATCATAAAACAAAATGCATGAATTTTATTTGAGTTTATTTTTAAAAAGTGTAGATTCTTACAAGATTTTTAAAAACAAAAGATTAACTATAAAAATTGCAATAAAAATCAATGAATAATTACTTGAAAATATAAAAAGAAGGGTAAAAGAAATACTTGCTGTAGTACCGGATAGAATATTTAAGTTATTTTTATATAATTACAATAACACTGGTTTTTGAGAATATTTAATCATTGGAAATATAAATAGATGTTTACGTTTAGTACGTAAATGAGCAGCAATTGATTTCTCAACTTAGTACAAGCTTGGACTCAATATTTCAATTTTATGTACCAAAATATTTTAACGGTGTTTAAATATCTCAATATTCGTATCTTTTAAACTCATATTTAAAAGCATGTGGCTCATAAAATTTTTATAAGAAATTACGTGCTATTTAAATTTTATTGACGACATAAAATATTTTTGTTATAGTTATAAGTACTTATCACTTTCGCAAAGATTTACTTTATTTTTATGGTAAATTTAATTAAATTTTATTATTCTTTTTCAAAGAAACTTAATATAATATTTCTTTAATAATGGATTCTAAAAAGCATAACGTATAGCTGCTACATTTCTTTTTTATCTGAATACATTAAATTCAAAATAACATTGATAATAATATATATATATACCAAAAAAAAAAAAAATGCAGCTAAAATAAATTTGTAGATTGTATTTAATAATGAAAGTCTAGTTATGTTAATATAGATATGCATTAGATATTTCAATATTATCCCTAAACATTTTGCAACAAATATCTTTAAAACTATAATTTATTCAATTATTTATTTTGTACTATGTACTTGCTGTCGTACTTACTTAATGCATTTTTTTTTTAAAAATAATATTACGCAAATTATAGGAATACAGACTTCAGTAACTGTGGAGAAATACTGAAGGTTAAATAACACAGAGAACATTAAAGCTCAGCTCAAGACTTTATTTTCACTTCAACTAAATACTACATCAGTATTTATACAATATTTGAATTTTCTCTAACCAAATGTTCTATATTTCGTAAGTTCTAGAAATTAAGTAACATCAATCGAATAATTAACATAATGTCATTAGTGAAAACATGAGAGCGAAACATAATTTAGATTTTAACAAAAATCAGTTTTAAGTAACTTCTCTGAAGGACATTTCAGCCCACAATATTTGGGTTCTCAGCTCGATGCTTTTCCTTGGAGCTGCGGAATTCAAAGACAAACGAAACATGTTTCGTTACATTTCTCCCCTCCTAGGGGAAGCAGCGTCCCGAAGCAATCTTGTTTGGCTTCATGTAAGTCTGTAAGTGGTCCCCTGGAAATTTTCTTCTACCTTTTGTCAACTAACTGTGCTTTGGATCACATCTTAATACGCGAACTATGTCTGTAGGATAATGCCGTCTTCTTTTTCCTTCCATGCATTCTACTTCGTATGTTACATCAGATATTCTTCTTGTAACCTGATACGTTCAGAAGTAATGTCTCAAAACTTTTTTTCGGATAACACAACTTTTCGTACTGGAATGAAGAACCAAATTAAATCTCCAATATTGTAGCTGACCGGTCGATGTTGTTGCCGTAACTTCCTCAGACCTGGTGATGAGATGGGTTTCAAAATTATCATACGTCTCATTTTCGTGTGTAAAAATTACATCGGGAGATGTTTGTATTTCCGTACATTAAAGAGAAAGAAAAGGCTGAATCTCGTGGTGTCTTGTTTCGCTGAGTTGTGGGAAAATGCCATAAAAGGAAAAATGGTATACCAATTCTTTTGATCAACGTCAACATACATAGATAACATGTCAACCAATATTTAGTTAAATCTTTGTGTCAGTTCATTAACTTGTAGATGATAGGCAGTCCTACAAATGTAAGATATCTGACACAATCTGTTGATTTCTTTTACCATAATAGATAAAAAAGAATGCCCCGTATCACTTATTGTTTCTTTCGGACCGTCATACTTCAGTATGACTTTGCCAACCATAAATTTATCAATGATGGTAGCTTTAACAGTAGGTAATGCCTTTGTAATTGTGAATCTCTTCAAATAATTGGTGCAAACAACTATTCATCTATTATAGGTTCGGGTAACTGGAAAGCGCCCAAGTAAGTCTATTCCAATTTTATCAAATGGTGTGTCAGGTGTCTTTATCGGATGCAGTTGTCCAGGTGGCAGTTGAGGTAGAATTTTCCTTCGTTTACATTCGCGACAGTGAGACACATATCAACGTATGCACCCATATAGTCAACAGCAAAATTATTGAAGCACAAATCTACATATTTCATTTTTATTTATTTATTTTTATTTATTTATTTATTACTATTATTATTTTAATCGCTAATATTTTTATCATCAAATTACTTTTTCATAAACAACATAAAGACTAAGATAATGACTCGACAAATATTTACTTAACAAAATAGTATTAGGTGCAATCATTAATATTAGGTGTGCATTACGTGCTTATGTTTTAAATATTCATTATTACTAGCGCTTCAGTAATTTTGCTACCCACTGTATACTCCTGGCCAAGAATACTTCTTTCGTATCCTGTCGTATGTTTTGGCAAATCTAAGATGGCCGGTGGTTGGAGCATCATGAAGACTCCTAAGAGTATCACGGTAGAGTTGATTCGGTACCACTAAAAGATATTGCGGTCCCATAGGATCGTATGGTCTTTTGTAAAGATTATCGTCTTTTAGCTGGTAATTTTGGTATTCGTGGACCCTCTTGAGGAATTTAATGATAGTCTTCAATGGTTTATATTTTAGCTGCTCCTTTCTGTACTCTTAGATGGTTAAAAGAGACAGAATTAGATCGCTGGCGTCAGTGTCTTCTTGAAGAGGTTTCTTCGAAAGCGAATTGGCCCCAGAATACTTGCATCTGCCCTTGTAGAAAATGTTCATGTCGTGTCCCTTCAATCTCGAGAACCAAAGTAAGATCTTTCAGCCAGCGCAGATAGTGGTGATCCGTTATGACGGCGAAAAGCTTTTGGAAGAATAAGGGTCTAAATTTACTGATAGCTTATAGGACAGCAAGCCAATCTTTTTAGTCTGGAATAATTCATTTCGTATACAGTCAAGGACCTGGATAAGTAGGCTATTGGTCATTCCTTACCACCTTGGACTTGCACTAGCGCAGCACCGATGTCATAACCACTGGTATCCGTATGTATCTTCGTTTATGCATCTGGACTAAAATGTCCCAAAACAGGAACACTCGTCCATAAATACTTGAGAGTAAAGTAAAACCTTTATCCTATATACACTCCTTCTCATAATTATAAGGACACCCGTTTTTCTATAAGGGAAATTATGAGTCTTCAATCTCTGTAAAACAACTCTGATTTTGCATCAGATCTCTCTCGTATCGAATCAACAGTTCAACGTTTGATCACATATCCTTCAGCAATTTTAGATCTTCGAATGTCATTAGAAATTCGGCAGATTGAAATTATCCTTCCACTTGAAAAACACATTTATCATACTTCACAACATGAACGGTTTTTTTTAGAGGAATTATCAGTAATGTCTTTCCAGGGAAAATTGAAGGCTTATATATGAATTAATCTAGCCCAGTAAACAAATTCGCATGTCAACTGTAATTTATCCACTAGTAATTTAAATAAAACGAAAAAATCTGGATCGTCCCTATAATAACATGTAAAAACTTGGAGGAAAACCCATTTTGCATTATTTTTTATTAATTTGGTTTCATATTAAAAAAGTTATAGCAAATTTGGGTTTTAGAATATTAGATATATTAAGTGCACTTAGTTAATATTGTTCACAATTACTTTTACATTAGTTATTTCAAAATATAAAGTGTCCATATAAATATGAGAAGGAGTGTATATGAAATGCTCCACGAGAATTTTGCTTTTCTATTCAATTCTTGTAGAGGCTTTGTAATGTCAGCGAAATTTCTTATAAAACGTCGGTAATATGAACATAGACCTAGACCTAAAAAAGTGTGATTACGCCTGCTATCTTTTCTGGATCGGAATAGATACCATGCTGATCAATTAAGTGTCCCAACATCGTCCGTTTCCTCTTTCCAAAAGCACATTTATTGAAGTTGAGTGTTAGTCTTGCCTCTTGAGCACATTTTAAAACTTTCCTCAAACGTACGTGGAGTCATTGGAAATTCCGTGCATATACTGTTTTGTCATCTAGGTAGCACAGACAGAAGTTCCATTTAAGGCTTCGCAATTTCATGCCCATCATTCGCTCAAAAGTAGCTGAGGAGTTACGTAAACCGTATGGCATGACTTTGAATTCATAAAGACCATCTGGAGTTAGAAAAGTGGTCTCTTTCTATCCTTCTCATCCTCTATTTGCCAGTAACTTCAAATCCATCATGGGATTTTTTTTTCACCAACAAGGTTTTCCAAAGCATCATCAGTTCGTGGTAGAAGGTGGACGTATTTTTTGGTGACTTTGTTCGGTTTTATGCAATCGAAACAAAATCGCCATTCACCGTTTTTCTTCTTTAGATGTATAATTGGAGATGAACTAGGACTATCTGACGGTCTGTATCATATTTTCTTTCAAAATACTTCGTACTTCTTCAACACACGTCTCTCAGTAGCTGATGTGCGATGAGGTCTTTGATGGATTGGAACACTGTCATCTGTGAATATCCTGTGCTTCACAGAATTATGTCTCGATTTTTTAATTTTTATGATAAAGTCAAATATGTCACTAAATTCTTCTAGAAGATTGAGTAACTCGTCTTTTTCAGCAGAAGTCAGTTCCGGAACTAAAATTTTTCTTAGTTTTTATTGAGTGAATCACTTTCCATATTTGTGTTTCTTATTCTTTCTTTCACCCTTGTCATTCAGCGAGCTGATTGGATCATTTGTTATGGTTTTCAATCAGCCTATTTTCATATTTTTTGTGTTATCTGAGTTCCCCCGAGAACAATTCGTTACCCATACTTTGCAACAGCCATTCATGACCGAGATTATTTAAGCTGTTATAAATAAATAGCTTTCACACCTGAGAGTTTCACTTCCGATTCATTTTTGTTTTGTTTTTGGAATTTATGAATTAAATGTCCATAGCTACTGGTCTGAATGTGGTTCATCTCTATATTTTATTGCAGCAAATAAGTGGCAAACTACTTCATTTGATGTAGGATTGTCTGAAAGAATTTCTGCAAGTTGGAAAACTTCATTCGCACAATCTATGAAGGCATTTGTGGCATGGAAAAAGTCCCATCCCAGTATTATTTGGTGGCTGCAACTTGGAAACTCTAAGAATTCAAATGGTTTCACTGTTCCATTCAAATTTATTTTCAACACAGAACTTCCTCATGCTGTTACAAGTTTTCCACACGCAGTTTTCAATACTGGTCCATTATCAGAAAACATAGGTTAATGTAACTGTCTTTGCAATTTCTCAGAGATGACATAGTAGTTGGCACCTGAATTAGCAAGAGATTTTACTGTTATCCATTTACAGTAACATAAGTGGTATTCTTTTCCAACTTAGTCGTAGTATACGTCGGAGGATTTTCTGCAATTTCGGCCTTACAGCTAAAAGAGAGGCGAAGATAGGATGAACTACTTCTGAAACTTGTAGTGCTGGAAGGTGGTACGTGATTGTCGTCAAAACTGTTTAATGTACTCACTATCTATGTCTCTATGAAATCTGTATATCCTAGAATTTCTTGTGTTTTCAAATATCTTTCTCTACAGTAATTCTGTACGTGCTCTGGATGTCCGCAATGGTAACAGATTGGTACTTTGCTGGCTTTCCTCCATTAGTCTGTCTTACGTTGGGAAGTTGTGTCATTTCTGGATTTATGTCTTGTCTGAGTACTAAGTGGAACTGATTGTCAAGGAATGATATTGTGTCTTCTTTGCTCCGTGAGGGAAGCCAAAGCTTCAATGACTTCCCCTGGGACAAACGAGGTAATGTCCATTGCAAGTTCAAATTAATAGTCTCGACAGTTTCGATTTCAAGACAAACTTTTTTAAAGTTCTTCCCTCGCAATAATGCGTATCAATGTTGTCATGGCATCGATGTTCATTTCAGCTGCCATTGTAGGATTAACATAGTAACCTCTTCCATCTTTGTTGAAGGATCCGCGTTCGTCGATGGCTTTCAATCTGGCGGTAACATTTCGTAAGAGCTTCCACTGTCTTATAATCTTGAGTAAACAGGCTCTAGTACAGGTCCTCAGCAATATCCTTAATGAAATGGGCCACTTTCTCTTTCTCTTCCACGGAAAGGATGATTTTTCGGCACAGAGAGAGTACGTGTAGTTCTCAGATATATCTCCAACTGAATGTACACGGGTAAGCAGTTCAGCTTGTCGTCGTACGTCATCTTTCTCGCAAAATGTATTCTTTAGTATGTTCTGGAATACACTCCAACAAGTAAAAGTGACCTTGTTGTTATGAAAACATTGCCTATCTGTTACAGCAAGGTCAAAAATTACGTTTGTTAGGCACATTTGTTCATCCCGTTGTTGTACGTGGAAACTGGATTTCTAAGTAGTCGATATATTAAAAGTGGTATTGTAGAAATATCAGCCTTTTGCTCGGTTTCGTTCGGCATTCTTCTTGAACATGTGTTTGGAATGTTGTCAATCTCCGGAGGATGACCTTAAAGCCGATAACTTTTGCGTTGCTCTTCAGTTATATATTTTACTTATCGTACCCAGCACTTCCACCAAACTGTCACGTAAATTATGTGGGTGCATACTTAAGTAACTGTGGAGGAACACTAAAGGCGAAATAGCACAGAGAACATCAAAGCTCAAATCTAGATATTTTTTTCAACTTAACTAAATGCTACATAACTATTTATACAATTTATGAAATTCCTTGAACCGAATATTCTGGAATTTGAAAGTTCAAGAAATTAAATAACATTAATCGAATAATTAACAAAATGTCATTGATGAAAGAATTAGAACGGAACATAAAGTAGATTTTAAGAAAAATCACTTTAAAATAACTTCCCTCGATGAGACTTGAATCCACAATCTGCATCCCGATGCTTTACCTCGGATCCATGGCATTCATAGACAAATGAAACAAGTTTTGCTTCAATATTTCTAAAATTTTAATTAAGTTTTCAAAATTAAATTTCCTCATAAAAGAAAAATTTTTCTTTAACAATATTTCTCTCAATTTATAATATTCATTTCAATTATTTCAATAAAAAAAAAAGCAATTTTAAAAAACAACATAATTAAATAAATAGAAAAAAAACTTGATTATACTTCATGCTCAGTCTGAATATTTTCGACTGGGCACCCAGCCGTAAATATTCCGACTCAGCATGAAGTACACTCATGTCCATAAATTAAAGATAATGCTAACTGCGGCAAATAAAGTTTCAGGAGTAAAACAAACAGGACTTATTCATAAAGCCCATTTATTAAACAAAAGATCAAGAACGAAAAAAGGTGGTTTATGTATGATACCATTTATAAAAACAACAATTTTTGCTCCCTGAAGCATTTACAAAAAATATCTCTCTTACAAAAACTTAACATTACATGGTTTGTATGATACTTAATAAATTGTATGTCTCTCAGATGTTGAAATACAGTCCTTACGACGCCCAGAAATGCTGAGTATTAAATTATCGATCTGATCTTGGGGAAGATTACTCCACTCAGTAAGCAATGCTCTCCAAAGTTCCGGTACACACGTAGGAGGTGGTTGACGGGCTACAACTCGCCTGAAAAGCATGTCCTACACATGCTATATCGGATTCTAGTTAAGTGAGATTGAAGCAGGACTATTTGGTCCCGCCGTTTTGGTCCCGCCACTTTGGTCCCGCCATTTTGGTCCTGCCGTTTTGGTCCCGAGGAAATTTTGGTCCCTGGCCATTTTGGTCCCGAGACATTTTGGTCCCACCAATTTTTTGCAATTTTTTAAATATGTATCAGTTTTTTAATATGATAACATATTTATTGATACGGGAAAAGTGAAGTGCTCTTAGAATATCTTTAATTAAGGAATATCTTACACACGAATATATAAATTTTCGACATTACGATTGCTGCCTAACTATTGAGATTCGGAGAATTTTGTACTAATTTTTTTACGAACATTTTATTTATTTATTTTATGCAATTGCACTTTTTTTTAATTGATATTTTTTTCATTTGATTTCGATTTAACTTACTTCAATTGTAATTTGAATTTTAATTTACTATCAGTGACAACATTTTGTGATTTTAAAAGTATTGTTAACAATAACAACAGTAGATAAAGTTTGAATTATTTTAAAAATAATAAAATACAGAAAAATTTTGTTTAAAAAAAGGGAAAAAGAAAGAAAGAAAACCTTACGATATTAAATATAATTTGCTTTTAGTGGCAGAATGCTATTTCTTTCAAAGAATTAATTATTGGCCTGCTCCCATCATAGACTCTTCTTCATAAGCATAAGCTTGGGATCATTTATGAAGTTCTTGAATTTATATATGAATTTATTCATAAATATATATATGTGTGTGTGTGTGTGAGAGAGAGAGAGAGAGAGAGAGAGATACGTTTCATTCGATTTGATTGTGATTTAATTTTTATCATTAATCTAAGAGGAATTTATTTCAAAATCTGTGTTATATTGATAATAATAATAAAAAAATGCATGTTTGTTTGTCCGTGATACTTAATTACGTTAACCGTGTATATATGTGTAAATTACTTTTATTTCAATTACAATGGTTTTATTTTAAAAATGAAAAAATGTAAGCAATCCAATATTTAATTAACTGTGCGCATTGCAAGCATAAATGTTCAGAAAATGTTGATGTACAATTTTTTATCTTTTTAGTTTAATATTATGTTAAAAAAAAAAAAAAAAAAAAAAAATCTGTGTCTGATATGTCTCTATGACAAAAAGCAATGCCCGCATTGAAATCTCTGTAGCACATTGAGATTCGTTTCGTACCTGTTTCTCCCACAGACAATAAAAAGACATTTCACTGTTTTGTTTCAGAGCATTTGAAAAAAAAAAGAGGGAGGGGAGGGGCTTTTAATGGACATTTTCTGAAACAATATTGTAAGGGGTTATAATGGAATAAAAATGCTTTTCCAATTCTACGTGATATGTAACTATTTCCTGTGTTTGACAAATATATCCGGATTGACAGAGAAAAAAATGACTTAAGTTTAGCAGATCTGTACAAATTATTCCTGAGATCATTATTTAGGTTCCTCGCACCTTCTTTTACTATTAAACTCTAACATTTAGGAGATGCTTCGATAAAGCATTGATTTTCTACAAATTTTGTATTCGAGCACTCTAAATATGAATATGATAATTAAGAGCCGCATTACAGTGTTTTATATTAAAAACCTTGTATTTTATTTAAACTAAAATTTTGCAGACTTAGATAAATTAACAATGCTTAGATCTGCGCTGATAACTAATACCTTTATGATTCAAAATTCGATCCGAAATAATAAATTTTCTGTTCCATGTGTCCTATAGTTACATCATTTTCGACAAAGGTTGTAGATATTCAACTCTCCAATTGAAAATATTCGTCTAAGGTCTATTTTTCCCGAAGTTCCCTCATGTACGAGTATTTGCTGTCCTTTTTCCTCTGTCGTAGAAAGAAAAAATCTAAAATCAAAATTTTAGACATTTTTTTTCAGTTTTATTTGTTACTACAACCTTCTGTTGCAAAATAATAATAATAATAATAATAATAATTTTCCTACCCTCATGTTTCCAAGTCAATTGACAAAAATTCGAAATATGAAGAAGAATTTCGCTTTTTTCTGTAATATTTTGATTATTCCTGATATCGGGACCAAAATGGCGGGACCAAAGTGGCGGGACCAAAATTTCCTCGGGACCAAAGTGGCGGGACCAATTCGGCGGGACCAAAGTGGCGGGACCAAAACGGCGGGACCAAAGTGTCATGTACCCAGTGAGATGGCTGGCCATTCCATGCTGGTGATAGTTTCAGATTGTAGGCATCCGTGTACAATGTTTGCACGTTGAGGACGCACATTGTCATCCATAAACACAAATTCTGGGCCCATGACACCCCTAAACAAACTTGCATGTTTGTCCTGGGACCTGAATGATGTCCCGATAAATTTGGCCTGTCATGGTTCCGATTTGAACATGCAGATCTGTTCTGGTGTCCAATATTATCCCCCCCCATACGTGCACTCCCCCCACAGTAACGGTGTCGTTCAATGGAGTTATTTTGGTGGTAATGGGTACCTGACATTCTACATATGAAAGTCTGGCGTGAATCACACTGAAAGTTAAACCTGGACTCGTCGGAAAACATCACGTAAGCCCAATGTACCGCTGTCCACATTGCATGTTCTCTACTCCAAGTTAACCGCTGGCAACAGTGCATTGCCGCGAGCGGAACACGTCTAACAGGCCTGCGAGAATACAGACCAATAACTCCCAAACTTCTATACACTGTTTGCCTTGAAACTGTGGTACCTGTGAATGGAGACAGCTGACGAGACAGGTCTGATGGTGTGCTTTTTCTGCTTATTTTCACAGTTACTGCCAAATACCAGTCGTCATTCGGCATTGTAACTCTGGGCCGACCAGTACTGTAAAGTCGACTGGCATTTCCATCATTTTGGAATCGTTGCAAAAGCCTAGAGATGGCACTTTGGGTGATTCCAAGTTCCCCCCGATAACTCTGTCTGAGTACGCCCACATTCTAGTCGGCCGATAATTCTACCACGTAAAAAAAATATCTGCATGCGTCCTCTGTGTCATAACTATTCGGTTGTGGCACTGAGCGGCATACAGAACGCTTGGGAACAATTTTTCTTCTTTGCTCCCATTCCTTATCTATCTCCTTCTTACATTTTCGTCATTGTAACATCATATCTGCGTCATCTGATGTCTTACTATAATTTTCATATTATTCTTAGAAATGTGTGTGGTATTTCTACAGGTTTAATTTTTGTATTAAAATTCAATTTCCGTGTGATTCTGAATTATCCTTAATTTATGGACATGAGTGTATAATAAAGTTTTTTCTATTTATTTAATTATGTTTAAAAAAAAGTAGTTTAAAATTTTGACGATAAATATATATATATTTAACACGTGTGAATTTCATAACAAGAAATTAATTTTTTTACATTTATCTTCATTATTAATATTATGTACAGTCGGTAACAAAAGTGTCCGAATACTAGCAAAAATTCCTATGTAAAAAAAAAAGTACACTTCATACGGTTTTGTTAAATAAATCCTTATCGAATCATGTTCTTACACTGTCTAAGAACAGGTTAAATATGTTTTTACATAGGAAATATTCTAGTGTTCGGACACTTTCGTTACTGACTGTATTTAAAAGAAAATGTATTACTTAGATTATCTTGTATTTCTAAAATAGGGCTTACTAAAGTTATCGATAGGAATACATAAACAGATTATTAGTATCGAATGATCTTTATAAGGAGTTATTTCAAGTAAGCGATAGATTGCAAAACTATAAAATAATCTATTAATTCATAAATTTTACCTTATTAATTATATTAAAAATAAACTTTGACTTGTTAATTACCTTAATTATAATTAATTTATTTATTAAACGAAACGGACTATGATGTTTTTGGCGTACAAGCGGTTTTTAAATTTTAAATGTTTATATAATAATGCTCCAAAATTAAATATATCTCTACTGGGAGTGTAAAGTTCCAGCTTGTAAGATAGTATAACACTTTTAGAGTAAAAAAAAAACTTATAATTAAAAAAAAAAAAAAAAATCACCTAATTTAGTTGATTTGCTTGTCTTTTAGGCTTTTTATCTTCTAGCTTCTCAGAAATGATCGTCATCACTTTGGTATTCAGCGTAAAGATTATTAGTGTTTAGGCTCGGAAGATGGGAAAGGGGAGATTTCTTTGATGCCATTAGTTTCAAAATGATGCCAATGGTTTCAAAATGTAAGGGGAGATGTTTTTTCTATAGGAGCTCCACTCGATTCAGTTAAAGAGTGGATGACGAACTTGCAATGAGCAACATTTGTACTGGATTTCCGACGAGATCCTGTTGTTTCTTTAGAACAGTTGTACCGTTTCTGGGTAATACGTTTAAAGTATTTTTGAAGAAAAGGTGTCCGATACATTTCATCCCATATCATTCATATCTACTAATAACACTGCTCTGCAAAAGTTAAAAAAAAAAATCGAGATCTGATATCATTCTTGCTGATTCTTATGTAAAATGACCTCCTGAATCGGAATATGATTCCCACTTTTCCCAGTCACCCACCGTTTTCTAGAAATACCACCCCCCTCCTTCAATTTCTTTCCCTGTTCGATAATTTTATGACCATAAATTTGATTTGAAGAATGCAAAATAATTAATTTAACACCTAAAAACAAAAATATATACAAAGTTTAAAAAGTAATTTTAATAACAGATTAAAAATACATAAGATATGTAATGCATAACTTCAGTGGCAAATCCTTCCCAAAATTTTTTCCTGTTCGCAAATGTTCATGTTTTAGAATTTTCCAACTCTGTAGCCCCTCAGAAGCTATTTAATGGTTAAAATAATCCTCCCACATCTTAAAACTCAAATTTACAGCCATAAAATCACCGAAAGGTGATAAAATTAGGGGGGGACCCCTTTCCTAAAAAACGGTGCGTGATAGAGCAAAGCGGCGTCATATTCGGATTCAGGAGGTCATTTTACATAAGGATATACTAAAATTGTGTCAGAGGCAACTTTCATGCCGAGCAGTGCAATCAGACCTTCCTGCAAATCGAAATAAAATGGCATATTGCAACACACTTTTTTTTCTTTTTTACTTACTCACGACTCCCTTGACGAAATGAAAACAACCTGAAACTTTCCGATTTACCACAGTGTTTTCTGAAATTATCAGTAGTCCGATATTATTTGCTATGATAAAATGTCATCTCAAAATTTTCTTGCAAAATACCCTGAAGCTGTTGAACTTTGATGATATTATTAGAAGATTGCATAGGCATGCAGGGCTGACCCAGGCATTTTTTTTTTTTTTTTTTTTTTTTTTTTTTTAATAATACTATTACCATATCGTAAAATTTATAATACATTCATGCTGTCAAAGGGCAGATTTACCTGCAAAAATATATTATAAATTTTATCTTTTGGAAATAGTAGTACATAAAGAATAAAAAAAAAATTCGTCTCTGACTGTCCTGCACTTAGAGTGGAAAACACTTTTTACATGTCACTAATATCAGCTGAAATTGTTATACAAGTAGCTATAAATATGCTTAAATAGTGCATTACTTCTCAACATCTATCTGAAATATGAGAAGAAATAAGAATAATATCATATCACAGTAAAGAAACTTTTGAAGAAGAAAAAACTTTACAAAATTGCATGAATGATGTAGAACAGTGTTTAAGATATATTTTAATGTTAAGAAATTGTTAAACTTTGCCACAAAAAAATTGATGTTAAACTGTTCGTTCTATAAATATTGGTTCAAATATTCGGTCCTATAGGAATTTTGAGACCTTTTATATTACGTGTTAAATCCTGGATGCAGAAAATCTGGTGGTTAGAAATAAATTACATGGCAATTTGAATAAAAAATAAATTACATGCTGAAAAATTGGTGTCGCGAAATATAATAACTCTTAAGGTTTTTAGTTACATGCTATCATTTTTCTCATACTGCACCAAACGATATGAATAAATATGAATTAATTTTTTTTTTCTGTCTCGAGAACGAAGGCCGCGAACACATTGCCAACATAAGAATAAAAACTCGATGGAAACATCCGAATTGTTCTCTATAGTTTCAAAAAACAGCGTGGTCCCATTGAAAATACTAACGTGAGGACAGGTGTTGGACAAAATAATGGAATCATTTTCATTATCTTACGTTTTGACAAATATCTCGAAAAAAAAATGTTGATCTTGAATTTTTGGAATAAAAAAAGCGTGTTTTTACTGATATTTTCCAGCAAAAGTTTTGTCACGAACGCCTTTAGAGGGCGAACAACAAATCCAATAAAATAAGAAGTATTTGTGATTATCCTGTATCTGGAAGTGCGTCCACTCATCTGCAAATTTTAGAATTGGTTATAAATGTTATATTTTATACATTTGTACAGTTTTGTGCGACTAGCATAAATATTTAAAGAGTTATAAATATTTTATTGAAAATGGAAGAATTTTTCGCAAGTTTTTACTTGAAAAAAATATGTTACACAATGAAACTAATACAATATTTGTAATACATTTTTTTTTCATAGATATGTACTACATACCTACCAAATAAATAAATAAATAAATAAATAAATAAAATAAATAATAATAATAATTGTTTGAAAAGAAAAATGAAACGTTTTATATGATAAAAATTTTCATTTGCGAATGACCCCTTATTATAAAGACCTTTTTAGAAAAAAGCTGAAAAACAGCTCACTTAATCACCGATATCTCTATGAATATTCCTGATATTCAACTAGATTTTTTATAAAGTACTCTATTCAGTTCCGTGTTAAACTATGCGTTTTTTTTTTTTTTTTTTTTTTTTTTTTTTTTTACAGTACGCGCTTGCGCAGCAATAAATTATTTACTAGAACTGCCCATATCTCTTGAATATTAAATATATTTGTTTTACGCTGTAGTATAATGGTACAGGCATATGTTGTCATATTTTATGAAATTTTTATGAAATTTTAAAAAACCCTTTAGAGTTATAAAGTAAAAACTTGCGAAAAAGTTCTGAATTTTTTAATAAAATATTCATCATTTTTAAATATTAGAGTTAGCCTCAGGAAACTCTACACCAGTATAAAATATAACATTTTTATACCCATTTGCAGACGAATTGATGCTCTTCCAGATGCAGGGAAATCACAAATACTTCTTATTTTATTGGATTTGTTCTTCGCCCCCTATAGGCGTTCGTGGCAAAACATTCACTGGAAAATGTGAGTAAAGGCATGTTTTCCTTATTTTCAAAATTCAAGAACACATTATTTTTTTTTCGAGATATTCGAAGAAACGTAAAAAAATGAAAGTGTTTACATTATTTTGTCCAATACCTGTAGGTTATAACACATGGCAGTATTTTTATCTATTACATTGAATTAGAATTTTTTTTTTCTATGCTGAGCTATTTTCTGTTTACGGGAAAGATCTACCTCTGTTTTTTCTTATGTAAAAATTGCACAAAACATGGTAAGTGTAGCAGATCTTAGTTTAAAATATCCTGATTCAATTTGAGTGTATATCGGACAACGACGCATCTCTTCACTTATAAAACTACTGGGATTCGATATTTCAGGAGGCTATATCTCATTGTCTATTAATTAAAATTTTACCGAACAGTATATATAAAATATTAATCATGGAAGATGTAACGATTACATTTCTGTACATGTTAAATGATAGGTGGCGCTGTTATTTAAAAAAAAATAGAAAGAAATGTTTTTTGATTGCCACATTGTACACGCAGTTTAGTTTTGTTCCGGTTAGAATTTCTAATTATATATATATATATATATATATATATATATATATATAAGTTCCAAAAAATGCAGTAAAATTTTACTAATATTTTTTAATGATATGCTGGTATTTTCAAACAATTAAAGGATCTTTTTTTTAACCGCAAAATTTAGAGTACCATTAACATTTTAATTTATCTCAAAATGTCACACTCCATTCGATTTTAAACATTTACCTAATAATTTTCTTTCCAACTATATTATTTTTCTTGTATAATTGATTTTAAACTCTAGATAAGTGACGAAACTTTCCTTGCATAACGTCAAAACAAATTATATGAATTAAAAAACTTTTGCGAAATGTCCCCTAAACTAAAAAGTCATTAAATCTTAAAAAAATAATTTAAATTTCTTGGAAAGTTAGCTTTCTTCAAAGTTTATTTTCTTCATGGCTAGATTTCCAGATGCTAAATATGTAATTTACTTCGACTGTGAAGTGATGAAAATTGTAATTTAACGGAACTCTTAAATATGTTAATATCGTCGAGATACATTTTTTTTCTCTCATTTTAAAACGTTGAATTTTTCTTGAGATGTTGAACATAGTTTGAAATTTTTGAAATATCTGTGCAGCCACCCATTTTTTAGAACATGGTTATAACAATTTTCAATTTCTTGAAACTTGAGTCTTTTTTCCTCTTAAAATATATTGCAAATGAGCTGCGATTTAAATTTTCATTTCAAAATTTGATACATACATGGAAAATTTTTATCTTTTCTCTGATGTGATTTAAATAAATCTCCAGAAATGTTCATATTCATTTTGCTTCTAGTAAATGATGTATGTTTAATTTTTTTTTATATATTAAATACATTTCTAATAGTATTTACAGCATGTAAAAGACATACTTTAAGATAAATGCAATTAAAAATTTAACAAAAATCAAATTTTAGAAATATTTCTGCAGATTTCTAAAACTTACATTAACATATTCGTGACCGTTGACGTAGATTCACGTCATTTGAAAATCTGTAACTCCAGTGGGCGTTTCTTTCTCAATTTGTATGTTATTTATTCCTTAAGTATATACCTAATATTCATATTTTTACAATGAAATTTACTATGGATACAAATAATTTGATTAGAAAGAATATAATTTTAATGTATATTCATTTGAAATATAAGTGTGAATACAAAATATTTTGTTTTGAAATATTGTAAAATGGGAGAATAGCGCCCACAGGCTGTCAAAAAGACAAAATCATGCGGTCGTGAAAGTGATAAAAATTTAATTTACATAAGCATTAATTAAAAAAAAAAAGAAAGAAAAAAAATCTCAATGAGCAGAGCTGCCAACCTAATCCGGCAAATTGTTTGTACCGCCCATTTTTCTACACCAGTCATTTCTTACAGATTATTTCTTCTTAAATCATTGCAAATATATTTGAAGAAAATTACTTTAAAAATTAAGTGGTGTAGAAAAAGGGGCGGTACTAACAATTTGCCGGATTAGGTTGGGAGCTCTGAATGAGGTATTTTAATAAACAATTACTATTTAATATCAAATTTAAAATGTAAAAATGTAAATATTTATATATAAAACTGGGGTTTTTATTTTAGTTTCATATATAAACATTATAGTCTATAAAATATTAATATAAAAATATTTTACAAATTCTACAGCTGCAATTTCAGTTAACTTTATTATTGTTAACTGATTGACCACATTATTATTTTATTTATTTTTTTTTCATGAAAATTCTAAAATTAAAATTAATGTCTTTAAATCTCCGTTTGCGTAAAAAAATAAATAATTAAATAAACGAATAAATAGAAACAAAAATGAAAATAAAAATAAAATAAATGCAAATTTAGTAGTAATATGATCTTACATTTACCTTCCCGAAAACCAAGAATTGGTTAAAATACTTCATTCTTTGTCTGAAACTTAGTATATAATTTAACAGTGAATTACTTATTGAATAATTTTGTTTATGACAAACTAAACTATATTCACATTGATGTAACATTTTGTGTAAGCTGTGACATATTTGTATATTATATTCAAATAAGTCTTGGAAATTTATATTTGAAAAAAAAAAAAAAAAAAAAAAAAAATCAATCATTCACTTCAATTTTTCTTTTACGATTAAGTCAAATGTATGTCTTTATTAACATGTGTGTTTTCTTAATTATAACCACAGTAACTGCAGAACGTTTTTTAATTGTCTAATGATAGTTGTTACCATTCAAAAACTATATTTCTTGTTACAAGAATGTTCAATTTGACGTATATTTATTTTAACATGTTTTTATTAACTTCGATTTTTGTTTGTTATTTTGTTTGTTTGTTCGTTTGTTTGTTTGTCCAGTACAAATCTTGTAATCGATTTTTAACTAAAGTCCCGATTATCTAGACATTTGAAACTTTCAGAAAAGCTCAGAACACTGTGACAATGCATTTTTTAAGTATTTTTAGTTAACTGATTCGTGTCCCTGCTGCCTTCGGCAGCGTTTATATGATTCAGCAGAAAATTTATCTAAGTAATTTTTCGACTAGCTAGGCATTTTAAACTTTCAGAATAGTTCAGAACATGATGACGATGAATTTTTTTAAATACGTTTAGCCAACTGTTTCGGGTCCTTACTGCCTTCGGGAACGTTACCAGTACAAATCTTGAAATCGATTTATAACTAACTTTCCGACTATCTAGACACTTGAAACTTTCAGAAAAGCTCAGAACACGGTAACAATGCATTTTTTGAATATTTTTAGCCAACTGTTTCTGGTTCCACTGCCTTCGCCATCGTTTATTATATTATTCAACTCTCATGTTACTTCCCGAATAGCTAGATATTTGAAACTTTTAAAATAGGTACTTGGTGACGATGCATTTATATATATTTTTCTCGGTTTCGGGTCCCAGCTGCCTTCGTTAGCGTTAACAATACAAATATTGCAATCAATTTTCAACTAACTTCCCTACTAGCTAGAGATTTGAAACTTTCAGAATAGCTCACAACACGGTGACAATGCATTTTTAAAAGTATTTTTAGATAACAGTTTCGGGTCTCTGTTGCTTTCGGCAGCGTTTATATGATTCAACAGAAAATTTATTTGGACTAACTTCCCGAATACCTCGCCATTTGAAACTTTTATAATAGCTCAAAACACGATAACAGCGCGGTTTTTTAATACTTTTAGCCAATTCGTCCGGGTCCCCGCTGCCTTCGGTAGCATTTATCTGATTCAAGAATCATATAACTTTCCGGCTAGCTAGAGTAATTTGAAACTTTTTCAAAAGTTTATAACACGATGACAATGCATTTTTTAAATAATTTTAGCCAATAATTTCGGGTCCCCGCTGCCTTCGGTAGCGTTTATGGGATTCAACAGGAAATTCAAAAACATGGTATATAAAAAGTTCTTTTTTTACAAATTACACAAACAACATCACTTGTCTTAGTAACAATTTCAAGAAACATATTCTTTAAAATGCGATAATAGGTTACATATTTGATTTGATTCACAAGTAATATATAAATATATATTTTTACTTTCTTCTATATGTAATATAGAGAAAGTATTGGATTCGCGAAAATTTTCGAAGTCCACTTTTTGATGGATTTATATGTTTTGGGATGTGGAGAACACGAATTAATAGTTTTTAGAAAATGTCTGTCTGTCTGTCTGTCTGTATCATTTTTTTGTGGACGCTGTATCTCACGAACCAATGAATGAAATTTAACCAAACTTGGTATTTAGTTGCACCCTAACATAAACTGATGCTGATTAGATTTTGGGATCAATCGCTCAATAGGTGGCGTTGTGATCGCATTTTATGCAAATTTTTAACATGGCAGCATAGGACAAAATTCCGTATAAATGGGCATAAAGAGAGTTATTTTACACTTGTGATTGTAAAATTAATATGAATTATTGATAATAGTAGTAGTTAGCTAGGAAAAAAATTTTGTGCATGTGGGGGCATCGGTTCCCCCCCCCACACCGGGGGGGGAAGTACCCACCCGGGGAGGCAAAGTTTCAAGATGGGTATCTTTCGAAAGGTCATGTCAATACCTTTAAAACGAATGGTTGAACCATAAATCTGTGATAATTTAAAACAAAGTTATCGATTTTTTTTACTTTTAACAAAACAAAACTTAGAAAAAAAATCGCATTTTTTTTTTTTTTAACGAAATTTAACCAAACATGGTATTTAGTTGGTCCCCGACATAAACTGGTGCTGATTATGTTTGGGGATCAATAGCTCAACAGGTGGCGCTGTGATAAGATTTTATCTAAATTTTTAACATGGCAGCATAGGACAAAAATTCGTATAAATGTGCATAATTAGAGTTGTTTTAAACTTGTGATTGTAAAATTATTATGAATTATTGATAATAGTAGTATGTTACTAGGAAAAAAATTTTCTGCATGGGGGGGCATCGCTTTCCCCCCCTAGGGGGGAATACCCCCCTCCCCCCCAGGGGGGGGGTAAATTTTCACAATGGGTATCTTTCGAAAGATCAGGTTGATAATGGTAGTAGTTAACCATGGAAAATTTTTTGTGCATGTGGGGGCATCGGTTCCCCCCCCCCCTCAGGGGGGGGGGAAGTTCCCACCTGGGGGGGCAAAGTTTCAAGATGGGTATCTTTCGAAAGATCTCGTCAATACATTTAAAACGAATGGTTGAACGATAAATCTGTGATAATTTAAACCAAAGTTATCGATTTTTTTTAGTTTTAACAAAACAAAACTTAGAAAAAAAATCGCATTTTTTTTTTTTTTTTTTTTCGTATAAATGTGCATAATTCGTTAAAATTCGTATAAATGTGCATAATTAGAGTTGCTTTAAACTTGTGATTGTAAAATTAATATGAATTATTGATAATAGTAGTATGTAACTAGGAAAAAAATTTTTTGCATGGGGGGGTACCCCCCCCGGGGGTGATAAATTTTCAAGATTGGTATCTTTCGAAAGGTCTCGTCAATACCTTTAAAACGAATGGTTGAACTATAAATCTGTGATAATTTAAAACAAAGTTATCGATTTTTTTTTACTTTTAACAAAAAAAAAATCGTACTTTTTTTTTTTTTTTTTTTTTTTTTTTTTTTTAAATATTGTTACTGATTGAATATGTATAGGTAAATATAGAAGAAAGTCTTGTGGTGGCCACAACATACTAGTTTCCTTTTACTTTTTTAAAGATAGCTGTTTTTAGTTCTTATTTTTAATAATTAAGAAGCAAGAAGTTTAAATAAAAACATTTTAAATTTAAGAGAAAAGTATGAACATTTGGCAAAATAATTATCATCTTCCAGAAAAAAAGTGCACCCGAATGTACAATGTGTTAATTTACATTTTTGTTGTTGTTGTTGAGGAACAATTAATGGATTATCTCTCAAAAATCAATGAATATTGCTTATTATTTCCATTATTCGTTAAATTTTGAAATTTCTTTCCAAATTCAGGGATGTATTACTTTTTTCTTGAGTTCAGAATGTTCGCCGGATATAAAAAATCAGTTGCTTAATAAGGTCACTTTGGCTCAGAACGAATGTGATATTAATAAGTGTCGGTTACTGTAATTAAAAATTTATAATTTTATTTGTTTAAATTTAAATAGTTTTGAGAATTTTTAACATAATTTATAATGTTACTTAACAATGCATATGTATGCGAAAATTAATAGCTCTAAGTCAATAATTTAAAAAACAAAAATGACTTTAAATGCTTACCGTTTCCTTAAATCGTTTTTGTAAATAAAGTTTTGAATGTACATGCTTAAATATATAAGAATATTAAATAAATTATATATATATATATATATATATATATATATATATGTATATATACATTATTATTATTATTATTTTTTTTTTTCAGAAATGTTTAAAATAAAAAGTATAAAATTCAAAATATTGAAGTGTTTAGAAAACTTTTCAACTCTCATTTCTAACGAATTTTTAACTTTTCTCTCGATTTTACGTTAGTGTAATTTAACAGTATATTTAAGAGTCTTTTGTTATTAAATCGTGGATTGGTTGATAATTTATATTTTTAAATTTTATTTTTACATATTTTTATGTTGTAATGCCATAGTTTCGTGCAATTTTTCAGTACTTAATTATAAATTCACAATAGAATTAAATTTTTAATTAATCCACGAAGTATAAAAAAAAAATATTTTGTGAAAATATTGTTAAACTAAAATTGTTAGTATTAGCTGTAGTATGCCTCACTAGAGGAGGCCAGAGGACCCCTTGGAGTGAGTAGGTTGGTTGGTTGGTTGGTTGGGATTTACGTCGCACTAGTGCTGCGCAGTGGGCAATTGGCGACGGTCTGGGTCTCACCCCTAGAGGTGGTCCGGAGACATGCCATCACAATTTTGATCCTCCACGGAAGGGATGGCTCTCCCGCTTCGGTGACCTCCAGGGGTATAATTTTTATTGGAAACATGGTGGACATTGCGACCACGACAGATTTTACTTGCACCATCCACCATTAGTGTACACGACGGTCCTTGGCCGGCTAGTGTACCGAACCCGCAATCTTCCAATTACGAGGCCGGCGCTCTACCGACTAGTCTACCGCGGCCCTTGGATTGAATAGGAAAAACGTTCCTTTTTCTCCCGGGACTTGCAGTTTAGTTTTCTAGTAGTTTTAGCGAGGAGAGCAGCATAGAATCTCGTAGAAGTGGGCTCTATGGCCCCTTTTGGCTTAGATTAAGGACCCCACCATTGTCATCATTGTAATATTGGGTTCAAACGGTTATTTTAAAGTATGCCAAAACTAAAATATTAAGGAATTATGGCACTATAATAAGGCTAAGAACCGGTCATCACAGAGGCATGAAAATTAATAAAGAGGATGGAAGGGTGTATAGAAACTGTAACAATTGCCCAGATACACAGCTTACACCTTGCCATATCTTTGAATGTCCGGCAATAAGTGCGAACGTGAGAGAAATTGAAGTATTGCCGTTACTGGTAGACCTATATGACGACAACATCTAACAAATCGCAGATGCAGTTATAAAGATCCACGGTTTAATCTAATTCAACTACGTCATGGACACGAAAAAAAAAAAAAAAAAAAGGAATTATGAATGTATGCAAAATTTTAAAACTTTAAGTCAATAATTTGTAATTTGATTTTTATTGTCAACGTTCCCTACTTAATCTTTTTTGTAAATTACATATACAATTTTTGAATTGACATGAATTGAAATGTAAGAATATTAAGTACATTAAAATTTCTTGAAAGCTATTTAACTTTAGAAAGTAAAATTCAAAATTTTTAATTTTAGGAAAATATTTAAAATACTCGTAACAACATTTTTTTCCACAATTTTTTTTCTATTTTATATCAATTAATTTTGACGATATATTGAAAAGCATGTCTTCATTTAAAAGTTAATTTTTGAAAGAGATATTTTTATATTAAAAAACTGAAATTTATTGCATTTTTTTAGCAATTAAAATATATATATATATATATATATATATATATATATATATATATATATATATATATATATATATATATAACAATCTATACATCAATGAATCCATTAAGTAAAACTTAAATATATTTACAATATAAATATATAGTTAAAATTTAATTATATAAAATGAAAGAAAAAAATTAAAAAATGTTATTAGGACGTATTTAAAACATTTTTTTAAAGTTTAAAAATTTGAATTGTGCAAACTTGCAAAATTTAAATAGTTTCCAAGAAATATTAATGTACTCGATATAATATTGTTTTACTGCAGCCCAGACGGTGTAGTGGTTAGCGTTCCTGACACCTACACGGTTGGGCGTGAGTTCGAATCCCGGAGAAATCATGGAAGTATTGTCCCTGTTAGGGGTAGCGATGATCGCCCACTGGGTGCCCCTTCACAAATGGTCATCAATTTGGCGACCCCCAAGCCAATGCTCAGTCGCAAGTGCCGCTCGCCATTAGAATAAATAAATAAAAAATATTGTATTACTCTTTTAACGTATATATATTCAATATTTTATACTTCTAAAGCAGTAATTCACAAAAAAAAAAAAAAAAAGTCTATAACGTCCATTATATATTTAACACAAAATATTCTCAGAATGTTGCGTAGAACTGACGATTAAAGGTACACGTTATTCGTTCTTTTAACCGTACTACTGACTGTATTCATGATGGTCAAAAAGACGTCTGTAGGAAGTTCAACCGGAACGTTCGTAAAACGTACATGTAGAATTACTTTTGAACGTTTGCAGAATGTTCTGGTGCTACTTGTGTATAAGCTACATGTAAACAAACATAGAATATTTAAGTGTTAGAAAAAGCACTCCATAAACAATACTTTTGGGTTCAAATTTTTGTTTTAAGATATGCCAAAGCTAATATTAATGAATTATGAATACCTACGGCATTTCTCATCAAATATCTTTGTAATTTCCGCAGATGGCAAAATTTTCTTATATTTACTCAGTAAGATTATACAAATGAATGATGTTCATAGAGTAGATGTATTTTTAGATGATGTGGAATCCAAGGAATTGATTTGAATTTAGCAGCTCTATATATTGTTTTTTACTAGTATACAATTTCCTAAGTTATGCAAAGTACCATGTGTATTTCCATAATTTTAAGATTCAAATGTGATAAAATAACCCAAAAGTTTGAGTAAAAGGAAATGTAGAAAAAATTATGCATATAACCTAAAAGCGACCATTTTTAAAATGATGTAAACCATTTTTATAAATTAAGCAGATTTCAATATATATATATATATTTATCTAACGCACATTTACCAAATTACACTCTTTTTTTTTTTTTTTTAGATATCAAGATGAATCTTTCACGTCGGCATAAAATCGGATAGCCTACAAACACTATATTTTGTAATTTCCCAAAGGATAAGGTAAGTATCATTACATGTTAGGATCACCATTATATCTTAAAAAGGTATTTTAAAGAATGTGAATTGAATAACACAGCTAAAAATGTTTGTAATACATGGAGGCATACAAATTTTTCTACAATTATTAAATCGCACTGGAAATATTTTGAAACCTAGAAAAAAGAGAACAGAAAATTTTGAGGAATCCAATATCTTATAATAAATTTGAGAGAAACATATTATGAATAAAATTTACTTTTATGAAACATGGGATCCGTAAAGAATTTAACAAAATTTAAGAACCTAGTTTAAACTATTATGTATAAATAACGATGCGTGTTTGTACCTTTCGCTTAAAAAAAAGAAAAAAGTCACTGATCTAATTGGTTTACATGATCATATAAGTTTATACCGTAAATAAAATTATTTACGATATTTACTGGCAGTTAATAACATTTAGCCCGTTAGTAGTCGCTAATGGACAGCGCCACCTATTACAGATTGCGCACTTTTTATTTAACTGTCACCAATAATTTTAAGAAGTGACGTGATCGACGTTTCTTCGATTTTATTCGCGTTTTATGTATATCAAATGTCACTTCTAAAACTTTTTGGTGGCTATTGAATAAAAAAATCTGGAAAAACTGAAGGATGGGCGGCAAATCGACCAACTAGCGACTACTAACGGGAAAATAATACATAGTCGAAAACCCAAGTCACTGATTTATTAATATTATATATATATATATATATATATATATATATATATATATATGTATATGTTTACTAGATGCACATAGGTTCCAATTCTTCAGACTTTTTCAAACCAGTGTTTTAAAATAGTTTCGTCTTATTTAATCCCGAAATTTTCGTCTTTTAGCAAAGAAGAATTTTAATTAAGAAATACTGGTATGAAAAAGTAGAAGAAATTAGTGCCTATGGATGCAATGCATAAGGCCGTGCAGCGTTCCTAAAATTTTACTCTCATTTTATTATATTGTCACCACTGCCGTCAATAGGATTCTTTTCTTGAAGATTTTCGAATATTTTAATTTTAAAATATTACGTAAGAAATTTTTGGGCAAAGATTTTTTTTTTTTTTTTTAACAACTTACGCAAACTTTATTAACAGATTTCATATTAAAAAAGATAAATTAAAAAAAAAACTTAAAAATAGCACATTTTTGTGAAATATTACCACTCATCTAAAACGTTCATACATATAAATATTTATACGTAAAACTTTTATCTCTTTTAACGAGTATAAAATATTTTTGTGGAAAGAACATTTTCCTAATTTAATGAACTGTTCAGATTTATATCATTCTACTACTAAAATTATAAGAAATACATAATTTTATAAAGCATCTCACACTTCTCTCTAAACACTTCAACAATATGCATTCGTTTCTTTTTGTAAAATCTATCCTTGCTTTAAAATAAATTTAAACAAATTTTAATTAAATTCCTTACAAGTTTTAACCTTTAAAAACCATTTGTAACGCGTTTTTCTACAGCTTCATAATTAAGCACCTCATTGAAATATTAAAGGATTAAACAGAACTACAGTGTCATATTTTCATTCTATGTTTAAAAAAAAAAAAAAAAAGTTTAGAGCTACAATGACGTCAATTTCACCCTGCAAGTTTAATTTTTCACAAAGTTTTAAATCGAATTTAATATATATTTACGCGTGAATTTCTTTTCATAAAAAAAATAAACAATTAAAAATTAAAATAAATTATGTATTTTTGTCTAAAAAAGAGCTTCTTCAACTTTCTCAATAATGTCCGTTTCGATGCTGATTATTATTATTATTATTTATTTATTTTAAGAGATTTTGATGAAATTCTGAATAAAGCATAATTTAGTTTAATACTGAGGAATATTAGTTTTTTTTCTTTTTTTTTAATTATAACATCGTTTTCAAATTATTCAATTATATTTTCGATAAATTTTCGATTTCGATAAATGTCCAACCATCGTAAAACTGGCGACAACGTTTTATCCGTAGATTGAGACAAATAGTTCACCGTACTAAAAAGTACTGTTTTAAGAGAGTTGTGACAGTATAATAAATTTATCGTAAATTTTCTGGAACGCAGAAAGTCCTGAATGTATTCAAAAAATAATAAATGAAATAGTAACCGTATCTAAAAATAGGTAAGAGTACAAAATTGAGAAAAAGAAAGGGGGGAGGGTAGAATTAGATTAAAGTACGAAATAATATATAGGAAAAGATCCTCTGGGAAATTAATGACTTTTATTAATTTTAATTTTAATCTACACAGAAACACGTTTTGAAGTACTTCATTTCATTTAAATGTTTTCATGATTTGTGCTAATTTTACTAAAAATGAGGTAGCAAATAAGCATACCCATTTATGATGTAATAAGATAAAAATAAGAACCTTTTTTTTTTCTCTTTAATAAATTTAATTCATTCATCATAATTTAATTTTGTATTTTAAGCTTTTTTAGCATTAATCTTATATATATATATATATATATATATATATATATAAGTTCATTTGTACAATCAGATACTTTACATTCACGATAGAATATTTTATTATTAAAAATCTGTTCAGATATGTTAATTACGAAATTAATTATTAAGAAATTTCCGTAACATCTCGATAAAGAAGATTGCAAATGAATTAAATTGACTAATTGTTTTCAGGTTATAGTTCAACAAATAATATCGAGAAAGTAATAAACATCTTCTATGTTTTTAATTACTTTGCGAGAAATCTACTTTTAACGTAAATGGATTTTGTTAATGGATAGGAGTGCTTATTATTATATATATATATTTTTTAAATCAATGAATTTGTTTTCTAATAAATTATTAGTATATAATGATTAAAGTAATGTAGGGTGTGTTTTCTCGAAAAAGAAAAAGCATTAAAAAGAGGAAGAGAAGAAGAAGTGCTACCATTTATAAAATCTATTTCGTTAATTGTTTTATTATTTTGTTTTATTATTTTTTATTTGACAAATTCTTTCAATTAATCATTTGTTTTATATACATATGTATATATATATATATATTGAAGATTTATGTTTCTAATAATAACGTTGCAAAGAAATTTTTCAAGATCTCAAGAAAATATTCTTTACATACGGATTATTAGCATATAATGGAGTCCATCTAAATGTTAACAAATTAATGTATGGATATGTAATTACTTATATATATATATATATATATATATATATATATATATATATGCTGAATGGGTTGTTTAATTTTGTTATTTGTTAAGTTCCTAAAATTATGCAATAATAGCTTTTTTAGGTTCTTGTTAATGCATGTCTACAATACTAATTTGAGGGAAAGTATCTTTATTTAAGGATTTGACTAATAAAAAATGATAAATACGGTTTAGCTTTGAAAATATAAGTGATATATATATTAAATACGTTAAATATGCTAATGAAATTAAAGCATGCGAAAAACAAATGCTAACAGGGACTTTAATAAATCATCAAATATTCTAAATGGGCTATTCAATGCCAAATGAAAAATTTTACCATGAAATCATTGATTATATATATATATATATATATATATATATATATGTGTGTGTGTGTGTGTGTGTGTGTATGTGTGTGTGTGTGTATGTGTGTGTGTGTGTATTTTTGTTTGAAAAAAAATACAACAAATTATTAAAATTTCTGAGTCAAGATGCATGACTAAATTAAACAGCTCCTTCTTAACTGGTGCTGAAGACAAGGGACTAATAGAGGACTGTAGCGGGACGTTGAAAATAGACTATGGTTACTTGCTAGTGGTAAACGTAAGGTGAGGTGTAACTATGCATTTTCGACGACATAGGGGAACATTTCGACAACTTACGGAGTTTTAACAGAAGAGGATTATACGGGCTTGAAACTAAAATTGTGTTTAAAAACTAATATTTGATACTGATAGACTTTTGGACACTGATTTCTGGAAAAATATTCCAAAAATTCCATGGTGTATCATCATTATTATTATAATTTTTTCTTTTAATTGGAAATTAAACAAGTCCTTCCGGCTTATTCGGAAGGGTAGGTTGATTTCTTTTTCCTTATCAAGTAGCCGTCATTTTGTTTGAAAATGGCGGCTACAAATTATTAACGAATTCGTAGAAATATTGATGTAGGCTACCTACATATGGAGTTTTAAGCAAATCAGTTCATAAATACATTTTTGTGTGAATTTAAAATTTTCAAGTGGCCGGCGCTTGGAAACAAGATGGTGGGCCAAGTTGACAAATATATCAAATGCATTTGTGAGATAAGACTACTGTACAAATATAGTTAGAATTAATCCAGAATCTCAAAAGTCATCGTGTTGAAAAATTAAGTGGCTGCCACTTGGATCAAAATGGCAGAGAAAGTTGCCCAGTGAGCTAATTAATCTAAAATATTGTTGCAAATTTGAAAATAATTCTTTTTTTTTTTTTTTTTTTTTTGTAGAAATTCTTTCAAAGAGGCTTAGTAAGTTGATTAAATGTTAATTTTCTGCATTTCTAGTTTGTTTTAAAGTTAAAATAGCCTAATTTTCCTTTAAAAACGCATTAAAAAGCTCCAATATGTCAGGTAATGGATTTGGCGCCGAATTTGGCGAGTTTTACACTTGGCGACTTTTGGCGAGAAAATCCAAAGTTCATTCTTCAAAATTCATTGAGACACTCATATAATCTATGTATGCATCGAAATTCATACAAATTCGGAATACGCTTTTTACAATTTCAATTTGAAACTTTCAAGTGGTCTCTACTTGTAAACAAAATGGTGGAGCAACTTGGTTAAGAAACTCATCCAAGATATTCATAACACAAGTTAAGACGCTGTCCAAATTTGATTTGATTTGGAGTATTATTTCGGAAGTTATCGTGATTTTAAATTTTCAAATGGTAGCCTGATTTCAAGTGGCCCCGTTTAACTTAAGATATCAGCCACTTTATTAAAAATGGCGGATACGTTCATTAATAAACTTAATTGAGACACTTATATAGTCTATGTATACATCAAAATTCAAACAAATTCGGAATATGCTTTTTACAATTTGAATTTGAAAATATCAAGTGGTCTTCACTTGAAAACAAAATGGTGGATCAACATGGTTAAGAAACTCATCTAAGATATCCATAACACAAGTTAAGTCGCTGTCCAAATTTGGTTCGATTTGGAGTATTATTTCGTAAGTTATCGTGATTTTAAATTTTCAAGTGGTAGACTGATTTCAAGTGGCCCCACTTAAGATATCCGCCACTTTATTAAAAATGGCAGATAAATTTCATTAATAAAGTTCATTGAGACTCTTATGGAGTCTAGATTTACATAAAAATTCAAGCAAATCTTGCTTTAAATACGCTTTTTACAATAAGGGTTAGAAATATTCAAGTGGCTACCACTTGAAAACAAAAAGTCGGAGCAACTTGGTTAACGAACTCATCCAAGATATTCATAACACAAGTTAAGACACTCTCCAAATTTGGTTCGATTTGGAGTATTATTTGAAAGTTATCGGGATTTTAAATTTTCAAGTGGTAGCCTGATTTGAAGTGGCCCAACTTAACTTAAGATGTCCGCCACTTTATTAAAGATGGCGGATACGTTCATTAACAAACTTCATTGAGACACTTATATAGTCTATGTATACATCAAAATTCAAACAAATTCGGAATACGCTTTTTAATATTTGAATTTGAAAATTTCAAGTGGTCTCCACTTGAAAACAAAATGGTGGAGCAACTCGGTTAAGAAACTCATCCAAGATATTCATAACACAAGTTAAGACGCTGTCCAAATTTGGTTCGATTGGAGTATTATTTCCGAAGTTATCGTGATTTTAAATTTTCAAGTGGCCCCACTTAACTTAAGGTATCCGCCACTTTATTAAAAATGGCGGATAAACTTCATTAATAAACTTCATTGAGACCTTTATGTGGCCTGAATTTACATCAAAATTCAAGCAAATCTTGCTTTAAATATGCTTTTTACAATGTCGGTTTGAAATTTTCAAGTGGCTGCCACTTGAAAACAAAAAGTCGGAGCAACTTGGTTAACGAACTCATCCAAGATATTTATAAGATCAGTTCACTGTCTAACTTTGGTTCGATTTGGAGTATTATTTCGGGAGTTATCGTGATGACAAAATTTTCATTATATATATATATATATATACACAGTCCAGTCACATTAATGTGACCACCACCTACTTTCCATGTCAGAGTTAAATAACCAATCACAGAAGGCAGGTGGCAGCACAGTGCAGTTGAGCGTATATAAAGGGTGTGTGAGGGCTTCGGAAAACATTTCAATCGTTGGCGTAATGCAGAAACGAAGCGATTTATCCGACTTCCAAAAGGGCATGATCATTGGCTTTCGGGCCAAGGGTGGAAGCATTTCCGAAACGGCTGAGTTTGTGAACTGTTCGCGTGCCGCCGTGGTAAAAGTGTACCGTGCATGGCAAAATGGGACTGTCCAAAATCAGCGACGTGGCAAATGTGGTGCACCACGGGCCATAGATGACAGAGGCGAACGACGGTTGCGGAGATGCGTTCGGGCAGATAGACGGGCTACCGTTGAGCAACTGACCACCAAAATGAACCAAGGGGCTACCAAAAGTGTCTCCCAAACTACTATTCAGCGAACATTGCTGCGTCTGGGCCTCCGAAGCAGACGCCTGGTTCGTGCACCTATGCTGACTGCTGTTCATCGACGGCGAAGGCTAGAATTTGCACGCCAGTACAGCAGCTGGACGTCCACTGAGTGGCGACAGGTTGCGTTTTCGGATGAATCGCGTTTTATGCTCCATCGGACAGATGGACGTTGGCGTATAAGGCGTGAAACCTCTGAAAGGAACCACCCTGCAACCATTGCCGGAACGGTCCAAGCTGGAGGCGGGAGCATTATGGTCTGGGGAATGTTTTCCTGGCATTCTCTAGGTTCACTGATCATTGTGGAAGGCACAATGGATCAATACAAGTACGCATCTGTCCTTGCGGACCATGTTCACCCCTACATGCGCATTGTTTTTCCTCAGGATGATGGCATCTTCCAGCAGGACAATGCGAGGTGCCATACAGCTGCCAGTGTACGTGCATGGTTCGAAGAGCACCAGGATGAGTTTACCGTCCTCCCCTGGCCACCAAACTCACCTGACTTAAACCCAATCGAGCATCTGTGGGACCATCTCGATCGAGTTGTTCGCGCCATGGATCCTCAACCGCGTAATCTAGCGCAGCTGGCCACGGCATTAGAGTCGGCATGGCTCAACATCCCAGAGAACACCTTCAGGGACCTATGTGACTCTCTTCCTGCACGTCTCGCAGCAGTCCGCTCTGCGAAAGGTGGTTATTCCGGCTTTTGACAAGTGGTCACATTAATGTGACTGGACTGTGTATATATATATATATATATATATAGATAAACGAAGTGATTGCAATAGGTCGATTTCTAAAGAAATCAACCTAAAAGAGATAGAACGTAGATACCAAGATAGATTGGAAAATATGAAAGCAGACTACTGTTAAGTGCTACACAGAGAAGTTCCCAATACAATAGACTAAGTACCAAAATGGATTTTCAGGGCAAAAGTAAAAGAAAACATTAAGGATATATAAGGAGGTTTTAAACAATGGTAACCATTATCTGTCCTAATTAATATAATTTATAATTAATAAAAAATCAAGATATATTTAGCAAATCTTTTCCAGTTGTTTAATATATTAATTATTTTGTAAATAAATAAAAAAATATAGATATTTCACTTTTGCCAGAGATGAAAATTTTTAAATATTTAAAATACATTAAAAAGCTATCGAAACCCTAATGAAGCTAATGAATAACCTTGAAGTCATTAGTTTCTACATAAATATTTGTTAAGCCATACATTTCAAAGGTATCGAAAGCTTTTTCAAATACCGGGTGATAAAAAGTCACTACCACTTCTTGTCTAATTATTATACATTTGTGGCACAATGAAATTTTAAACAAAGAGCATTTTAGTAAATGTACTTTAATGAAAAAAAAAATCTATTCTGTTTGCATTAAAGGTATTTTAAGTATGATTACTTTAAACAAATACACTTTTATAACTACAATTTTAGCATATATATTTATAAAGGTATACATTGAATCCTAACATTTGGAAGGATCCCATTCGCCTATTAACCACAATTGTTGCATGACGAACACTTAAGGTGTTTGTTTACGCAACGCAATTTTCGGTCAAAACTCCAATTTTCTATTTCTGTGTTAGTATTAAAGCCTGACATTTTAGCTTTCTAAATCAGTTTGAATTTTGTTTCTATCTAGCTTAGAACTTGAGTTACAGGCATTTTAATATTAGTCACTCGCCAGTTTTTGAAACCAGAAGTGACCGGAAATGACCCATAAATGTTTGTTTACATAAATGTTTCACTCAATATAAGCATCAAAATTTGTTAATGAATATAAAATGAATTTTAAAAAGAAAATAAAAAGCTTTGAAATAAATCAAAAACTTATTAAAATTATTTTTTGTTTAATAGGTAAGATCTTGTTTTTAAATTTGTTTTCTGCTTTTTCTCAAAATGAGATTTTTAGCATTTTGCTTTATCCCAAAACATCATAATTCCAAAACTTATAATTGAAACGTTATGAAACTTTGACAAAATACTCTAGAGGAGTTGTTTTAGGGATCAAACTACGACAATTAATCTAGCTAAATTATTGTTTGTTTTTTTGTCGATAGAACTTATAAACTGCCATGTATATTCATGATTTTTTCAGCATGTAAAAATGTTATCTTCTCTAAAATATTAAATAACATGGTTATAGTTTTGAGAGTAGTTCACTCCCTTAAGGACCTTTCAATAATCTAAATAAAATTTACAGAATAAAAATTCCTTTATTTAAATTTGACGTATGATATTTTGTAAAAGTGATTTTTTTTCGCAAATTTTAAGAATATTTTGAGCCTAAATATCAAAATATTTTAAAATTTCTATTTTTTTTTTCAGTTATTAATGAAACTCACCTCCGACGGTAGGCAGGCACCTTAAATGAAATTAAAATATGCATCTGCTTTGTGCATTTTAGCTTAAAACAAAACAAAACAAAACGAAAAATATACATATATGTTTAATTTTTGCTTTGCATAATAAAGTAAAAAGAACATGCATATCAGTTGACATATAAAAAAAAATACCAATATGAAAAAGAAAGAAAAAATGGAAAATGATTTAAATGGTTTCGAACTCAAATTTTAGTGTTAACGGCGCTCTTCACTTACCGTCGCCGGAAGCCCCGAGCCAATGTTATTCTATGGGGAAATTTTCTTTACAAATAACTTAATAACTAACACATATTTCTAAATTCTGTTTTCTCATTCAGAAAATTCCCAACTGTTAAATTGACGGACCTTTTTAAAAATATATATATTTTTTTAATTTTTAATTTTTTATTTTGAAATTGCAAAATGAAAAAAAGTTCACACATTGGAAATTCGTATTTTGCAGCTTCAAAATAAAATATAAAATATTTAAAAATTAATTTTTTAAAAATGGTCCGTCAATTTAATAGCTGGGAATTTTTAGAATGTGAAAACAGAATTTAAAAATATGTATTAGTTAATAAGTTATTTGTAAAGAAAAATTTCCCATAGAATAACATCAGTTTGGCTTCCGGCGGCGGTGAGTAAAGCGGGACCTTAAGTTTAGTATTAGGCCCAAATTTTAATGTATCATGGAAATTAATATTAAAAATATAATGTTTTCCCGTCATTAACTTTGTATTACAGGGATTGGATAAAATTTACCAAAAAAACTTTTTCAATTCTATGTCCTAAATTAGTATAAATAAGTTTAACTTAAATAAATACTTTTATAATTATAATTTTATGTAATATGTACATACATATTGATGATTTATTCAGATTTTTGTCCAATTATTGATGTGAATTAGTAAACAGTTAAAATTTTAAGCACACGTTGAATTTAATCTCTAAAGAAAGGGAGAGTATCACGGAAGTCAAATTTTAGTGTTAAGATTAGTGTTAGGCCCAAATTTTAATGTATCATGGAAATTAATATTAAAAATATAATGTTGTCCCGTCATTAACTTTGTATTACAGGGATTGAATAAAATGTATCAAAAAAACTTTTCCAATTTTATGTCCTAAATTAGTAAAAATAAATTTAACTTAAATAAATACTTTTATAATTATAATTTTACGTAATATATACATACATATTGATGATTTATTCAGATTTTTGACCAATTATTAATGAGACTTTGTAAACAGTTAAAATTTTTAAGAACACATTGAAATTAATCTCTGAAGTAAAGGAGAGTATCACGGATTCTTAGATTAACCCAAAATACACGAAAACAAATTTATTTCTATTAAAATATGTAGTGATATTAAGTTCAATAAAATTATAAATTAATATTTGAGACTTGTATATGGACATACATAATATTAAAAATTGTAAAAAGTAAAATATTTTTTAATTATCAATTAAAAACTAAATATGTATGTAAATTAAGCGCATTGAAGTGAAACTTAAATAATTGTTGAATATACGATATATTTTTTTTTTTTTTTTTTTGCAAAATTACATTATTTTAACAAGTTCCTTAGGAATATGGTATAAGTTTATAAGAAAAATAGCCAATTATTTTTGGTGGTAATTTAAAAGTTATTCAATATTAAGCAATTACGCATATGTTTATTAAGCAATTTTCAAAGACAATTATTTGCATTTGGCAAGAAAGTACGTTATTCATGAAATTGTATGGTATTATATAGGATGTTTATATATTATGTATATAAATGCGTATAATTTATATAGAAGGTAATAAATAGTCATAACATTTTGTAAAGAGTGGGCGTGGTTAACAACTTGAATTTAAAAATGTTAATATACATAAAATGAACAAATTAGTGTAACAAAAAACATTTGAAAAAAACACTTAATGAGCAAACACCTATCCGTTTCTTCTTAGTGGTGGGATTAAAAAAAAAAGCCAACTTTTAATAACACAAGAAAAGGAGAAAGGCCTAACAGGTTTCGGAAATGTGGCGAAGCCAGCATACTCCCAAAACTGAAAACAAATTTAAAACTTTAACAAAAATCAAAAAAAGAATTAAATTAATAAGCCAATAAATAAGAACATAGCAAGTATACGTGATAAAATTAACTTAATAAAGGACATGATAGGTCGCCACATTTCCAATCACACACACACACACACACACACACATATATATATATATATATATATATATATAATACGTCCTTATACAATGATCAAACACCAAGAAGAAAGACATGAATCAATTGCATTTTAAACTTCCAAACTGAATAATTTTCAGAATTTAGTTTCTCAATTGTTGGACTTTCCTTAAAGGATGCCGTTTTCTGATTTCTTTTTATTTATAGTAAATACTATGTCTTTGAGAAGAATTTATTTTGTTTTGTTTTTATGATATTATTAATTCTTCAATTTTTCAGAAAACAGGGTTTCTTAATTTTCTTAATTCAAAAAAATGTATAAATGCATTTAATTTTTATTTTGCATTTTCTTAATATGATTTCAAACACTGAATATACTTTTGTTTTACTTTAAACAAAAATACTTTTGTTTTGTTAAATAATAATATTATTCAATATTCATGTTTTATTTTCATATTAATTTACTTTTATATACTTTTCCCTTTATCTTTGGGACAGCCAGACAATTTATAATCTAGGTAAGCTTTAATATGTTACTTAAGAACAATGATACATTTTTTATCTATTTAATATTCTATCAGGCGCATAATCTAATATTAATATTTATTTCTGCACTCGGTGGCGCATTCTTAGCGCTTTATTAAACAAAAGGTGAAAAACAATTAATCATTTATTCAAAACCAGAAGTAATGAAAATGATGAGCTTACCTTTTTCTGTTCTGAGGAGTTGGCTGTCCCATGAACAAGTCGCTTCTTCTCAACATTTTTATTTAGTATTATTATTATAATTTATGTCTTCTCTGTAAAATAATGATATAATTAGTATAAATTGAAGAAACGCCATTGACACCATCTTAGTCTTTTTGCTAGTATATTTAATGAAGAAAAAAGAAAACGAAAGTAAAATAAAAAAGCAAGCGAGAATTAATCTCACTATACATAATAAGACGTAAAAAAACAAACTAACAACAGAATCTGTACTGATCAAAACATGTAGATGTAAAGAGTCAAGTGGAAGTTCTAAAAATAGATTTTTACCCCTTGAAAGAAAAGGGAATAAAAAATCGGGAGGGTGGAAACAGATACACTTTTGTTCTTATTATAATGTTCATTTTTCTTCACGGAACACATTTTTTTTTTTTTTGGAGTAAATAAGTCTTTTCGAGTTTGTAATTTTCTGTCACCCCTCCTCAAACGAGGAATAGTGTCTTAGTTCCAAATTGTCTCGGTGCTTCAGGAAAATTGGCTTAGGAGTCGGTTTGGTCAACACGTCTGCAGTCATCAATTTACTCTGCAGATATTGTAGAGAAATAGTCCCATTTTCACACAGGTTCTTCACGCTGTGGAAACGAATGTCTATATGCTTGGAGTGTGCTGTGTGTTTGGGTGATTCGATCATTTTGATTGTAGACTGGTTATCGTCGAATAATCTTATGGGCAGTTCCTGTGGTAAGTCAAGGTCCTCTAATACCCTGGTCAGCCATAATACCTCCTGGCCAGCATTTGCGGCTGATACAAAGTCTGCTTCTGCAGAAGACAGAGCTACACACGTTTGCTTTTTCGATATCCACTGGATTGGTGTTTTTCCTACTAAGAATAGATTTCTTGTCATCGATTTGCGATCAGATTTATCACCGGCCCAATCGGCATCGGCGTAGCAGGTCAGGATAGGTTTTTCCTTTCCACTTATAACTAAATTTAATTCTTCGGTCGTTTTTAAATAACATATGATCTTCTTCGCAGCATCCCAGTCTTGCTGCCTGGGCTTCTCGTTGCGTCTACTCAGAATATTGACAGCTGCTGCAATGTCAGGTCTAGAGATAGTAGCTATATATAATAGGGATCCGATGGCTTGTCTGTATTTTGTATTGTTGTTTAGTAGATTATCGTCGGAGGCATTATCCAGATAACCAGGATTCATAGGTATATTTGTGGGCTTAGCGTTTTGAAGATTGAATTTTTCCACTAGTTCTTTAATTTTAGATCTTTGGTTTATAAAGTATTCTCCTTGTTTAGATTTTTGTATATTAATGCCGAGGTAGTAGCTTATTTCCCCGAGATTTTTGAGCTCGTATTTTTCACTAAGTTTCTCGATAGTTTCTTTTATTTGTTGGTCCGACCCTGATATTAAAAGGTCGTCCACGTAAATAATTATATGTATGGGGTTTGTTTCATTTTTCCTAAACAGGCAGGCATCTGCTGTGCTTTGTGTAAAACCGAATTCTTTTAGAGTTTCACCAATTTTCAAATGCCATGATCTGGCGGCTTGCTTAAGACCATAAAGGGCTTTTTCTAATTTCCATACTTTTTTTTCGTTTCCCGGTGAAATATAGCCTTTAGGCTGTTCCATGTATACTATTTCATCTAAGTCTCCATGCAGGAAGGCAGTTTTAATATCAATATGGTGAACCTGTCTGTTTCTGTGAGCAGCACTGGCTAAAAAAGCTCTAATTGTGCTATGGGATACCACCGGGGCAAAAGTTTCGTGGAAGTCTTCGCCATTTTTTTGGCTGAAGCCCTTCGCTACCAATCTTGCTTTATATTTGGCTATTTTGCCTGAGGAGTCATATTTGACCTTATAAGTCCATTTGGACCCAATTACTTTTCTTCCTGGTGGAGGTTCTACCAAAGTGAATGTTTTGTTTTGGATTAAGGAATTCATTTCTTCCTGCATTGCGTTTAACCAGTTCTGTTTTTCTTGTGGGTTTGTTATGTTGAGAAAATCATTATAATCTTTAGGTTCATTTGCCTCAAAATTTTCTGTTAAGTAAATAAGCCTTTCGGGAGGTACACCTTTATTGTGTCTATTTGACCGTCTCAAGGTGTCATTTGTGTTGTCGTGTTCACTAGTGATATTTTGATCTGGTGAACTTATGTCAATTTTGACAATTTCGCGCCCTATGGGCGATTCTGTGTCGGAGTGTTCATTTTTATTGTTTCCTGAGAGTAATTCTAGTTCATTGTTTTCTCCTGGATTGTTTATAGTGTTTTCAATTAATTTAACTGTTCTTGCTAGTATTACACAGCCGTTTTTCAGGTAGTTTCTATACGCTTTAGCGCTGTTATCATAGCCGACAAAAATGCCTTCTTGGGCTTTGTCATCTAATTTACCCCGTTTACTTCTATGAATGTAAGCATAGGCTTTACAGCCGAAAGTTTTTAAGTGATTTAAATTTGGTTTGATACCATGCCATAATTCGTAAGAAGTTTTTGTAGTGGCTTTTGTAGGTAGTCAGTTTTGGAGGTAATTGGCGGTGTTTAAAGCTTCTCCCCACAATTTTTTGTCTAAGTTAGCTTCTGATAAAAGTGTACGTGTCATTTCGATTAGTGTACGATTCTTTCTTTCCGCAACCCCATTTTGGGCTGGGCTATGTGATACGGTGAGCTGATGGTGAATACCATTTTCTTTAAGAAACTCTTCTACGTTTTTGCTCATGTACTCACCACCATTATCTGACCTTATTGTTTCTGGTTTCTTTCCAAATTTGTTTGTGGTAAAGTTGACGTATTCTTTTAATTTCTCGATTACTTCGCTCTTTTTACTTAGAAAATAAATCATCGTATACCTAGAATAATCGTCAACAAAAGTTAAGAAATATGATTTACCACCTATTGTTGGTACCTGAATAGGTCCGCAAACATCGCTATGTACTAATTCTAGTATTTGTTTTCCACTATTTTCTGCAATTTTTGGATACGGGGTGTCAGTCAGTTTTGTTTTGATGCAAGTTACGCATGTTATCTCGTGTTTGCAGTTATTGATTTTTATTCCCAGAACTAACTGATTTTTGTTTAGTTCTTTAATGGAGTTGAAATTTTTATGTCCCATGCGTTTATGCCATAGAGTAATACAGTTAGGATTTTGGCATTCTTCCTTCAGGTATGTGTTATATTTGTTTATTGGCATGGGCAAATTTAACTCATATAAGTTGTTATTTTTTGTACCCTCTAAAATTGTTTCATTTTTCATAGAGATGTAACACTTTTGTTTAGTGAATGTGACTTTACAGCCATTTTGGGTGGCTTTGTGTACAGATATTAAGTTTGCCTTTAATTCTGGAACATATAAAACATCCTTTAGTGTTAGTTCCCTTTTTTGTTTATTTGGATCTAGGTATTCAATTTTTATTTCTCCTGAACCAAGTGAAGTGAGGGTGTTACCGTTTGCTACACATACTTGCGATTTTTGTGACTCATCTAAATTAACGAAAAGGTCTATATTGTTGCTTATGTGCGATGAGGAACCACTGTCAATTATAAAGTTGTTCGTCATTGTGTTTTGAGTCGTGAAAGCCATTTGTTTTGTTTGTGATGTTATTTGCTTCATTTGTTTTGAATGGCTTTGTTGTTGTGTATGTGTGTGTGGCAACTCATCATTGTGTGTCACTAACTGTGAGGAATTGGTTGTTCAGAATTTATTTCTAAATTGTTTGTTTTTAGTGTTATCAGCATTTCTGTTTTTCAGATGCCAGCACTCCGATTTATTGTGGTTTGTTTTCCTGCAGTACGTGCAGTATTTATTTTCCTTTTTGAAGTTACTGTTATACTGTTGTTTTTTATTTATGTGAAAAGCTTTAGAAGAATTTGAATTGTTTTCGGAGGCTTCTTTTCGACGATTGAATTCATCTAGCAATTTGCTGCTAACATAGTTAGGTGTGAGTTCATTTTCAGGGCGAGCTTCAAGGGCTATAATCAAGGTTTCATAACTTTTGGGTACGGAGCATAGTAACAGTGCAGAAATGTGCGCGAATTTTATTTCTTCCCCAATTGATTTCAATTTATCTATGATTTCCAACATTTTATTTATGTGGATTTGCATATCGCCACCTTCTTCTAGCTTCGTGCTATATAATTTTCTCAATAAGTATAATTTACTACTTAAGTTCGTTCTTTCGTGGATATCACGCAATTTATTCCATGTTTCTAGAGCTGTTTGGCATTGTTTGATGTGGATGATTTGAGCGTCATCAATGAACAAATTTATGATTGCTCGCGCTTTATTGTCTTTTTTTCGCCATACATCTGTTATAGGATTTGGCGGGTCATCTGTAATAACCTCATATAATTCATCCTTCATGAGATACATTTGCATTTTAAACTTCCAAACTGAATAATTTTCAGAATTTAGTTTCTCAATTGTTGGACTTTCCTTAAAGGATGCCATTTTCTGATTTCTTTTTATTTATAGTAAATACTATGTCTTTGAGAAGAATTTATTTTGTTTTGTTTTTATGATATTATTAATTCTTCAATTTTTCAGAAAACAGGGTTTCTTAATTTTCTTAATTCAAAAAAATGTATAAATGCATTTAATTTTTATTTTGCATTTTCTTAATATGATTTCAAACACTGAATATACTTTTGTTTTACTTTAAACAAAAATACTTTTGTTTTGTTAAATAATAATATTATTTAATATTCATGTTTTATTTTCATATTAATTTACTTTTATATACTTTTCCCTTTATCTTTGGGACAGCCAGACAATTTATAATCTAGGTAAGCTTTAATATGTTACTTAAGAACAATGATACATTTTTCATCTATTTAATATTCTATCAGGCGCATAATCTAATATTAATATTTATTTCTGCACTCGGTGGCGCATTCTTAGCGCTTTATTAAACAAAAGGTGAAAAACAATTAATCATTTATTCAAAACCAGAAGTAATGAAAATGATGAGCTTACCTTTTTCTGTTCTGAGGAGTTGGCTGTCCCATGAACAAGTCGCTTCTTCTCAACATTTTTATTTAGTATTATTATTATAATTTATGTCTTCTCTGTAAAATAATGATATAATTAGTATAAATTGAAGAAACGCCATTGACACCATCTTAGTCTTTTTGCTAGTATATTTAATGAAGAAAAAAGAAAACAAAAGTAAAATAAAAAAGCAAGCGAGAATTAATCTCACTATACATAATAAGACGTAAAAAAACAAACAACAGAATCTATACTGATCAAAACATGTAGATGTAAAGAGTCACGTGGAAGTTCTAAAAATAGATTTTTACCCCTTGAAAGAAAAGGGAATGAAAAATCGGGAGGGTGGAAACAGATACACTTTTGTTCTTATTATAATGTTCGTTTTTCTTCATGGAACACATTTTTACTTTCTTCTATCTTCAATAGAAGAAAGTATTGGATTCGTAAAAATTTTCGATTTCGGGTTTTTGATGGATTTACACGTTTTAAGAGATGTAGAACACGATTTTACCATTTTTAGAAAATGTCTGTCTGTCTGTCTGTCTGTCTGTCTGTCTGTCTGTCTGTCTGTGTGTGTGTGTGTGTGACAAAATTTTGTGGCTACTGTATCTCTGGAACTACTGCACAGAATTTCATACAAATTGGTATGTAGTTGCACCTTGACATAAATTAGTGCCTATCAACTTTTGGTAAAAATCGTATTACAGGTTGCGTTGCCATCCCGCTTTTTCTAAATTTTCAACAGGGTGATAAAGGCAAAAATTTTCAAGATGGGTATCTTTCGAAAGGTCTCGTCAGTACCTTTAAAACGAATGGTTGAACTATAAATCTGTGATAATTTAAAACAAAGTTATCGATTTTTTTTTACTTTTTACGAAAAAAAAAACTTAGAAAAAAAATCTTTTTTTTTTTTTCTCTCCCCTTAATTTTATCAAACTCCCACGTTTTCCGTGTTCTGACAAACTTAAACTAATTTTTGCTTTTTTCCCCTAATTTTGTCAAAGTCCTACGGTTTCCGTGTCTTGACAAACTTTAACATATTTTTGCATTTTTCCCCTAATTTTGTCAAAGTTCCAATGTTTCCGTGTTTTGACAAACTTTGACAAATTTTTGGGTAAAATGTGAAAATTATTCTAAATTTGTCAAAACGCGGAAACCGTGGGACTTTGACAAAATTGGGGGGAAAATGCAAAAATTTGTTTAAGTTTGTCAGAACACGGAAACCGTGGGAGTTTGATAGAATTAAGGGGAGAGGAAAAAAAAAAAAAAAAAAAAGAAGTGGTACTTTGACAAAATTTTGGGTAAAATGTGAAAATTTGTTAAAGTCCCACTTTTTTTTTTCCCCCTCTCCCCTTAATTCTATCAAACTCCCACGGTTTCCGGGTTCTGACAAACTTAAACTAATTTTTGCTTTTTTCCCCTAATTTTGTCAAAGTCCCACGGTTTCCGTGTTTTGACAAACTCAGAATAATTTTCATATTTTACCCAAAATTTTGTCAAAGTTCCACTTTTTTTTTTTAATTATTGTTGCTGAGTGAATTTGTATAGGAAAAGATAGAAGAAAGTCATGTGGTGGCCACAACATACTAGTTTTTTTAGAGTAAATAAGTCTTTTCGAGTTTGTAATTTTCTGTCACGAACAATGTTAAAATACGAACATAGGTCCAAAAATCAGTGTCTAAATAACTGATATTTTGCAGTGAAATAACTTAAAAGAGTGTCTAAAAAATCCAAATATATATGGTTATATCTTCAATTACACGAAGTTTTATTACATATAAATAAGTTCAAAACGAAAACTTTCAGAAATAAGATTTTTCGATGAATTTCAGTGACTTATTTGATTAGCCATCAAGTGGTACTTAAGATAACTATGAAAAAATACGAAATAAAAATACTTTTAATAATGTTCTAATAAAAGTTTAAGGTACTTCTGCCAACATTTTCTTGTTTTTTAGTTCCCCATCATACTATAGGTATGGGGAACTTAGGTAATCGTGAAAATTTTCGACCTGGGTTTTTTGACTTTTCTACACGTTTTCAGGTGTGAGGAATCCGAAAATGACAAAATTTCTATGGTGTCTCTCTGTAGGGTGTCTGTTAGTGTGTTAGTGGGTCAGTGGGTCAGTCCGTTAGTGTGTTAGTCCGTTAGTTTGTTAGTCTGTTAACACGGTATCTCACGAACAAATAATCGCAGAGAGGTCAGATCAGTTTTAAAATATTACTTTTGATACTGGCAAGAACCCTATTTATTTGGAACATTCGAATTAAAAAACTTCGCAAGTTATTAGAAATTTACGATTTTCTTAACATGGGAGAATAGGACAAAAATTCATTAAAACGTGCATTAAATGAAAACGTTTTACTGTAAAAATGTCAGACCAGTTTTAAAATATCAGTTTTGATGCCGGAATGAACATCAGTAACTATAAATATGCTACTTTGAAAATTTCGCAAGTTATTGGAAATTTACGAATTTCTTAACATGGCAGTATAGGGTAAAATTTCACATAAACGTTAGTTTTGAGCGATATTTTCATGGTAAAGATGTCAGACTACTTTTGAAATATTATTTAGGACACTGGCATGAATATTAATAACTATGAAATTTTCAATATAAAAATTTCGTAAGTTATTGGAAATTTACGAATTTCTTAAAATGGCAGTATAGGGCAAAATTTCACATAAACGTCACTTTTGAGGGATATTTTCATCGTAAAGATGTCAAACCACTTTCGAAATATTATTTAGGATACTGGAATGAATATCATAGAATATGGTTTTTCCATTTTAAAAAATTTGTAAGTTATTTGGAATTTACGATTTACTTAAGACGTCAGAATAAAGCAAAATTGAGCATAAATTTCCATTTTGAGGATCATAAATACATTAGACAACTTCAAAATTACATTTATGATATATGTTTGAACATGATTTAATACAAATATTTTAATAGGAAAATTTCGTAAATTATTCGTAATTTACGATTTTATCAACATATCGAAATTGTAAATTTTTCATATAAATATGAATTTTGAGGATTATTGCATTGGAAACAGTAGTATGAAAACTAAACAACGGAATTGACCCTGATAAAATAAATTAATAGATTAGAATGAGATAAATATATGGAAGTGAACGGTGGATAGCCTATTAGGCGGGGATTTCATTCTGTCACTGTACCAAGCTTTGGTCAAATTCATTTCTTTTAACATGGTTATAATATGACTCGCACTAGAAATTTATGAGAACATATACATGATGGGGAACTGAGCAGAGTCCACCTATGCCAACTAGTTTTATGTTGGGATTCACGCAGGAAATGTGAATATAAAATTATCAAAACAATTAAATTTATAAGTTGGGCAACTTTTTTTGTCCAAAATTGCCCAAAATTTCAAACACATTTTACTACTCCCAAAAATGTACATTTTAATCTGTGAAAAGGATTTTCGCCACAAATCTCCACTTTTAGAGAAAAATAAATCTTTATTCTGTTTACCCCCAAATTATCAATCGAGAAATTTATCTGAATAACTGTATTCATTAATGACAGAAAATATATTAAATGTTTTATAGTGAAAATATTATAGAAATTAGATGATTAAAATATATTTAATAAATCAAAAATTATTTGTTATTTATTTTTTTATTATTTTTTTTTAAATATTTAATAAAATAATTAATTTTACTTTAAAGTACTGAAAAGTACCGTTGGACCCCAAAAAGGGGGGAAATGTAAATGGTTGCTGTGATATGTCATAAAACGTTAAAATTAAATAAATATTTAATGTTAAATTACTAAATGATAAAATTAAATATTATAATCCATATTACGATTTAAAGTAAACGTTTCTGTGCAATAAAAATAAAGACAAATGTGAATTTTTCATAGAGTTAGCCAGTAAATGCTTGCATGAGTTTTCTATTGAAATACTGTATAAAAAAAGAAAGAAGAAGCAGTAATGTGATGATATATTCAACATTGTGTGCTAAATTAATTGTGTTATATAGATTTTCTTCACGAAATTTTTATTTATTTCCTTTCATTCTCTTCTTTTTTTGCAACATTTGTTTCTTCAGGTATGTTTCGAAATACCTGTTTGCAGCAGAAAAATATGATACCGTTTAACCCCTTTAAAATGCCAATTTTTCCTCAAATGGCACATTAAACTAATTTCACGAATAAAAACTGATGTAAAGAAAAAAATGCATTTAGCTTATTAGAAATAATTAATTTTAATTTTGACATATTATTCTCTTAGTTAATCGCAAACATCTTACGATCCATTATATTAGCATAAGCAGAATTGCCACAAATGACTATTTTTTTTTTTATTTTATTTTTTTTTTTTTCGCACCAATATTATAAAAATAATATTTATACTGATATTGTTCTAGAGAAATGATACACAGGAATCATTATTTAAAAAAATAAAAAAGGTACCAGTTGAATAAAATGATAATGAATTTGGTGGGGGAAATATTCCTGTGTCCTTATAAAGGGTTAAAAAAACATAGAATCGCTTTCAGTATCATACATGTATACATATTTAAATCGAAATGTTACAAAAAACATCATACATAGATAATAATAATACCATAACCTTCCTATGTTCGCCACTGCCTATACTTCGATCCACTGTGCGCTCTACCGACTGGACTCCCGCGGCCCCAAAACTCCCTAAAAATTATTCAATTGTTCTTCCTACTATAATGTATGTGCCCAATAAATAACATTATTATATTTACATTCATTCTTGGTATTGCAATTTCAATAACCAACAGTGTAGTTCAATAAAATGAATATAATGTAGTTCAATAAAATGAAATAATCTTTCAACGATTCTTGTTGTCCATGTGGCCACCAAGTATTGAAATGTGGGGCAACCGTATAACATCGGCTCTTCTATTTGAGCAATGTATAAAAATACACCAAGCACGTATCGTGAAATTTCAAAAAATTATCATCGTTTGAAAGCATTGAATTTCAGTACCTCACAAAAAGAAATGTAAACCTATAAAGTGTTTTACAAAAAATTTATTTGTATTCTGTAAACAGTAATACAGTATACGTTCATTGTAAATAAATATAAATAAAATCACCTTTTCGGGGGGAGTGAAATTGGAATTCAGTTCAATTTCTCAACAACTACTTTTTAAATTTCCACTATATTTTCGTGGATATTTTATGTACGTAGTTAAATAAATTTGGCTGATAAATTGTTCAAAGATATTTAACGCTTCCGTATGCGCAGTTATGAATTATTTAGTAAAAAATCTCACACTTCATCAAATTTTTAATATTTTTATATTCTGATTGCTGTTTATTTTGTTTAATGTAGTGTGTCAAGTTTGGTCAATATGAGTGGCCTAAAAAAGGCAATTTATTGGGTTAAATACCCAGCATGCAATTATAAAAAACGGAAAATATGTTTTTATTTATTTTTATTTTTATTTTTATTTTTTTTAATCTGCATGAATACATAAATAATAATTAATTTAAAATGTTTCATATACATTTTTTACCTTTAAGTATACGAATGATTAATAATATTAATTAAAAAAAATACATAAAATACCAATGAATTTAAGTACATGCTACTTAGATATATATCAGTTACTGAAGTTATAGATCTTATTAATTAAATAATGTTCTTACATTATTAAGAACACGATGCTGATAGAAATTGTAAAATTTAATTCTCATTGAGAAATTAATATATTTAAATAAGCATCTTAAATTTTACGATGAAGTTAGAATATCTAGACATTGATAATTTTTTTTAAAGCATTCAATAACAATTTAAAAATTAAATGTTATTTAACATATTAATTAAAAATGTACAATGAATATTTCCTCACAAGTGTTTACTCAAATATTGATTGTATTCCGTTTTTTAATGGAGTATTTCCTAATTGTAGAAATATGACAAACTTTAAAATAAGATAGCTATTAGAAATAATTGGAAAAATAAAAGTATTTCCAAATGCATCGATTCACGAATTTTCCATTTAAAAAATAATGTTTCATTTGAGAGAATTCTGTAAGATAGTACGACTTTTTTTTAATTAAGTTATTTTTTATATCCACAAGGCATACTTCAAACAAATTTTAAAAGTGTTTCTGGCGAATCAATTATTAAGTAGATTTGCAAGAATAACTCATTGATTATATAATTTAAATGAATTCAATAACTGAAGAGAAGAGAAAACAATTCATTATAATTACTTCTGCTTTGAAATCAATAATTTTAAGAATATTTTTTACTTTCTCTTACCCATAAGGTAGAGAAAGTATTGTTTTTGGGTCAAATTTTCGAACGCAAGATTTTGTTATATTTACACGTTTTGAGGTCCCCTGAATACGAAAATCATGTTTTTAGCAAATGGTCTGTGTGTCTGTGTGTGTGTGTGTGTGTGTCTGTGTGTGTGTCTGTCTGCTATCAGCATATCTCAAAAACAAATTATGGTAGAAAGTTCAAACTTGGTATTCTAAATGTGTATCATATAGGGATGCTACAGTAAGCTTTTCGTTAAGATCAAGCAAATGGTTCGTGTACAGGGACAATCAAGGGAATTCTAATACATTACGTCTATGGGAGAAATTGCACGTAAGTAGAGTTTAACGTCTATAGGCTGCACTAAACCAAATGAAACGAACATATATTTTTTGTAATAGAGATAGTTAACTGGGAAAATATTTTTGTGTATATAGGAGCCTCACCTCCCCCCCCCGGGGGGGGGGAAGTCCAACCTCGAGGGGAGTAAATTTTCATGATGGGTATCATTCAAAAGATCTTGCGAATACCTTTAAAACGAATGGTTGAACTATAAATCTGTGATAATTTAAAACAAAGTTATAGATTTTTTTTTTAATTTTAACGAAAAAAAAACTTTTTTTTTTTTTTTTAATATTATATATATATTGAGAGTAAAATGGACTTTTTTTGGATATTTAGTGTTACACTGCCTCTCTAATATGGAAATCGTCTGCATTATCATAAAAAATAATTTTTTTAAATAATAATTTTAATAAATTATTTTTTAAAAACAGAATTGTTTTTTAATAACCGAATTAAATTCTATATAAATGTAGGTGCATTAATAAAACGGGGGGTTGAGGGGGGCGGTAGCCCCCCTCACACAGAAATAATTATCTTTAAAACTCTTCTGAAGACTAATTTGAATTGTTTAGCATAGGTTTACATGACAGTTCTCGTTATCTTACCTCTTAATCTGCAAACTGTATTTATAGTATTAAATTTCAGGGTAAGAGAAAGTCGTGTGAGTGGCACACCAGATTATTTTAGATTACTTTTGAAATTTATTTCAGTAATTATAATTTACTTAGTTTGCATACATTTTTGAGCGGAAAAAAAATAAATGTAGTACATTAAAACATTATGAAAAATAATTTCGTGTAATATTGTACTGAAGAATAAATTAATAATATGCAGGAAATTATTCAAATCGTTAAAAAATAACTGAATGATAACTTTAAAAAGAAATCTGGAGTGACTCCACTCGACTTTCCTAACATTGAGTAATTAACAGTTTTGTAGATAAAGTAAAGAAAGAGGAGTTGTTAGACAAACAAAAGAGAGAAAACCATAATAGAGTGTTTGAGTATTTTTCTCCATATATTACACGATGTTTTATTTAACGCTACTGAACTTTGAGCTCATAGATCATAATGATAAAGAATTTTTCGTTGTGTCCTTAAAAAACCTATAAATGCTAGATTCACCAAACTGCTTACAGTCAGTGCAACAGTGATTTATAATATACATATAAATTTTCAGCTCAATTGAAGGTGTTTAGATGGTATTGCACTTTTAAAAATTGCATCCAATAGGCCATAATGATAATGAATTTTTCTTTGTGTCCCTGTAAAAAAATGTAAGTGCTAAATTCACCAAAATCTATAGAGTTGGTGCAACTGTGACCTATAACATGTGTAAAAATCTTTTGCTCAGATTAATAAGGCGTTTAGACGCTATCACACTTTTAAAAATTTGCCCCATAGGCCATAATAATAAAGAATTTTTCTTTTTGCCCCTGTAAAAAAACTGTATGTGCTAAATTCACCAAAATCTACACAGTTCGTGAAACTGTGACCTATAATATGTGTGCAAATTTTTTTGCTCAGATTAATAAAGCGTTTAGACGCTATCGCAATTTTAAAAATTTGGCCTCATTGGCCATAATGATAAAGAATTTTTCTTGGTGTCCCCTGTTCTTGGTGTCCCATAAGTGCTAGATTCACCAAAATCTATAGGGCTTGTACTATGGGGACATACAATATACGTACCAACTTTCAGCTTATTCGAAAAAAGCGTTTAGACGCTAGCATGTTCACTCACATACACACACACATACATACGCACACACATACACGCACACATACATACGTCATCGTAAAAGTAGTGGAAACGGACTCAGGGGACCTCGAACGTATAGAAACATCAAAATCTCAAATTCGTATTTTTGACATGATTACAATACTTTCTTCACTATAGTGTTCGGAAAGTAAAATTTAAATTTTAAATAATGAATAATATATTGAGTTACGACATTACTATAGTTATCCATAATAGATTTTCATTACTGGTGATTTCCAAAATAAGCCTGAAGAATACGTTAAAAAATAATCTGGTGTGGCAATCCTATTATTTTGTCTTATTATATATTATTGTATACACAAGAAGTTTAATGTATAAGGCAATACGTACTGTACTTGAATATTTAATGTACTTTATAAACACTTTTATTTGACGCTGATTTCTATTGAAATTGTTTACTACCCTTGATGTACTACTATTCTAGGTACAGTCGGTCAAACAAAAAACGAAACACCCCCACCTATCTCATTACCTAATTATCGCAGAAACATGCAGTAGACCCCAATCGTCAGGAAATTATGTCTACTTTTTTTGTATGTAGGAAAAAATGACATTGGGGGTCGTCTACATATTAAAAATGGGTCCAACTTTGAAAATTCGAATGTTAACCCACTAATTTGACGACGGAAAACGATTCTAGAGCATCAAAATAGCCTAGATATAAATTTGCACGAAGATATCAACATTGGTTCCTGAGATATTTAAGGTTTTTCTTTAGTGGGTTATCTCCAAGTTTATTTTTTTATCATTTAGGTCAGATTCAACGAATTTATTAGAGCTCTCTCCTATTATTCAATGCGTTTCATTCATCTACAAATTTCTAAATACATCAAAAGGAATATAATTTCAATGAGCATGTTAATGTGGAAATTTCGAACTATAAGAAATATTCTGTCCAAAAAAAATAACATAGGAGGGTCTATTAACACCTGTGTGTGTGAAGGGGAGGAGGAGGGGCACCGGCATTCAAAATTGATGTTTTATTATCGCATTTTCAAAAGATTTTAATTGAAATTAGATTTTTTTTATGCTTTTTCGAAAATGATTATAGGGATTTTGATGAAAGTTTGGGGTTAAGTGTTTTCGGAATATTAGACTTACCATCATCTTCAGAATTAATTGCGTTGGCTGTTAACCCCTTATCGGCCAATGGCAACAAATGAAATAAATTGGGTTTATTCGGAAACTGATATAAGGATTTTGATGAAAGTTTTGCGTTAAGTGCTTTTGAGTATGCTTAAACGAATGGAATTATCCCCATCGTCATAAAAATTCGTTGTCGCTGTTAACCCTTTAAAGGACAATTGCAACGTATGTCAGAAATCGGCTTTACACGGATATGGACTAAGCAATTTTTATGAAAGTTTGAAGTTCGGGCTTTTTCATGAGAAATAACAATTGTATTTCATTTTCAGATAAATTAGCGTTTACATTTAACACTTTACCGGCCAACTGCAATACATAGCAAAAGTTGGGTTTATTCAAAAATGATTCTAGGGATTTTGATGAAAGTTTGGGGTTAAGTGTTTTCGGAATATTAGACTTGCCATCATCTTTAGAATTATTTGCGTTGGCTATTAACCCCTTAACGGCCAATTGCAACAAATGAAATAAATTGGGGTTATTCGGAAACTTATATAAGGATTTTGATGAAAATTTTGCGTTAAGTGCTTTTGACTATGCTTAAACGAATGGATTTATCCCCATCGTCATAAAAATTCGTTGTCGCTGTTAACCCTTTAAAGGACAATTGCAACGTTTGTCAGAAATGGACTTTACACGGAAATGGACGAAGCAAATTTTATGAAAGTTCGATGGGTAATGGGAAAGTTCGAAAGTTCGATTAGGGCTTTTTCGTGAAAAAAAAAACAATTGGATTTCATCTTCAGATAAATTAGCGTTTACAGTTAACCCTTTACCGGCCAATTCAATACATAGCAGAAGTTCGGTTTACTCGAAAATGATTCTAGGGATTTTGATGAAAGTTTGGGTTCAGTGTTTTCGGAATATTAGACTTACCACCATCTTTAGAAAAATTTGCGTTGGATGTTAACCCATTATCGGCCAATGGCAACAAATGAAATTGGGTTTATTCGGAAACTGATGAAAGGATTTTGATGAAAGTTTTGCGTTAAGTGATTTTGAGGATGCTTAAACGAATGGAATTATCCCCATCGTCAAAAAAAATTTTGCTGTCTATGTTAACCCTTTAAAGGCCATTGCAACGTATGTCAAAAATCGGCTTTACACGGATATGGACTAAACGATGTTTATGAAAATTTTAAGTCAGGGCTTTTTCATGAGAAAAAACAATTGGATTTCATCTTCATATAAATTAGCGTTTATAGTTAACCCTTTACCGGCCAATTGCAATACATAGCAGAAGTGGGGTTTACTCGAAAATGAATCTAGGGATTTTGATGAAAGTTTGGGGTTAAGTGTTTTCGGAATATTACACTTACCATCATCTTGAGAAAAATTTGCGTTGGCTGTTAACCCCTTATCGGCCAATGGCACTAAATGAAATAAATTCAGTTTATTCGGAAACTGATATAAGGATTTTGGTGGAAGTTTTGTATTAAGTGCTTTCGGGGATGCTTAAATGAATGGAATTATCCCCATAATCATAAAAATTCGTTGTCTCTGTTAACCCTATAAAGGACAATTGCGACGTATGTCAGAAATTGGCTTTACACAGAAATGGACTAAGCGATTTTTATAAAAATTCGATGTTAGGGCTTTTTCATGAGAAAAAAACAATTGGATTTCATCTTCAGGTAAATTAGCGTTTACAGTTAACCCTTTACCGGCCAATTGCAATACATAGCAGAAGTTGGGTTTACTCAAAAATGATTCTAGGGATTTTGATGAAAGTTTTGGGTTAATTTTTTTCGGAATATTAGACTTACCACCATCTTCAGAAAAATTTGCGTTGGCTGTTAACCCCTTACCGGCCAATGGCTACAAATGAAATAAATTGGGTTTATTTGGAAACTGATATATGGATTTTGATAAAAGTTTTGCATTAAGTGCTTTCGGGGATTCTTAGATGAAGAAATTATCCTCACTGTCATAAATATTCCTTGTCGTTGTTAATCCTTTAAAGGCCAAATGCAACGTATGTTAGAAATTATCTTTATACGGAAATTGAGAAAACGTTTTTTCTGAAAGGTTACAGTTAGAGCTTTTTGCTGAGAAAAGACGATTGGATCTCTGCTTCAGACAAATTAGCATTCACAGTTAACCCTTTACTGACCAACTGCAACACATAGCAGAAATTGAGTTTACATGGAAATGGATATAGCGATTTTGATGAATATTTCGGACTAAGTTTTTTCGGGGACTGCTAAAATGAATGGTATTCCCTCATCTTCAGAAAAAAAAAATAATGTTCTCAAATTAACCTTTTATCGGCCAATTGCAACATATGACAAAAATTGGGTCTACTTGTAAACAGGTATAAGGATTATGATGAAAATTTGAGGTTGCATAATTGATTAGAATTATTTTATTCTTCAGAAAATTTCTTGTTCTCTGTTAAACCTTTAAAAGCCCATTGCGACGTTTGCCAGAAATACGGTTTACACAAAAATAGACATAGCGAATTTCATAAAAGCTTGGAGTTAGGACTTTTTGATGAAAAAAAGCTTTTGGAAATATCCTCATCTTTAGAAACAATCGCATTCGTTGTTAACTCTTTATCGACACATTACAACATACGGTCGAAATTGAGTATATTCGGAAATGGATAAAGCGATTTTTATGAAAGTTTGGAGTTACGGCTTTTAGATGAGAAAAAATGATTGGACTTATCCTTATCTTCAGAAAAAATCGCGTTCTCAATTAACATTTTATCGGCCAGTTGCAAATTATAGCAGAAGTTGGGTTTATTTAGAAATTTATATAGGGATTTTGATGATAGTTTGGGGTTAAAAACTTTCTGGGTGCTGAAAGAACTGGACATATCCTTATCTTCAGAAAAAAATTGTTCGCAGTTTACCATATATCGACCAGTTGCATCAAGCTTTAGAAATAGGCTTAATCGGAAATGGATATAGTGATTTCAAATAAAGTTTGTGGTTAGTGTTTTTAGGGATGCAAAAATGTTTGGACTTATTCTCATCTTTTGAAAAAAATGGCGTGATCAGTTAAACCTTTATCGACAAATTGCAACATATCGCCCGAATTCGGGTTACTCGGAAACGGATGTATCGATTTTGATGAAAGTTTGGGATCAAGTGTTTTCGGAGGTGCAGAAAGTTTGGATTTATACAGAAAATTTAGCGTTCGCTGTCATAGTATATGGTAAAAAAAGGATTCGGGTTCCAGTTCATGACTTCATTTGTTATTTTGTTTAAATTTAGTACGAGAGAATGTAATCGATTCAAGCAATATTTGTGTGTATCGAAATATTTGGTAAATAATGAGGCAGGTTCAAGTCTATAACTGTATACTTATTGTGCATCTTGTTTTCTTTCTTTTCTTTCTATTTATATATATATATATATTTTAATACAATTTAATTTAATCAAAGGTAGCTGATATTTGTGCGTGTTGAAGTATTTGGTAAAGAAGGAAGCAGGATCCAGTCCATGATTGAAATTATAGATATTTTTTTTTAATGAAAATGCCTAAATTCAAATAAAAGTAGGTGATATTTTCAAATGCCTAGCTAGTCGTTAATTTAGTTAAATAGCGATTGAAGGTTTTGTACTGGTAACGCTGCCGAAGGCAGCAGGAACCAGGAACAGTTGGCTAAAAAAATTAAAAAATGCATTTTCACCGTGTTCTGATCCATTCTGAAAGTTTCAAATGTGTAGCTTTTCAGGAAGTTAGTTAAATAAATTTTCTGTCGAATCATATAAACGCTTCCGAAGGCAGTAGGGACCTGAAATAGTTGACTAAATGTGATAAAAAAATGTATTGTCACCGTGTTCTGAGCTATCCTGAAAGTTTCAAATGTCTAGCTAGTCGGGAAGTTAGTTAAAAATCAATTGCAAGATTTGTACTGGACAAAGAAACAAACAAGAAGTGAAGTTATAATAAAAATAATTACAAGATATAAAGAACTATTATATACCATGTTTTTAAATTTTCTGTTGAATCATATAAACGCTAATGAGCGCAGCGGGAATCCGGAGCAATTGGAAAAAAGTATTAAAAAAATCCCTTGCTATCATGTTTTGAGCTATTACAAAAGTTTCAAATGGCTATCTAGCCGGGAAGTTAGTTAAAAGTAGATTGCAAGTTTGTACTGGTAACGCTAACGAAGAGAGCAAGGTCCCGAAGCAATTGGTTAAAAATATTTTTAAAATGCATTTTTACCATATTCTGAACTATTCTGAAAGTTTCAAATGTCTAGCTACTCGGGAAGATAATTAAATAAATTTTCTGTTGAATCATATAAATGCACCGAATACAGTAGGGACCCGAAAGAGTTGGCTAAAAGTATTTAAAAAATGTATTTTCACCGTGTTCTGAACTATTGTGAAAGGTTCAAATGTCGTCAGGAAGTTAGTTAAATAAATTTTCTGTTGAATCATATAAACGCTGCCGAAGGCAGTAGGGACCTGAAACAGTTGACTAAAAGTATTAAAAAAGTATTGTCCCCGTGTTTGAGCTATCATAAAGGTTTCAAATGTCTAGCTAGTCGGGAAGTTGGTGAAAAATTGATTGCAAGCTTCGTACTGGTAACGCTGTCGAAGGCAGCAGGAACCCGAAGCAGTTGGTTAAAAATATTTTTAAAATGCCTTTTCGCTGTGTTTTGAACTATTTTGAAAGTTTAAAGTGTCTAGCTAGTCTGGAAGTTAAATAAATTTTCTGTTGAATCATATAAACGTGTAGTGACCTAAAACAGTTGACTAAAAGTATTAAAAACATGTATTGTCACCGTGTTTTGAGCTAGCCTGAAAGTTTCAAATGTCTAGCTAGTCGGGAAGTTGGTGAAAAATTGATTGCAAGCTTCGTACTGGTAACGCTGTCGAAGGCAGCAGGAACCCGAAGCAGTTGGTTAAAAATATTTTTAAAATGCCTTTTCGCTGTGTTCTGAACTATTCTGAAAGTTTAAAATGTCTAGCTAGTCTGGAAGTTAAATAAATTTTCTGTTGAATCATATAAACGTGTAGTGACCTAAAACAGTTGACTAAAAGTATTTAAAACATGTATTGTCACCGTGTTTTGAGCTAGCCTGAAAGTTTCAAATGTCTAGCTAGTCGGGAAGTTGGTGAAAAATTGATTGCAAGCTTCGTACTGGTAACGCTGTCGAAGGCAGCAGGAACCCGAAGCAGTTGGTTAAAAATATTTTTAAAATGCCTTTTCGCTGTGTTTTGAACTATTTTGAAAGTTTAAAATGTCTAGCTAGTCTGGAAGTTAAATAAATTTTCTGTTGAATCATATAAACGTGTAGTGACCTAAAACAGTTGACTAAAAGTATTAAAAACATGTATTGTCACCGTGTTTTGAGCTAGCCTGAAAGTTTCAAATGTCTAGCTAGTCGGGAAGTTGGTGAAAAATTGATTGCAAGCTTCGTACTGGTAACGCTGTCGAAGGCAGCAGGAACCCGAAGCAGTTGGTTAAAAATATTTTTAAAATGCCTTTTCGCTGTGTTCTGAACTATTCTGAAAGTTTAAAATGTCTAGCTAGTCTGGAAGTTAAATAAATTTTCTGTTGCATCATATAAACGGGTAGTGACCTAAAACAGTTGACTTAAAGTATTAAAAACATTTATTGTCACCGTGTTTTGAGCTAGCCTGAAAGTTTCAAATGTCTAGCTAGTCGAAAAGTTAGTGAAAAATCGATTGGAAGCTTCGTACTGATAACGTTGCCGAAGGCAGCAGATACCCAATACAATTGGCTAAAGGTATTTTAAAAAATTCATTTTTACCGTGTTCTGAACTATTCTGAAAGTTTCAAATGTCTAGCTAGTCGGGAAGTTTTGTTAAATAAATTTTCTGTCGAATCATATAAGCGCTGCTGAAGGCAGTGGGACCTGAAATAGTTGACTAAAATTATTAGAAAAATGTATTGTCACCGTGTTGTGAGCTGTCCTGAAAATTTCAAATATCTAGCTAGTCGGGAAGTTAGTTAAAAATCGATTGCAAGATTTGTACTGGACAAAAAAACAAAACGAAACATACAAATAAACAAACAAACAAACAAGAATCAAAGTTAATAAAAACATGGTAATATGGTAAAATATTACAGGGAGTTCAAGTATTTTCTCCCCTTGCTTAATTTTACGCTGTTGCACTTCATATAATTTTAAACCATAAATCGTAATGATATATAAATTTTTGTCGTGTTCCTGTAAAAATCTATAAAGGCTATCTTTACCAAAATCTATACAATTTGTGCGACGGTAATGTATAACATGTGCATAAATTTTCAGTTTAATAGAATAAGGTGTTTAGATGCTATCGCATTTTAAAACGATTGGGCCCATAGACCATAATGACAATTTTTCTTTCTGTCCTTGTAAAAAGAAAAAAAAAAAACTATACATGTTAGATTTATCAAAATCTATACACTTTGTGCGAGAGTGATTATTAACATGTATAAAAGTTTTTTAACTCAAACGAATAAGGCTTTTAAATGCTATCGCATTTTATTTTATTTGGATCCATAGACAATAATGATAAATAATGTTTTGTTGTGTCCCTGTGAAAAACTATTAATGTTAGATACATCAAAATCTATACACTTTGTGCGACGGACATTTATAACACGCGTATTAGCTCAAAAGAAAATAGTATCTAGACGCTATCGCAGTTTGAAAAACCTGGCCCTATAGGCTATAACGATAAAGAATATTTCTTTTTTGTGCCTGTAAAAAGTACTTTTAAGTGCTAGATTCACCAAAATCAACAGTGATCGTGCTATGGTGCCATACAATAACTTACTATGTTTCAACTTATTTGAACAGAGGATTTAGGCGCTGTCGTATTCACTCACACACATACACCCATTCATAATCGAAAACTAGTAAAAATGAATTCAGTGTAATTCAAAAGTATAGAAAGCCCATAATCTCAAAGGTCGGGTTTTTTGTCACGATTACAATACTTCCTTTACATACGTAAGTTCGGAAAGTAAAAATCTGATCTCTCAGCTATGAAGTTCTGTCCAACTCAAAGAAATAATTTATTCTGTAATAATATTATATTATTTTAATTGGTTAATTTATATTTCCAACACTATTAATAATAGCGACTATATAAATTAGAAATCACAATTCTTCTAAAGAAAATTACGAAAACATTATATAATATAGTAAGGAAAGAGATAAATAAAAAACAAATAAATAAATGTTAAACTACATTTTTAAATCGCATGTCTAATATTATAATACAATTTATTTCAGAATTAAATTCCAATTTATTTCAGCTGAAAAAAAAAAAGAACCATTGTTGAAATAATTAAAAATATATGAAAGTGAATTAAAACTTTTTTTTTCTTAATATCGTCTGCAATAGAATTCAAAACTGATTGTTGTGAATGCTACTTGTAAATACAGTTTGTAATCGTTATATGGCCCCCAAACTTGATCTTCGATCGTTTTTCTGGAATATCTCGAGAACTATTTGGCCCAATCAGCTGCAAATTTGCATACGCGTATTTTAATGTGCTAGAAATCGATATCTGTTAGAAAAATTATAGGTCACAATACATAATTTTTTTTAAAATATTAATTTAATATTTTTTATTCTATAGATAAAAAACATTAAAATCTTAATGAAACTCATAAATATGTTTGGAAAACCTGTTATTAACATCATAAAAAAAAACAGGTAAAAAAAAATAAAAATGTAGGAGATATGAATAAAAATGTGTAATCAGACTTTAACATTAGAAGCTCGAAAGTTTAGACGTGTATAACTCCTAAACTTATACACCATATGACTTCCAAATTTATATCTGGGGATGAAATTGACTGTAGAATCGATATCCGAAATCAAAATTATATGTTACCATTGAAAAAATTAAAGTTTGACACGATTTCAATATGGAGACGACCCCTTAAGCTATTTTTTTCCAATTTGCTTAAAAGAGAACAAAATTCCCTGACGAATGGTACCTTCGGTGTCTTTCTGCAACAATTTACTGATGAGTTAGGTGGGGGTGTTTCGTTTTTTTTTTTTTTTGACCGACTGTACATTCATATAAAATTTAAGAATGTTGTTAAATTTAAATATTTGTTTTAAATTATTCAGAAATCAATCAGAAATACCTCTCTGTAAATATTATTCGACTAATTTTGAGTGGGTTTTATATTTTCTATAAATTGTATAAGAACAAAATATTACACTTAAATTTATCACATTACATAAAAAACATATACTTTTAAAAAATTAAAGAACAAGCTTTTATTGAAATGTGAACTAAAAAGCATAAAATAAATATCTTTATAGTATTAAAATGCAGGGTAAGAAAAAATTGTGTGAGTGACACACCATCTTACAGGGTGATTATAAAATAATTTAGAATTAACAAAACTATTTTAAAAAAATCTCCCCTGACTGGGTTCGAAAGTTAGACCTTCAGGTTCGTAGCCCGGAGCTTTACCTCACAGCCACAGCGTTCACGTAGGGAAAGTCTTTTTTACAATATAAATTTTTTGTTTGCTCCCAGAGCGGTTACAAACATACATATAGGTGAAGCTTATAAAAGCGCGTTAAAAAAAATCTTAATAAAGCTTGTAAAGTACAAAGAGTTATTTTTATCCATAGCCCTGGTAGACGACATTTTATGTCTGGTCATACAAACCAGGGTTAATAAATCATTTTATACGTACCACCCACTTTTTTTATGTCTACTAAATGTAAAATTTTCTAACCATCCAACGGTTCCAAAAAAGCTGTGATTTATACAGTCGAGAAGAAACTTTCACTTTATCTAATTTATAAAATAGAGTTATATCAAATTAAAGCATTTTATTATAAAAGTATTGTTGCGTACTTGGGGTTTCGTGAGTTATCCGAGAATGAATGGCAAAACTTACTAAAAATTTCAGTAATTTATTCACAGAAAGTTCCAGAGAAATACAGGTGTATAACCCAAGTATCAGCTTCAATTCAACCAGTAAACACAACTTAAACAACAGCTGTCAATAGCAAATCCACAGTACAAACTGTATAGCAATAACACTTGAAGCAAGTCTCTTTCAAAGAGGCTCAGACCAATGCAAGCATTAGCGAAGCTGGCGGAGAACTGAACTGACTCTGACTGCCTTGGCGGGAAAGCGGCCTTTATATACCTCTGTAGAAAAGTGTAGAAAGTTCCGGAAATTTCCGTATCTCATCAGCCAATGAGATTAGAGCTTCCATATTTGGTCTATCCCTTATAAAGATTTTCTCGCCAAGGTCGCCAAAAAAATCGCCAAGGTGGGAAAAATTCGCCAAATGTGGCGCAAATCCAATACCTGCCTTATTGGAGCTTTTTAATGCGTTTTTAAGGGAAAATAAGGCTATTTCAACGCTAAAACGACTAGAAATGCACAACATTAGCACTTTATCAACTTACTAAGCCTCTTTAAAAGAATTTATACAAAAATAAACACAATTATTTACAATTTTGTAATAGTATTATTCTATTCCTAATATTATTCTATTCTATTCAAATAAATTTTTTAAAAGGAAAGCGTTTCTATATCGGACAAAAACGCCTACCTACCGTCCTCCATAAAAGCTGGAACGTCTACTAATGTGTGATAGGGACCGAGATGACTAACTTTGATATAAACGAATGATGGATACTTTTCATGCCGTTTCCCATGTGAAAGAAGAGCTTTTGTGTAAAAAAAAAAACCTGAAGCAGTTTTTGGGGACTGCCGATAGAAGTGAAAACTAGGTAACTTGGGAATTGTATCGTAGAGCTATTAGATTATTATTTTCGAATTATTTTTGGTTTGTAAAGAAGTGTTTGTGATCTGTATTATATGATTCGACACAATATTTGTAGCTACCCAAATTAAATGAACTAAGCCTTATATTAGGTAAAAATATTGTAATATGACTAAAATAATTTTCCTTTTTTTTGTATTATTTATTTGAAAATTTATATTGAAAGCAAAAACAAGAATATAACAGTCTGTATAAAAACATGCACTGGTGCACTAACTATGTATATACTGTGGAAAAAGTACATACATACATAGAGTATAGAACTAGAAATAGACAGATGCCAGTAGCCAGTATACTACTCGTATTAGTATACATTTTATACATACATATATATATATATATATATATATATGTGTATGTATATGAGGCATGCCGCGCCGTGCGCTACATATATGGATATATATGTATAGAGATATACTCTTTGTATATATATATAATGTATACTAATAACGCACGGAGGTATGTATATGTACATATATACACAGTATACATATAGATAATGACGGTGACGATGACGCGAGTTCCATGATTTTTCTTCACCCAAAAAGTGCTCAACGCGCATAAAGAAGCTTTCAATTCAAAGCATTCGGTGACGATGACGCTAGTTCCATGATTTATTTTCACCCAAAATGTGCTCAACACGCCTAAAGAAGTTTTCACTTCAAAAAATGTGTGTTAATAGTATTTTGTTAATGTTGTCTAAATATATTGATAATTACCAACGAGAAATTTCATCCAATTAGCAGTAATGTCTTTGAATTATTTTGAATGTTCCTGTACACTAAACTTATGTCTAATCTCAAAAAAAGCTTCAATGATATCAACATGCAATTCATACTTAAATTACATAATTCGGTATTTCAGCTAATACTGGTTTTTGAGTTATGTTAGGGACAGATTCTCTCAAGCACAGAAGCCTCACACACATTCAGACTAAAAAGTCGGGTCTAAAAGCCTGGTTTTGTGATTCAAGGTCTTCCAAGCATGTGAATCTATCAGGAATTTGATATCGAAATTTTCACCTGAAAAAAAAATATTACTAAATATAGGTAAATGAAAGGAAAATGAATGATTTTAAAAGTTTCGGTACATTCATTTTATAAAGGGAACATATGTGGACTTCTTGCATTTATTTTGTAAACTCTGAACCGTTTAATATTTTAATATTTTGACTAGACTTCCAAAAAAGATGAATGATTTTATTTTAAAAATATGCTAATACATAGAAACACAAAACTAATTTTATTTATGAAAGAAAATGTTTTATCTACACTGTAAAATATTTAAAATATATTTTACAGTGTACATTTTAATATTTCTAACTTTCCTACAAAAAAGAAAAATAAAATAAAATAAATAAATAAGTATGCTTTCTCAAACTACAGAAATTTAGTTTAAAATTACATCTTTATCTGTCAAAAGAAACTTTTCTGTTTTTATTTATTTATTTATTTTTTTATTATTATTATTTTTTATCTAACTAGAGGAAATCTGTTATCATTGATACACGTTTTATCTGAAAACCCGAATAAACTACTACGTCAGAAACGCCAAAGAAAAATATTGGAAATGCAAACAGAAATTACAACTCCCTCGTATTTCGTCTACTAAATCAGTCTTTTCTAATATCAGTATTGTCTTACCCTATTTTCCTAAATCCAGTCAAACCATAGCTAAAATTCTCAAACAATATGATTTTAAAATAATATTTTCGCCTTCCAATTATCTCACCTTTTCTCAGTTAAAAGTTCCCATTGATACGCATAATTCTTGGGGTATTTATAGTATTTCCTGTCAGTGTGGTTTATCATATATTGGCCAAACTAAACTCAGTCTTAAATTTCGTCTAAAAGAACATATGAATTACGTCCGCAAACAAGAAACCAATAAATCGGCTATTTCTAAACATTGCTGGGAGGAAAATCACAATTTTAAATTTAATTCAGCTAAAATAATTTGCAGACCTAAATCCATTCATGAACTCGATTTCTTTGAAGCTTTTCATATTTATAAAAAATTTAAAAACCTTGTAAATTGTGATTTCGCTATTCCCTATTTGTCTGACTGTTGGAAATTTTACATACAGTCCACATTTTCTTAATTTTTCTACTGTCTACACAGCTAACTTTCCTCAATTCTTATTGGCCACTCTCCCCACCTTTCCCGTAATCCTATTGGTTGAACAAAATCCGGCCCCTCTCCTATATATACGAGCACTTCTCCTGATTCAGAATCCTTTTGCACTGAAGGCGGTACACTTAAGGCTACCGAAAGAGCTGCTTGCATTTCCGATATTTTTCTTTAGCGTTTCTGACGTAGTAGTTTATTCGGGTTTTAAGATTCCAAGTCCCTTCTTATTATATAGTTTTTTCTGGTTGTTACATTTTTTTTCCATTTTGCTTACGAGGAATTGGTATAGAAGCTGGATTCAGAAGTTATGGGACATGTTATGTTTCCGTGGCAGAGAGGTTACGTCTTCGCCTTGAATGCACTAGACTCTGATTCGGCTTCCTGGATGGAATAGCTGAAGAATTTTTAATATGTGTTCTACGGAATATAACAGATATTTATTTATTTATTTATTTATTTATTTATTATTATTATTAGTTACCAGAGCAGTTTCTCAAATTGATTTTGAAACAGAGTGTCCAGTACATAATTTTTATAATTATTTAAAACACTTAGATAGTTTACAGCATGAAATATTTTAACATTGTAGATGACAAATCTATTTAAGGCCATCAAATTTTAAATTGTTCTATACTTAGATAGATCATAAATATTTTGCAGCATGAAATATTTTAACATTGTAGATGATAAATCTATTTATGGTCATTAAATTTTCAATTGCTCTGTACTTAGGTAGAGCATAATAATTTAGTTAATCAAATATTTAGGGATTAGTAAGTTTAGATTTATATACAGGGTGATCGTAATTTATATTGATTTATCCAGAGCACACTGTAGCTGTAACTAAAATGCTGATTGAACCGAAAATTCATAGCTAAACATTTCAAAGGATGCACTAAAGGTTTCTGAAAATAAATAAATAAATAAATAAATAAATAAATAAAGTATGTGTCGGATTACAGTCAAATTGCTATATATGATATGTAATAATATCTGGGGTCTTCTTTAACATTTTCAAAAATTACGATATTTAAAAGAGATATTTTCCCATTTTTAAGCATTATAACAGTACAAAGAATGATAATTGGGACCCTGCAAGGGAAGAAAAAGAAATCTGGTTTGCGTAAGTAAATGGATTCAGCGTACGTTCTGTGTATAAAAGGAGGAGATCGATCGAGAAGCATTCTTTCAGTTACAATGATTGTTGGTTTGCCAAAAAGTGTACTAATCTTGGAACTGTTTTACGAACACTTGTTTGACGTAAAGGACAATAGGTAAGTGATGACTAGCGATCAGCTTTTGGTCTGTCACTGTTCATCGGATGCACATAAATAAATGATGGGGGCCCCACGTTAAACAATATGCATACTTTACAAAGCTTAACAATCTGTAACAAATAACAAAAATATCTTTAATAAGTGAAGATGTTTGTAGTGAAATTCGTAGTTTGTTTGTATTTTAATGTATGGCCTCCTCACGGAATTTTATTTATATTTATATTTATTTAATTATTTTGATGAATCTTTGAGTGGATGCTTAGATTTATCTATATACAAATTTTCGATTCAATCCGTATTTTAAATACAGCTGCAGAGAGCGCTGAATTGGCCATGTTTAATTATGATCACCCGTTATGTGGACATTATATCATTTGCTTTATAAAATATCAATTTAAGAAATATACATTTTTCTACAGTCTATAATATCACTGTATCTTAAAGCCGTAAAAAGTTATTTGTGTTACCGTTATAGCTTCCCATGCAAAGGTAATATTACAGTCGGGAGGAAAATTATTGAAGTACTAGTAATAATTCGTATTTAAAAGATGTGCACATAATACCGTTTTATTAAGTACATATTTGTTGCGTCATGATTTCAGTCTTATGCAGTTTATAAAAAAGTAAGTTGGTGATAAAAATTAGCGATGAAACTAAAAAAACATTTAGAAAAATGGGGGGGGGGGGGGTGCTTCAATAATTTTGCTGCCGACTGTACACTACTGGCTGTACATTTTAATAACATATTTTTCATCAGTGATTTATTAATTTTACAACTACTCATTGATTACTGAAAACTATACTGTGGAAAAATTATGCTAAAACATGGAATAGTTTTGCAACTTTACCACAGAAACTTGTTCTCTAAAACTACAAGTTTTGCCATAAAATTACATTTCAATCCGTCAAAAGTCAATCTTTCCTGTAACTGGATATATTCCGTATGAGTGGTTACAAATTTTATCTGGTGCGGGTATATACTATTTCTGTTTACAAATAGAAAATTTGGTATCAAAGCAGAAATAGGAAGGGCTATGTAAACAAGCGTGACGTTATTGCATGGCTGTGGAGTAAAGTGGTTGCCTACTATGCGAAGAAGTCTGTTCCATTCTGGATGGTAGAGCAGAAGCTACGGAAAATATCTCTTATATACGAATATTCTCTGTATGGTTCCGTTTTGTTCTGAATACGCATATGTTCTAGAATTTTTCTATAATATAACAGGATATCTCTCACAGTGTATTTTTCGCCTGAGACATTTGGATAGCTAATTTGAATATTATTTTATAAATAAAATTATATTTATTAATACGTTCCACAAGATATGTGTGTTCTACCTCATGCGGAAATATATTCTATATGTGATGGTAGACAAAAAAAAAAATTAAAGTAATTTAACTAGTAAAAAAATATCTTGCTAGAAATTTAAACAGATATGATAAACCTTGGTGAAAATACTCTGTTGAACAGCATTACATTTTCATACGCAGAAAATTAATGGTTTTGCTATCTCTATTAATATGTAAAATATCCATGCTATTTCTTTATGTTATGCATTCAATATACATTTTTCAACGCACAAAAATGCTTTTCATTTGCTCTCAGATGAAAAAAATCTCTTTTTTATTATTTAATCAAGCAGTATGTCTACAAAATTTTGAGCACATTTGGTATTTATAATTAAATAAATAATGATATATATATATGTATATATATATAGTGTTTTGTATTTTCACTACCTTTATAAGTTTTGGATTCCACCTGGGTCTGAGAATTTCTCAGACAGGAGGCATAAAGTTAGAAACCAGGGCATGCTCATTGGCCAATTCTTTTGAGATTTTAGTTTTTTTTTTTTTTTTTTCTGAATATAAATAGATGTATGTGTATGACAGGCAGATACAACATTTAGTTCATCAAAGCCATAATAAAAACGATCATCGAAAGTCAAAATAAAAAGTCAAAAAATAAATTGATTTTTAAATAATTTATTTATATAATAAACAATATAATAAATAATAATACAAACTAAGTCCGTTAACACCACATAATTATACATTTTTTTTTCTGCTGGCAAAACATATATTAGCACAATTAAAATAAAAAAATAACCTGTAGCGTAGTCGCTTTTTAAACACCATTTTACACACAGAAAAATGTAATAATCGCAAGCAGTAGTCAACTTTGATTGAATAATACGGAGATTGATTCATAAAAATAGTTGTATAATACTGCAGCTAGATCAAGCGATAATAAATATTTAACAGAGCACGAGAATAATTCTCAAAGTAACGATTTCAAAAAACGAAATTTATAAGTAACACAGTAATCAAAGGAAAGGGGAAGAAGTACTAACAAGGGAATTCTTTCAAGTGGTAATCGCCGATTTCCTTTAAAAAATACATATATATATAGAAAATAGTTTACATTGCACTTAATTAATTGGTAAAAAATCTTGCTGCTTAATCGCAACAGGAAAGCCTCAAAAAATTATTAAACTTTACGTTTTGAACGCCAAATACGAAAAAGTCATCGCCAAATCACATTAATCTTCCTTCAATGATGCCAAGGAACTTACGTATAGGAGGATAGTATTTTCTATCACTCTAGGGGTTACAAAAGAATGGAAGCCATCCCCTCCACGGAAGATCAAAATTCAGATGGTTGGTTGGTTGGGTTTTACGTTGCACTAGTGCTGCGCAAAGCAAAATTAAGCTGGCATGTCTCCAGAACATCCCTAAATGTGAATATATGTCCGTCTTCAATTTCCCATGGTGTAGCTATAGTGCGACATTAAAACTTACTTAACACTCAATATATTTTCTGAAATCTAGAAGTTTCTATTTAGAAGAAGACGTTATGTTTTATGTTAGATCATATATTTTCAATTATTTCATGTAATCTTCCATTGTTGCATATATTTAAAATAATGCAACTTCAATTTCAGATTTACTTTTACGTTACTCCACATTATATGTAATCTGGTGTGATTTAATGCCTGGTGCTTTTGGCATGTGCATTTATATAAATTTGCAGAAGATTTGAAAATTAATATGACGTCCCACACTAGTGCTGCACAATACTGACGACCAATCTGAATTATAATATTTGATTGAACATTTGATTATTATAATTGATTGAAATTAATACTCAAATAAATAAATAAAAATAAAAATATTTAAGATATTTGAGGTTCAGTAGGTTTTAAGTTTTAATTCGCACTACAGCTATTCAATGGACAGTTGCCGACAGTCTGGTATACAATCCTAGGGATGGTCCGTAGATGTGCTATTACAATTTTGATCCTTTGCTGAGGGGATTATTTAAAACTGGAGAAACATGAGAAGAACTGCAGAACTACTACTTTATGGCTTCTTACATTTCTCGCAAATTATTTTATAAGTTTACGAATAATTATATAAACAATTTTGTAAAAATATGCATTAGAATTTCATAGTGGATTTTATAAAATTATTAACTGCGAAATCTTGTTGTTTTAAAAATAATTGTTAGGCTGAATGCAGGCCCTCTGTGGCCGAGTGAGTATGTAACCCTCGCTAATCGCCTTCGAATGTGCAAGAATGGGTTCGATTCTCCCGTTGGTCCAGGGTGTTTTTTTTTTTGTTTTTTTTTGTATTTTAATCCTGTTATGTGATATCTGTCTTCATCTCAAAAAAATTTAGAGGGGGATGTCGAGTCAAGCATACAAATCGGATATATATATATATTATAAATAAATAACATACGCAGAATACAACCATTTATCACCTGCAGATGTCTCTGTACCATACTTAGAACTGCATCCCAAAAACTGGCCAACTGCCCATAGTACAGTACTAGTGCGACGTTAAATCCAACCAATAAACAGGACGAAATCAGGGTAGAATCGTAGATCGTCTCAAATTACCCATTGCGTAGTTGCAATCATATATTGAATCCACAAAACTCATATTCTGTGGAGTTGTTTGTTTGTAGAAGGTTCGCACTGCCCAATAAAATGATCAGATTTATAAGAAAAATGTGTTCGGATTCGAAATGCTTTTATTTTATTTAAACAAAAAAAAAATCGCTTTGTGTTTCAATATATGATGTTTCACTTTATTTAAATTTATATAAAAGTCCTGATCATATATATTTTTTAATGTCATTATTAATACCTTGGCGATGCACTCGCAATTGTTATTGACACAGCTTGTTTAGTTGAAATATTGAATGTTTTTTAGAATTTCGACTAAATAAGTCTAAATCTGGTAAATTATCTAGTTTTTGTCAATCTATTCTGATTTCTCAAGTGCTCGACTGCGTATGGAGCTCGTTTGGCTATCAAAAAGAAAGAAGAACATATATAACTATTTAATCTTCGTTGCAATGAAATTCCTAAGAATGTAGTCGCCAAGTAGGCACTTGTTTGTAAATATTGCAGACATACTTTCATTTTTAATATTTTTTTCCAGCTTATCTATTGCGAATCAGCAGCTAATTAAGAAGATGCTATTTATGATTAAATCTTATGACAGTATTTTTTTCACGAAAATCAGCGATTAGCACTTCAAAGAGTTTCCTTGTAAGTAACTCCATATTATAGTTAGCATTAATAGCTCAGCACGTAAGAATAAAACAGTTATACGTCATAAAGTTAAACTAGACGCTGAAATACATATTTCGAGTTGCATATACATAGCGGGCATACTATTACATTTACAAAATCTCTCAAACTTGACCAAGACCAGAACTGAACTACTACATTCTAAACTACGATTCCCAAGTAATAAGTTAGTCATATTGAATGACGCCATCTATATCGTGTCCATGCTTTATTTTGCAGGATGATTTGACCTGACAATATTTCGTCTGTGTAAGCCGGGTGCTGCAGTGGTATTTAAAAATGTGACTGCAGCGACTCCTTGAAGCTTTCTATTAGTTTTATCCTTTAAATACGAAAATTAAATTTTCAGCAATTTGATATCTATATATGTCATTTATCATCATAACTTAAAAACTTAAAATAATAATAATAATAATTACACGAAATTCAAATTTTGTATTTTGAAAATAATATGAGATTGTCACTTGAAAACGTTTTACCAAGATTGATAAGGTTCAAGAAGCGGTTTGTGTGAAGTTTGTATAAATAATTAAGAATATTTTTTTAAATATATTAACAGTATAAATATATGTTAGGATACTTTAGAAAGGCGTACGAATGGTATTCCACCCAAGCCTACGTTTCATACAATGTAGGCAACTGGTCTCAATTAACACATCACAAATATTACAACCTTTCGCCATTTCTGTCCTTTCTAGTTAATGACTACAAATAAAATGTTTTGTGATAACTTAATATAAATAACCTTATTTTACCCATCACTTTTTGTTTTATTTTCTATAATTTTCTTATAGCTGTTGGAAAGGAAAAATCGTAATGTCATATCCACTTTATGGTTTTACGATATTCTTGTTACAATATAAAATTAAATACGTAAATATCCCCGTACATAAAACTACGAATTACCGTCTGCGTTCTTCATACTTAAACTCATAAAAAAACTGATAATTATTTATCTTTGAATTATATTCCAAGGAAAACAATTGCTCTGTTAATAGATTTGCGTTTTTACTTAAAAAAAAAAAAAAAAAAAAAAAAAAAAAATGTAAAGTGTATTTTTAAACAGTATAAAATATTTAAAAATATTTTATTATCGAAAGATATTTTATATTTAAGTAAACGAATGCAATTTTTATTTTATTTTTAAATTATTTTCAACTATGATAAAAATATATATTTCTTTAGGAACAGTATAATTGATCATCATCTGTGGAAAGATTAGGAACTAGCAGCTGAACAATAGTTATAGTTAAAAAAAAATAAATAAATAAAAATAAAAATAAAATGTATTATTTCTTTCATGGTTTTATAAAGGCTACAGTACATTATAGGAGCTACTGTTTGCATACCTTTTCTAGCCTAAAAATTTAGAAACGAGGATCATTGGCTACAATGTACTATAGTGGTATGACTCATGTGTTAATGCAAATTATCTACGTTGACGACCCAAGTCTTGTCAAAATGCCTACAGTAGGATCATACTAAGGGACCATATAGCTCGTATCCGCGATGGTTTCGGGGCAAACTACAAAAACTCCGTCTTTAACCTATTATCGCTCGTCATTTTTTAGTGTCATTTAAAGTCGAACTTGCACAATTCTGCGAGTTCATTTATTTCAGATGTTTCGATTAAACAAAACTTAATGGCACAAACAGCCTGACAGGAATAGTTTTCTTTACGTCCATCTTCTGACAACAAAAGACAAATTTTAAGTACTGGCGTAATTTCTTTAAAATATTATTTTTAATATTTACTTAAATAAAATTTTTATCTTAATATGCCGCATTCAGGATTTCAATAGATTTTAGCCTTGATAATATTACTTAGTCTTTAAAAAGATTGGAAAAACTAGAAACCTGCACAAATCTGTAAGTCCGGCACTTAACATTTCAAGAATACTATGCACACGTTACTATTCTTGGGATTTTAGATAGCTCGAAGAGGCAAGAGGAGATCTTGGAACTACTTGAAAAGGATTTTTTCGATATAAGTGACGTCAATGATGAAGCCGATTTTGTTAAAACTGAAGAAATAGAGGCAGAAGTCGATGTCTCTTCTCCAGCCATCGACAGGAATTACAGTACATAAATAAGTAGTGTGAAGATTTGCGACCAGCAAATTGAGAAATATCTAACCTAGTTTAAAATGAAGAACTAGACCTGTAAAACAAAAATTCACTTTCTTGACCTAGCTGTGGTAAATTCATGGTTTCTGTACGTACGAGATGCCAAAGAAAATAAGTTACGCCGTAAAAACACGCTTATTATCGTTTCGTCTAAGTGTGGCTGAGAGACTGTTCGATGTACGACTACCAAACAAGAAAAAATTGCGGGCTGCCCTCAGTGCCAGCGAAAAAGAGGTGTCTGAAGATGATGTTCCTCAGTCATGCAGATCGAGCTTTTATAATCAAAAAGCTACCTTTTGAAGGGAAAAGTTTATATGCAACAAGGCACTGGCCTCTTTCCGACGATCTTAAAATCTCTAGGAAGTGATGGTTGCAAAACTGTACCAGCCGTACCAGAGTGAGATGCGAAAAATGTGACGTAAATTTACCTCTTTGCAAAAACAAAAATTGTTTCAAACATTTTCTTTATGACGAATGAAAATTATTCCAATAAATAACAATGCTTTTTGCTTAAACTGTTACTTTTATGTACACTGCTCGACACTGAAAATGCAACACCAAGAAGGAATGATAATAACGGAATGAAATTTGTTGGACACATACATTATAGTAAGAAGAAGAACTGATTAAAATTTCAGGAAATTTGGTGTAATATGTACTGAGAAAACAGTACATAAAGCTGCGACCTCTGTGAACAATAACAGCACATATCTGCTTAGGCATTGAATTGAACAGCGATTGGATGACATGTACGGGTAGACCACTTCATGAAGTTTTAACACAATGACACAATTCATCGATCGAAGTTACTGGTGAGTGGTGGGGGCCAGTCGCTTTTCAACGATTAAACAGTCATTTTGATTGGTGCGAGATCAGGAGAACGCGCTGGCCAGAGCAACAGTCGAACACATTCGTCATCAATGAAGGTCCAGATATTTTGGACAACTTGCGTTCGTGGATTGTCCTGCTTAAATGTTGCGCTTCGGAGGCCTTGAACCTAGGGCAGAGCTATGGGCCTTAACTCGTCAGAAATGTAATGGCTGGTATTCAGAGTGGCGGGAATGAAAACAAGTGGTGACCGGGACGTGTATCCAATGGTACAAGATACCATCAATCCAGGTGGTGACTCAGTATGCGGCTACCTAAATTCTGATTACCCTCAAAACTGCATCACTGATATGGGCGCCATTAATGTGTGATCAACGATGAACCCTGGATGCAGGAATGGCGTGAAGTCACTTTTCAGACAAATCACAGTCCTGTTTACAGCATCAAGATTGCCTTACCCGTATTTAACGGCATTATGAATAATGCACATTGCCAGATGGGATTCGACATCATCATACTGTCCATCATTTACAATGATGTTATGTGTTCTCATTGGATACACGTCTCGATTACTTCATGTTCGTATTCCTGGCACTCTGAACAGCGGCCACTACATTTCTGATGAGTATAGGCCCGCCCCTCTGCCCTGTATTCGAGGCCTCCGTAGCGCAAAATTTAAACAAGATAATGCACGACCGCAAGTTCTTTGTATTGTCCGGACCTTCTTTGATACAGAATGTGTTTTACAGTTGCTCTGGCCAGCGCGTTCTCCTGATCTCGGACCAAAGAAAATGACTGTTTCATCGCTGAAAAGCGACTGCCCCCCCCCCCTTCCACTTACCAGTAACTACGATCGATGAATTGTGGCATCGTGTTGAACCTTCATGAAGTGCTTTACCCGTACATGTCATCCAATCGATGTTCGATTCAATGCCTAGGCAGATATGTACTGTTATTGCTCACAGAGGTCATTGCTTTATGTACTGTATTCTCAGTACATATTACATCAAATTTCCTGAAATTTTAATCAATTGTTCTTCCTACTATAGTGTATGTGTCCAACAAATTTCATTCCGTTATTATCATTCCTTCTTGGTGTTGCATTTTCAATGTCGAGCAGTGTTTTTATTCATATAATCCGAACCTACACAATTGTGCAGGTTTAGTTAAAAATGTCTCCAGAGAGGCCGAACCTACACAATTATGTAGTTCCTCCCGAGGCTTAATCTAACATCGGGTATTATATATATATATACATATTTCTGCCAAATATAATCATATCAATTAGGGAAAACTAACAAAACTTTCGTTTTCTGCCAAAAAAGTTTCAGATCGTAAAGTGTTATTGTGGAACCACGCTACTAAACACCCGAGAAGGTTTTGAAACTCATGTGAATACATATACTGTTGCCGATTATCTACATGAAATTCATATAATTATGAAAATAATTTGTTTGAATCAATTAGTTTTGTTATTAATAATTGAGATTAAATACTTCAGATTTTACTCATTTTACATGTAATTAGATATAAAAAAAAATCTAAACACATATTAAAATATTTATATGCTTACAAGAAAAAATCCTGCCTAATGGATAATACTTTATATTTTTGTAATTTTTAATGTCTCATTCTTTGAAAATAAATTAGCAAAATTTTCCAACATATGGCGTTAAATCACTCTCATATATAGAATATAAATATTTTTATATAGGTAATTGATTTTTCATAAATCTTATAAAATTTTCCATAATGAAAGAATTCATGGACGTAATATACAGAAACAATAGACATTGGCGTGCTCGGCAAACTTTAATTAGAGACTTCTGTTCATAATAAAAATAAAATGTTAGTATCTTCAGATAATAACAATATAATTGAAACAAAAATACTTTCTATTGTATAATATTTCATTTGTGTTTGCAAATTTCAAGGTAAGCAATTTATTTATTTATTTATTTATTTAAATGATGCGGCACTTTTTTTGGACTTAGCATACGCAGGGGGGTCGCCGAAGTTGATGACCATTTGTGAAGAAACCCCCAACAGGCGATCATCACTTCCCCTAACAGGGACAACACATCCATGGCTTCTCCGGGATTCGAACCCAGGCCCAAACGTGCAGGAGTCAGGGACGCTAACCACTACACTGTCTGCGCAGCAAAAAAGCAATTTTAATCACTATGCAAACTGCAATAGCTAAACGTTTTAGTGATATAAATATACTATATATTTAAATTAAACATTTCACCGTTCATAATTATTGCAAGTTTCAAAATTCTTAAGGAAAAACAATATATATATATTTTCATGGGGAAAAAGAAAAAAAAATATGGGTAAACATTTATTTGAATGTATAAATTCCCCCTATTTCAAAAACATAGCCATGAAAAATCTATTAATTACTTAATTTACACAAAGGAATTAATCTAGAAAAAAAAAATTTGCAATCATAAAATTATTGCGCATAAGAAGTGATGCTTATGTTTAATCGTTTTTTTAAATCACTTGAGAATAAAGTCAAACATTAATGTTTTTAAAAAACTATTCATTATTGCGCTGGTTCTGCTTTTCATGAAAAATTATTAAAAAAAATAAATAAATAAATAAATAAACGACTCTGAAACAATTTGCCTTCATATATTAATATAAAGACAGAATGTGTAATTATATCTACGAAAAAGTTTTTTCAACGCATATAAAGATGATAAATCTAACTCTTTATTTTTTCTATTTCCCTTGAGCGATGGCAGTCATTATCTCTCTCTATATATAAATACACACCAGCAGACTTTGCCCGCTTCGCTGGTCACTATACTTAAAGGAATCTCTTTTCTATATAGCTTTATGAAAAAAAGAAAAAATAATACTGAAATCGTTCAAAGACTTGCTTTGGGTTCCCGCTGCCTTCGGCACGACTTGTTCGTCGTCGTAGTCTCCGGTGGCTGCCCCTATTGCCTGCGACAATAGCTTACCCGTGGGCTTCCATTTGGGTGCTTATCACATATGACAGTTTCGATACGGACAGTATCGAAAAATATGAAGTAGTCCTTTTATATTTGAATCCCAGTTACTTATGAACAACTTTATACGTGATGTACATAGTATTTGCTTTCAAATTATTTCCTATATTTATTTTAATTAATCAATCAACCATAGAATGGCAGCAGTTTCAAGCCAAATAGAAATGCCATGATCGGCTACGTCTATCGCATGAGACAATTATTATTTATTTATTTATTTATTTATTTTTATATATATATTTATTTTTATTTATTTATTTATTTATTTTTTATTTATTTTATTTTTTTTTTATTTTATTTTTTTTTGTGGTTGTACGTACTTCATGCTTAGTTAATAGTAGTTGGTATATAGAAACATAAATAAATTAATTATATGTAAACTTGATCATGGTAGAGCCTTAATATATCTCCCCTTGGCGACTTTTGAATTTTTGTAGCCGTTTTAGACCAAAATATAATTTATGCAATTATTGTTCCTATTTCCTTCTATCTTTTTCTTGGAGAAAATTGTCCGATCTACTTCAGCATCAAAATTTGAACAATTGTCTAGAATTATCAATAAGTCAATACCTTTAATATAATGCTGAGTTAGCTTTTATGCCAAGCGTGATTCATCCGTGCTAAAAAAAAAAAAAAATCTAAAGTTGGGGTATATAAAAAAATGCTATGAAATAGAATTCAGAAGAAACATGCTGGATTAGTATTATTACTATTTTATTTTAAAGTTATGAAGACGTCATTCACCAATTTAACATTTAGTAAATTTTTATTTTTCGCGTGAAAACATATTTAATTTTATGTTGAAAAAATAAATAAATAAATAGATAAAAACTTCGTAAACATTTTTGGCAACAATTAAAAATTTAAATGGCTTATATTAAGGTAATTACCAGTTTATTATTTTCATATTTTAATTAATTATAAAAAATCTAATCAAATTTCTGGTATAAATAGCAGCCTATGTTCTATTCCAGGCTATTATCCATCTCTGTACCAAATTTGATTCAGATCCGTTTAGCCGTTGTGTCGTGATTGAGTAATAAACATCCATCCATCCAAACTTTCGCATTTATATATATATATATATATATATATACCGAAATTGTAACTTTCGGTTGTCCTTAAATAATAAGCACAATCAGAAACAGAAAATTACAATTTCGGTTGTTACACACACACACACATATATATATATATATATATATATATATATATATGTATATCAATCGAAATTGTAATTTTCTGTTTCTGATTGTGCTTATTATTTAAGAAAATTAATAAATAAATCCCCTAGATTTTCTAGGAATAATAATCGTTTTTTAGTCGAGATACTTCAACGTAATTTGCAAACTCTTTTCTATCTTACCCAGTGTTTGAGCTTTTAAATTTCTTAAATTTTCTTAATAAGATTTTAGAAATTTATGATTAGTTTTTAAAACATTTTTTTTTTTTATAAAATTTAACTTGCGAATATTTAAACTTTCTGTTATTTAATAATAATAATAATAATAATAATAATAATAATAATAATAATAATATATACATATATATATATATATATATATATATATATATATATATAAGTGTAAAAGAATGCGTGACAAGAACTCAAATACTTACACATGTTTTATTTAATAATTTATGTAATATATAAATTTATATCATAAACCATATGTGGCGTTTATAAAAATGAATAAATTTAGATTTAAAAAAGAAAACAAGCGAACCAAATTTCTAATAATTAAACTTCGTATTGAAACGAAAGTTGTTAAAATGAAATCCTTTGTTTCATTAGCTGTTGTTAAAAAACATGGTTAAAACTAAAAATCTTAAAAGATAATGTTAAATCATGTCAACTCTAAACAATATAAATTAAGAAATATACAGATTTTAATGTAAACTTATAAAAATTGGAAAGCTTTTTATCGTGGAAAAAACCCATGCCAAGCCATTTTCAAGCCTCTCATTAAAAGAGGCCTGCATGAATCCAAATTAAAACTTATAAAATATTTGTATAAAATGGAACAAAATTAAACTGAACTAACAAAAACAAAGATTCAGATAAGTAGGTCAAATAATTGTGGTACGCAGATTCACAAATCATTTTGTTGAAGTGAAAGGCGTGATACTGCAGTTACTATTAAAAGAAGGGTTTACAAAAAATGCATATATATTTTTAAGCATGTTTTTATGTATGCATTTTGTTAAATTTCGTCAGGGGAGCAGAATAATAAGACAGTCATAATTATTTTAGTACTACTGCTCGTGATTGGCGTATTTTTTTTTTTTTTGCATAGCATTTAGAAGAGCATTTAAAAATGCTTTCTTTTTTATTCGCTCACTTCAGAAAATACTTTGAATATGGAGTGAGGAAAAATATAGCAAAATTTTGGTTTTCTTCCTTTTTTGTTTATAATAAATTAATATAAATTACTTTTTTTTATTTTTCTCTAAAAGTAATTTCTTATTCTATTCTAGTCCAAATAACATAATTCTAGCATTTTCATGAAATAAAATATCTAAAATTAAATTAAAATACACAAATAAGAAATTAAATATCAGTAAGAAAATTTATTAACTTTAAATAGGTATTGTTTTTCATTCTTTTATTAATATTACATAAATAAATATTTTTTTAATTCAGATATTAATAAATATTAGGTCGTTGCAAAAGTTCGTATGGTTTTTTAGTGCTTCATTTCATAAAAATACATCAAATCAAATGATAATTTTTAATCAAAATACTCTCCATTACTTTCTACAACCTTTGCCCATTTTTCGGGTAACAAATGTATACCACGGCGATAGAAGCTCTCGTCTTTGGAGGCAATAAAATGATCCGCGTCCGCACGAACTTTTGCAACGACCTAATATTATACTACTATTTAAATATTTAATATTTTTGTAATTATTTTGAGATATAACTAATTTACATTGTAGTTGTAGGATAAATTTAAATAAAATATATTAAGCTACTTCTTTTGCTTTTCACATGTGATCTCTAAAAACAACAAAAAAAAATACGTGTGGCACTCGAGGACTGCCGCGGTAAAGCTATTGCATAGCATTTTTTATCAACTTATGCAATTATAATTATTTATTCATTTTATTTATGCAGTATTTTTTTTCTTTGATATTAATTCAAGTTTTTTCTTTGATATTAATTCAAATTACACTTTTTGAGCGTGGTGACAGATAAGAAAACAATTTTTTTCTTTTATTGAATAAATGAGAATATATCCGCAATGAGAATATATCAAAAATATCCGCAATCGATTTGTAGATATCGAAAACCTCGATGTACCAAATTTCAATTATCTAACTGTATTTTTTTGAGAAAAGGTATTTTAATAGGTTTTTAAAGGCCTGCAAGTTGAATGGGGATATTCAAGTTTTTTCTTTGATATAATTTCAAGTTACACTTTTTGAGCGTGGTGACCGATAAGAAAACAAATTTTAATAGAGAAAAGGTATTTAATAGGTTTTAAAGGCCTGCAAGTCGAATGGGGATATTCAAGTTTTTTCTTTGATATTAATTCAAGTTACACTTTTTGAGCGTGGTGACCGATAATAAAACAAATTTTAATAGAGAAAAGGTATTTAATAGGTTTTAAAGGCCTGCAAGTCGAATGGGGATAGTCAAGTTTTTTCTTTGCTATTAATGAATAAGATAACAATAATGATAAGAAAACAAATTTTAATAGAGAAAAGGTATTTTAATAAATTTTAAAGGCCTGCAAGTCGAATGGGGATATTCAACTTGTTTATTTGAAATAATTCAAGTTACACTTTTTGAGCGGGGTGACCGATAAGAAAACAAATTTATATAGAGAAAAGGTATTTAATAGGTTTTAAAGGCCTGCAAGTCGAATGGGGATATTCAAGTTTTTTCTTTGACATTAATGAATAAGATAACAATAATGATAAGAAAACAAATTTTAATAGAGAAAAGGTATTTTAATAAATTTTAAAGGCCTGCAAGTCGAATGGGGATATTCAACTTGTTTATTTGAAATAATTCAAGTTACACTTTTTGAGCGGGGTGACCGATAAGAAAACAAATTTATATAGAGAAAAGGTATTTAATAGGTTTTAAAGGCCTGCAAGCCGAATGGGGATATTCAAGTTTTTTCTTTGATATTAATGAATAAGATAACAATAATGATAAGATAACAATAAGGATATGAAAACAAATTTTAATAGAGAAAAGGTATTTTAATAGGTGTTAAAGGCCAGCAAGTCGAATGGGGATATTCAAGTTTTTTTTTGTTTTTTTTTATTAATTCAAGTTACACTTTTTGAGCGTGGTGACCGATAAGAAAACGAATTTTAATAGAGAAAAGTTATTTAATAGGTTTTAAAGGCCTGCAAGTCGAATGGGGATATTCAAGTTTTTTCTTTGATATTAATTCAAGTTACACTTTTTGAGCGTGGTGACCGATAAGAAAACGAATTTTAATAGAGAAAAGGTATTTAATAGGTTTTAAAAGCCTGCAAGTCGAATGGGGATATTCAAGTTTTTTCTTTGATATTAATTCAAGTTACACTTTTTGAGCGTGGTGACCGATAAGAAAACAAATTTTAATAGAAAAAATGTATTTAATAGGTTTTAAAGGCCTGCAAGTCGAATGGGGATATTCAAGTTTTTTCTTTGATATTAATGAATAAGATAACAATAATGATAAGATAACAATAATGATAAGAAAACAAATTTTAATAGAGAAAAGGTAATTAATAGGTTTTAAAGGCCTGCAAGTCGAATGGGGATATTCAAGTTTTTTCTTTGATATTAATTCAAGTTACACTTTTTGAGCGTGGTGGCCGATAAGAAAACAAATTTTAATAGAGAAAAGGTATTTAATAGGTTTTAAAGGCCTGCAAGTCGAATGGGGATATTCAAGGTTTTTCTTTGATATTAATGAATAAGATAACAATAATGATAAGATAACAATAATGATAAGAAAACAAATTTTAATAGAGAAAAGGTAATTAATATGTTTTAAAGGCCTGCAAGTCGAATGGGGATATTCAAGTTTTTTCTTTGATATTAATTCAAGTTACACTTTTTGAGCGTGGTGGCCGATAAGAAAACAAATTTTAATAGGGAAAAGGTATTTAATAGGTTTTAAAGGCCTGCAAGTCGAATGGGGATATTCAAGTTTTTTCTTTGATATTAATTCAAGTTACACTTTTTGAGCGTGGTGACCGATATAAAACAAATTTTAATAGAGAAATGGTATTTAATAGATTTTAAAGGCCTACAAGTCGAATGGGGATATTCAAGGTTTTTCTTTGATATTAATGAATAAGATAACAATAATGATAAGATAACAATAATGATAAGAAAACAAATTTTAATAGAGAAAAGGTAATTAATATGTTTTAAAGGCCTGCAAGTCGAATGGGGATATTCAAGTTTTTTCTTTGATATTAATTCAAGTTACACTTTTTGAGCATGGTGACCGACAAGAAAACGAATTTTAATAGAGAAAAGGTATTTAATAGGTTTTAAAGGCCTGCAAGTCGAATGGGGATATTCCAGTTTTTTCTTTGATATTAATTCAAGTTACTTTTTTTGAGCGTGGTGACCTATAAGAAAACAAATTTTAATAGAGAAAAGGTATTTTAATAGGTTTTAAAGGCCTGCAAGTCGAATGGGGATATTCAAGTTTTTTCTTTGATATTAATTCAAGTTACACTTTTTGAGCGTGGTGACCGATAAGCAAACAAATTTTAATAGAGAAAAGGTATTTAATAGGTTTTAAAGTCCTGCAAGTCGAATCGGGATATTCAAGTTTTATCTGATGTATTTTATACACAAATTTTACGCGTACAGCTATTCACTGTTGTACATAGATGATACATTCCTATACACCTATATACTTTCTCACAAACAGCTGCTTACGTATTCGTCCGATTTCGGAGCAGCTCGTCTCGATCCGTGCGAGTTTCGTACAGCCGAAGTCTACCGAAGTTTGCCGAACTGTGTTAGGTTTTTTTTTTCGTTACGGAAATTTTCGATTCGGTCGCCGCGCTCAAAGCCCGCGATAAAAGCTATACAATAGCTTAATAATAAATAATTCCTACTACTTATTAAATATTTTTTGAATTAATACTATATAATTGAAATAGTTAATATATTTAGATATTAACTGTAATTATATTACTATTCAAATACTTAGTCTTTCAGAAATTTATTATTATTTTTATTTTATTATAACATTAAGATATTTATTATTTTGAGAAATACTTTACATTATATTAGTATCTATAAATTTAACTAAAACAAATATATTAAATCTAATTTGTACTTTTAGCCACACTGGAAGGTGGTTCACAGTGCCCTATATAGAGGTGGTCCACTGTACCCCGTGTCAGAGTAAAACAAATAATAATAATAAAATAATATATAATATAAATATATACTAATAATCTTTAGAAATTTTAAAAAAAGCAATATATTGCCTTCCTTTAACAGCTACATAGTATTTATAGTTACTAGTTCAATCTTTATAAAATTTAAAAAACTTCAATTTGAAAAAATTACTTTGAGCAGCTCAAAACATCAAAAACAATTAAAAGGGTTATCTTACTATTTCCCATATGATTTTTTTTTATTGCATACAACTAGTACTATGCTGCCATAAATGTGTATTCATATGAAATAAAAGTGTTGAACATTAATAGATTTAAAAAGGGGTAGTCCGTTGTGCCCCGTCCTTCCCTAATTACCACCATTAAAAAATCAATTAAACTTATTCATTCAACGAACCTGCATTGTGACTCATCTATTGCATTAAATTGGATAAATAATCTCCCGAAAAAAGGCAATCAATTTTTTGCTCATAGAGCAAATAATAACAGTAATGCATTTATATATATATATATGAATTTTTATAATACAAGCAAAGGAAATTTATAAATAAATATTTTACGTGGTTTATACCTTTTAGATTACACAACGCTCATCGAAAAAGAAACGCTTATTTAAACAATCTCTTCAACTACTTTATTAAAATAAAAAATAAATAAATAAATAAATAAAACTTTAAACTCTTGTATATTCGTACCGTTCTTGCGATAATTACCTATAACATGTCAATCAATTTATATTTTGATCGAATATTGAGTTTAAACACTAATGCAATTCAAATAATTCGTCTCTGTAAAAATCTATAAGCATATTGTATTCATTAAAATTCTACACAGTTCGTACGGCAATGTCCCATAACATAATTAACATGTTTCATCTCATTCGAACGAAGCATATAGACGATATTGCACTTTAATAATCTCAGTGCATAAGCCATAGTGATAAAGAATTGATCTTTGCGTTCCTGTTAAAATTTTTATATATATATATATATATATATATATATATATGAGAGAGCTAAATGTATTAAAATATATTCCTTTCTTGCGAGATAGTGGCGTATAACATATCTACAACTTTTAGTTCATTTCAGCAAAGTAATTAGATGCTATTGCACTTTAATAATAATTTGACCCCATATTGGTAAAATATTATTTTTTGTGTTCCTTAATATATATATATATATATATATATATATATATATATATATATATATTTTTTTTTTTTAGTTGCTTCAGTTCATTGCTTCAGTTCATTCGAATGAAGCAATTATGCGTAATCTTGTTCGTTCACAAACGAATGTATTTCATGAATAATAGCGCTACTTATGATCCAGTTAGTACTTAAAGTTAAATTTCCAGTTAAGGAGCAAATGAAAGCAGCGGGGACCCGAAGCTAAGCTTAAAGCAATGCCAATGGATTTTTTTTTTTTTTTTTTTTTTTTTTTTTTTTTTAAGTTTTTATTTATATAGTGATTTAAAATACAGTGACTAATATTTTTTTTTTTTTAAATTCTTTTAAATATAGTGACTAGCGATGAAGAAAAAGTCTGTTAGTGTCAATTATAATTAAATTTACATATATATTATAAGAAACACGTCAGCTGGTTTCCAACACCCAAAACGTGCTTTCATTCATGCCAAAAAACTTTATTACAAAGTAAATCTTACACACTTCTAAGTGAAACAACTACGAAAGTTTTTAATATTGGTAAATGAGATTTTGCTTTATATATATATATATATATACTAATAGTATGTTAAAATTATTAACTACCATTTCAAATTAAAGGATTATTGTCCATTTCAACTCAAAATACTTTACTTGTTCCATAAAAACAAATTATATTAAAAAATAAAATATTAAATCCTTTTAATTTTCATATTATTCATTAATTCCTTACATGTAATTTCAAGCATATTTATGAAAACTTTTTTTAGACAAAATAATATGTATTAAACAGAAGAAAGAAAGAAAAGAAAGAAAGAAAGAAAAATTATCCTTTGGAAATAATGTATTTATAACCACAAAAATTAAAAGAAAATATGTAAAATTACTATATATACTATTAGTCAAAATGACGAAATATTTATGAAACTAAATTTGCAACAAAGTTTTCTTATTATATTAGGTATATATTGTATAATTTTAAACAATTAAAATTCTCAACAACTGCTTATTTTCTTTGTGTAAAAGATGTTTCGAATTTTCTGATGATGGTGGTGGTGTGTTTCGGGTCGTTTGTCTATTTCAAGAATTTAAGACTGGATTGGATGCCCTCTTTTCTGAGTTTTTTGTATGAAAGTGATGAATAAATAATGAGTAATAACAGGAGAATTCTAGAAAACACGTATAACTCCGAAAGACTGGTCGGAACGACTAGTAGCTCCACGGTAAAATGCGTGATTGACATTAATGAATGGGTTAAAGTATTTGGAAATATAAATCAAAGACTAAATAGAATGCTAGAGATTCACGCCCTGAAGGAGAAAGATTTGTTTGCTGGTTAGTTTAGTTTTTAGCTTATTAACTAATTTTAGCCTTTCCATTTTAAATACGGACTGTGTTTTATCTTTTTCATTTCTCGCTTTGTTTTTTCGTTAAATGGATTTCATTTATTTATTTTATTTTATTAATTAATTATTTACTTTTTTACTGGAAGAATTTTTTATGCCTTTACAGAACATTTATTAAGGCGACTTCAAAAAAAAAAAAAAAAAAAAAGTAATATCAAAGCGAAGTATATCAAATAATGCCAAATGCCCACTTCGCTAATAGTGAAGAAAGAATTAATCACTGCGCACGTACTACAATGACAGACTAGTTTATAGCTTTAAATTAAAAATAATTTCTGATCATCGTTTATATTTCCTAAATATTTACAAAAATTATTATTATTATTATTATTTATTATTATTATTATTATTTATTTTTACTTTTTGAAAATATGTTAGGAAAGTATTGTAACCATGAAAAAATTTTACTGCTAGATTTTGATGTATTGGTGCGTTTTAAGGTCTCATGAATTATTTTTGCTATTTTTAAGGGGATGTATACAAGTATCCGTGCGTTTTTGATGTATCTCTTCATTTTGGGGTTTCTTGAATTCTTTTTCCTATTTTTACGTTGATGCATGTAAGTATGCGTGCAATTTTGATGTATCTATACGTTTTGAGTACTCCAGAATTATTTTTTGCTATTTTTACGGCGATGTATGTGTGTGTATATCCGTGTGTGTGTGTGTTTGTATGTGAAGGAACACGATAACGTGTAAATGCTTCATTCAGATGAATTGGAAGTTCTTAAGAATGTTATAGGACACCGTCACACGAACTCTACCCACTCTTATAGTTTTATATTTATATATTTATTTTTTATATAGGAACACAAAAAATAGTTTTTTTTTTATCACTATGGGGTCAAATAATTATTAAAGCGCAATATTATCTAATCACTTTGCTGAAATGAACTGAAAATTATAGGTATGTTATAGGTCACGATCTCGCACGAAATGAATAGATTTTAGCAAATTTAGCACGTATAGTTTTTTTTTTTTTTTTTTTTAACATGAACACAAAGATCAATGCTTTATCATTATGTCCTATCGACTGTCCTATACAGTCTACATAATAAAATCGTATCTATATAACTATATATATCTATATCTATCTATCTATCTATATATATATTTATTTATTTATTTAATATTTTTTGATGAATTCTAGTAATTTACTGAGCAACTATTAAAATTGCTACAAATATTGCTAGAACTACTTTATTGATTAGAATATCCAGTTTTACTAAAATTTTATTTCTTGAATTATATATTTCATTCGGAGATACAACAAGGTACATATATATGAAAATATTGCTTTTTCTCATTTATAATTAAATTTATATAAATTTGTGTATTACGACATATATATTACGACAAAATTTTCTTTGAATCTTCGGAATCATTAATTTATTATTATTATTATTTATTATTATTATTATTACTATGTACCATTGTTTATATTTTTGTTTTAACAGTAAATAAATGGTTTCTGTAAATGCAAGGAAAAAGAAATAGCTGAAAAGAGTAATACTTCTTTTAAATCTTGAAGATTGCAAAAAATCTACCATATTTTTTTAGTAATGAATAATTAAACAGATATCTTTTCTTCTTTTATTTAATATTATTATTCTTCTAATGTCTACTTGCTCGATAGAAATATTTCTAATTCTTAATTAATTTTTCATATAGAATTGTAATTTTTTGCATTATCCCTCCGAAATTCAACGAATACGATGTTATTGATATTAAATAAAAATTGTCTTTAGTTTAAAATTTACCGTGCGTTATTATTATTATTATTATTATTATTATTATTATTATTATTATTATTATTTTCACCACGTTCATATGGGAGGAGAATTTCGCCACATAGTGTGATGGTCTCGCTGGAGGGAACAAATGATAGTGCTTGATTTCTTCCCTACTTAAATACGAGTACGATTTGTAAAAATGTTGCCGGTATCAATTCCGGGAATTCCGGAAGAAAATCATATTTATTGAAATTTTATTTTTCCGACTGAGTGAAAATAATGCCTGGACCGGGAGTCGAACCCTGGATCTTTGAATTACTTTTCACTCAGTCGGAAAAATAAAATTTCAATAAATATGATTTTCTTCCACAGTTGATTGTGTGATTTTGATAGAAATTGTATTTCTTTCTTCCATTGTTTAATGGTGTTTTCCATTTCCTGCGGCTTATTCTTGTTGAGCTATCTACATGATAGACCAGAGATGTTTCTGCCTAAAGGTTGTCTGAGTGTGTAATGCTGACCGGTTGTCAGCCTGGATAGCTCAATTGGTAGAGCCTTGACCTTGTAAGTCAAAGATCCGGGGTTCGACTCCCGATCCAGGCATTATTTTCACTCAGTCGGAAAAATAAAATTTCAATAAATATGATTTTCTTCCACAGTTGATTGTGTGATTTTGATAAAAATCAAATTAAAATTGTTGTTCTCCGCAATCTCATTTTCCAAATTTAAGGCAAGCTCTCAGTTGTAATAATCATGCAAATATGTTGAGGCAATTCTATCATTACGATAAATTAAAATGAATAATTACACCCTATAGAGTGAAATATGTGTTCGTAATTTCTTAATAGCGAACGACACTCTTTCGCAATAGAATGAATCAATGAAACTGCTTGATTTTTTTGCCTACTCGAACAGACGTACGCTTTGTAAAAGTGCATCCCGTCGCATACAGTCAACCAATTTCGAGGGAAAAACGTCGCGGCTTCTGATTGCGCCGGTTGAAAGGATACAAATCCCTAATGTGATAATATAATTATACAATTTTTAAGAAAGGCCTACTTATTTCTTCAAGTATTTAATCGATGATTTAAAACCGATGATTTAAAGAAATATCTTTCTAAAAAATAAAACAAAAATGAATAGATATTAATATCGATAAAAATCCATAATAAATACATGATCGTAACTTAATTGAAATGTGAATGATACCTTACTTTTGTGTGTATACGGCTTTTCTTATCGTTATCATATGAGGTGAAAATGAATATTACTGACCTCATTGTCACTCTGATATGTCTCACTATGTGACGAATTTTAAATCTCGAAAAATAACTTATTCTCCTTCGATTGCAATATTTAAGTAGTGCTTTAAACATTTTAAATACTTTCTAAACTGTGAATTGTTTTATCACTGCGAATAACACGTGTAGCATATCTTTATGAATCGTCTCACCACTTCCTTCAGAATCCAAAAGTGAGTGTTACTTGAGAGTGTGTCAACGTATAATTATACGTTGATATATATAACTGAAATAACTAAACTTGATATAACTAAAATATCACATTACATTGGAACAGGGCCCGAAATTTCAACTTAGATTACACTCGCTGAAAAAAAAAAGTTACTCACCACAAAACATGATTAACATTTTTTATGTATAAGGTAACCAGAATGTTTTATTGGAAAAAGAGGAGAAATTACTCAACGTCTTTTATTTAAAAAAATATAAATAAATAAAAATAAAAATAAAAGCCATTCAATTTTGAAAAAGAGGTCATTTAGAGGACACAAAATTGAATTAAAATGAATTATAAAAACCGATTCAACAGCTACTTTACGCAAGCTGTGGAAACATTTTAATCTCAAATGATGAATTTGGATCAGTACACCATAATTTAAATTAATAATATACGGATACGAGAGGAAAAATGCCTATATTTTATAGGTGCCACTGGACTTTTTCTTTTCTTTTCTTTTTTTAATTATTAATTTTTGCGTTATTATTAATTTTTGTTAGACGAAAACTTTTTTTTTTTTTTTTTTTTTTTTTTTTTTTTTTCAGTACTTTTATGCAGTTACATTAAAAAAAAGTTGGTAGACTTTTTTTTTTTTTTAATTAAAATCGTAATCATAAAAGAAAAATAAAATGGGCAAATGAAAAAAATAAAATTAGGATTCGACACATGAAATAATTTGTTTTAACGAACAGTCATTCTTTATCAACATTTTATAAAAGTTCTCACAAGTATAACCTAAATTAGTCTTAGTAGTTAATACGTTTTTAAAGTTGGCATATAGAGGAGATTTTTTTCACATGTGGGTCATTCCGAAAAAAAAATGTAAATTTCACATTTTAAAACTTAAAAAATAAAAATAACATTTGCAAAAGAACTTTATATTTCAATGATAGCCAAGAATGCATACTTTATTATGGCATAAAATTTAATTTGATAAATCAAATACTTTTAATGATTTTCTTTGTTTTCTGTCAAAAAATGGAGAATTTTGTCCACTCTGTTACATAATTGTTTTTTGACTTATCTGTGTTAATTAATCATTTAGATTGAGCTTTACTCCTGTAAATATATGCAAATACATTAAAATTTGTCATACACATTGTAAAATTTATCATAAATATAATTATTTATATTTTTTCTTATATTATAGTCCACTATATTACGAATTATGATACAACAGAAGAAAAAAGTTTATTTTTCTATTATATATTTAGATTACATAACTCTTGTTTTTATGGCTTATAAAAGGACTATAATTCATATTTAAAATAAAATAAATTTTTTTTTTGCATTACTATGTTTGTTTAATTTAATAATGATAAAATAAGAGTGGACATTTTCTGTAACAGAGTGGACAACTTCTGTAACAGAGTAGAAATATTTTATAATACTGGTCAATTTCCCTTGAAAATAGGAGGTGGGGAGAGCCAAAAAAAATTGCAAATATTATTTAACGATTTAATGGTGTTTTACACAATTCTTGATATATGTTCTTATGCTTTCTCACAAACATCCACACTATATGGAAATTCAAAATATAGTCGCACACTCTGCAATTTAAGTGTGGGCTTAGGTAGCATTTCAATGATATGATCAAATTCTATGTATGAAATATCTTAATCGTCAGCTTTGAATAAATTTGCAGTTTTATTAGCAATTTTTCAAACTAATAACTCTTGCTTCTCCATCATTCATATCTTCTTATGTTACTACAGCATATTTGAATGTTAATTTATAATGAGTACCATCTGGGCTGAATTTTTCAAGCACATGGCTCCAGCTTTTTATATCTCTTTGAAATATTTATTATTATTTTTCTCAGTTCTTCATCCATGGACAATAGTTCATCACTTTCTGATGAAGCCGATAAGTAAGCATTAGATATTTTCAGCTTTCAGTTGTTGTTTTATTTAATGCTGATTTACTTCGGTGGGGTCCTAGGAATAAATGTATTGCCCTTACATGATGGTTTTTCTAAGGAGTCCTAACACACATCTACGTGAGTGTCAGAGAAAACCACAGAAAACTCTGCATAGTTAGGTTGATGAGCGTGGCCTAGGATCGAACCTGGCACTTCCCATCTACTTTATTATTTCAATGTTTTTATCTTTAATTATACATAATTTCACCTTAGTTGTATCTTTAAAGTAAAAATTTAGTAACATCCTTTATATTTCTGCATAATATTACAATCAACCTTCCTCTTCAGCATGCCTCTACATCATCATCAGCTCCTTTGTGGTAACCTGCTTTGAAAAAATTCCGAGTGCGCCACTTAGAGTTAACTGCATAATTATTAAATAAATAAAAAATTTTCTTTTGCCGATATTGATTAAAAGGTGTATCGGAGAAAATTGAGCAACCTTTATTTTCGTAACTTAATCATCTTTAAAACTGGGTCTAAATAGATGCTAAACCATGATCTAAGCACAGATTCCGTACATACATGACTTTGATGTCAACTTACACTGTTCTCTAATAATTGTTCAGGGTCTTCCAAATTGATGTATTTCTTACATAATACAACTGATTTATATTTTACATTGCTTTGTTGAAAATACAAGCCTGTTGGAAATATTCTTAAGAATTAGAATCTCTCGATAATGGATTTGGCGCTCTGCATTACTTTCTTTAGGCGATTTCAAAGGAAAAAAAAGAATTTCCAGTAACACATTTAATGTATTTATCAATTTGAAAAATAAATATATTAATTAAGGTATTTATAGTAGATAATATTATCTGTTTCTGACAATAAGTCCATTCTGTTACATTAATGGTCCACTATGTTACATTCTTTGTGTATCAGAGTGGACAAATAACCCTAAAAGTGAGATTAGAGACTGTAAATTTCAAGCTATAATAAAAATAAACTTTCATGAAGAAAACTTCATGAATTGCATATTGATTTTCAACAATTTATTCATTTAAATTTTTTTATGAAATAAAAATTTAAATGCAACAAAGTGGACATTTATTTATTGTATTCAAGATATTATAGACATAAAAAACAACTTATCTCGTTCTTGGAAATTTTATCCCAAATGGCTGATTGCAGGGGAATAGTAAACACTTCAGGCAATTCAGTAGTGTTGCCAACTTTGATATAATATTAATTTTTTTTTTTTATTTACTGTAACAGAGTGGACATAACAGAGTTGAATAAGATTTGAGACACAGACAAAAAAAATTGTTTTTTTCATACAAATAAAAGGTGATGATTTTTCTTTTTCGTCAGTCCTTTTTAGAATTTGTATTTCTGTACTATATTATTTAACTGATTATTATAACTCACTAGCTGACCCGTCCGGCTTCGCATGGATGAATAAATTTTAGTTAAAGATGGATTGACATGTAAAAAATCAAGAAAGATATCAGTTTATATGTTATAGTCAGGCAATATTATTAACTGAAAAGTCAAAATATAATTTTACAATTATTACTATTTTTTAATTAGTTGTTAAATGTTGGCAATTTTTACTTAATGTTATTTATTTATTTTTTTACTTAATAAAAAGAAACATTTCTTTACTCATCAATAAAAAATATTGAAAAATAAACCTATGACATGAAAATGTTTTTGATAAAATTGACGTCATAATAGCTTTAACTATTATTTATTTGTTCATCTCGCAAATAATTTAATTTTTTCCATAATTCATGGTTATTTTATTATTGTATATTAAGGGAGAAATCAGTAATATGAAACAATATTCGTACAATATATACTATTACAGAATCTGGTGTGAAACAACCACACGATTTCCATTACCCACTATTACACGTATTATATACAATTTTTTGGAGATGTTATATGCATTTTTTAAGATTTTCCAGTGAGAGAAACTTGATACACGTATAAAAGACACATACAACAGAGTTTATATAGCGAGTTAAAAAATAAGGTAAAGAAAAACAAAACAATAATAATAGATAGTTATTTTTTTAAACACGACTTTCCGAGATCTATAACTTAACTACCTAATCAGGATGACCGTTAATATTCCTGTAATAAGCACGTAATACTTGAGAAAGGTTATCTAAGTTGGATTAATGAAACAATTTTCAAGAAAACGTTAGAACCGTTTTTGAGATACCAACTTTTACCAAAACTTAGCATACTCAATTATTGACCTAAAAACAATAATTACATACAAAAGGATATTTAATAGGAAGTTAACATGGCGAGTTTGAAAAAAATCCGTACAGGCATTTTTAAAGGAGCGCACTTGCGACTTCTGAAATTGAGCTGTTCATAGAGGACGCCTATCAATTTTCCTGAACTAACTAACTATATCCTTCAAAAAGGCATCTAATAGGTTGTTTATAGAGTAGAAAAATCGAAGATCTTTGAAGAAAATCGTTAGATCTGTTTTTGTGATACGGGCTTACGGTCCCATTTCCGGTTTTCGATGACCCAATTCCGGTTTTCCAATTTTTACGAAAATTTGGAAAATTTATTTATACTCCAGACCTGAATCAATCGTGAAGTTTCGTAGTCCTATCTTTATTAGTTTTGGAGATATGACAGCCAGAAGATTCCACACATACGTACACACATACATACACACTGACCCATTGGCAAATACTGCTTTTTTGGACTCAGGAGGCCTTAAAACGTGTAAATCAGGTGAAACTCTATATCGAATTTTTGACCGACTATAATACTTCCACTACCTACGGTAGTGGGATAACATAGATCTCATATTTAATACGAAAATAAACAGATTTTCGTATTGCGTTTTCGATCGCCAAATACAAAAATCGCCAAGGACGACAGATATAAAACCTATGCTTTGTTTTCAATTAAAATATTGAAAATTTGAATTAAAAATTTATTTTACCAAAATTTATCATAGCCTCTAGCACTTAGAGACAGTGTTACTTTTGATTAGTTGAAAGAAAAAAGAAAGAAAAAAAAGTCGGTTTTTTATTTCTAGCGATCGTTCTCTACATATACATGTAAACCTTTTTTCTTTATATATTAGCATAGAGCATAGATAGAATAAATAGGTATCTAATCAACATAATGTAACTAAAATAATTAAATGTATTTTCATTTCAGTAATGGCTGTATGCGATATGTATATTGAACTACTTGTCATAACTGTTAGTTGCTAAAAATAGTCGCCAAATAAATTTAAACTTCTCAATTATTCTTTAAAAAAAATGCATAATGAAATGCAGATGATATTTTTTAAAATTTGCTTTTTATATTATTATTAGCGTGAAAATATATTTTATTAAAAGTCGAAAAATAAATTAACTCGTAAATTTTTTCGGCAACAATTATAAATTAAAATAAATAATTTAATAAAAGTTTAGAAGTTAGAATTTCTAATTTTATTTGTTTTTTATTTGTTTATTTATTTTTAAATTCTAATTTCGTTTACACACATCAGTTTAAACATTAATGCTTAGATCATTATATTATATTATATCATATTAAGTTATATTATCAGAAAAATAAACACTTTTAACGCTATAATGACGTCAGATTTAACGTGTAAATTTAACATTTCGCAAAGCTTTATATGAATTTCAATTTAATTCACGTGCAAATATATTTCTTTTCTTTTCATGTCAAGATATTTTGAAAACAAAATGAACATATACTAAATGTTTCTTTTATGTTGGCAGCAGCTATTTTTTTTTTTAATATTTCATTATTTCCATTTCTACTATGGCTTTATGGAGATTTTAATTAAAATGCTCAGATTTTAAGCTAAAATTTATTTTATCAAAATTAAATATAGCCTATAACAATCAGACATACTGTAGCTTTTGGTCAGTGAAAGAAGTTTTAAAATCGGTTCAGTAGTTTCAGAGATTACCCTCCACAAACATACAATTTTTTGCGCTTTATATAATGATATAGATTACAAACTTGTATTAAATGTGTTTGAATTTTATAAATTTCCGCTTGGGACAACAGGTTTTTCACTCTTCATCTATTAAAATATTTTATTGTGGCTATTATATTTCATCTACAATTTAAAGAAAAATATCCGATGAAAGAAATATAAACAGAGAATAAAAAACAGACATAGTTGCGTTTTAATTCTTTATCATTATTTAAATAAAAAATCGTATTTTCTCGGACATAGTTTTACCATTTTTTTCGGAATGACCCATGTCTACATTTTGTTCATTGAAAAAACAGTCGCTTTGTGTGAGCGTTTTTGCCAGGAGTACATAAAATGAATTCAACTAACTTTTGCATATTTTTGTGAGGTGACGCGGTAGTGTTATTATTAAGGCCAATTGTCTGCACTACAGCTCTAGGCTTGAGTAGGAGAGTCCTCCGTAGGATCTTTCTATGAGGTCCTAGTCCATATTTAAGCTAGTTTCGGAGATAATCAAAGAAAACTCCTAACAGCTAAGCCAACGAGTGCGACCGGGTATCGAACCCAACCCTCACGTATACCAGCTTTGAAGAAAGAACCTCTCGGTCACTGGTGAGACTATTTTTATGAGGAATATTATTCATGCAAAATTGAGACTAGACGTTAACCTGAGCTTCTCAGGTTTGTGAAATTTTGTAAATTAAGGACTAAATCCTTTTCATTTGGAAAAGAGGACAGAGAACGAAAAGCATGAAATAGAGGACTTCTTAGTCTTGTAATGTTTTTTCTTTTTCTTTTAAGAGGGCAGAGCTTTGAAAAAGAAGGCTGTCCTCTTAAAAAGAAGATGTCTGGACACCTTACCTAAGATTAGCATAATTTTACGTTTTTAAATCAATATTTTTTTCTTTTCTTTTCTTTTCTTTTCTTTTTCTTTTCTTTTCTTTTTTTTTTTTTTTTTTTTTTGTAATACTGTAAGAATTCTATCTACATTTAGACCGAAATTTTTCCCGCCTCAGTAAAATTTCAACTCGCCAATGGTGAGCTGGCGAGCGGAAATTTCGCGCCCTGCATTAGAAGGTTTGAGATAATTATCGTTGTCACTGTAGATTACAGGGATAGATTAAGCTGCTATGATATTTAGCATTAAAAAGAAAAAAAAAATTAAATTTTTGCAGATTCTCAGAAAAGTTTACATAAAAAGAAAAAGAAAATCGGTCGGCAAAAATGATTAACAATTCCTAAGATAATAAAATGTATTAAATTATGATTTTTTAAAAATATTTATTAATGAAATCGAATTTCTAATAGTATAATTTGTCATTTTTTGCAAATCATTGTTTCTTAAGAAAGAAAACTTCTTTAAAGCAAACACCTAATCAAATGTCACAATTAAAATACTTCGAGGAAATCGTTAGCGAAGTAGGATAGAGGAAATTCAAAACCCCTTTCCACTATTTTAAGCGTTAATTATTCTCCTGTTCACTCTCGCTTTACTATTTTGGACGGATTCTTTAAAGGGTACAAGAATTTTGCCCTTTAATCACCGACGCACTTTTGCTTCCGGATGTTTTGCGGTCGTAGAAATGTACTTAAATGTACTTATTCTTTTTATTAAAGTTTTATTTTTGTTAGTTAATTAGCAACCAGACCAAAGAATTAAAGGTTTATTTTCAACAGAGCAATGACACAAGAGATTTAATTAAATTCACTGACAAAAGTTTACGAGATAAATTAGACAAATGAGTATACCGGAAAGTAAAATAAACGTTTATTTAACGTAGATTACTCTGAAGACGATAACAGATAGAAATCAACTGTTGCAATTAAGGGGGGAAAACGAAATGTGTGTTTTATTATAATGAAGACGATAACAGATAGAAATCAATTGTCGCAATTAAAATAAACGAAAAAAATATATGTGTTTTATTATAACGTGTTTTATAGTTCGTTTCATTAACTTTCTTTTCGGGTATTCATAAAAGAAAAAAATATCATCTACAGAAATTTCATTTTTTGTAATATCTTAATAAATATTTAATATTCTCAAAAACATATAAGTTTAGTTATATTTGCAATATTTGTTTTCTAAATCCATATTATAGCTATAACTTTAAATATAGGTGATGTGTGGTAAGTGTGCCCATGGGGTAAATGTAACTTTATTTTATATTGCTCTACTGGAGGGGTTCCCCGCACTTTTTTCAGGACACTCTCAAATATGAGAAATTTTCAAATTTATTGCTACCACTATTTCAATACAATTATCTCTACCATGTGCAATTATGACACAGAATAACTATACCAGAAGTATTTCTGCATGAAATTAGCTGTGGCAATAAAGGTAGTAATTTCTTATCTCTAATGAGCTGTAAAAAGGGCAGTCCCTACTCTACTGATAAGCTGGATTTGGACCTAGTTATCATCATATCTGTTTGTTTGAAACAAACTTTCGTGAAATTAGCATTTGGAAAACAAATTAAACAGGAAACAATCATAATTTTAAAAGTTTTGGAAACTGCTTACATTGTTAAAAAAAAAATGCAACTTTGCTGCCAGAAATTCTCTGTAATTTGAGAAAATAGTCGTAAATTACGGAAAAATTACGTTGGCAAAACGTATTTTTCTCTCATTACACAGAATTTCTGGCAGCAAAGTTGCATTTTTTTAATAGTGTACATTTTCCTTCTCCATCAGTGCGCCGATGTCAAAATTTGGAGTTATGCCTTTGCTGTACTTTTAAAGTAATCGGCGCAGATTTTAGTGCAGAAATCAAATTTTATATTTAGATTTTCATTATAACTTCAGATTTGCTTTTATTTTTTAAGATTTTTTATTTTCCACCAATGGTTACGCTTACCTCTAGGTATTTTGTATAACGTGGTCAATTGTAATAACCACTGTGGTTACATTTGACTCAAGCACTTCAACTGCAGCATTTATATACAGGGTGATTCTCAGTTCGTAGGACAAACTCGGAGGAGAGGTAGATATCATGACAATGATTGGGAACTGTCTAAGTACCCATGACCACAAACGTCATTTTAACTCTTTAAAAACTGGATGTTTTTGGTTATTTTTAACAGTAAAACACAAATATGGGCAAGCTCTCGAATATTGCATACTTTAATAAACGTTTTTACATGCTAATGTTACATAGATGAATATACGTAATAATACGTAATATTTCCTAATCTATGTATTTATCTCACTGAGTGCAATTATATGGAAACTATGAATGATTTTGAGAAATATATACAGTAGGCGAAGTTGCAGACAAATAAGGAAACTAGAGGTTCTTAGAGCTAAAATTATGATTGCGGTCATGGGTCCCTGTAAAGAGGGTTAGGTCTTTTAATTTTCAATTTAATTTATCCTACAATAGTTTTAGTTTTTAATGTAGTGTTAATATGATTTAGATGTGACGTGCTCATGTAGGCATATGGAAAATTTTTAAACTTTGTAACGAGTGCAGATATCGTAAAAATTCAAAACGTATCAAATTCATGGAAATTTTCACTATATGAAAACTGCCCCTTTATACTTTGTAATGTAACGGTTGTGGGTTTAGTAGACTGAGGTTACACTTTCCTTCAAACTATACAAAACCATGAAACATAAAATTTTCAAAAAAATTTTCCTTTAACTGGCGCATTTTTAATTTAGTTCATATTGATGAAAAGTCAGTTAGTTTCACTTTATTCTTAAACATCTTCAGACGTGTAAATATAAGAATAACTGAGCTAATTTAGGTTAAATCCAAATTCGGCCAAAATGTAGTTACACATACCTCAAATCAACCAACATTTTTTTCTAAGAAATTTTATGTAATATTACAGTTATACCGGAGGAGAATGTGAACAAAAAAATGTAAGATTTTTTTTTTTTTTTTAATGTTTCTTCTGAAAGTCGAATGTATTATGATTAATTCTTGATAAATTTGACTTCATTGCTTTGGCAAAAAAAAAGTTCACAAAATTTAAGAGTTTTGTAAAAACATAAGATTAAAAACGTTATGAATATATTGCAGGTTAGATATCTTTCGGCTTTATTCACCGTTAACTTAAACTCCCGGTTGAACGCAAAAACTTGAAAAGCATCTAAATGCAGAGTACAGCTTTCCAACAATATTTGACACGCTTCTTCTGCCATCTAACGTCAAAGATTTCGTGTAACCTTCGATTGGTTATTTCCAGCTAAAAATTCTAAAAATAACAATGCCGCTAGATGGCAGAAGCAGCGTGTCAAATTTAGCTGAAAAGTTGAGCCCTGTTTTTATAAGCCTTTCAAGATTTTGTGCTCAACCGGGAGTTAAGGTTATTGGTGAATACAGCCTTTAGTCTTTATATCACGGAGTTGTGAGCCATCATATAGGACATTTTTAATTTTGTCTATTACAGTAACAGAGTCTGAGTATTATTTTCGGTATAAAGAGAAGTAAATATAACTTTATTTCATCCAACAGAATCTAAAAATGAATTCTAAATCTAGAAAGCAGTTCAGAATCTTAAAAGCAGTTTATTAATAAAAATTGGACCAACAGAGAAAGGTTAAAGAGATCCTCCACGCTCCAATACGACAAAGATATCAGAAATTACATCAATCTGAACCACACATGCCTTGACATTATTGAAGAACCATATTTTGCTGTCAAACCACGGTCTACTGTTAAGATCAATTTAGACCTGCTGGAACCGTGTTCGAAAAAAGAACCACAAGAAACCATTAAAAGGAAGGGCATGGAAACTATAGCCAAGCTTTCTAAACCTGACCTTGTAACCACTTACACCGACGGATCTTCCAACTCAGAATGTGACAGAGGAGGTACTGGCATCTTCCTTCTCCTTCCTTCTCCTTCCAGATCAAACATCCCTCAAACATCGGGTCGCAGCCGGAATAATCGCCTCCAACTTCACTAGTGAACTGATCGCCATAAAAGCCGCTCTTGCCCTTTACCTCACACAGTCAGTTCCCTCGAATGGCATCATCATTTTCTCTGACTGCAAATCTGCTCTGGAGGCCATTAAAGGAGGTAAAACGAGACTCGCCGAAGATATCAACGCGCTTCTGTCCACCACTGTTCCCAGGGAACAAACCTGCACCATCCAATGGGTCCCCGCTCATGTCAACATCGAGGGGAATGAACAAGCGGACTCCCTCGCCAAGGAGGCTAGGAATATAAATCCCCCTCCCGTGCAAACCACTTGCTTTGATGCAAATGCCGTCGCAAAACATCAGCTCTGCGGCAGACCTCGGAAGAAATGGTGCCTTCCGGAGCTTAATCTTGACCGTGAAATCACCATTACCATCAGCAGATTACGGACGGGGCGTATGAAGATCATGCCCGACGGCTCTAGAACCTACGCAGAATGCAGGCATTACCCAGGAACTCAGCTGGATCCAAGGCATCTCTTCAGTTGCATCTCTGTTACCTCGACCCTCTTCAACATCGACCTCAACTCCTGCCATGACACCCTTTACACCGAAAAAGTCGGAGATGTGGCCAATGCTGTGCTCCATGCCTTTGGTCCCATTTGACTTGCCTATACACTTTTTATTTTCTGCACTTGTCACACGACAATGACAACATTAATAAAAATAAAATACATTTCTGCACGAGAAATCACTGGTTAAAATTCAAAAAGAAAAATAACTGTTATGTACATACGACTTCTATTACCCACTACTACGCATGATAAAATTATTTTATATATATATAATAATAATGTTTTTTGGTGTTATTAGGATCAAAAAACCTACAATTGACTTAATAAATTACTCATCTAATAATTTTCCTGCAAGGTACTAATACATACGTCGTAAAGACAAGAAACAGAGTTTACATAGCAAGTTAAAAATGAGAAAAGAAAGTGAGTATCGTGATTTTTCAAGTACCCATTTCCGAGATCTAAAACTAATCTTTCCTGTCAATTATCGTGTAGTAAACTAAGTAGTACATGCTAAGGGGTATCTAAAAAGTGTCTATGTAGCAAATTTAAAGAAAATCGTTCGAGGTGTTTCTGAGATACTGATTTTCTAGTACACCGATTTTCACAAAAACTTGGAAAACGGATCTTTTCACAGAAAACCAACAATAAAAAATTAAAAAATATCTGAAAGTGAGTTATTATGGTCAGTTTGGAGATAATTTGTCTAGCTGTTTGTATAGAAACGCACTAGCGAATCAAAAAATTAACCTACTTCCATAGGACCTATATAATTTTCCTGAGCTATCAAGCAAATACTTCTGAAAGACATCTAAAAGGGTGTTTATATATTAGCTTTGAAGAAAATTGTTAGAGCTGTTTTTTGAAATACGGACATGTGTATCCATTTAAGTTGTTAAATATCCCATTTCTGGCTTTTCAAATTTCACCAAGCGTTAGCAAAACCATCTGTTATCTGGACTTGTCTTAAATCTGAAGTTTTGTTGGTCTATTTTTATTCGTTTTGTAGATATGGTAGTCAGAAGATTCTTCATACACATACATACACACATTTACGTAGACCCATGCACACTGACCAATTGCCTAAAACCACTTTTTTGGACTCAGTAGACTTTAAAACATGTAAATCAGGTGAACACCGATATCTAAATTTTTGACCGAATACAATACTTCCATTACTTATGGTTGACTGGTAATGAAAGTAAAATTTTTTGACAGAATACAGCAATACCATTACTTACGGTAATTATAAATTAAAGCACTGGTGTAAAATAAACATTTAAACTTCTTCACACACCATAAAATAAAGGGAAGAACTACCGGTTCGAAAGAATGTGGTCTTCCTTCTTTAAGTGCAAAAAACACAACTTGGAAGCAAAAGCAAGACGTGCATTTACCTCCGATGAAGGGAACTGGTAGAGCTTCTCTTTATTTTATAGTGTGTGAAAAAGATTTTATTGAGTAGTAATAGAGTCTAGTGATGGAAGTAAGTATTAGTACAGCAAAATACTTTACAGTCCCATTCTACATGTAAATGTCGTCGTAATCCTATAATTTAGAGAATAAAATATAACTGCAAAAAATTATAAAAATAAAAATCAGTTGATATCGTAGAGGTGCATAGTAAGCATTACGCTTTTAAAATTTTATCCGTATACTTGAAACTGGATAATGCATGTAATGCATATAAAATTTCCCATGATCATTCAATTCTACAGAAGATGAAAAAAATTTATTGATCCAATAAAAAAAAAAAAAAAGAAAAAAAGAAAAAAAGAAAGAAATGGAGCATTTCAGAATTTTCTCTTCTGACTGTTATTGTTAATTCATTGCTTCTTTGAGTGTTTTACATAAACTCTTGGGTTACATTTCTTATAATTTGGTATCGCATATAGGTAGACATAAAATTTTACAAACTATTCTTTTTATTTTTAAATAAACTTTTACAAACTATTCAAAAAATGACAGTTATATAAACTGGTATGATAAGACTTACTACTCTATCATTCCATAGAACAATGCTATGTAATGGTTAACATACAAAGAAAACATAATTTTCACAGTAAATATTTGGTTGACTTTTACAAATTCAGTATTTATATTTTTTCCTATTTAGTATATATGGAAAGTAGTAAGTAAGTTTCTATTACAGAAAGATCTAGAATTTCATTTATTGGTCAAGATGAAAAAATAAATATATTCCGATAATTCAAATGATGCTCTTGTCATTTATTAAATGAGAAATGTTAATACTAGAATTCACCAATATATGACGCTTTGACACCAACGGCATTTATTATCAAATACTAAAAACAACATTTGCATTAAAGAGCATCACTATTAGCATTATTCAATGGCTAAAAAGAAGGCGGATTCTGCACAAGCGTTAGCTACTTCTCTGCAAATCACGTCTGCGTTACGAGAAAAACACTACTTTTAAAACTGTTCTACCAGAACTAGCAGAAGTCCGTTTTGGCTGTAAATTTATTCCGTCACATGATGTAGATACGAAGCGGTCTCCATGTGCCCCAAGCAATATAATACAGAATTTTAAAACAACTTGAATAACTTTAGCATTTTTACGAGCAGAGGTCGAAAGCAAATTCAGTCTTCAAGAGTTAAAATTGTGGATTCTGCGGTCGCCGAATCCAGCAGTCAATTGCTGCATGGTATTGTGTGTGTGTGTCAGTTGTTTCCAGTTATTGGATATGTTGCATTAAACTGTACGAAAAATCTTATGACATATTTTGAGTTTTTATCCTTAGAAAATCAAGCAAATTATTAAAGGACAGAAACTGGTTTGATTCGTAAACCTTTTGCACTTCAGTTCCTTGCTCGAATGGTAGTTGACTTCATTTGGCCATGGAGCATTCTGCGGACCGAAGAAACCCACTTTTGCTTCAATAGGCTATTTAATACCAACAGTTGTCGAATTTGGACATCGGAAAACACTCACGATATACAAGAACAATACTCTCATACTGTAAAATTGACAGTATTGTGTGAATTTACGGCTGCTTATATAATTGGAACATGTTTTTTTTAAAGAGATCATTACAAATAGAACCAAATCTGCTCCGTCGCTGGAAACCATGATATGCTAAAGGATTTTATAATCGAACAACGCACATGCACGCGCAATCATTTTTCAATAGTATGAATTTCTCACTTCCTGGATATCACCCCCTGCGACATTTGGTTGTGGGTTTCCTGAAGGAAAATATCTGTAAAAGGGCAGCATCTGCGCCAGGTCTGACAGATAGTATTCGGCGTTATATTCTTGATATTCTCGCAGACTTAATCCGGTCAGCTGTGGGAAATATCATTCTACGTTTAGAGTACATTGTTGAATATGAAGGAAGACTTATTTAGCAGTTTTAATGCTACTTTCTTCTATTATTTAACATTTATAAAGTATATTAAATGTTATTCTGTATAGTACAGCGCCATTTAACAGAAGAGATTTGTACATGTTTTTTATATTTATTAAATTTCAATCGCACCAGTTGAATTATCTGCAGTTAAATTTTTTTCTGATTTTTACCAATAGAAAGAGAACTTTCTAAAGTAGGAAACATATTTCTCACCAACAAAGTAGAAAAAATCAAAAATGAGCCCGATTTTTTGATTTGATCAGTAGCGCGCTGCCTTCTGGATATTCATGTTCCATGTTTAAATCTCTTGCTGCATGGATGTTTGTGATGTACTGTGTCTACGAGATATTTCTCAAGTGTTACTGTGAATTGATTTGGAATGGATCAATAGAGAGAAAATCATTGTAACTACAAATCTCAAAGATATTGATTAAATACCAAACATTCTCTCTCTCACACACACACAAAAGAAAAATGTCGATAATAAATTAAAAATTAAAATAGGAATTGCAATCAAACAACGTTCAGATAAGATGTATTCAAATATTATATTATTGCATTTTTCAGTTCTTCAGTATATCTATATAATTAACAAAAAGTCAGATTAGTAATTATCAGTTTCATGTCTTCCAATGAAATCGTGGTATTAAATGTCACATACGTTTCTTTAAAGTAAGTAAATTCAGTTTTTCACTTTATAAGAGCATGCATTGTTTAATGACGAAAATTATGAACAAAAAAAAAAAATTCAAGATAGTTTTATTAATTTATTAAACTATGATATTTCTTCCAGAAACTTTCATTATGTTCAATTACCTGTAAATGAACTTTGGGAGAAGTTTTTAAATGCTTCATTTACGTTAATGGCGAAAAAAAAATGTCCTTCAAATTAAAAAAAAAGAAGAAGAAATGGTGGCATATAGCATATAAAAAATATATTTTTTTTTTCCTTACATAGCAATGATATTTAAAAATTTACAATCAAACTTGTAATATATTTATGTATGCATTTCATTAATATTTTAAGAAGTAATTTTTATAATTATACATAATTCATTGTTTTTTATCGTATTGTTTCTTTTAATATTTTGATTTCAAATTTTCATTTAGAATATCATTAGTATAATTACAAGAATTTTAATTTCAAGTTTTTACCTTTTCTTTTCTTTCATCGACTACTCCAAAAGAAACTGAAAACTGCCGTTATTTGTGTTAAATATTTTATCGACGATGTTATAAATTTTTGAACTTTAAAAAATTTAGTATGTTAAAAAGAAAAAAAAAAAAATTTCGTGATAATAGTGTTGTGAGAAATACTTTAGCTTTCAGCATTGGCATATTCTAATTAATATATATATATATATATATATATAATAATAATAATAAAAAAAAAAAAAAAAAAAAACAGAAACGAATTGTGTCGTGATATTAGTGCTGTAAGAAATAGTTTAGCTTTCATCTCTTGTAGATTCTAACTGAAATGGTGCTTTTACAGGCAACATATGAAGTGTTAAAGAAATCTTACCGAATTCCTTAATAAATTTAAATAATTGTAACATTTTTGATGTTTTAAATTGCTCATATTGTTACCTTGTTTAAGTTATTTTGATCTAAATTGTCAATAATGATTAAGGATTTAATGATGATACAGTTAAACATGTTGCTCTCAAAATTATTTTTTTGTTTTGGGACACTACTAATTCTACTACTCTTATTAATCCCTTTACTGTATAATACTGCCTTTACAATTTATGATATCATTCACGATCAATGAATTATTTATAATTTTAAATTCATGCAAAATAATGGACCATATTCCCACTTTGTGTTCGAGGCTACAAGGATATCAGCTGTGTGGGGAAACAATTTACATCTTTTTCATAGGAATATATATTGAATTTACAGATTCCTAAAAAATCAAAATGTTAAGCAAATATATATATAGAAATTTTTATTTTATTTATGAAATTTAGGAGTTATTTTATGATGGCACAAAGTTTGTAATGAACTGATGTTGCCATTTTGTGGAAAAATTTAAATTATTACATTTTTCCAGTTTATGCAGAAGCGAGATTTTTCGTTATCAACATCGACATCATAATTCGGATTGCATATTTACATTTTATTTTACTGGTAAGCTTATTTGTGAGCATTTATATTCTAAACTTACTCATTGTATGAATATATAACTTTTAAAGTAAGCGTCATTTTAACTTGAAAAGATTTGCAAATCGTAAATGAAGTGCACTGTATAATGTTCTTTTGTACGTGATCTGAGAGAGAAAAAATGTATATATAAGGAGTAGAAACTCTTCGTTATAGTCGATATTTATAAATACCAAAGAAGTTTACAATTAATTAATGCTGCTTATTGTAAAAATTTAATTATTAATGTCCATTTTATGCATAATATTCGTATGCATAAATTCATACATCTCCTACTGGAATGTTCTTAAAATTTGAAGATGTAAAGAGGAGAATTTCCCTCATATTGTTTAATATTCATCTGATTGTAACAATAAATGAATGCCAATAAAAAATAGACGAAAAAAAAAATGCGACCACTGTGTTATTAAAAGAGTTAAATAATCTGTAACCACTGCAAGTGTTAATATAGACCCTGTACAATTTTCTGATATATTTATTTAAGAATATAGTACATTGATTGTATGCTTCGCCTAGAAAGTTGTTGCTGTGGTAGAATTCGAAATTATACGTTTGTTTTTTGTAGCACGCTTGATAAATCATTTCTTATTAAATTTGATAATTAATTTAATGTGTAAACAAAGTTTTAGTTTTAATTTTATGAGTGCATTCCAGTGCTTACTTGGATATTATGTTACTTAATCTTTTTGCTAAATGGGCTTGCCGTGGGCATAACATAAAATAAATTAGAAAAAAAAAGTGTTCTTGCATTTTAGCACGCCTTATATTGTGGGTAAAATCATGGTTTCCCCATGTCACGTGACCATGACGTCACAAGAATATTGTTCATTGGAATTAGGTGAATTCAGACTGAATGAGTTTTAATTCACAGTTCTACGCTGTGGCAATTGGTGACGGTCTAGGATTCACTCTTAAGGGTGATCCGGAGATATGCCATCAAAATTTTGATTCCACGAAGAAGAAAAAATTATTTAAAGGGAAAGAACATCTCTTTTTGCAATATCAGATAAAGAAAAGCTATTCAGACAAACTCCAAGCTACTTATTTGAGCACGTTAGAAACTTCTTTGAAATTTGTTTCGACTATGGAAAATGGACAGAGATAATAATGAATTATGAATTATGAATCTTTAAATTTTATTTTATTTTTTATTTAACTGCAGAGGTCTATTTATAATTAAACAAACTTTTAAAATAACAAATGTGACTAAAGCTGGTTATTTAAGACAGTTTTGTTGCACGTAATCAGGGATCAGGATCGGATTTTGAAAATTATTTCACCTACATAACCAAAACAAACTTTATAAAATAGCAATTAAAATTATTGATCAGAATTTTAATTACATTATATATATTAGTTACAAAACTGTACATGCTCTTTGATATATTTTATTTCCCAAGATTTCATTTAATGTTAAAATATTTAAGTTTAAAACGTTTATTAGAGATATTCTAAACTTATATTAATTTTATTGTATTTAATTTAACCGTTAGTAGTCGCTATAGACAGCGCCACCTATTACAGATTGCGCACTTTTTATTTAACTCTGACCAATAATTTTAAGAAGTGATGTGAACGATGTTTCTACGATTCTATTAGCGTTTTATGTATATCAAATGTTACTTCTAAAAATTTTTCGTGGTTATTGAATAAAAGAATCTGGCAACACTGAAGAATGGGCGGCAAATCGACCAACTAGCGACTACTAACGGGTTAAATAAAAGTTAATTGTGAATGTCTTTAAAATTTATTTTAAGTAATTTTAATTTAAAATAGCATGGATTCAAATGACGTGTTCGCATGGAGTTATCCACTTAAATCATATTCGATGCATGATAAATAAGCTTTGTTAAAGACATAAAATGGTTGATACTGTGCCTAAAAATAAGTCAAAAGGACTCAAAATGGAAAATAAACAAAATTATTCATAACATTTTGTATGCCGTGGTAAAAGACAAATGTGTAATGTTGTTCTTATAAGAACTAAAACAAAATTAAGATGAAAAACAAGTAATTAATAAAAAATATTTCGATAGTTGGATGCTTTATCAATAGATTTAGATAATTGTAATTGTGCTAAGTTTTCCCCGACAGAATATATACATATATATATATTTCATTTACTTAAATTACTGCATACCTGGTAATATTTATAATTTATTCCGGAGTACTGTTAACTCTGCCCTTTTCTCATACCAGTACGATTTTAGAAAAAAAATTCTTTAATTAGTTATTACGATGCTTTAAAAACATACTGGTGTGAAAAAGGGAGGGGCTAACAGTACTTCGAAATAAATTATAAATATTACCAGGTATGTTAGTTAAAATAATCTAGAATGTTGAAGACATTACATATTTTTCTTCTGTATTATTCTATGTCAGAGCACCACTTACTAGTTAACACTTTAAAAATTTTAATCATTTTTTCTCACAATGCACGCGCAGCTTTTTGAATTTTAATTAATATATTCTGAGATATAACCATGCAGAAAAGCATAGAAGTTGGGTAATAGAAGGGACACTAGAGCCTGTATCTCAGCACCTAAAAATGCTGAGACATAGCCTTCCTATGCGACATGGAAGTGGAACCTGCTAGTCGATGTACACCACAATTAAATCAGCATAGTTTTTCATGATGGCCGTATTATGCATTAAGTTTTGTGTAGTGATGCACTATAGAAGCTGAGATATAATCTTGCTGTAAATGAGAAAAATCACAGAATAGTAGCGTCATTTGTTGGGCAGTAGATACCAAAATTCATAAACACTAATTTATGTCAAGGTGCGATCAAATATATTTTTCTTTACAAAATTCTGTGTATTAGTTCGTAATCTACAACTGTCACAAAATTTTTGCCCCATACACACAGACGGTCATCTTCTAAATATTATTAAATCACGAAAACTTTTAGGAAGCCAATATTATCTTCTATGAATCTTTCTATCTATCTATAAATGTATATATATATATAAACAGTAGAGATGAAATTATATTAATTAAACGGCCAAATGTAGAATTCTCCCACATTATTTCGCAAATTTAATTACGGCTTTCTTCATAATTTTTGGATTCAATCTAACACGCAGACATTTATTTAGTGTAAAACTATGCTTAACTATAAGATTAATATAAAAAATATAAATTACTGATTAGAAACCCCATTTTAATAGTTTTTCTGCGCTAAAAATAAATTGTATAACTAAATTTGGAATAAACGTGTAACGCCTTATTAATATAAAGGAACTATTAATAAAATATCTTTAAAAAAGTAAAAAATGAAAAAGAACTTTTTTTTTTTTTGTATAGGTAATTTATAGAAAGCTTAATGTATATATCCTAAATACTTTTAGTGTTGCAGCAAAAATACGTCTTGTTAAAATATGCGTTAATTAATAAATTTCCAATAATTCTCTGGTTAAAAAAAAAAAAAAAAAAAATGCTTTGTTTCAGGAACGACGTATTTTTAATGAGTAAAAAAAGAAAAGAAAAATATCCGCTGATAATAAGATAAGGATTAATAATTTCTTCTTTTTATTGTTAGAAAATAAAATATAAATAAATAAATAAAAAGTATTTAAAGTTTTTTATAAAGCGATTAATTCCTTTCAATCTCTTTTATTAAATAGCAATTAAGTATGCAGTCTTCAGTTTATCATTTGTTATACAAGATAAAAAAAAAATAAAAAAAAATAGTATTTGGGGCAATTACAAAACTTTCCACTATATCGTTCCTTGAATTGGTGAAAAACCAACTCCACTTACCTATCGTTTTACAAATATTCAATCTTAGTTTCTCTTAATAAATATTTTATATATGCTCTTTGGTGGAATTTTAAACAACAGATGCTGAGATGTAGTTATGTAAAAATGATTAACAGCAGTGCCCCATATCACCCGATATACATCCAAATTTAGTCAATAATTTTTTCTAATGGTTAAAACATACAAATATCAAGTTTGGTAATTTTAAATGCTGTAGAACTGATACAAGGTTTCCATACTTGGAGAAAAAGATAGTAGGGAACAGCTTGTTGTCAGCCCATATGCACCCAAATTTGAGCTCTGCATCGGGTAGGATACCCGTGTTTTACACGTTTTCCGGTCGGGTGCAAATTTTGACACGCGGATAAACCAACACCACCTGTAATAATGCCCCCGAGCTGAGCTCTACGTCACGAAAGATCGGCCGATTTCATCCAATCCCCACGATCCAACATGTATCATGGGAAGTGTTGATTGGATAAAATCGGCCGATCTTCCATGACGTAGAGCTCAGCTCGGAGGCATTATTACAGGAGGTGTTGGATAAACGCACAGGTCTCTATTTGCAAAAAAAAAAAAAAAAAAAAAAAAAAAAAAAAAAAATCAAGAGTTTTTTTATGCTTTTTTTACGAATCAAACTTTTTGAATGCAGATATTGGAAGATTTTATATTTCTCAATAGGGATTTATATCAATATAAATCAAAACACGAAATTGTAATTAAAATTACGTAAATGTTAATATTTAACATTAAGAACTTTATACGGGAAAAATGTTTGTCTTCCATTATGTATATTTGTTCCTTTATATTACTTTGTTATACTATATTGTCAAAACGCTAGAAACAGCGGATTTTCTAAAAGTAAATGTTAATAATTTTGAAATCTGTTATACCGCTCTCTGAAAATGCGTTAATATTTAGACATGCGCAATAGTAATTTTTTATGTAATATTTTACTGTCTCAAAGTTGTATTCAATATTATATTAGTATTTTGTGTAATAATATTTTAGTTTAGTTTCTTATCTGGTATAAATATAATTTAATAATACTTAAGTGCTTGCCGTGTGTCAGGTTGAGGGTCAAAAGCTGCAGGTTCGTGTCGTTTTATGGGTCTATTTCACGGGTAAAGTTTATTCGACCCGCGCAGAACCATTACCAAACTAAACCAGTACAGTGTTTAAACCTATACTGTTTAAAAGATAAAATCTTTCACTTATTAAACATGAATAGACCACTAAATATAATTCCATTACCTGAATCTCTTATGTCACGTACTAGAACTAATAATTTAGTAATTGAGTAATATTTTGTTCGCTTATGATTACAGAAAAGTAGAACACATCTTTGAACTGATTTACAATAATAATAATAATAATCAAAATGTTTCTACAGTGTAATTTCAAAAACAATGAATTATTAATATATTTTATTGTATATACATCCATGCAGTATTTCTTGGAATATATATATATATATATATATATATATATATATATATATTCCAAGAAATGTATTTATTTGCTGGAATATATATATATATTCCAGCAAAGTTTAAACGTGTTTATGACTGCCTCTATACGGCTTTTCACATCAAGAAGTATTTTAGAATTCCATACAAAACTTTCAAATATGTTTTCTTTTCATATCATAGATATTCAGTCACAAGTACTTTTTAACATAATTAGAAAGTGCAGAAAATACTTGAAAATACATAATTGTAAATTCATATGCTGTAATTTCAGAACCTGAATATTTTTCTGTGACCCTGTAAATGAATACAATGATAATAACATCACTCTCTATTACAAAACATTCATTTATAAAATTTCAAAAATGTATGCTTATTTCACATGTTTAGAACAGTATTAAGATTTAAGGGCTTTTAAAAATACATCACATAGACTGTAATATGTCCAAATTATTTTGTGTATCCTTGAACACAAAACATTTTTGTTATATGCAAGATATTTTTGTAGAAATCTTTCTACAACAAATATTAAAAACCCAAATAGCACAATATACTAATTTCTTTATAATTCGATATATAGATATATATATATTGAAATAAAAACACAAAAAGGCACACAGACAAACTAAAATCATAAGCACTGTTGTATTTTTATGGAAGGTTTAAAAAAGTCCTTCAACCTTTTTTTTTTTATAGAATTAAGATATTTTAGAGATGAATTGCAATGACAAGTGATATTCCTTTTTCTCGAATTATTTGCATGCATTAGAGAAAAAAAAAATGGTCTGTAACAACTACACGACTTCCATTAGCCACTAATACGTGCATTATATGTACTTTTTGGATGTGGTCAAAAAACTTAAAAATAATTTTACAAATTAGACACCTAATAATTTTCCTGTGAGAGAAAACTAATGCATGTGTAAAGTCGTATGAACAGAGTTTACATAGCCATTTTTCGAAATACCTATTTCCGAGATCTAAAACTGACATACCTAATCAGGATGATTGTCAATTAGTAGAGTTTAACATCTATAGATTGCACTGAACCAAATGAAACGAATATATATTTTTTTGTAATAGAGATAGTTAACTGGGATAAAAATTTTGTTTATGTAGGAGCCTCGCCTCCCCCCTGGGGGGACGTCCCCCGTCGAGGGGAGCAAATTTTCATGATGGGTATCTTTCAAAAGAGCTCGAATGGTTGAACCATCGATCTGCGATAATTTAAAACAAAGTTATCGATTTTTTTTACTTTTAACGAAAAAAAAACTTAGAAAAAAAATCGTATTTTTTTTTTTTTTTTTTTTTTTTTTAATATTGAGAATACAATGAACTTTTTTTGGATATTTGGTGTTATACTACTTCTCTAATATGGAAATCGTCTGCATTATCATAAAAGATAATTTTTTTAAATAACAATTTTAATAAATTATTTTTTAAAAACAGAATTATTTTTAATAACCGAATTAAATTCTATATAAATGTACGTACATTAATGAAACGGGGGGTTGAGGGGGGCGGTAGCCCCCCTCACACAGCACTAATTATTATATAAAACCCTTCAGAAGCCTAATATGAATTGTTTAACACAGGTTTACATAACAGTACTCGTTATCTTACCTTTTAATCTGCAACCTGTGTTTATATTATTAAATTTCAGGGTAAGAGAAAGTCGTGTGAGTGACACACCAGATTATTTTTATTTGTTTTGGAAATATAATAGTCAGAAGATTCACACACACATACATATACACTAATCAATTGTCAAACAATCACTCAGGATATCTTCAAACATGTAAATCAGTTGAAAACTCATTATAGGATTATTTACGGTAGCAGGGTAATGGAAGTAAAAATAATAAATAAAAAAAACTTTAAAAATTACACAATTAATCTTCAAATTTTCACGCTTCAATGTGTTCAGTTTTATGCAAATTAGTATCTTTGCAATGTCTTTTCTTTAATATTTTTAACAAAAAATATGAAATATTTACCTTATTTCAGAAATCAGAAAACCCTTACTAAGAAGACAATGTGCCTAAAAGATGATTGGGGATACAGTCAGTAGTTTTCTCATAAGATGAATGTCTAAAATTCTTCTCTTCAACTTGTTTCACCTAGCATCTAAAATGAGAAATTTGTACAGGAAAAGTTTTTAGTACTGTGTCATTTCCTTACTGTACCTAAAAGACAAGTTTTATATGTCAGGTTATGTGCTGGCATATAAGGTTGATACCTGATTTTCTAGACCAGCGGTCGACAACATTTTCGAATTTATGGATCACTAAATGCACAATTTAAAATGCGACGAACTAATTAATTCACAATTTAAAATCTCTTGGTCCACTAACATGATTGTTTAAGAAGCATAAATATATTCCTGGAATAATGATCAGACAACCCTATGTGTATGAAATAAACCTATTTAACATAATACAATGAAAATGTTTATTTTATTATATAAAATATGTAAATATATATTTAACTCGTTGAGCTCCACGCAAAATCTTAAAATCTATTAAAATTCCATAATGATTCCTCGTGTAATAAATAAAAATTAACCAAATTATTAACAAAATTTCAATCATTAATATCATTTTAATATCATTTATCATTTCATTTTAATAAAATTTCAGTCATAGCTAGAAGCGCTTGCCACCACTCTTAGAGTGGTGAGCGGCACCTCCTCCTTGTTAAATCCCTGTTAATCGTCCATTGGATTTTTTGTAAAAAAAATATTAAAAATCGAGGGAAATTATTTCCCAATTTTAATCTCCAAATTTAGGTATAGATATGTTTTAGTTATTTCGGGCATGTGTGTGTGCATTAAATAGTTTTGCTGTCAAATTGACAAAATTTTAATTTTAAATTTCAAAACTGTAGAAAAAAAATGACAAACTTCCATTTTCGAATCTAAATATAAACATTTCGTTTCAAAGGGTGATATTAGCTCAATAAATATCAAACTAATATGCTGATTAAAATGAAAATGATAAATATTCTATTATAATTTGAAGTCAAATTTGTTTCTAAATGTCTAAATAAAGTATGTGATATAAAATACTAATATGTTACAGCTTGATATGTCAACCTGGGCGGGGAAAGATAATCTCCAAATTATCTAGCGAATATATTTAATTATTTTCAAAAATCATGTTTATTTTAACAGCGTATATTAAGAGAGCAATCAATAATATGAAACGATATTTCGTACAATACATATTACGAAGATATACATCTGGTATGTATATTTTCGAATTACGTTTATGATCGCCAAACGCAAAACAAGTAACTCGGACGCCAAAGACGTCCGAGTTTTAAAATTTAAAATTAAAATTTTATCAAACTGACAGCAGAATAACTTAATCTAACACATGCACACATTAACTAATACATGCCTATAAAACTTAAATATGGGGATTAAAATCGGGAAAATATTTCCTTGATTTTTAATATTTTTTACAAAAATTCCAAAGGACGGTTAACGTAGGAAAACATTTTCTTGGCCCCCCAGATGGTTAGTGACGTCACACTTCGCTTGCGTATAACCATGATTTTTGAAGGGAAATTAATATTGCGCGATATAAGTAAGCGATCCTTTTTTCTCCAAAGACGAGATTCAAATCTGCTCCGAAAATTTCATAAGAGCCGTCAAGCAAGTGAATATTGCTGTTGCAGTGAAAATCATTTCTGTAATATTTCCTTCTCGAGCATTTCTCAAAATTAATAATTCCAAAATAATTTTCCAGTAATGTAAGCAGTTCTGCTTCTTTTTTCTATTAATTATAATAATTTATTTAAACGTATTTGTCGACATTCTACGTGCTAACGTTTAAACATAATTCTACTTTTTAAGTTATATGACTGTCACGCAGTTTAGCGCATTTGGCGATTTACACACATGGTTAAACCAGTGAATATTTAGTTGCTAAGGCCGCAATTAACATTAAACATTTGGACCAGTGAGTTCCACTGATGAACCAATGAATTAAAAATATCTGATAGGCTAACTCTTTCAATCATGTTTCATTAAGGAATCAAGGAGACTTTGCTCATTCAATTTCATTGTCTGCTTCGCCAGTCACTATATTTAAATGTTTTTTTTAATTGAACAATTGAGAAGTTTAAATTTATTTGGTGACTATTTTCAGCAACAAACAGTTATGACAAGTAGCGCGCTATATATATCGCATACAGCCATTAGTGAAATGCAAATAACATTTAATTATTTGAATTTCATTATGTTGATCAGAAACATGTTTAATCTGTCTACACTGTCCCTAAGTGCTATAGGCTATAATAAATTTTGGTAAAAAAAATTTTTAACTCAAATTTTTAACATTTTAATTAAAAAAAAAAAAAAAAAAAAAAAAAAAAACATAGATTTGATATCTGTTGTCCTTGGCGACTTTTGTATTTGGTGATCGAAAACGAGATATAAAAATCTGTATACTTTCGTTTGATGTATATTTTCGTATTAAATATCAGATCTATATTTTTGTAGTATATATTCTACTAATATTGTTTCAAATTATTGATTGCTCCCTTAATATACATTATTAAAATAACCATCCATTTTGGGAGAAATTAAATATATTCGCGAGATAACCTGGCAATCATTTTTTTTTTCTTTCTTTCGCCAAGGATGATAGATATCACATCCTTTCCGAAAACATTTTAATAATCATCAAATAATTGAATACTTAAAGAAGAAAAAAAAAAGCTGGCAAAATACCATAGTAAAATCATTCTTTTCAATATTTCACTCTCGCGTGTTTCTATAAATAAGTATTTCAAAATTAATTTCCCCCTAAATGTACGAGCTTTACATTCTTTCTCTAATGGTTATAATTTATTTCAAATTTCCCAATTATAATTTGTTCACAATTTTAAGTGTTAACGCTGAAAAGTATTTTAAAATTTACGTTCAACATTCAACAGAAGTAAATTAAAGCCAGGGTTGCAATTTTTTTTTTTTTTTTTTTTTTCACTATTTACTTTTAAATTCTGTTTAATATATATTTTTTAAAGAAACTAATCGGAGCAGATTTGATAATGTCCCTGCCGGAGGAGAAAAAAAAAAAAAAAAAAAAAAAAAATAGGTCGCCATGTCAACTGGCAAACGTATTTAATTCTTATCAAAATCATGGTTATTTTCAACGAGATATATATAAAGTAGAGTGATAAATGGTAACCCTTGAGAAGGTCCAAGATGAGTCATGTGACATGCTCTCCTTGCACCTGCATATTCGGTGGTTCCCTTGGTAACAGCTTATTTTCAGTAAATTTCTATGGCAACGGTTTGGAGATTGTTCTTCTCATAAGTCATATATGCCAATGTTTTTGTTTACTTACGTAGTTAAATATTCTTTTGTTCTAAATCATTTTGATTTTGATTTTACTTCTTTTTTATTTCGTGTAGTTGAACTTTAACCGACAAAATGCTTAAAAAATAGTTGAAAAATTATTATTTGTTGTTAAATTTAGTTCTTTAAAAGTTTAAATTTTCTTTTATAAACACTTTTAAACTTTGTTGGGAAACGATGAAAAAAAGGTATTTTTATTATTTATTAAAATGCGAAATATGTGTAAAATTATTTTTAAAACAATTTATTTCGGTCACAGGACTGTCATGTTACCTAATAATAATGATAATTTGTCGAACTGATATTTTAAATGCCAAAATAGCGATAAAGGGCCAAACACAGCAACCTATTCGAGCATGTCACGTGATTCATCTTGAACCACGGAAAGTTAATCCTTCATCCATTGAATCAGCACTCTAATTTATATATCTCGTTGGTTATTTTAATAACGTCCATTAAGACAGCAATCGATAATATGAAACAATATTTCGTACAATATTTATTATAAAAATATACATTTGAAATGTATATATTTTTGTATTACATTTTTAATCTCCAAATAAAATATCGCCAAATACGACAGATATCTAATGTAAGCCAAACAATCGCTAAAATGCATATTATTTCACGCCGCTTATTTTCAGTTATATGACATGACATTCATGTAATTTGGATATTCACGCACATGGCTAAAACAGTGAACATTTGGTGGCTGCGACCGCAATTAACATTGTATGTTTGAACCAGCGGGTGTTATAAATGGTGAATATACCAGTGAATAATAAATGGCTGACAAGCTCACTCTATGAAATACTGGTGTTCCATTGTGGAATCAATGAGACTTTACTTATTAAATTTTATTGCCCGATTCGCTCCGCTATTACAAAGATTTAACTGAATAATTGAAAGTTTAAATTTATTTAGCGAGCATTATCAGCAATTAACAATTATGGCAAGTAGCGCGTTATACAGCAGCTAAGGAAATGCAAATGATATTTGATTATTCGAGTTTCGTTATATTGATTAGAAACATGGTTCATTTAAAATAAATTAAATATGTATTCGCATATTGGAAATCTGCTTTTGTATAGGACTTCCTTGGCGATATTTAAAATTTGGCACCGCGATAGCTAGGACGTATCACGCCAAGGTCTTTACGCTATTGCAATAAATTTTTAAATCCATTTCCAAAATCACAAAAAATATTAATGATCGCTATGGATGACCATTACTAAAACAATAACCATATTGCTTTGCGGACGTTAAATTTAAGAAAATAAAAAACATATAAGCTATTTATTTAATAAAAATTAATATTTTAAGTAAAAATAAATAATAATAATCAAAGCTATTATGACGTCAGTTTTATATTTAAAAATTAATAAAAAAAAATTATACAGACACGACATTATTTCATTATTTAAAACATGAAAATCTGACATTGAAAGATTTTAATTTAGTGCCAGAGGCCTACTGCTAAACTTGTTAATATCGACAAATTCTTCTTTAAATAATTCGTGACGATCTAAATTCCATGATAAAGTTTTCATTAAATCAAACCAATGTGTTTCAGCTGCAGATATTGTAACAAATAACGTTGGACGTCCAAACTGTCTTATAGCCGCAAAACAACGTTTTTTCTCTTTTTCCCAATGAGGAGGAGGTGTGCCTTGGGGGGGACTCATGTCAAAGGTGTGCCTTGGGGGGGGACTCATGTCAAAGTTGTACCTTGGGGGGGACTCATGTCAAAGTTGGGCCTTGGGGGGACTCATGTCAAAGTTGGGCCTGGGGGGGGACACATGTCAAAGGTTAGCCTTGGGGGGGGACTCATGTCAAAGTTGTACCTTGGGGGGGACTCATGTCAAAGTTGGGCCTTGGGGGACTCATGTCAAAGTTGGGCCTGTGGGGGACTCATGTCAAAGTTGGGCCTGGGGGGGACTCATGTCAAAGATGTGCCTGGGGGGGGACTCATGTCAAAGTTGGGCCTGGGGGGGACTCATGTCAAAGTTGGGCCTTGGGGGGACTTCATTCAATAAATCCCCATTCAATAAACCGACTGAAATAGGCCCTTACCACTATTAAGAGTGTATTATAAAAATTCGACAACGCTGTACCGACTGAAATAGGGGTACCTTGGGGGGACTCATGTCAAAGTTGTGCCTTGGGGGGACTTCATTCAATAAATCCCCATTCAATAAACCGACTGAAATAGGCCCTTAGCACTAATTAAGAGTGCATTATAAAAATTCGACAACGCTGTACCGACTGAAATAGGGGTACCTTGGGGGGGACTCATGTCAAAGTTGTGCCTTGGGGGGACTTCATTCAATAAATCCCCATTCAATAAACCGACTGAAATAGGCCCTTAGCACTAATTAAGAGTGACGTATAAAAATTCGACAACGCTGTACCGACTGAAATAGGGGTACCTCGGGGGGGATTCATGTCAAAGTTGTGCCTTGGGGGGACTTCGTTCAATAAATCCCCATTCAATAAACCGACTGAAATCTTAGCACTAATTAAGAGTTTATTATAAAAATTCGACAACGCTGTACCGACTGAAATAGGGGTACCTTGGGGGGGACTCGTGTCAAAGTTGGGCCTGGGGGGGACTCACGTCAAAGTTGGGCCTTGGGGGGGACTTCATTCAATAAATCCCCATTCAATAAACCGACTGAAATCGGCCCTTAGCACTAATTAAGAGTGACGTATAAAAATTCGACAACGCTGTACCGACTGAAATAGGGGTACCTTGGGGGGGGACTCATGTCAAAGTTGGGCCTTGGGGGGACTTCATTCAATAAATCCCCATTCAATAAACCAACTGAAATAGGCCCTTACCACTAATTAAGAGTGTACTATAAAAATTCGACAACTGTACCGACTGAAATAGGCCTCTAGCACTAATAAATCATGTTATAGGTTTCATTTTTCAATACTTCTTATTCGCATGAGTAAAGAAATGTTTCTTTTTATAAAAAACATGAATGAATAAATAAATAAACATTAAGTAAAAATTGTCAACATTTGATTTTATTATCATCAGCTTGAAAATTTAATTTAAATAAATTATATTTTTAAAAAATGAGAAAAATTGCATGAAACGTAATTTTTAATTTCTAATAGGAATATCGAAAATATATGTTGCAATTATGCACGTAGTATTTCTTTTTATAGAAAATAATTTCTAAACTAAACGTGCCATAGTTTGTACTGTACGTGAAACACAGACAATCAAATTATTTCTTCTATTAATGTAGATACCTTTTCGAAATTTGAAGTTTAGCCCTGAAATATCTCGAACGTTCCTCGCCAATGGCTTTACTTACGCAATAGAGATAGTCGTCTTAGTACATGTTTAAAATGGGGGAAAAAAAGATATAAATAGCAATAAAAAAAAAACATAATAATTAATATATAAATAAGTAAAATGTCGTCAGGGAGGTCCTTTAGCAATGCTGTATCTTATATATTTACGTACAATTTAATTTTTAATTTATATAATTTAAATTTTTCTATCTTTCGAAATTTCTTCTTTTTAGGAAATTTTCTTAAGAATATGCCTAAAAGAAAGACACAAGTTTATAAACAGTTATTAATTTTCCCTTACAAACAGGTTAACTGATATATTTGTTGAATTTTTCTATATCGATCCATTTTTAGCTAAAATTTGTTCATCCGTGCGAAGCCGGACGGGTCAGCTAGTATATATATATTTACTCTGCAGGTATATTAAGAATATTTTAAAATAAATTTAAGAATATTTTAAGAAATTTCAAAGAGTGACTATAATTACTTTTATATTCAATGGAAAAGAGTATTCGTTTCGTTATTTTTTTTTTCTATTTTGGGTTTTCGACATACGTTTTCATAGGTCTAGAACGCAATTTGGGCGTATTTAAAAATGAGTGTCTGCGTATATGTGCGTGTGAGTGTGACAAAATTTTATGGCAAATGTATCTCAGTAATTACTGCTCAGAATTTCACGCAAATTGATACGTAGTTGCACCGTGACCTAAAGTAGCGCCTACCAACTTTTGAAGAAAATTTTCCAACAGGTGACGTTACCATTCCGTTGTTTCTAAATTTTTACCATTGTGGTATAAGACAAAATTCCGTATAAATATGCTCAAAGAGAATTATTTTTTAAGAATAATAATGAAATTAATAACATTTTTTTAAATAGTGATAGTCAACTGAGAATTTTTTTTTTTTTTTTTTTTTTTTTTTTTTTGTATATGTAGGAGCATTACTTTCTCCCCGTGAGGGACGGGGCAAATTTTCGGTAGGGGTGCCTTTCTAAAGTTCTCATTAATACCTTTAAAACAAATTTCGAAGGTCGAACCATCGATCTGTGGTAACTTATATTGTCTTAATAATTCTCTAGATTAAAAATCGTCTGCATTCATCATGGTTGATAATTTCAATAAATAAAAATTTTAATCAATTATTTGTAATGAGTGAGTTTATATAGGAAAATACAGAAGAAAGGCATGACGTGGCCACAACATACTCTTTTTTTTATTGCTGCTTTTTCGGATTCTAGTCAAAAGAATTTCAATGCATTTTGTGACAATTTTGAGACAACTCTGCATCAAAAAGTAAAGCACTGAAATTCTTGTAATTTTATATTTTCTTACATTGCGACAAAAATTTATTACTTCTTAAACTTAGATACATACTGCTCGTTTTCCGATTAGAATCGTAAACAAGCAAGTTCGATTCTTCTCTCCGAGTAGAATTTTCCTTGCTTGTTTATGACTCCGAATCAAAAGCTAACATTATCATTCGACTAAAGCGCTGCTATGATGCTGTAGCATACTCCCATAATGTGAAGGCTATTTTTTAGCTATTGTAAAGTAAAAACGCATTAAACCTGTTATTCGAAATGATTAGTATAAAAAATTAATCATATTATGATCATATCGGCTAACAGATGGTGCTGCTATTATGTCATTTTCCTTATTTGCCGGAAGATTATGTCTCAGCTTTCATTGTTTACACATGCAGCAATCTTTATATGCCAAATTTCAACGTTATCCTGAGATTTTTTTTTTCTATATTCCGGAAGGCTTTATACCAGGTACTTTATCTGAAATGAAATTTATGAAAAAACTATGCTAGTATATTTTAAAGATATGTGCTCAAAAAACTACGCATTTCAGCTCATCTTTGAAATTAATGAACATTTAATGAGGTGGTACTTCAGTGTAGTGTTAGTACTTAGTGATCGAAAAAGATATCAGGACCTTAAAAAGGGGTAAAAGAAAAGTATTTACTTTTCATGCTCCTTTGTGATTGATGATAGATGCTTGAGGTAACATTAAAAATAATAATAGCACATACGAAGATAAATAAAAACGACTGCATGTAGCGCAATAAAGTGATATTAAAGTGAGGTATATACGTTACGTATTCTTATAATTAAATTTGACATTTTTTTTTTTTTTCAAAAACTCGATTTTATACGACTTTTAAACTAATTGTAATTAAAAGTACCGTCGGTGGTGCATAAATAAAAACCATCGTTAAATTATATTTCGAATAAATTCACTCTTAACGTCCGTCTTCACTCAAGGTCACCGGAAGCCAGAGCCAATATTATTCTATGGAAAATTTTCTTTACGTATAACTAATTCATTATTACATAATTTTAAATTCTGTTTTTACATTCAGAAAACACCCATCTGTTAAATTGACGGACCTTTTTTAAAAACATGTGTTTTTTTTTTCTTTGTTTTTTTTTATATTTAATTGCAAAATTGCGAAATGAAAAATGTCACATGTTGAAATTTCGTATTTTACAGCTTCGAAATACAATATTAAAAATTGCGAAAATACATTTTTAAAAAGGTGCGTCAATTTAACAGTTGGGAATTTTCTGAATGTGAAAACAAAATTAAAAAATATGGATTAGTTAATAAGTAATAAACAAAGAATATTTCCCATAGAATAACACTAGCTTCGGCTACCGGCGATGGTGAGTGAAGCGGGCCTTTAAGGACGTTATGCATTTTTGTTTATTACAATTTAATAAACGATTACCACATTTTTTTCCCTATGTCTTTTTCTGCAATTTCTCGGGAAATTAAGTAAAATACATAAATTTAAAAAACAGTTAAAAAAAAAAATAGTTAAGTCTAAAAATTGAAAATGTTTAATATATTATGTTTAAAAAACTAATAAAATGTATTATTTTTTTTATTATTAACTACTTTCGGATATATATTTTTTAATTATTAAATTGCCTAATTAAAATAAAATTTAAAATATAAAATTTAACGAACAATTAATATATATTTAACATTAACTAATTCATTTACAAATATTACAAACAAGGACATTTTAACCATAATACCTAATAAATATACATTTTATTTCACAAGATCTTCAAAATGAGGAACGGCGCGTAGATACAAATTAATTTCGCTGTGCATCACATGCATAATAGTTACATAATGCATTTTCTCTATATAATTTAAAAAGCAATGAAATTCTAAATGCAAAAACACTTTTTTTTTAAGGATATTCGAATTTTCACGTTTCCCCCTTATTTATTAACAAGCACTGAAATAAACATTTTTTTTTCTTTACAACTAATTTTTTATAATATCATAAAATTTCATATATTAGATACTTTTCTTTTCTTTTCTTTCTTTTTTTTTATTTTTTTTTTTCATTTTCATTTTGTAAATTTCAGTTGCTTATTATATATATAGTTATATACTGTTTCATAAACTCGAATTAATATCGTTAATGAAGTTTTCAAAGAAATGACTTTTATTTAGATATGTGTCGCCATCTATGAAGTCTGTAGAAAACAAAAACAAATGTTTCACATTTCTGGAGTATTAGAAATCTCTGTAGAGTCAGAAAAATAATTTATATTTTATAAAAGAAAAAAAGAAAAGAAAAAAAAAAAAAAAAAAACAGAAAAGGTGTGTAGCATGGCATGAAATTTGTTTAATTTTACCATGTAATTTTATGTATGGGTGGATGTATCCAATAAGTAATAAAAAAGATAAAAGATAAAGAAATAAAGAAAAGAAAAAGAAAAAGAAAAATTGCGTTCCAGATTCAATATATTTTCTTATATTTTAAACAATTTTATAAAAAATGAATTAAAAAACAAAACAGATTTAAACTATTACAGGGAATAAAAATACATTTACTCATTTATTTAAATAGCTTTCATTACTTTGTTAGTTCATTGCAATCTCGTTAATTAATACAAAATTAATTATTATTAGTTATTATTCTATCCGTCATAACATACATACTAAAAGACAAAAAAAAAAAAGAACTTCGATATTTTTATTTTCTTTTTCAAAAACCGCAAATTTTATTATTTAAAGACAGGGTTGAAACGATATTGGTGTTTTGGTTAAGGCCAATTTTTTACAGTACAGACCTGGGCCTAAAGGGAGTTGCCCTCTGTGAGCTATTTCTATGAGGTTCCAACGCCTATTTACTTAATTTTAGGAGAAAACTATGGAAAACTACGAAAGGCTGGGTCAACGAGCACGACCTGGGATCGAACCATGTACTTCATCTTCACGAGCTTTGAGTGTAGAACCGCACGGCCACTGGTGCAGGCAGAGCTTAGAGGGATAGTGATTTTGACTGATATCAGATATCTAGAGCTCTTTTGACTGCCGGATACGGATATTTGATATCTAGCAAGATCACTATCCGCTCATCTTCATTTTTAAATGATAAAATTGGGGGTTTCTGAAAGGGAAAAGAAAACATCCAAATACAAACTTATTTTATTTTATTTTATTCTATTCATTTTTGTCCCTCAGTGGATACTTTTGTGGATTTCAACGGAACATATATGTAAATCCTTCAGGAGCAAAAAATCATTCAAGACAAATTCCTAAACATTTGGGGCTAAGGCCCTCTTAAAAAGACCTTAGGTCCTTAGTGTACTCAGTCGGCTTTAACCCCTACAATACACCACATTATTAATAATTTTTATTTTTGTTATAAATATTAATTATTTTTTATTGAACGAGATTGTTGACAGTTTAGTTAAAAATCGCTTATTAAATATAAGTTATTTCATTTGCAATGTAAATTTTTAAACAGTGTATAGTTAAATTATTAAATATATGCCAAGTATAGTCAGGCACCTATGCTGTCTGACGAAAATTTATATGTCGATTGAAATTGATAAAAACTAATTCGTGTAAATACATGATTACGATAAACCGAACGATATATTTTTGCAATTTTCTGCAAATGGTACCTTTTTATATCGATTGCATTTTAACTCGCCTATAAAAATATTAATATGTTGAAAATTGTGCAGAATGTTGTTTACTTCCAAAGATATTGTCTACATTGAGTAACCTACCATTTAACATAAACAAATATTATATATTAAATATTAAGTATCATTGTTATTATTATTATTATTATTATTTATTAATTATTATTATTATTAACATTAATTGCTACTGTTGCTTATAATGACCATCTCACATATCAAGTATGGTGCATTTAAACACTGCAGTGTAGGAGGTTATTATATATATTCTTCCTGTACACGCAGAAAATCGCAGCATCACCTGTCGGCCAATATGCACTGAAATCTAGTCACCATTTTTCTTCATAATGGCCATATTATATATCATGTTTGGTATACTTAAGCACTATACAAGTTGAAATGCAGCTTTCTGATGCACGAAGAAAGTTCAGCTTAGAAGGACACCTGTTGAGCGATATCCACCGAAACTCAATAAGCATATTTATTTTTCTTTTTTCATAATGATCCTTTTGCATTCTAAAATTTGCGCAATTGTGCAGGATAGAAGCTGAGATATTACCTTCCAGTAAATCGGAGACATCGTTGCATAACAGAGCAACCTATTTGTACTAAAATTATATGCGAACAAATTTACATCATAGTGCAACTAAATATAAATTCCCATGGAATTATGTGTGTTAGTTTTTGAACTAGAGTTGCCACAAAATTTTTATTAACAAAAATACTGACATTTTTTAAAAATGGTGAAATTGTGTTCATGACATGCCAAGACGTGTAAATCCACCTAAAACCGGAAGTTCAAAACTTTTAAGAACCAAATATTTTCTATTTTTTTTTTTTTTTTTTTTTTTTTTTTTGTACTGTATATACTTCTTTTTTATAGAAAAGAAAATGTAGAATATTTATTTATATATTTGTTTATTTATTTTTTTTTTCTGAAATTTAGATAACGGAAAAAAAAAAAAAATTGATTACTTTCGCCGTAGATTCTAGAATGCTTGGAAAGTCTAAAAATTTGTGATTTTTCACGAGATTTTCAACATTTTTTCTAGCCTTAAATGATCTCACTATTTTGTGTCACCAATTTCTTTCTTTTATTTATTTCTTATCCTGTTTTAATTTATACATTTTTCTAATACAATTTAAACTGTTATTGATTTTTTTGGAAAACAATCGCAGAAGAAAATAGAACTAAACCCTGGATCACAGACAATTTAATAGAGATGACGAATTAAATTATCCTTAGAGCATAAATAAAAGGCGTATGGATCAATCAATATATTTTTATTTTTGGCTACTCAATATTTTAACATATATATTTTTAATGTTTACTTGTTGGGATTACCTTAGGTACTTCTGAAATTTTTCGTCCCCCCCCCCCTTTTTTTTTCTCAGACGTTTGAAATTGTGGGGAATTCGGACATCTCAAAAATGATGTAGTGGATGTCCGTAGGTTTGTCAGTTCGCACAGTGGTCGGAATTTCAAAAAAGCTGGCCAAAAGTCGAAAAATTTAGGCGCGTTTTTAGACGTAAGTACCGCGGAAATACCTTCAGAGGAAGCCACTGAATGAAACTGTGAGGTGGAAAATTTATTCTATCTACATATTTCTAAGTGTAGGCTGGCGGAAAACGTGACAATTTTTTCTTTTTAATTGTTAATGCATTTTAACAGTTAAACAAATAGTGTTTCTCGGAAAATTTCGCAACAACAACATTCAACAAAATATGGCCGACAATTGTGGAGGTTAGTAGATAATATTTATGCTGTATCCCTATTTTTTTTCATCAAGTGATCTCCTGAGCGGCTTTTTGAAGTTAACCTCAATTATAACATAACCAAAAGTTTCAAAGTATGGAAACTTTTTTATCTCGCAAGATCCCGCATTGATTCAAAGTGGAGAGTGTTAAGGGATGTCCATTTTATTCAGCCGTTAAAGAATTGGGTGCCCCCGCCTGCCCCTGTATGTGTAAAAGCGTTTTAACTTTTTAATTTAATTTCTACTTTTTAATTTAATTTTTTAATTTTTTGGACTTTGGTCTGCCATATTGGATCCGCCATCTTGTTTTTGAGTGCAAGATCACTTTTTTTATAAAAACTGATATCAAATTTGAATTTAGCGCCCTCAAAAACCCTTAAATGTGAAAATTATCCTTCATCTATCAATTTTTTGATTTTTGATCCGCCATATTGGATTCGCCATCTTGTTTTTGAGTGTAATATCACTTTTTTTATGAAAACTAACGTCAAATTTGAATTCAGTGCCCTCAAAAACCCCTTAATGTAAAAATTATCCATCTTATATTAATTTTTTAATTTTTTGTCTGCCATATTGGATCCGCCATCTTGTTTTTGAGTTTGCCTTTGAAGTTTTCAAAAAACCAATGTCAGATTCGGATTCAGCGACCTCGAAAACATATATATACATCACGATTTCACTTGTTTTCTTTAATTTCGACTTTTGGCCAGCTTTTTTGAAATTCCGACCACTGTGGTTCGTTAGTATGTTTGTACGTAAGTTATTTAGTATGTTAGCCTGTGTACGCATAATCTCATACAAATAATCAAAGAAAGGCCGGACAAATTTTAAAATTTCATGTGTGATACTATTGATTGTGTGATACTAAGAACCCTATTGATTTTCAAAATTCTAATTTAAATTTTCGAAAGCTATTCGAAATTTAGATTTTCTTAACAAGGGAGAATACCGAAAAATTTTGTATAAACGCCCATTTTCAGGGATATTTTTACCTTAAAAATGTCAGACACTTTTAATGCATAATTTATGATCTTGAACATCACGGACTACGAATGTTCTACTTTGCAAACTTCATAGGTTATTTGAAATTTAAGATTTTTTTAACAAGACGGAATAGAGCAATATGTCAACTTGTATTTTGGGGATGAAAATAGTATGGAATTGCATAAAAACTAAACTACAACACTGACTCTAATAAAATCAATCAACAAATTAGAACAGGTTACGATATTGAACGATGAGCGGGGGCAATACAGTCTTCCACCTTATCAAGAAATCGGCCAAATTAATTCCACTTACTTTGCCCTACAGTAGAAATTTATAACAAATTAGGTAATTTGGTAACAAATTGGAAAATGACCAGAGCCTACTTATACCAATTATAATTATAATTATATTTATTATTTACTATTTATTTATTTATTTATTTATTTTTTACCAAGTTCAACAATTTAAATCTTTTTCTGTGCATTTCTTTTTTGTTATTAAATATATGTTCTAAGTCCAAAAAGCCTCCTCTTACCATTTAGTCGAATAATAGATTAGGTGAAAATTAAAGATAAATCAACTATCCCAGTTACTCATGCATTTCAAGTCTTTGCTAATCTTGGGAAATTCTGAACTAACTATGCAGATAATAAAAAAGTATGTATAGAATAATGCATTATAACGGCACAGAAAGCTTTAAAACATGAAAGCCAGTTTTTTTTTTTTTTTTTTTTTTTTTTTTTTTTTAACTGAATTAGACATAGCATCGGAAGCTATAAAATAAAAATTTATTTTACGATTGTACATTTCATCACCCACCACTAATTGAACTTTTACTTCACGTATATATTTATTTAGTTATTTGTTATATAGATTTTGTTTTCATAAATCTATGCAAAATTTAATTTTGATCTTCTGATCCTGAATATACAGTATTTCTATTATTTATCTACTAACAATTTATTATTCTGAACAAAAATCATTTTTTCTATAAGAGAAAACTTATACATGCGTCCTGAAGACGTGTGTACAAGATAATTTACGTAGCGAGTTACGAAAAAAAAAAAAAAAAAAAAAAGTTTAGAGCCTTTTTTGAAACATACATTTCCGTGATCTATAACTGACTTACCTGATCAGAATACTTATAAATTCTCCTGAATTAATTAACTAATACGTACTAAAGAATATCTAAAAAGAGGTTTATCTGTATAATTTGAAGAAAATCGTTAGAGTCGTTTTTGAGACACTGACTTTCTGTCCCATTGTCGATTTTTACAAAACCTTAGCAAATTCATCTGATCATTAGAATCTAACAGTTACATACGAAAGGATATCTATAAGAGAGATATTATGCCAAGTTTGAAGAAAATTCGTGGAGCTTTCTTTCAGGAACGCACAAGCCAGAACTAAGGGCTTTCCTCTTTACGCGCGGATGCTCAAACCTTCGAGCTACTCTGGCTGATTACCAGCAAAGCATTTCTCACATAACATTCGTTCGTAAAGTCACCTAGTCTTCAAACACAGCTGTATCAAGTGACATTATTAATCATGGCACAACTACAGTAGACCATGAAATTTCAACTTAATTTAGAAATTTATTCATGAAGCCTGAAAGTTCATTTAAAAAAATTTTGGAGTGAAAGGCTGATTTTTTATACTAACTATGTGGATATTTCACATAGTTGGTTCCACATAGGTTTGAGCATCCGCACGTAAAGCGGAAGGCCCGGGTTTGATTCCCGGCTCTGGTATTTTTCACATAGTTAGTATAAAAAATCAGCCGTCCACTCCATAATTTTCTGAAATGAACTTTTAGGCTTGATGAATAAATTTCTAAATTAAAAAGAATACTTTTATTACCTACTGTAATTTGGTAATGGAAGTGTCAAGAGTTCCACACATATATTCATTTTTATACTATTTCTTTTAAAATCTGATAAATTAAATTGTTACATTTTTCATGAGGATAATTGCCTTTCAAAAATTAATTTTATTTCAAATTATATTCTTGATTGTGAAAGTAATTTGCATTTCAATTCATAGAAGAAAAGTTGAATTTTAGAATATGGATTTACATAATTAATGCGATAAAAAAAAAAAAAAAAAAAAAAAAAAAAGCAGTCTCATTATATATATTCAAACATCACACAAATGTTTGGTTTCATTTTTGTATATAAAAATATAGAAAACCATAAAACGTTAACAAGAGTACAATAGTAAGTATATATGAAGTAAATATGTAAATAAATGCCTGCTAAAATTACAGTAAAACAAGCAATAGTAAAGTTGTTAATGTCAAATAATAAAAAAAAACTCTTTTTGAAAAACTTGATATGTGTATGTTTTAACACACACTATATTATTAGAAACCAGTGCTATTATACCTTACATTGTAGTTTAAAAATGGATATTTCACGTAAAAATTTCTAATATATCATGAAAAACGGCAGTTTTTCGAGTGACGCAAGCGGAAGGACAAACTGAACGCTGCGAACTCATATATACGGCTAGTTTGACAAAAAAAAAAAAAAAAAAAAAAACAGGTTTGTAAAAGCCGACACTTAATTTCTCAGCAAATATGCCATATTTTGTTCTGATCTTTTCAAAATAGTCTTTTATCTTCGGTTTTAATCTATCCTGAAAATTTTACATTTCTACATGCAGTATGTTTTGAGATCTGAATTTCAATTTAAAACCAAAAAGGGAAAATGGATGGTGTAAGTTTGTAATGGTCTTAAATCATGTAAAATATCTCTAAAACGGCACGAACGATTTTGTTGTAATTAATATATGTTGTTAATGGGATCTTTCTGAATCTAGTAACGTTTTCGTTTTTTTTTTTTCCAGAAAACTCTTTTTTTTTTTTTTTTTTAATAAAAAATATTTTATTGCAATAAATTATTTATTTCAATAAATTGATTTATTTTTTGCGTCACGCTATCTAAAACTGCAAGTAAAATTTGTGTAAATGTTTTCTTCACGTCACTTCAAATTTTCACTCAGTTGGATACTATGATACAATGTTTAGGATAGCGTGCTGCAAAAGGTAAATCAATTTATTGAAATAAATAATTTTAATTTATAATGCAGACTCAGTAAAAGTATAATTATTTGACAGTATATTTGAAAATTAAAAGCACTGTTTCAATATGTAAATACAATTTATTAGACAAAACAAAAGTATTTTTAATGGAATCTAAAAACAAATCTTTTAAAGTAACACCGAGGCGCCACAGGAATTTTTATATCATTCCTTTTAAAACTGTTATTTTGAAATTGAAATGTAAATGAAAAAGTATCAGTGAGTGTATTTTATATATTTGTCTGATCTTGAAGCTAAAAATATTACGTTTGCATTATAAATATAAATAAAAGTAAAAGTAAATGATCAAATAAGAAAATCTATGTATATTTTAACTAATTGCAAAGCGTCACATAAAATTTGATATCACATTTTTTAAGACTCTTATTTCAAATTCTTATAGCCATGAAGTAGCGGCGTCACAAACTTTTAACCCGTTAAGAGTTTTTTGAACTCATACATTTAACCAAAATTCTGTGCAACACACACACACACACACCAAAAAAAAAAAAAAAAAAAAAAAAAAATCACAATAAGGTTCCTCACATGAATTTTCCAGCATAATGAAGCCAGAGCAATAAATACAAATTTCAATATATTCAGATTATTAAATATTTATGCCTTCGAAAATTAACCTGTGTATGTGTCATATGTAAAATAAAATGAAAGTATTCTTATCGATATAGGAATACTTAAAAAAATAAACATTGATTTACATGAAAGAATGCTTCAGTTATAGTAATAATTATATTTAAACATTGTGTATTAAAAAAATTTCATTATATATAAAATTTTATACTTTATAGAGCAGAACAACAAAAAATATTAAATTTGTAAAACTCATAATGTGTATAAACATGTCTTAAGGTAATAATTAAAATCCCAAACTGTAAAAATGTTAAAATACTAGAAATAGATATCGTTTAGCATGAAGTTGATATCACCATTTAAATAATTTATTTTATATTATCAATAGTAAGATTTAAAAGTTGTTAGATAAAAATACTAAAATTAACAAGTTGTATTGGTGTCATCCAACTATTTTAACACAAATTTCGGAAACTTGATTGAGAAAAATGTGTATGTGGAAAAAAATTAATAAAATTCCAGCAAATTTTTAAAGGGCCCTTCATTTTTGGCTTTCTACAGATGGTAAATTTTTTTTTTTTTTTGTCGGCATTTATTTTTCTACATGCTGATCTGTTTAATAATAATAATAATAAAATTGAGGTTGCTGAAATTAATAATAAATAATTTTAACTACAGTTATAAAGAAAGAAAATATTTTACTTTTCTTCATATAATATGTTGAAAGTGTACAGTTAATTAATAGCATTTATATTTTCAGACTGCAATTCTAACTCGAACTTGCTTGTCATTTGTCAGCAGGAGTGTGCCTAAAGTTTATGAAAAAGCATAAATATTGTTTAAATGTTTTACTTTCATTATATTTAAAAAATATATATATATATACTAATATTTTTATGAATGCTTATTTTGTATGCCACCCTTGTATTCGGGGACGACTGAATGCAATGGTGGTGTTATGAGATGGTGGATTAGTTGGCTTAGTGGTTGGCCACCACTGGGTTAACAGTTCTAGAGATTTCGTACCATAGGTATATATGTATATATTACATTTCTTTGACTTTTAATAATTTTTGTGAAAATAAAACTTATATTAAAAAAAAAAAAAAAAAAAGTCATAGTGAACTTCTGTTGATATCAATTTAAATATTGTTATTATAAATTATTAAATGCCTTAGATTTTTTACATAAACTTTAGAAATTTAATACATTTTTAGTTTTCGCTAAATGTCATATGAATAAAATAAATACAAATATAATTTTTATGCATTCCAAATTGATTATGTATCAGTGTAAAATTTTAAATAAGTTCATATGTGTTTTCAATCATTAACATTTACTTTTCTTTTTAATATTAATAAAAAAAATTAGTAATAATAATATTTTTTTAAAGATATGTCACATTTGAGCTTGTCCTATTTCTAGACCCTTCATTGCTGAAGCATGAGTTTTTCTCAACCTTTGCAAATTTTTATTCCATAGCCTTCCTGTTTATACGTACACATGACATTAATATGTCTTGTCAGAATGCTTTCTGGGACAATTTTTGTTTCCACAACCTGTAAGCCTCTTCTGATTTTTATTACACTTTACTTAATATGTGTTTTTCTCATGGCCTCACAAACATTTGGTAATTTTACTTTTTGCTGAGTCACACATTTTCCCTCGATTTTTGGACAAGTACTGATGATGTTCGCAATATATTGAATTTTCCTTTTGTTTATAAAGAAGACTTAAATAAATAAATAAATAATAATAAAATTATTATTAATAATAATAAAATAAAATCAATATTATTATTAAATTAAACTCACTTTTTTAAAAGTTTATTCTCATGCTAGCTAAATTTCACCGAATCCATTAGTTGGCATCACTGTATTTAAGCTTCATATGTTGACTTACATATTAATTTAGATTTTCTTGTAGCGGAACCTATTGTATGGTGACAATTTTTAATGTGTGGGCAGTCCCCTTAGAAGCGCTCTACATTGTTCCGAGAGTGATGAGCGGGGGCTGCTCCCTGTTAAATATGTGGGCTGCTTATGCGTATTCAATGCTCACTACAAAGGCATTTTGTGAAATTCCAACCAAACGCTGCGATGGAAGGGCAAAGAACATGTATCCATGCCTAACTTTGCAGTAAATTATATTAGAAAGACTTTTGATTTGTGGGTCAGTTACACATATCTAACTCATAGTATAAAGAGATTTTGCGAAATTCCCTCCCCTTTCCCTCCTCTAAGATCGGTAGGAGTAGGGGGGGGACACGTTTTAAAACATAACTCTGCTTCAGATAATATCAGGATCTCGATTTTTCGATGTGTCGTTTACATATGTGTATGCAACATGCACTATAAAAGTATTTTCCGAAATTACCCATCCATCACTTTGAGGCAGGCTGGTCAAAGAGACACATTTTAAAGATTAAATCTGCTCGAAATTACCTTACAATGGCGGATTTTTTTGTGTAGGTGTTGATTAAGTGTACACAATATGCACTTTCATGGTATTTTCTAAAACTTTCAACTTTAACCGCGAGGGAGGAGGAGTAACACGCAGGAAAGGTAACCGCTGTCGAAGGCATCGAGAATCCAGATTCACCGGCGAATGGGAAATTTAACTTAAATTTTGACTAATTTCAATGCTTTTTTTTTTTTCTTTTTTAATTACTGTTAATGATATGGTACTTTGAGAATTCATTTAAATATAATAACCAGCGAAGCGGGCAAAGCCTGCTAGTAATAAAATAAAATAAATAAATAAATATATGTGGAGATTTAACAACTTTCTTCTAAGCTAATTTTACAAAAAAAAATATTACGTTCAAAAAATGAAAAAGTGTATAAAATTAAAGATATTTTTATCTGCTTTCTTTGCATCATACAGTCATTTGCAAAAGTTTAAGACCAGTAGCCGGTTTTCAGTATTTTAACACACTGCATCATTTTCGAAGATTATTGCGTAATCTCATGTGCTGATTGCAACAGACGCACTCAACTGCTCTAAATAAAGGGGGATGGCACGTTTATCGCCAGTTGTTTAATGGATTTTGTCATTGACAGCGCTGTTGTGTAATTATTGTAATGGGTAAAAAACAGTCACTTACTATTACAAAAAAGTCAGAAGTATCGACTCTGCATAAAATTGGATTTTCTGAACGTCAAATAAGTTCGAAGGCAAATGTGAGCAAGACAGCTGTGCATCGAGCTATTAGTAAATTAAAAATTTCCGGAAAATTTGTGGACCTTAACAGAAGCTGTCGCCCTAGAAAACCAGTGTACGTGATAATCATGTGATAAGAAGGATGGCTGCAAAAGGTATTAATGTCAGTTTGAGTACCATTTCAAGACGTTTGGCCAAAGATTTTGGTTTATCATCCTATAAACCTGCAAAGAAACTTCAACTTACTCCAAGTATGAAAAAGAAACGACTGACTCTCGCCAGACAATATTAGAATTGGACACTTCAGCAGAGGAGTAGGGCCTTGTTTTCGGATGAGTCAAGTGTGCAGCAGTTTTCTGCATGTACTACAAGTGTTCGCTGCCCAAGCGGAAAAAAATATGATGAGAGATATACGATTCAAACTGTGAAACATCCTCCAAGCCAAATGATATGGAGTGCTATGTGTGTGTCCGGTGCTGCTAGCTTGTATTTTGTGCTACCTAAAATCATTATGAACGGAAAGTGGTACCTTAATTTGTTACGTGAGAAGTTGAAAGAACATGCGTGTTCATAAATATCCAAATTTCATGCATAATGGGGCTCCGTGTCACAGGGCCAGTGTTGCAAGATTTGGGGACTTTTTCATTCAACTCTCACCAATAATTTTGAGAAGTGTTATTTGCTATACATAATAGACGTTTATCTTTCGAACTGCTTAGGCAACCGTTACAATTAAAATTTAGCGGCGGGGGTTGAATAAAAAAGTCCCCAAATCTGGCAACACTGCACAGGGCGAAGATTGTCAAGAAATATCTGAGTGCACAGAAAATCAAAGTGCTTGACTAACCAGGTAAAAACCCAGATTTTAATCTAAGAGAAAACATGTGGTGTATTGGGAAAAATAAAGTCGCCAAAAAGATACCATCCACTGTGTTCTGAAAAATACAGTCGCCAAGAAGGAACCATCCACTGCTGCGGCAAGCAGTAAAGCATGTCTGGTGCACAGACATTTCTAAAGCTTTCTTTTTTATAGCCTGACTAAAATGATTGCATAAGTCATTAAAAACAAAGGAGGTCCTACAAAATACTGACTTGAATTATTGTAAATAACCATGTATAGTCTATTCTGTTCTTTTATATGTAAAATATGTATGCTACTTTTGTGGAATTCCATTAAATCTGATTTTTGTATGGGTTTTCTTAAACGTTTGCAAATGTATGTATATATATATATATATATATATATATATATATATATATATATATATATATACGCTGATGGAAAAAAAAATCCCAACACAAAGAAAAAATTATTGTACAGTAATGAAATTTCAGCAATAAATTTGTCTAGGTAACATATTTAATTGATTAAAGTTTCAAGATCACAGGTAGAGCCGTTGGCGAGAAGAGCCATTTCAAATGTGAAATGTTGGTACATTAGTAACCGGTGTAACCGCCAGAATTTTGAATGCAAGCATGCAAACGTGCATGCATTGTGTCGTACAGGTGTCGGATATCAGTTTGTGGGATGGAGTTCCATGCCTGTTGCACTTGGGAGGTCAATGCGTGGACGGTTAATGCTGGTTGTGGATGACGTTGGAGTTGTCGTCCAATGATGTCCCATACGTGCTCGATTGGAGAAAGATCTGGTGATCTAGCAGGCCAAGGCAACATGTCGACACTCTGTAGAGCATGTTGGTTACAACAGCGGTACCGATCTCCACTCCGTCCTCCAATGAGCTCTAGCTTGACACCACTCACGTCGCAAACGGCGGTGGTTTGGAGTCAGTGGAATGCACGCTACAGGGCGTCTGGCTCGGAGCTGTCCTTGAAGTAACCGATTTGTAACAGTTCGTTCCAACTGCAGCTCGAATTTCAGCTGCAGACGCAGTACGATTAGCCACAGCCATACGCCGAACACGGCGGTCTTCCCTCTCAGTAGTGCCACGTGGCCTCCCGGAACCCGGTCTTCTTGAGGCAGTACCTTCCCTTGACCACTGCTGCCAACACTCATGCACAGTGGATACATTCCTGCCAAGTCTTTCTGCAATATCACGGAAAGAAACCCCACCTTCTCGTAGCCCTACTACACGACCTCGTTCAAACTCCAAACTCAGCGAGCTGTTGATAATGGCTTCTTCGTCTTCTTAGAGGTATCCTTAACTAACATTAAACCATTACGTCAAATCTCAACTGTAAATAACGATCACGAACCTTACAGCGCTTATTTAAAGCAAACCTCATTTGCATGTTCATAGTGTCGATACTAGCGCCACACTTATGCGCGTAGCTCGAAATTTGAATCGACGTCATCTTTCAGATGTATAAACACGCCTACCAAATTTTGATTATCTGGCACAGCTCCTTCCTGGTGTTGGTACGACAAATTTCAAGTTTGCGTATTAATACACAGATTTCCTCCGGTTTTATGATTTTTCAATCCTCACACTTGTATTTGATTGTACAAATTGATCGTTTTTATTGGAATTAAAAGTTTTCCTAATATTTTATAATAATTCTGAAATATTTAAAATTTAAATTGAAGTTTTGATCTTTTTTATTGGACTTTTTGTAAGGTTAAAACTTTGGCTATTACAGTGTAATAAAAAAATAAAAAAATGTGGGGATTGATATATCTTTGTTATTATTTAGTTCATTAAAATTTAACAGAAACACCATATTTGTATTTATTTTTTTACCAATATTTGCTGCAGTATTTCGAGAAATTAAAAGAAAAAAAAAATAGTGAATGATAGCACTGATGACAAAGCAATGGGTAGTTAATAACAAACCCATTTATACTGTGATATAAGGAATATATAATTAATTTTCCTTGAATAATGTTAACAGTTCAATAATTTAAATATTTTAAATATTTTAACTTGAATATTATTTATTACTAGGTAATAAATTGGCCTGCTTAAATATATATTTAGTTCTAATTGATTTTGCAATGCTCACATTAATTAGTTAATATTTAGAAGGTAAACAAAGCTCAGGAAAACAAATAAAACAAAATTTTAACGGATAAAGCTGAAATTTCTGTGAAATTGTTTGTTTTACATATGATAAATTGATAAAACACCTTTATATAAACATTATTTTATTGGCCTTAGTGTAAAAATATGGGAGTTTCTAGCCTACATAGAAAATTATGAGACATAAGATGTGAAAGAAATATATATGAGTGCAAAATGTAATATATATATATATATATATATATATATATATGGGCATGATATGGATATAGAAATGAATGGATGTAGAAAAGTTATATTTCCAGTTTTGTAATACGGGTATTTTTACATATAAAAAGTCATTTCATAATAAATTGCTTCCATTTTATACATTTTAAATTATTCTCTTTAGCTACTTTATATAATGTTGGATATACATTCATACTTTTATACTTTCCAAATTTTTCTATTATAAAGTCTTGAAAATCATTTTATTTAATTCCGAATAAAGGTTTTACAAGATATTTGTCCAAGATTTCTAGCTTTATTCATGTCTACACTTATTTAAGTGTGTTTTATTTTATTTGGCAAAAATAACTTTATTTTGACAAAATACGTTTTTATTATTGAAACTTTATTAGTATTGCTCATAAAAACTTACTGATTGAAGATTTTTATAATCATTTTATAATAATTTTTCTAGTCATTTTATAAGCAATTTCATTGATGCTATGTTTTGTGAGAACTTGCTCATTGTGTGCAATAAACGCAACAATATTCAGAAAAAGATAATTATTAAATTGACAATAAAATGTGATGTCATAGTTATAAATGAAAAGAAAATATTAAAAATGATGACAAAAATTGTATAAAAAGCAAAATAAATAAATGTTGGGAATAAATGGACATAAGAAAGACATGAGATTGAGAAGAAGGAGTGTGTAATAATGGTGGATAATACTGGAAGTTAAATTAATACACTAAATTTGTAGTTAAAAAAGAAAAAAAAACAATTACTTTCCGCAGATGTAAAATAACCGAATATTAGTTTTTTTATGCTCCAAAATATTTTAAATTTTACACAATCTTACCACAAACGAAAATTTTTATTTTTACTTTTTATTTTTTTTTTACACAATCTTTTAATTATATTTACATCAATTTCAATTAATAGCTAATGGTAAAAACAAAAGAGGAATAACATTTTAATTGTCTAATATTTTTGAAAACTTACGTATTTAACCGACACCCGAGACACAATAAAAGGGCAATAATTTGCTTAGAAACAATTAGTATTTAGGTACACACACCAAATTCGAATTTTGTCAGTCCAATGACGTAATAAAAAAAAAAAAAAAAAAAAAATCACTTTTACTTATGAATTATCGAATTTATGCATACAAACTATTCTATTATTATTATTTTTTAAACGTTTTATATAAAGTTTTCACATTTAAATTATAAATTAAACCTCATATTATATATAAAAGGTGGGAGTGTGCATAGAATAAATTTTGATTTTTCAAGTTAAATTTATTGGAAATAACACTGCTTGGAAATATGATATATGACTTCCTTCATTTAAAATATCGAAATTCTGACAAAACTATTCAGAAAATTTCATTTTGGTTTAAAAGAAGAAAACTTCACTAAAAATCCATTGTGCTCGCAAAATAACTGATTCTGCCATTCTAAAGTAATTGGTCTCAAAGTTAATTAATTCAGATGTATTTTAGAATAAATTATTTAGTTAGAATTCAGACTTTTATGACAGCACTCCAATTGTTGTTCTGAATAAATTTAAACCAGTTTTAAATTTATGGGTTTCACTTCAAATTAATGCATATGAGTAGATAAAAACAATGCTAAAAATTTACTTTTGTTTAATTTTTATTGGGAATGAAGTTGTTTTCATTAATATACAAAGAATTTGACAGAAAATTGTGAAACGGGAATAACAAAGCTTGAATGTTTTAATGTAGCGACATCTTACACATCTTATAAAGAGATGGTGAATCTTTATTGAATAATAGTAATTTGTTTTCCAATATTAAATTTATATATACCTACAACATTAATATTAATAGCAGGAATAAATAAGCTGAATTATTTATAATACGTGATACGTGTTTGTTTGTTTCTTTTTTTTTTTTTTTTTCCCCTACTTACACTGTGATGTTTAAAAAATAAATAAATAAATAAATGAATAAATAAATAAATAAATAAAAATAATTAATTCATTAATTAATTAAAATAAAATAAAAATATTTTAATGTGAAAAATTAATAAAAAATAATATTATCTTAATATGTTACTTATATACTTTTATTTTCAAGTTTGAGGTATGCAGAATATTAAATTATTGTTATAATGGAAAGTGGCTGCAATTAAACTTTTCTATAAACAGCATCTTGCAAAATAAACGATCAACCGAATTATCACCAAATTTGGTATTTGACGATACATGAAAGTGCTCAGTGGACCAATATTAAATGTTCAAAAATGCCCACCAAATAGTGCTAGACTGGCAAATTTGCAAATTTATCAAACGGAATAGCAAGCTAATGAATAAGTTTCCAAATTCTTATGTGTTCATAAAGAACAATTTCCATTAATATATTTTTCGTTTTTTTATACAAAGTGATACGTTATGCACATAATTGAACTATATGCAATGTCCTTGAGCGTATCTCCTAAAACGCGTAGTTATCAAATTTGCTGGTACTCCATCAATTCATTTTGACTACTGAAAACTTTTTATTCTCTATTCGTAAGAAGTATAGTTAACAAAATATATTAACTTCATTTAATATTATCAGATTTCGAGCGGTATAGCTTTTTTCTCGACATTTTTCCTATTTTAAGTTCACGCAGCTGTATTAACTTTTATTTAAGTAATTGACAAAACTCTTTATAATTGTATCAATTATGAATCATGATTTTTTTTTTATCCATTTAGATAAAAACTGAAAGTACAAGTGGTGTGTACGGGGTGAAACCATTTACTTAAGTCAAAATATTAAAAGTATTATTAGTCAAAATTTATCCAATCTATGAGAAAAATATGTTTGCATGAAAAAGAAAAAAAAAAAAAAGAATGTCCTATACTATTAACAAGAAGAAAATTTTAGAGATTTAAATTAGAAAAAAGATAATCTGGTGTGTCACTTACATGACTTTCTCTTACCCTGTGTTTCAGTACTATAAAGATTGATTGCAGATTAAGTCGTAAAATCAATAAGGTAAAATAATAAAGTTTAATCTACTTTTAAAATAAACTAAAATAGGTTTAAGAACAATTTTATTTGACATATAATTCTGTGTAAGGGCCAAGTTTGTTATTAATTTGCCTTCAAGCTTTCCAATCTCAATGAAGTTTTTCAAGTGGCAGCTTAATACGAACTTCAAACTACCGAAATTGAATTTCCTGCATTTACTTGTTTTTAACTTATGCTGATAACAGAGGTACATGCCGACCAACTACTAAAAACTGAATCGTTGTATTCATTTACCCTCAAAACGGGATAATATACAAAAAACCAGAGTTAAACATAGAAAAATTATTAAAAAAAAAAAAAAAAAAAACTTTGTTTATTGTATGGATATGGAAAATTTATTTTCCTTCCTGAACAGTGTTCGTCGACAGTGTTAAATGTCGCAAAGCACTTACATCAATTACATTCAACAGAAAGAACGTTTACTTTAATACTGGGTAGCCCTGTATATTGTCTATAAATTGTATGCGAGGCACATTGTGTACTTAAATTTAGTTTTTTTATGAACAACAACAAAAAAATAAATAAATAAATAAATAAAATAACACAAAATGAAATAAAGTGTTCGTCGACAGTGTTAAATGTCGCAAAGCACTTACATCAATTACATTCAACAGAAAGAACGTTTACTTTAATACTGGGTAGCCCTGTATATTGTCTATAAATTGTATGCGAGGCACATTGTGTACTTAAATTTAGTTTTTTTATGAACAACAACAAAAAAATAAATAAATAAATAAATAAAATAACACAAAATGAAATAAACTACCAGTAATTTTGAAATATAACCCCTCCCCAATATATCCAAATGTTTTGAGTAGCCCTGTAAACAAATGATGAATGATTGTGGTATGACATTCTACATAAAATAGTCTTTTATGTATATAAAATAATATGTTCATTTCATTTTGTTTAGATCAGCTTGCAGATATATGTTCAGCTTGCACTGTATTTATCAGAAATTCTACCCCCCCTCCCCATACACGTAATGCATTTGAATTATTTTGGATGTCGCTATACACGAGCCATTTACTTGATCTTAACGAAAAGTTTAAAGTAGCATCGCTATATGATATAAATTTATAAAACTGAGTTTGTACTTCTTGTTGTGTATATTTCTTGAGATATGCTGATAACACACACACACACACAGAAACCAATCGCTAGAAACATGATTTTCGGATTAAAGGGATCTCAAATTATGAAAATATAACAAAAACTCAATTTAACACAAAAAAGATAAAAAAAAAAAAAAGAAAAAAGAAAAACCTTTCTCCATTATATATATGCATAAGACAAAGCAATTATTATAAAATAAAATAAATTTACAACCTACATGAAAATTCTTCTCTGATATTAATTTGCACACAGTTGCATGTAGCAATTTTATTATAAACGATCACATTATAAATAATTTATCTTCGACCACAAGTATTATGCAAAATTTTAATGGTAAAAATGAATTAGCTTTCGTACAAAAATATGAATAGGCCAAGTTTCGATCCTCGATCCAACAGTTTAATATACCAGTGCTGTATCTCGGTGTACATATGTTGTGTATGTGTGTGATCTCGGATTTTTCATCTGTTTAATGATTAGAGATGATTGCGGATGAACTTTATTTTTTACACCAAATGAAAAAATCTATCATACATATGAATAATTAAAGACTGTCGGAAATCGATTATATGAGGATAGAGTACTAGCACGTTAAGCCTTAGGATTCAGGTTTGAATTCTCACAAGGCTTGTCAGGTTATTATATATTTACTTTAAAATTACATACTTATGCACACAAGCACATTCATTTGAACCCTAAACATAGCTATAATTGAAATGTTCTCTGTGAAGTGTACGATTTAATTTTTCTTTTCCGTTAATGGATATTTTGGGAAGAACCAATCACAAGTTAATATAGTTCTAAAACCAGCAAACACCTCTATTCTGAATTTTAAAGCAAAGGCTATGTTTTTGTTTAAATTACTGCTTCACTCTTTTTTCATTGTAAATAAAAAAATTATTCATTTCAATATTTTTTTCTGCAATATGAAAAAGTATCTTTATTTTATTTTATTTTTATTTATTTATTTATTTGTTATATATATTATTAAGTAAAAAAAAATATATTGCATATAATACTAAATAAAATTAGAGAATTAAATTGAGATTTGAACTGTAAAATTTGCATTCGAAAGAAAAGTTACTATATATAAAATCATTTAATACAAAAAATGTGTGTTCCATATAAAGTGTATAAAAAATAAGTAGTTGAAATGAACATTTTCTATTATTGAACATTATACAATATTTATATGAAAACAGAATATTTATCATCCGAAAAAAAAAAAAAAAAAATCTGATTATTCATTGCAAATATCATATAGAAAGATATGAACATTAACCATACGTCTGGAACTTACATCTTCTATAAATAATTGTTAAAATTAGCTCCAAATTGAAATTACATCAGTTTTCGAAAATTTCTATAGCAATATTAAATTTTAAAGCAATTTTTTATTCTAAACATGACTTCTGAACAGTTACCGGCAGGTTATAATCTTCAAGCTAGTAGACAAAATATGCTAGTTTCCAACCCCATTTGGGAAAGTTAAATTAACAGTATTTTTGGTGGTTTTCACCGCAATTCAGACCATAACCACTTACAAGGAAACATTCAAAAGATGTCGTCTTCAAAAAATATTGAAAAAAATATATATGTGATTCTACTCTTCATAAAACACCAGAAAGCGAAAAAATTATCTGCTGAAATCAATTACAGCGACCACAAAAGATTATCAAATTTAAGTACTTTTGGCGATTTAGTACTGTTAGGCGATAAGTTCACTAGCACTGAAATTGCCGTGTGCGAACAGAACCGTGTTTTGCTTTTCTGCCACGTACTCAAAATCAATCGCCTAACAGTGTGAAATCGCCAAATATGTTTAATTTTGATAATTTTTTGTGGTAGCTGTAATTCATTTCAGCCGATAATTTTTTCACTTTCCGGTGTTTTATAAAAAGTAGAATCGCATATATTTTATTTCAATATTTTTTTAAGGCGACACCTTTTGAATGTTTCCTTGTTAGTAATATACGACACGGAGCCATTGACAATATGCTCTCTTTAAATCACACTCTACCGATTCTATAATTAAAACTTCTTTGTACTATAGAATTTGTATGTAATCGATGAAGAAATTAACTGCCATTAATAAATGAAAATACTTTAGATTTTATTTTTAATTAATATTTATACTTACATTTCTGCTTTTGAAAATTATATTTTACTTTCGTTTCCTAGAAGTTTCTAACATTTAGAGTATCAAGGGAATTTACTTAGCTATCGGGTGAAAGTTTTGTTTTTAGCTTGCTTCTAGAATATCCGTCTAATTTAAAATTCCCTTCTAAATACCTTTACTTAAAACGAAACGCTATATTATACGTAAAAATCTTGGCAAAATATTTATTTTTTAAAGTTAACAAGTAAGTTTGAATAGTTAAAATCTTTTAACTGTGAAGATTTTAAAATTTTGCTTAATTCAATTTACGTTTTAATAAAATGTATTCTAATATTTATCATTTACTAAGTTTTTTCTTATTTTTTCGCAGACTGTAAGCCACGTTAAGTACATTAGATGTATCACATTAAAAAATATATATTTCTAGTTCGTAGAATAGGACTTAAAAAGTAATATTAAAATTCTTTATAACAATATATTAAATAAGAATACGATTTTCGGAATTATGTGACAAAAAAATCACATGTCACACTGTTCATGTTCACATTCATCTAAAAAGAAAATAAAAATTTAACATCTGTGTCTATTTATTATAGTTTTGTGAAATTTTGACATCTGGGTCAGCATTTGAAAATGTTATTCACAATGAAATTGACATGTGGTGTTTAACTTTTGAACATGAATTGACATTTGAATGCGTATTCAAAAAACTAATATAAAAGATCAGCAGCGATTTGACACCAAATAGAAATTTTAAGAAATAGAAATTCATCTATAGAGTAGTAAGTAATGTTTCCTTAAAATACACCTTAGGATGTTATACATTTAAGTTTTAATAATAAGTATACACTGGAATTTAAATATTTATTAAGGTTATTATTTTAAAGTTCATATATAGCTGCTATCTTCTACGATTTCCAACTACAAGTAAATTTTAATACAAAACTTTTATAAATTTTGTAGGGTTTTTTTAAATCATTATTTATTAAAGTAAAATAATTATTTAGAAAAAAATAATATTAAAAATTGTTATAGTTGCCAATTATGGATATATGTATGAAATTTTTTTCAGCATATGAATTCAGTAGTTAGGACTGAAGAATTTATTCTTTTTCTTTCTTTTAATAAATACTTTGATATTTTTTTTCTTTTTTTCTTTCTAAATTGGTCCATGGCGCTTATTTTTAAAGCAACCATTTTCAGTGTATTAAAAAAAATGTGATGTTAAAAATCGTATAAGTTGCCAATTCATTGTATTTTTATTTAAAATGTTGTAAACCGAGGGACTTTTTTCAAAAATACGTTTTGTCGTGTTTTGCAGACAGGAGATGTAATACAATGTAAAAAATACATTAATGTAACAAAATACAAGCATTTTCTATTTCACGACAGAAGAATCTACAGCCTAATTACAATGACGCATACGTGAAGTACTAAAGAAAAGAGATAATTCTCAGAACGGTATGATTAAGCTCATTCTTGTACGAATCAGTATGGTAGAAAGTCATGGACTCGAAACTTTGACAAAAATGGTTGTGCCTGCTGTTGTATGCAATAAATTGTTCCATGGATCTAGTATTTTAGATTGTTAGAATCAACGTCATATTAGACCTGCTAACTATGCTAGTTTATCCGTAATGGTATAAAGCCCCGCCTTTTTTCCCACCAGAATAAGTTGTAGAGCAATAGTCTTCTTATTTAATCATGAGAACATATTGCTGAATATTACTCTACAACTATTCTGGTGTTATAAAAAGGCGGTCCTAATACTATTACGGATGAACTAGCATAGTTAGCAGGTCTAGTCATGTCCCGTCAACTGTTTAGGCATTGTTGTTCAGTAAAAGAAAAAAAGAGTGTAAGAGATGGACACAGATCTGGACGCTTCTCGACATCCACAACTGCAGCAAACATTGACAGATTACAGGAAATAAAGATATTAAACAAACGTGCAACTGTGTCTGATTTAGTCATACAGATCTACACTGCAATGAGTCAAACACGTTGTTTTGCTACTTACCACTCTTCATCGGTACTCTGATCATGCATCATTACACTCATGCTCTCGCTCCTTCTGTCATGATTTCCAGATAGCTACATTATCGTTACCGCATTATATTTTTCTGTTTTTTTTTTTTTTTTTCTTTTTTTTTGTGTGTGTGTGTGTGTGTGTGTGTGTTGCATCTTTGTAGAAAAATATGACGTAACGTTCTTTATATATTGAATAATGTAAAATTAAAATTACACAGAAAAGATATTAAAACACATGAATTGCAAAATGTTTCTTAAAAAAAAAGTAAAAAAGTATGGACTTGTTGTTAGATTAGTTTTAATAATTTTACCGTATTTCAATACTTTTGCAGAAGATATTTTCAAAAAACTAAATATATATTTTAAACTTTAAAAGCAAATATATAATAAGATATTTAATTTTATACACTATTTATTTTTATTTATTTATTTATTTATTTATTTATTTGTGCGTAGAAGAATGGTAAAATTGGATTTAGAGAAACTATTTAACAATCTTGGTACATTTCATTCAACCACAACGATATAATGTTTTTTTGAATTACTTAATATGTCCAATCGTATTGGAAAAAAAAAAAATCAAGTGGAAGTACTTACCAGCATCAATTTTAAATGATTTTCAATAAATGTCTTTCTCTTTTTTATGTATGATGTATTTCAAACTGATGAACATGAAATTAGCATAACTTACTGTTTCAGTATATCAGAAATAAGCATACAATAAGTAAATAAAAAGAAATTAATAATTAATAATTCCAAAAGCATTATTGATTACAAACACTTTCTAGTAAAAAAAATAAAAATTTTGTCTTATAAATGACCAATTATCTACATGTGATTTATTTATATAAAAGAAATATAATTTTAGATGTAAGGGTTGCGTGTATGTTTAAAGATTTGGCGCAGATCACAGTATCACACAGTGAATGTGAATTGTGTGTTTTCTTAAATTTTAATGGTGTATTTGAAAAACATACTTGTAAGGAATATATGTTATCTCATTTAACCTCAAACAAATTTAATATTATCACAGCATATGAATATTATAGGGAATTTCGTATATTTTTCAGAAACTTCTTCAGCTGAATGATAAAAACTTAAGAATTAGTAGCAACATTTGTTAAAATGCTCCTGAAAAGTTAATAGGCAAGTACAATTTACTAGAATGAGGGCATACTGGAAAAAACTTCAGTCGTCAGATAGGAAAGTAGGCTTGGAAAAAATACTGGAAATCTAATTTGTCCTCACAAATAGTACTACAATTTATCTCTTTAAGTGATAAGAGAATCTCGCGCATTTAAAATGAAAAGACAGCAGAATTTATGAATAAGGTTAGAAGAAAAGAAATAAATGAATTTTTTCCTTCTAAATAATAAAAGTAAATTTTTATTAACAATTTCCGGGAGGAGCTTTTGCAGTTAGAAGTAAAAATTAGTTGGGATATAATATATTCCACCGCCCTTCAAAGGGTTATATACTAGAAGTGGCGAAAACCTAAATAAATTCCGTGAAAACGTGCAATCCTCACTCAATCCTCTGAGTTAACAAACAGAACGAGGATAAGTTATGATTGCATTACATCAGATCCAATGAAAATTGCGGTGAGATATAATCTTATATATTAAAAAAAATTATGAAAACTAAAGTCAGTCCGTCTGGCCGTTCTATCCAGCCGATTTCCTTCATTTTTTTTTTAAATGAAAGGTATTTAGACACAGATATGTCATCAATCATTGAAATTTACTCAACTCCCACCTTACTCAAGTTATACTCAAACGCGATTCTTCCCTGTACATTTCTTATGGGACACATTCACTCAAGCAATTCGAATTCTCATAGCTCCTCTTCTAATGAATGGATCTTGATCGTTTCACTCTCAGAACACTCATTGGATCAAGCTCTTTCTTTTGAGCTATTAACTTCTTAAATTTGTTGAGTTTGAGGAAAATTATGCGTGCAGAATCAAATTTACATTCAATTTTTTCAAGATTTTCCTTCACTCAAACCTCTATAACTAGAGTTCTAATTAACGTATGCTGTTGACACAAGTCTAAGAACACTCAGTGGATCAAGCTCTTTCTTTTGAGCTATTAACTGCTTAAATTCGTTGAGTTTGACGAAAGTTATGCGTGCACAATCAACTTTACATTCAATTTTTTCAAGAATTTTTCAAGATTTTCCTGCGTTTGGTGTAAATCAATTATTTGAAAAAAAAAATCTATATATTAATTTGAAACATGTTTTTGTCTGTCTCCACTATATTGAGAGAACTAATTGGTGTAAAAATTTGGTTGAGGTGTCTAAAGAAAGGTCTTGGTCTGTAGATGTGCTATGAAAAGAGAAAAATAAAAAAAAGTCGAACGGTTTCCCCCGGGGAGGGGAACGGGTTAAAAACACGTTTACGAGCTTAACTAAGCTCCAAATTACTTCACGGTGAAGAAATTTTACATATGGGGACTAGAGTCGAATACTAAAAAATCACTTTCTGCGAATTTGGAATTTTCGATTTTAAAGGGGGAAAGTAGATTTGGAGGGGGGGAAAGGGGAGAAATTAGTTTGAGAGGGAAATCCGTTCTAGACCCACACATGTAGCACCTCATTTTAAAGGTCTTGAAATTTCATGTCGATTGGGGATGTTTGTATACAATATAGTGCGCCCCCTGGTGGTGAAAAATTGAACTAGGTGATTTTGTATTAGACCCTATCATGTTATATCTTATTTTAAAGGTCTTGGTATTTCCTGACCGTTGGTGATGTTCGTACTGAACACACTGTGCCCCCTGGCGGGAGAAAGTGCAACTAAAGGATTTTGCAGTTGACACCACCATGTGACACCTTATTTGAAAGGTCTTGGAAGTTCAAGGTGATTGGTGATGTTCGTATACAACATACTGCGCCCCCTGGTGGAGGAATGTGAATTTTGCAGCGCGTGCGTAGCATGCCTGGTATACGGTGCCGAAGCCACCGGCGGCGGAAACACGATTCAGAGGTTCGTTCAGTTCAAGATTAATTTTAAGAATTTTTTCATGTTATTAGCGACCTGCATATACGCTGCCGCAGGCACCGGGGTCACGAGCCTGAGTTTCGTTCGGTTTGAGGTAATTTTTTTGTAACATATGATTATTTGTTTCGGGATGCTTTCATTTAAAAATAGAAATTCAAACAAAATAGAGTTAAAGATATTAAATCATACAAATTTAAAGTTCATATAAGGTTATTATCATGGACCCGGGCAACGTCGGTCGGGTTCATTTGGTTCCAGGTTAATTTTTGGGATTTTTTTCCTGTTATTAGCGGTCCGTGTATGCGCTGCCGCAGGCACCGGGGTCACAAGGCTGAGTTTCGTTGGGTTCGAGGTAATTTTTTTGTTACAGCTGATTTTTATTTATTTATTTATTTATTTATTATTATTATTATTTTTTTTTTTTGTGATGCTATGCTTTTATTTAAAAATAGAAATTCAAACATAATTGAGTTAAATATATAAAATCATACAAATTTAAATGTTCATTTAAGGTTATTATCATGGGCCCGGGCAACGCCGGTCGGGTTCGTTTGGTTCCAGATTAATTTTTGACAATTTTTTTTTTTTTTTTATGTTATTAGCGGCCGGCGTATGCGCTGCCGCAGGCACTGGGTTCACAAGGCAGAGTTTTGTTCGGTTCAAGGTAATTTTTTTGTTACATCTGATTATCTTTTTCGCGATGCTTTTATTTAAAAATAGAAATTCAAACAAAATCGAGTTTAGGATTTAAAATCATACAAATTTAAGGTTCATTTAAGGTTATTATCATAGGCCCGGACAACGCCGGACGGGTCAGATAACATGTAGTCATAGTATTAAATGAAATAGAAAATAAAAGATAGCAACTGTTTACTTGGAGTCAGTTTGACGTCACCATTGAGAGTACTTTGTAGAAAGTGGTGTCGTATATAGTATTTCTATTTATAAGCATTTTTCCGAATTCCTTTTTTAAAGTGAAATGTCATAAATTATATTAGATGTTTTAACTTGAAATACATTTAAATAATGATGCGACGATTTTTGAAACATTATGGTCAATAAAGTGACCGTCGAATTCGACGGGTTCCAACTAGTTCTAATCTTATTATATATTATTGTTAATAACTGCAAATATTTGTCTAAAAAATCTTAAAGAAAATTTTATAACTTAACGGAAAAAAAATCATTTATTTCTTTTCTTCTGACTTATTCTTAAATTCTGGTGGCTTCTTATAATAAGTAAGCCTAATTACCTTATCCCTAAAAGGGTTAATAGTAACTAGTTGGAACCCGTCGAATTCGACGGTCACTTTATTGACCATAATGTTTCAAAAATCGTCGCATCATTATTTAAATGTATTTCAAGTTAAAACATCTAATATAATTTATGACATTTCACTTTAAAAAAGGAATTCGGAAAAATGCTTATAAATAGAAATACTATATACGACACCACTTTCTACAAAGTACTCTTAATGGTGACGTCAAACTGACTCCAAGTAAACAGTTGCTATCTTTTATTTTCTATTTCATTTAATACTATGACTACATGTTATCTGACCCGTCCGGCGTTGTCCGGGCCTATGATAATAACCTTAAATGAACCTTAAATTTGTATGATTTTAAATCCTAAACTCGATTTTGTTTGAATTTCTATTTTTAAATAAAAGCATCGCGAAAAAGATAATCAGATGTAACAAAAAAATTACCTTGAACCGAACAAAACTCTGCCTTGTGAACCCAGTGCCTGCGGCAGCGCATACGCCGGCCGCTAATAACATAAAAAAAAAAAAATTGTCAAAAATTAATCTGGAACCAAACGAACCCGACCGGCGTTGCCCGGGCCCATGATAATAACCTTAAATGAACATTTAAATTTGTATGATTTTATATATTTAACTCAATTATGTTTGAATTTCTATTTTTAAATAAAAGCATAGCATCACAAAAAAAAAAAAAATAATAATAATAATAAATAAATAAATAAATAAATAAAAATCAGCTGTAACAAAAAAATTACCTCGAACCCAACGAAACTCAGCCTTGTGACCCCGGTGCCTGCGGCAGCGCATACACGGACCGCTAATAACAGGAAAAAAATCCCAAAAATTAACCTGGAACCAAATGAACCCGACCGACGTTGCCCGGGTCCATGATAATAACCTTATATGAACTTTAAATTTGTATGATTTAATATCTTTAACTCTATTTTGTTTGAATTTCTATTTTTAAATGAAAGCATCCCGAAACAAATAATCATATGTTACAAAAAAATTACCTCAAACCGAACGAAACTCAGGCTCGTGACCCCGGTGCCTGCGGCAGCGTATATGCAGGTCGCTAATAACATGAAAAAATTCTTAAAATTAATCTTGAACTGAACGAACCTCTGAATCGTGTTTCCGCCGCCGGTGGCTTCGGCACCGTATAGCAGGCATGCTACGCACGCGCTGCAAAATTCACATTCCTCCACCAGGGGGCGCAGTATGTTGTATACGAACATCACCAATCACCTTGAACTTCCAAGACCTTTCAAATAAGGTGTCACATGGTGGTGTCAACTGCAAAATCCTTTAGTTGCACTTTCTCCCGCCAGGGGGCACAGTGTGTTCAGTACGAACATCACCAACGGTCAGGAAATACCAAGACCTTTAAAATAAGATATAACATGATAGGGTCTAATACAAAATCACCTAGTTCCATTTTTCACCACCAGGGGGCGCACTATATTGTATACAAACATCCCCAATCGACATGAAATTTCAAGACCTTTAAAATGAGGTGCTACATGTGTGGGTCTAGAACGGATTTCCCTCTCAAACTAATTTCTCCCCTTTCCCCCCCTCCAAATCTACTTTCCCCCTTTAAAATCGAAAATTCCAAATTCGCAGAAAGTGATTTTTTAGTATTCGACTCTAGTCCCCATATGTAAAATTTCTTCACCGTGAAGTAATTTGGAGCTTAGTTAAGCTCGTAAACGTGTTTTTAACCCGTTCCCCTCCCCGGGGGAAACCGTTCGACTTTTTTTTATTTTTCTCTTTTCATAGCACATCTACAGACCAAGACCTTTCTTTAGACACCTCAACCAAATTTTTACACCAATTAGTTCTCTCAATATATTGGAGACAGACAAAAACATGTTTCAAATTAATATATAGATTTTTTTTTTCAAATAATTGATTTACACCAAACGCAGGAAAATCTTGAAAAATTCTTGAAAAAATTGAATGTAAAGTTGATTGTGCACGCATAACTTTCGTCAAACTCAACGAATTTAAGCAGTTAATAGCTCAAAAGAAAGAGCTTGATCCACTGAGTGTTCTTAGACTTGTGTCAACAGCATACGTTAATTAGAACTCTAGTTATAGAGGTTTGAGTGAAGGAAAATCTTGAAAAAATTGAATGTAAATTTGATTCTGCACGCATAATTTTCCTCAAACTCAACAAATTTAAGAAGTTAATAGCTCAAAAGAAAGAGCTTGATCCAATGAGTGTTCTGAGAGTGAAACGATCAAGATCCATTCATTAGAAGAGGAGCTATGAGAATTCGAATTGCTTGAGTGAATGTGTCCCATAAGAAATGTACAGGGAAGAATCGCGTTTGAGTATAACTTGAGTAAGGTGGGAGTTGAGTAAATTTCAATGATTGATGACATATCTGTGTCTAAATACCTTTCATTTAAAAAAAAAATGAAGGAAATCGGCTGGATAGAACGGCCAGACGGACTGACTTTAGTTTTCATAATTTTTTTTAATATATAAGATTAAGTCAGGCAGTCAGTGCCACTTATTTTCTGAAAAGTTCTATTTATAGCAATGATTGATGAGCCTGCAGATGAAATTTGAAAGTCAAACAATCTCAACAGCTGGTTTAAATTAAATCAAACTTAAAGGTAAAATGCATTACATAATCTTTTTTTTTTTTTTTCAATCTGTATTGAAGTTATTAACATTGGCATTTTGCGGCCATTTTCTTCATATTAAGATTGATTTGTTCGAAATCCACGGATTAAACAGACTCTGAACCAATACATATGTGCATGTCTGAACCTTGGTTAGAATGACAACTAAAGGTAGTTGGCAGCTGAAGGACAGGGTGTTAGGAACCCGGATGGGACAATCTTTATTGAAAAACAAATTGGTCCATTCCATTTTTCCCTGTAATTTCCGCATTCACATTCTAATTGCTTACTTAATATGTATATATGCTCGTTGATATTTCTGGAATTCCTTTTAGAATGAGTTTGAAATGAACATCCAAGATTTTAAAGTTATTTTTATGTGACATCAAACAATATTGACAGCAATTTAAATAATATTCTTTCCAGAAATATAATAAAAACAATTACTTTTTTTCATGAAGGGCGTACGTAATTTAATTAAATGTAAAAAAAAAAAAAAAAAATATCCCTTTACATTACTTAATTGCATTGTAAACTACGTAATTAAACATATATGTTACATACTTAAGTTCCTGTATAATTATGTTGCGGTTAAGGTACTGACATTTATGAAATCATTAAGAAAGAGTACTTCAAGCAGCGGAGATTCCATTCAAATTTACATGTACTACAATGTGTCTAAATCTCTTGCGATTCAATCGTAGAAATAAAAAAAAAAAAAGAAAAGAAAAAACAGAAATTACATATTTTAATTATTTATGTATAATTCCTTTGAATTTTTCAAAAATGTCAAAGGTCACGGAAACATTTCAATTCATTTATTGTCACGAAAGACTGACTAATGGTAGAAATGCTTTATTAGTCATTAGTTTAGTTAATTTATCATCTACGGAACGAGGGCATTTTGACAGAATAATATTATAAATTACATTCTCTTACTCTAAGCAATCTCTCAGGATTCGAAAATGGATTTAAATGTAGCAGGAATATTTGTTTATTACTACATGAATGTAAACCACTTGATGAATAATCCTCATTGTATTATTAATTTAAGGTACATAAATTTTACCCTTACTTATTGTTTATAGATTATAAGGGTTGATTGATTAGAGATTCTTCAAAAATTTTGTCTGGCATATTAATGCTATTTACTGAATTATTGGATTAAGGTGAATTTTACTGACATGTGAAATATTATTCATGATTAATGTGTTAAAATATTATAATTTGTTGTTCAATGGTAGCAATAACAAGTTATAAAATTTTACAGCTATAATAATTAATATATTGTAAGATATATATTAAATGTTATATATATAGTTTTAGATTTTTTATTTATTTATTTATTTTAAAGTTAGAATTATCTCAAAAATTGAAAAAAAAAAAAAAAAAAAAAAAGTCATGTAATATTACACAAAAATTGTTATTTTTCAAAATCAAGTTATTGATGTATTGCCTAAACGTCATTGGAGGCTTCCATGTGTAGATTCTAAAAGAATTTGGTGTCTCTCTATGCGTGTGTAAGTCTGGGTGGACTACGATAACGGCAGCAAAAATACTTCGATTGACTTGCAAATTGGTATAGATGATCAAGGGGGTCACAGAATGCACTGGATAGTTTTTGTTTTATGTTCTGCTTGTAGTTCGTGTACAGAGATACACCAAAATATTTGTTATCCTTACGGCATATGGACAGAATTCGTATGTACGGCGATAACGGAAGCAATAACATCCCGATTAGCTAGCAAACTGATATACACATTCATGTGCCATACAGAGGTAGCTGCATAATTTTTGGTGTCGGTATTTGTTAGGATTCGTGTACAGGGGTCAACAAAATATTTCTTATTGTTACGGCGAATGGGCAAAATTTTATTTAAATGTATTTTAACAAAGTTACTCTGCGTTTCACAGAATGAAATTAACATATTGGGGCACTTTAAAGCATATTTTCTGTAGAAAATTTTTTTGCTTAAATTTACTAATCAATACACAGGACCTTACAAAAGTGTTCCGATAATGTCACAGGACTATTCAAATTATGTCAATTTTCGAACAATTATTCGTGAGCTACATAGGGTAAATTGCATAATGTTTATTGAGATGTATATAATTCTGAAAGGGATGTTTTCTAAACAAAAAAAGAAAAATAAAGAAAAAAAATGTATGCATAATGTAATTTATTTACAGGACCATGCAAAAAAATTCCGATAACTTTGTAATTATTCAAACGATATCAAACACGATTCAAATTTTAATGAATGAGAAGAAATTAGTTGTATAGTTTTATTGATATATATAATATTTGTGACTCATGTAGATGGACATACAAACGAATTTTATGTCATTACAGTCTATAAATGATATTTCTAAAAAATACGTTTTACGTTACACTCCATTAAAAATCATATATTATAAGAATGCAATCAGGCATAATTAGTTTGAAGGGCTACAAAAAATAATCCCGATATGTTATGCAATAAATTGGCATCAGATTTTGTACAAGTACTTATGAGTTTCAAGTATTTAAAACAAGGCTATGAGATATACCTACACATATATACAGGTAGTTAGTGACAAATAGAAATAATGTTGAGGAGTGGGAGCGTAAATTCCCTCAGAAATATATCCGGTTACGTAGCGAGTTTATTATTTATATGTATGTGAGTTTATCTATATGCGTGTGTGAGGGAGTTTATGTATATGTTTTTATATATATAAATTTTAAATAATATGTAATAAATGAAAATAATTTGCCCTGTAATGAATGATGAAAATAGGAAGCTGGGGCTCCTAATCTGCAACCACACTTGTTTTATTGCTGAAACGTCAGTGAATGCCTCCATGTGGAGACTCAAAAATTTTTTGTTTCTGTGTATTTGTGTGTCTATAATTACTGTGTACTTGTGTGTCTATAATTACTGTGTTAGCGGCCGCAGAATCACCTGATTGATTTCCAGATTGTTACACATGTTCACGAGTCACACGAAATTAGCTATATTGTTTGGTGTGTATATCCCGTTTATAGTTCTTTTACAGGTATTTGCTAAAGTCATTTTTTTACCATTACGTCTTATGGAGAGAAATTGTCTATACTGCGATAACAGGTTCAACAGTCACCCGTTTGGCATACAAATTGGTGCTCAAATTCACACGTCATACAAAAGTAGCAATATATTATTATTGAGATGCTTTAAAGCCTTTTTTTCTGTTAAAAAATGCGTGTTGTCTTAAACATAATATTTAATATACAGTATCTTACAAGAGTGTCCCGACAAAATCACGTAATCATCCAAATTATATCAAATTTCGAACAGTTATCCATGAGCTGAATAGAACAAGTTGTGTAGTTTTTACTGGTGCATATAATGTTAGTAAATTCAATCAGTACAATATTAAAAAAAAAAAAAAAAAAAAAAAAAAAAATACAATTTTTTTCTAAGTTTTTTTTTATTAAAAGTAATACATATTCAACCAGTAACAATATTAAAAAAAAAAAAAAAAAAAATACAGCGGTGCCCCCACATGCACAGAATTTTTTTCCTAGTTAACTATTACTATTATCAATAACTCATATTAATTTTACAATCACAAGTTAAAAATAACTCTCATTTATACGAAATTTTGTCCTATACTGCCATGTTAAAAAAATAGAAAAAATACAATCACAGCGCCACCTGTTGAGCTATTGATCCCCAAATGTAATCAGAACCACTTTATGTCGGGGACCAACTAAATACCAAAGTTCGTTAAATTTCGTTAAAAAAAAAAAAAAAAAAAAAAAAAAAAAACAGCGATTTTTTTTTGTAAGTTTTTTTTTCGTTAAAAGTAAAAAAAAAACGATAACTTTGTTTTAAATTGTCACAGATTTATAGTTCAACCATTCGTTTTAAAGGCATTGACGAGACCTTTCGAAAGATACCCATCTTGAAACTTTGCCCCCCCCCGGGGTGGGGGGGGAACCGATACCCCCACATGCACAAAACTTTTTTCCTAGTTAACAACTACTATTATCAACCTGATCTTTCGAAAGATACCCATTGTGAAAATTTACCACCATAGGGGGGTATTTCCTCCTAGGGGGAAGCGATGCCCCCCCATGCACAAAATTGTTTTCCTAGTTACATACTACTATTATCAATAATTCATATTAATTTTACAATAACAAGTTTAAAACAACTCTTATTATGCACATTTATACGAATTTTTGTCCTACGCTGCCATGTTAAAAATTTAGATAAAATGCTATCACAGCACCACCTGTTGAGCTATTGATACCCAAACATAATCAGCACCAGTTTATGTCGGGGACCAACTAAATACCAAGTTTGGTAAAATTTCGTTTAAAAAAAAAAAAAAAAAAAAAAAAATACGATTTTTTTTTTCGAAGTTTTTTTTTTTTTTTTTGTTAAAAGTAAAAAAAAATCGATAACTTTGATTTAAATGATCACAGATTTATGGTTCAACCATTCGTTTTAAAGGTATTGACGAGACCTTTCGAAAGATATCAATCTGGAACCGATGCCCCCACATGCACAATTTTTTTTTTCCCAGTTAACTATTACTATTATCAACGAGACCTTTCGAAAGATACCCATCTTGAAAATTTACTCCGCCGGGGGGGGGGGGGACCGATGCCCCCACATGCACAAAATTTTTTACCTTGTTAACTACTACTATTATCAATAATTCATATTAATTTTACAATCACAAGTTTAAAATAACTCTCATTATGCCCATTTATACGGAATTTTGTCCTATGCTGCCATGTTAAAAATTTGCATAAAATGCGATCACAGCGCCATCTGCTGGGCGATTGATCCCAAAATCTAATCAGACCCTTTCCATGTGAGGGTCCAACTATACACAAAGTTTGGTTTAATTTCATTCATCGGTTCGTGAGATACGGTGAAAAATACGAAATTTTGCGAACACAGCGCCACCTGCTAGACGATTGATCCCCAAATCTAATCAGCACCATGCCTCGTCAGGTTCCAACTATATACCAAGTTTGGTTGAATTTCATTCATTGGTTCGTGAGATACGGTGAAAAATACGAAAATTTGTCCTATACTCCCATGTTAAAAATTTACATAAAATGCGATCGCAGCGCCACCTGCTGGGCTATTGATCCCCAAATCTAATCAGCACAATGCCCCGCTAGGGTCCAACTATATACCAAGTTTGGTTGAATTTCATTCATTGGTTCGTGAGATATGGTGAAAACACTAAACCACAGACACACACACAGACAGACACACAGACAGACAGACAGACAGACAGATATTTTCTAAAAACTATCAATTCGTGTTCAGGACATCCAAACACGTGTAGATCCGTCAAAAAACGGAGGTCGAAAATTTTCGCGAATCCAATACTTTCTATATATTACATATATTACATGTAGAAGAAAGTAAAAATAATCGTGGCATTAGAGCCTATGAAATTATTTATTAAGAAAATATTTATTACAATAATAATTTTTTTTTTTTTTTTTTTTTGAGAATTTTATTATTAATGTATTGACCGTGAATTTTAAGAAATATATATATACATATATATATATATTTGGTTATTTATAAAATAAATAAATAAATAAAAAAAATCATATTTAAAGCTACGAATATAGTTTATAATTTATAGCAATTATGATAAAAAGTAGAAAATTCATGAAACTATAAGTATTTTTCACAATGAGAACATGAAATGTAAGAAGATTGATCACAATTATTTGAATTCCAATTTTGTTCACCATCAATTATTGTTCCTCACGAACATTTGTTAAATATTTGGCTTTCTGTCAACATTACTTGATTTTTAAAACTCAGATTTAATCAGATTTTGAATTTTTTGAGATGTAAACTAATTATAAATTAGTGAAATCATTTTCAGAAATTTTTTCATAATGTTTAATTTTATTGTCAGTTCTTCCGACGCCACAAATTTTGACAATTGTTTAATGAAATATTTGAAATAAAAGTTTAATGCGACGTCGAATAGTAAAGCAACAGCTGTTGTTCATTCCGGATTTTTCATGCAAAAAATTGCATGAATAAATAATACAATTTTGAGCAGACGATTCACTCTTGCTATTAAGGAGGTCGATAAAAAATAGTAATTAATAATTTACATAAAAAACTCGCACAAATCATTAACAAAATTTTATCTAAATGTAATATAAAAATATTTCCCGTTAAAATATTAGCTTCTTTTAATTTAATAAACAAATAAATATATTCGTTAAAAATTAAAAAAAATATTAAATTGTCCGCGCTGAAAAAAAAAAAACTTTTTTTTTTTCTGTAATTTAATTGATATTTTCTCTTAAAATAATAATTTAACTGAATTAAAAATGTAAAAAATAAATAAATAAAATAAAATAAATAAAATATTTCTGTTGAAATAGAAAATCAAAATGCGAAACGCTCTTGCGGGAACTCGATCTGAGGACCTCCATATCACAAGTAAAGCAGGCTACCACTACACCACCCGTACTTATATGGATGTGTGTTTTGTTGGTTTTTATGGAAATAACTAAAACTATTAGGGTGTCACATGTCGCCCCCAAGGGGATCGTTACAGAAAATTTGCATTCTATGCAATGTTATCGACCATGTTCTTTAATTTAAGGCTGGTTTGGTTTCAATAGCAATTTTAATGGTTTATACTTCCCTTGTCAGTATATTTAATTTAAGAGGCTTTGAAAACTATAAATGTTATTTCAGGTTATTATGGCATAAACATCTTGTTCATTATTGATGATTGTATATATTGTTGCGTACTTGGGGGTTCGTGAGTTGTCTGAGAATGAAAGGCTAAACGTACAAAAATTCAGTAATTTATTCACAGAAAGTTCCAGAAAAATACAGGTCTATAAACCAAGTATCAGCTTCAATTCAAACAGTAAACACAGCTTAAACAACAGCTGTCAATAGCAAATCCACAGTACAAACTGTATAGCAATAACACTTGAAGCAAGTCTCTCTCCAAGAGGCTTAAGAGCAATGCAAGCACTAGCGAAGCTGGCTGAGATCTGAACTGAACTGACTGCCTTGGCGAGGAAGCGCTCCTTATATGCTGTTCCATGGAACCCAGATTTTTCGAGAAAACTCTAGAAAGTGGTCAACCAATCAACTTACAGCTTCCATATTTGGTATATCTCATATAAGGATTTTCTCGCCAAGGTCGCCAAAAAAATCGCCAAGGTGGGAAAAAGTCGCCAAATTTGGCGCCAAATCCATTATCTGCATTACTGGGGCTTTTTAATGCGCTTTTAAGGGAAAATAAGGCTATTTCAACGCTAAAACGACTAGAAATGCACAAAATTAGCACTTTATCAACTTACAGCCTCTTTGAAAGAATTTATACAAAAATAAACACAATTATTTACAATTTTGGAACAATATGGTTCTATTAATTTGTGCATAATCACTCACAAAAGAACTTGAGTACATGAAAAAATATAAAAGCTTTTTTTTTAAAACATAGCTCAGTACCAGGCTACTATGTTTATAACCAGGCTTTCAGCGTTTTGCTGGTCTCTGCAATTACATGATTGAAAAATTAAAAAAAAATGAATCACTATATATTAAATTATTTTATAAATAAAAACTAAAAAGGAAATTCCATCACAAAAAGCATCTTTTAGGGCGAGCTTCCACTGGTGGTATATCATTTAGCATTAGGATAAGCCACTTATTTTGTGCGTACTTTATGTTTTAAGTTAATTTTTTTTTTTTTTTTTTTTAAGAATTTAATTTAAATGGTCAACCTAGAATCCTTTCGATATATCATATTATTTTGTATCTTTCTGTTTTCAGCGTTTCGTGAGGAGATAATCGGACATACATACTATCTAATTTCAATAGTATAATAGTGCACGAAACTAAAAGCATGTTTTTTCTAAAGAATGTTACAATTATTAATAATCATTAGTTTACAGGATCATACAAAATTCTTCGGATTGGGTTTACGCTCAATAGTTGTTTTTTTTTTTTTTTTTTTTTTTTTTTTGTTTTTTTTTTTCTATTAAGGCTCAATGAACCGGAACCTATGACTGTGGATTTTCTAAATTGAATTCCGAAGCACCAAAAATCCATGCTTAAACCGTTATTCTAAATTGGCACCTAGTATCTCAAAACCAGAGCGTTACGCATTAAGCTACTACAGTGTAAAAAGAATTCTAATGCACTGTTTTCTAAGAGGCGTATTTATATAAAACATGCTTTTACACGTTTGTATTACAAAAAATAAATAAATAAATAAATAAAAAATGACATTTATTATTCTTAAGCACAAAAACATGTTTTCTTTTGAATATGGTATGAATAGAAGTAATATATAGAGGACCACTCAAAAAATTCAAATAAAATAGCAGTTATAAACATAGATTGCGTTATGAGTTTTTAACTCTTTTATGATTGATTATGAAACTGAGTTGTCCGGTTACTGTCTGCCTGCGTTCTATCTTCCGTAAATATTTATGAAACTTCTTGAAACTGATATATGCTATTCAATTTCCCCGAAAGATGCTCCCTATTAAATAAAGGTGAATATTAACCACGGTTTATGTACAGGGGCATCCAAAGCAACTGTAATATTTTACATTCATGAGAGCTCTGAGCGTATTTTAATACCTGTGTGCTAAAGAGAACATAAGGAAAATGACACTTATTACTCATATGCACAGAGCCTGGTTATATATAACATATGGTATGATTAGCATTATTAACAATAAAATATTCATATTCATTACGGGTTATAATTAATATTTGCTAGAAGAGCATTTTTTATTGTGTTAAACGACTTTAACATTCTCTAACATTACTTACAAACTTTGAATAAACACTATAGTTTGTAAGTAATATTTTTTACAACGCCAGTTTTGTGGTGCATTTTTATTAACTTCTCTAACATTGTTTAAAAGTGATTATATCTTCGGTCAGTTTAATTGTCTATCTGTAAGCGCTATATAATTCCTGTAAACATTCATGGAATTCCTCTGTACGAATACATGCGTTTTAAAATTACTATGGAATGTTCCCTAATAAAAATAGCGTAAATACCACGTTTCCTTAATAAAAATAGCATAAATATTGCAATGCGTTTCTGAAATCAAATATTATTCAAATAGTCTCATAAAATATTTCCAATCCGTTATGGTTTGTAAGAAGTATTTGTTTAAAACATATTTTTATATTTTTCTACCGCACACAACAAAAAAAAATAATTATACATTATTCTGATACATAAATATTTTTCCCTGTACGATAAATTGGTATTAGTAAAATTTATTGGTTTACTGGACCACATTAGTTTACAGGATTGTTCAAAGTTGTTCATATATTTTAAGATATAAAAGGAATTTGATCAATGTAACATTTTATTGTTATGAAGACATTTTTGTGTAGTATATTGTGCATAAACACATTTTATACGAAATACAGAATTCCATAAACGCAGTTTTATTCATCATTTTTATTTAGGAAAAGAAAAAAAAATCTATAAAAATGTTTTAGTGAGATTTTAACCTCCATAGTTAAAAATAACAAATATTTTTGTAGCCTGACAGTATGCACAGGATAACTCAAAAACCATTAGTTATATAAATATATATATATATATATATATATATATATATATATATATATATATATTTGTTGAAAGTAAAACGATAAAGAAATTTTTTTATTGTTTCTTTATTCCATAATAAAAAAAAAATTTCCTAGTTAATTATTACTATTATCAATAACTCATATTAATTTTACAATCACAAGTTAAAAATAACTCTCATTATGTACATTTATACGAAATTTTGTCCTATACTGCCATGTTAAAAATTTAAAAAAAATGCGATCACAGCGCCACCTGTTGAGCTATTGATCCCCAAATGTAATCAGCACCAGTTTATGTCGGGAACCGACTAAATACCAAGTTTGGTTAAATTTCGTTAAAAAAAAAAAAATTCTAAGTTTTTTTTTTGTTAAAAGTAAAAAAAAAAATCGATAACTTTGTTTTAAATTATCACAGATTTATGGTTCAACAATTCGTTTTAAAGGTATTGACGAGACCTTTCGAAAGATACTTATCTTGAAACTTTGCCCCCCTTGGGGGGTACTTCTCCCCATTATGCACAAAATTTTTTCTCTGTTAACTATTGCTATTATCAACGAGATCTTTCGAAAGATACCCATCTTGTAAATTTACTTCCCCGGGGGGGTACATCCCCCCCAGGGGGGAACCGATACTCCAAAATGCACAGAAATTTTTTCCTAGTTAACTATTACTATTATCAATAACTCGTATTAATTTCACAATCACAAGTTAAAAATAACTCTCATTATGCACATTTATACGAAATTTTGTCCTATACTGCCATGTTAAAAATTTAGAAAAAATGCGATCACAGCGCCACCTGTTGAGCTATTGATCCCCAAATGTAATGAGCACCAGTTTCTGTCGGGGACCTACTAAATACCAAGTTTGGTTCAATTTCATTCATTGGTTCGTGAGATATGGTGAAAAATACGAAATTTTGCGAACACAGAGCCACCTGGTGGGCGATTGATCCCCAAATCTAATCAACACCATGCCCCGTCAGGTTCCAACTATATACCAAGTTTGGTTGAATTTCCTTCATTGGTTCGTGAGATACGGTGAAAAATACGAAATTTTGTCCTATAGTGCCATGTTAAAAATTTAGAAAAAATGCGATCACAGCGCCACCTTCTGGGCGATTGACCCCAAAATCTAATAAGCACAATGCCCCGCCAGGGTCCATTTATATACCAAGTTTGGTTGAATTTTATTCATTGATTCGTGAGATACGGTGAAAATACGAAACCACAGACACACAGACATTTTTTAAAAACTATCAATTCGTGTTCAGGACATCCCAAAACGTGTAGATCCGTCAAAAAACGGAGGTCGAAAATTTTCGCGAATCCAATACTTTCTATATATTACATATAGAAGAAAGTAAAAACAAAGTAAGTTTTAAGATCTCATTATAGAATTAAACAAGAAAGAAAAGTCATGCAGTACACATTGATTAGTAACACTTTCCAACTGTACGTAATTGTTGTATCGAATAACTTTTAATATTTTTTGCATACGTTATCACACAATAGACAGAAGGACTGAAAAATATACAGATAGACTAATTGATTCTAAAATTACTCTCAGGCATTTTGGAAAGTGTTAAAAAGGCTAAACGCAAAAGAAAATGCAGCCATTAGATTATAATTGCAGCATTTGATCTGTCTGAATATTTTAGTGTAGCCCTGTAAATCACAGAGTTAATCATATCATATTCGATACAAAAGAGTATTTTAGAATATTAACAATACATTTGAATATTTGTATGATTTTACAATAGAAAGATTTTCAAATATAACTTTCAAAAAATTCTGTCCTTAAGCGTAATGAAGTGCATTTCTTTCTTTTTTTCTTTTTTTTTTGTTGTTGTTGTTGTTGATCCTGTAAAAAAATTAGTTATACAGGACCTATTAATGTCATTTTAAATAGGGAACATTCTATAGAGAAAATAATTATAAAAATAACACTCATAGAACACAATGCTTTCGAATTATTTTGGGTGTCCCTGTACACAAATTAGAAGAGACATTCACTCCATTTTCAATATGGAACATCCGATAGTGAACTTCAATAAAATATATCAGTTTCGAGAAATTCCATAAATATTTACAGGAGTTAGAGCGCGAACAGACAGACAGACATTCAGATGGATAGATACCCAAACTGAAATCATATTCACACTTAAAAATGTTAGAAAGTGTTAAAAACGCTTAATGTAAACGAAAGTACAATTCTAGCAATTTTTTATTAATAGCTTTTATTATAAATGGATATTTTTGTGTCACCCTGTAAATCTAATGCTAATCATGCTATATTATGTGTAAAGCATTCTTTTGTGCATATAAATTACATATTTAAATTTCCTAAAACTTCGTGGAAAGTAAAGTTATTAAAATTTGATTTATAGAAATATCTCTCATAGAACACAATGCTTTGGAATACTTTTAAGTGTTCCTGCACATAAACCGATGGTGGTATTTCCTCCATTTTATACAGGAAACATCCAATAATGATCAATTTTTTTGCACTGAAGGCGGTATGCTTAAGGCTACCGAAACAGCTGTATGCATCGTAAATATTTTTCTTTTTGTGTTTCTGACGTAGTAGTTTATTCGGGTTTTAATATTCCAGTGCCAAGTCTCCTGTTATTATCCAATAGTGAACTTGAATAACATATTTCAATTTCATTCAGATATGTCTACAGTAAAGGTATGAAAATATGGTTTATAGAAATACCTCTCATAGAACACAATGCTTTGAAATACTTTCGGGTGTCCCTGTACACAAACCAGTAGAGGTATAAACTCCATTTTCAATATGGAACGTCCTATAAGGAACTTGAATAACATATTTCAATTTCATTAAGGTATGTCTACAGTAAAGGTATGAAAATATGGTTTATAAAAATACCTCTCATAGAACGCAATGCTTCAAAATACTTTCGGGTGTCCCTGTACACAACTTCGTAGGGGTATAAACTCTATTTTCAATAGGGAACGTTCAATAGTGAACTTGAATATCATATATCAGTTTCAAGAAATTCCATAAATATTTACGGGAGTTAGAGAGCAGACGGACAGACAGACAGACAAACCGAAGTCATAAACACTTTTCAACCTTGTTGGAAAGTGATAAAAACATGTGCATACTAAATTACATAATGGTAAGTGTAATTGGTATGTTTTTATAATCTATGCCAATCGCATAACTTTTTTTTGTAGTTTTAATCTGTATTTTGTTTTTTACTTTTAAGATTATTCGAATGCATTGATATTTTTTATCAGTAATGAATATTTCACATTTGCAATCTCCTAAGAATCTTTTTCAGACATTACAGCTTTGATACAAAGGTATGTCATTCGTCTTATTTTGTTTAAAAGTAAAAAATATCATCGAAATAAATAATCTGGTGTGTCACTCACACGAGTTTCTTTTACCCTGAAATGTAATACTATAAATTCAGGTTGGAAATTAAGACGTAACATAACGAGTACTGTTATGTAAACCTATGTTAAACAATTCAAATTAGGCTTCGGAAGAGTTTTATATGATAATTAGTTCTGTGTGAGGGGGGGCTACCGCCCCCCTCAGCCCGCCGTTTCATAAATGCACTTACATTTATATAGAATTTAAATCTGTTATTAAAATTAAAAGTTCACTTAAAGTTATACAGGCAATTTTCACACGCAAGATTTCTTGAAACTTATCAATCTTGTTAAAACTTTTCCAACAAATAACTTATATTAACTTCAAAATACAACATTTGAATTTCCTAAAATAATTCGTTTTTAAGTCCCTGTAAGAGACACAGACAAAAAACAAACGTTAAAAAACTCTAATACGGTATTCAGGAAGCCTCAAAACGTGTAAATATACAAAAACAAGCGATGAATATTTAGCTTAAAAACATACATTATTTACCATATATCTATGAGGAATTTTTTTCAATACCAGAGCAGCTTTCCTGGAAAATGTGAAATATTATTAGTAAAGCACATCCACTAACAAGAAAAAAGAATGTTATCGTTAAATATTTGCAGCTCTGTATATCTTTCGAAGATTATATACTGACCACATGGTGCATCTATATATAATACTATAGTAATCATACATGGCCCAGCCTGAAATATGCTTCCATCAATTTGCAACGATTGTCGCACTTCCATCTAGTTCTTTTCTGTAGCCCTGTAAACAAACAGTAAATGATTTCCCTACCATATTCTACACGAGACATGTTTTTATGCATAGTAAAATATATATTCGTTTCATTTGGTTTAGTGCAGTCTATAAATGTTAAACTCAACTTACCAGCACTTTCCCCAACAGACGTAGTGTATTTGAATTATCCTGGGCGTCCCTGTACACGAACCATTTGCTTCATCTCAACGAAAAGCTTAGTGTAGCATCCCTATATCATACACATTTAGAATACCGAGTTTGGAATTTCTGCTACTATTTGTTATTGAGATATGCTGATAACAGACACACTGACACACAGATATATATATACACACAGACCATTAACTATAAACATGATTTTCGTATTTAGGGAACCTCAGAACATGTAAATATAACAAAATTCACTTTTGAAAATTTGACCCTAAAACAATACTTTCTCTACCTTATGGGTAAGAGAGAGTAAAAATACATATTACTTTCTCATACCCATAAGGTAGAGAAAGTATTGTTTTAGGGTCAAATTTTCGAACGTGAGTTTTTGTTATATTTACACGTTTCGAGGTCCCCTGAATATGAAAATCATGTTTTTGCAATTGGTCTATGTGTGCGTCTGTGTGTCTGGTATCAGCATATCTCAAGACAAAATAGTCTCAAAAAGTCCAAACTTGGTATTCTAAGTGTGTATGATATAGGGATGCTACACTAAGCTTTCCGTTGTGACGAAGCAAGTGGTTCGTGTACAGGGACACTCAAAATTATCCAAATACATTACGTCTATGGGGGAATTGCAGGTAAGTAGAGTTTAACATCTATACACTGCACTAAACCAAATGAAATGGATATATATTCTTTATATTGTAAAAAATGTATCATGTAGAATATGTTAGGGTAATCATTCACTGTTCGTTTACAAGGCTACACGAAAGTAGTTGGTTACAGTGCGACATTAGCTGAAAATTGATGGAAGTGTATTTCAGGTTGTGCCGTGTATTATTACTATAGGATTATATTTAGGTGCACCATGTGGTTTGTACATAATCTTCAAAAGATATACAGGATTTTAAATATTTAAGCGATAATATTATTTTTTATTGTTAGTGGAAGTACTTTGATATGATATTTTTTACGTCCAGGAAAGCTGATCTGTAATTGAAATGAATTCCTCATAGACATATGGTACATAATATATAATTTTAAGCTTAATATCCATAACTTGTTTTTTGAATATTTATACTTTTTGAGGCTTCCTAATTTCCGAAGTCATGTTTTTTTAACGTTTGATCTTTGCCTGTGTCTTCTAGAGTGACTTAAAAACGATTAATTTTAGGAGATCCAAATATTGTCCTTTAAAATTAATATAAGTTTGTTGCTGGAAAAGTTCGATAAAGATTGATAATTTCAAGGAATGTTGCCTGTGAAAAGTGTCTGAATAATTTTAAGTGAACTTTCAATTTTAAAAATAGATTTAAATTCTCTATAAATGCAGGTGCAGTAATGATAATTAGTTCAGAATTAATTATCATGTAAAACTCTTCCGAAGCCTGATTGGAATTGTTTTAACATAGGTTTTCATAACAAAACTCGTTATCTTGTCCCCTTAATCTCCAACCTGTATTTATAGTATTAAATTTAAGAGTAAGAGAAAGTCGTTGGATTGGCACACTAGATTATTTTTTTATACGTTGGAATTCTAAAAGTATGTGATTAATTAGTTCGACGGATATTGCGCAATTTAAATATTCTTTGTTTAATTTTCAACTGTTGCTTTTCATAAGCTAATATTGTATTTTTAATTCCTATTCAAAAACATGTTGCATGCATCCATTTGCATTCATTTTCAAACATTTATAACATTTTTTCGACAGAGAATATATATCCATAATGAAGGCAACGGCGACCATTTCTTTGTTTCTTGTAGCACTTATCTTTGTTTCAATGGCGAATTCATATGGTGCAGAAGGTAAGTTTGTTTTAGCTAATAATATGTTGGAAATTTTATCCTAATTTCATGTATAAACTGTTTGAAATTTTCCACACAGCCACTTTCATTCATAAGACATCTATAAACACGTATAAATGTTAAAAAAGTGATCCTTTAAACTTCTATAATTATCCTACAGATATCTATTAGCACGACAAATATCACCCTTTTTACATCCATTCGATGTCTGTTACATAACCAATAAATCTCTATATATCCAATAAATAGAACTGTTATATCTAATAGATATTGAAAATATCTAAATCTTGTTTTGATCTAACATGTTACATCTATTAGACATCGAAAAAGGTACGTCTATGTTTAAACTTCTAATAGATATCTATAATTAGTACAGGATATCGAGGATTTTAATGGACACTCTTTAGATATTTTGTACCTTTTATAAATCATTGGATGTAATTTAGCTGTCTAATCGACATCAGTTGCTGCATGTGTTTATACATAAATTTCTATCAAGTATTGTGTATTGACCACTACCTAAAAAAACAAAACATATGACTATACACTCCTTCTCATATTTATAAGGACACTTTATGTTTTGAAATAACTAATGTAAAAATAATTGTGAACAAGATTGTACTAAGTGCACTTAATATACCTAGCATTCTAAAAACCAAAATGCTATATATATTTTTTTTTATATGAAACAAAATTAATAAAAAAAAATCCCTTTTCGGCAAGCTTAAAGCCAAAGGTAGATTCCTTTACGTTAATGTTACAAATGTAAAGAAATTTTACATCTGCTTTAATACTTAGTTAATGGCTTTGTTCTCACACATTGCATTATTTACGTCGCTATTCTGTTTTCAAGAAATTTAATTTTCAACTAGAAAAGGGTTTTATTCAATCTACCTAAAAATTTTAAGCTAGATTTATTGGTCTGTAAATGTTTCAATTTTTTAAAATTCAAGCTCATAATCATTCAACAAATAGAAGTCTTAAAGATGTACAATCCCAGCAATAGTGAATCCCGGAGGGGGCTATTGGGCTACACCCCCCTCCCCACCCAAGCTTAATCAAAATTATAATTTTTATTTAAAATCCATAACTGTTGTTCAATATCTTTTTAAAAAAAAAAAATAATAATAATAATACAAACGTGAAAATGCACTTGTGACCTTACTATGGTCAAGCACTGATAAGCCTGGCGTTGCTATGGTCAAGTCAAATATAGTTAAGTGGTAGCGGTTTTTGTATAGTTATTTCACTGTAATTTTTATTGAATTATTGAAAGTTTTGTACTGTGTTTTTGTGATTTTTATTGTCAGATGAGTAAAAATTGTAAATTGAAACAGTTTTGGTTCACATAAGCTGGAACATTAACATTAACATTAGTTAACATTGGACCATTTGGCACAGCTTAATTTCAATGTTAATTGTTACGAATTTAATAAATTGTATGATTTGGCGAGATTTTGGTGACAAAACTTGCGACTTAGCAATGAAATTTGTGATTTGGCGGCAAAATTTGATAGTTGGCTACGAAATTTTTGACTTGGCGACAAAATTCGTTGTCTAACGACAAAATTTGCAGAGCTTGGCGATGGAGAAAGGCAGCTTTGGCGTCATTATTAGTGCTAGAGGCCTATTTCAGTCGGTACAGTTGTCGAATTTTTATAGGTCACTCTTAATTAGTGCTACAGGCCTATTTCAGTCGGTTTATTGAATGGGGATTTATTGAATGAAGTCCCCCCAAGGCACAACTTTGACATGAGTCCCCCCCCCAAGGTACCCCTATTTCAGTCGGTACAGCGTTGTCGAATTTTTATAATACACTCTTAATAGTGCTAAGGGCCTATTTCAGTCGGTTTATTGAATGGGGATTTATTGAATGAAGTCCTCCCAAGGCACAACTTTGACATGAGTCCCCCCCAAGGTATCCCTATTTCAGTCGGTACAGCGTTGTCGAATTTTTATAATACACTCTTAATAGTGCTAAGGGCCTATTTCAGTCGGTTTATTGAATGGGGATTTATTGAATGAAGTCTCCCCAAGGCACAACTTTGACATGAGTCCCCCCCCCAAGGTACCCCTATTTCAGTCGGTACAGCGTTGTCGAATTTTTATAATACACTCTTAATAGTGCTAAGGGCCTATTTCAGTCGGTTTATTGAATGGGGATTTATTGAATGAAGTCCTCCCAAGGCACAACTTTGACATGAGTCCCCCCCAAGGTATCCCTATTTCAGTCGGTACAGCGTTGTCGAATTTTTATAATACACTCTTAATAGTGCTAAGGGCCTATTTCAGTCGGTTTATTGAATGGGGATTTATTGAATGAAGTCCCCCCAAGGCACAACTTTGACATGAGTCCCCCCCCAAGGTACCCCTATTTCAGTCGGTACAGCGTTGTCGAATTTTTATAATACACTCTTAATAGTGCTAAGGGCCTATTTCAGTCGGTTTATTGAATGGGGATTTATTGAATGAAGTCCTCCCAAGGCACAACTTTGACATGAGTCCCCCCCAAGGTATCCCTATTTCAGTCGGTACAGCGTTGTCGAATTTTTATAATACACTCTTAATAGTGCTAAGGGCCTATTTCAGTCGGTTTATTGAATGGGGATTTATTGAATGAAGTCCCCCCAAGGCACAACTTTGACATGAGTCCCCCCCCAAGGTACCCCTATTTCAGTCGGTACAGCGTTGTCGAATTTTTATAATACACTCTTAATAGTGCTAAGGGCCTATTTCAGTCGGTTTATTGAATGGGGATTTATTGAATGAAGTCCTCCCAAGGCACAACTTTGACATGAGTCCCCCCCAAGGTATCCCTATTTCAGTCGGTACAGCGTTGTCGAATTTTTATAATACACTCTTAATAGTGCTAAGGGCCTATTTCAGTCGGTTTATTGAATGGGGATTTATTGAAGGAAGTGTCCCCAAGGCACAACTTTGACATGAGTCCCCCCCCCAAGGCCCAACATTGACATGAGTCCCCCTCAAGGTACAACTTTGACATGAGTCCCCCCAAGGCCCAACTTTGACATGAGTCCCCCCCCAGGCCCAACTTTGACATAAGTCCCCCCAAGGCCCAACTTTGACATGAGACCCCCCCCCAAGGTACAACTTTGACATGAGTCCCTCCCCAAGGCACACCTTTGACATGAGTCCCCCCAAGGCACACATCCCCCTCATTGGGAAAAAGAGCAAAAAAGGTTGTTCTGCGGCTATAAGACAGTTTGGACTTCCAACGTTATTTGTTACAGTATCTGCAGCTGAAACACATTGGTTTGATTTAATGAAAACTTTATCATAGAATTTAGATCGTCACGAATTAACTAAAGAAGAATTTGTCGATAATAGCAAGTTTAGCAGTAGGCCTCTGGCACTAAATTAAAATCTGTCAATGTCAGATTTTCATGTTTTTTTTTTTTTTTTTTTTTTTTTTTTTTTTCCACGCAAAAACCTCATACCTCTTCACAGATCAATATCTTGTTTCGACAAGATAAAAAGTCAAAGGAAGCTGTAACGTATTACTCTCAATTGTAAATTTTATATTCTTGCCTAAACCGACATTCTAAACTATTCACCATAAACGATATTTGCATTAAGATTGACGTATTATTATAATTTTATATTTTTAAATGATTAATTAAAGCGTTTAACAAGGTTTTTAATTAACACACTTTTATTAACTTGATATAATGCAACTATTAATATATGTAACGGAATTTTGCAATTCAATTTCCGGCAACTTCTTGTCGTCCGAAGGACCTGAAATTTTGCACACGACTTCATAATCAATGACAATACTAGATACAAGTATTTGCAGGCACTTTTCCCATCAGGGGCAAACAAAACGTCTACACTTATACAAAACTATCGTATGTGACACAGTATTTGGATGTATTTGTATAATGTCGAGTGGCAACAATTATTATTTTTTTTTATAAAGATTTAAAAGTATGTAATAGTTTTCTAAAACCTTTATTAGTTCACTTTTCAATAAAAGAGTGTTCTTAATTTTTGTTTTTAAATGGCATAATTTTATTTATCAAAATAAGGGAATTCGAGTAATGAAATACTCTAATTTAAATTTAAGTTTTTATGAAAATAAACTTCAACGTAAAATTCATTAAAATCGTCCCCAGTGCATTTGTCAAAGGGATAATACCTAAATGTCCCCAAATTTATTACTTTTTCTACCATGACAGTTTAATTCATTTAGCATCCATTTACACGATTTTTTTTTTTTTTTTTAACGATGACATTTATTTTTTACATCATAGCATCTATGTCATAATAAAAAGCTAAGTCTAAATCTGCTTAGCCCTAAGATATATTGATTTTATTTATATATTTATTCATTAACTTTTATTTTATTTGTTTAAAATCACGGATAAAATTTTATTTCTCTTTTCTCACTACGAGTACATTGTTGTAATTATGACGTCATATTTTCCGTTAAATTAAATCATGTTGTTTTCAGTTATCTTTTTTATTATCGTTTGCACCTGACATAAGCATCAGAGTATAAATTTTTTGCAATGAAAGCTATAGAAAATGTCGGCTTCAACACACGAAAAATCACTTTTTAGCTTGTAACTTCTAAGCGATTGAAGCTATCGAAAAAGTTTAAATACAAAAATTGATCTTTAGAGTAAGGCGGTAATTCGACTGATTTGAAATTTTCCCTTATTTTCAATATTAAAGAAATCATGGACAAAGGAAAATTTCCGCCCCCCACCATTTCCACCCCCTTTGAGCTGGATACCCTATCTACGAACTTGACCGAGATTTTTACTGTCCTGACAACATATCCCGAGCTGGTTAAATTTAAATAAAAATTACTCCAGTTATCGTGTTCACAACTTAACATGGGAAAAAGCGTTATACATATATATATATATATACCTATATATATATATATATATATATATATATATATTGTTGCGTACTTGGGGGTTCGTGAGTTGTCTGAGAATGAAAGGCCAAACGTACAAAAATTCAGTAATTTATTCACAGAAAATTTCAGAAAAATACTGGTCTATAAACCAAGTATCAGCTTCAATTCAAACAGTAAACACAGCTTAAACAACAGCTGTCAATAGCAAATCCACAGTACAAACTGTATAACAATAACACTTGAAGCAAGTCTCTCTCAAAGAGGCTCAAGAGCAATGCAAGCACTAGCGAAGCTGACTGAGATCTGAACTGAACTGACTTCCTTGGCGAGGAAGCGCTCCTTATATGCTGTTCCATGGAGCCCAGATTTTTCGAGAAAACTCTAGAAAGTGGTCAACCAATCAACTTACAGCTTCCATATTTGGTATATCCCATATAAGGATTTTCTCGCCAAGGTCGCCAAAAAAATCGCCAAGGTGGGAAAAAGTCGCCAAATTTGGCGCCAAATCCATTACGTGCATTACTGGGGCTTTTTAATGCGTTTTTAAGGGAAATAAGGCTATTTCAACGCTAAAACGACTAGAAATGCACAAAATTAGCACTTTATCAACTTACTAAGCCTCTTTGAAAGAATTTATACAAAAATAAACACAATTATTTACAATTTCGTAACACTGCCCCCCTCCCAAGGACTGCACGTCCCGGGCAGTGCAACCCTTGGTTAGGAGGTGAAACTAAACAAATTTACACAATCTAAAATACAAAAACTAAGTTGCACATAACGATAATATAGAAATATAAATTAAGTGGGAAATATTTACAAAATTCACAAATACGTACAAATATTTATATACAAATATTTACAGTGCGCATTCGCAAATTTTACCAGTATTTACATTTTAAATCTTAATATTACCGTTACTTGTGGTACTTGGCTAGCCTATTATAGTGCACCACCTTCGGTTTTGATGAAGGTGTTTTAGTGATCCGCACCACTACATCATTCAGCCTTTTTAACACTGTGTATGGTCCGTCCCAGTTGCACTGTAACTTGGGAGAGAGTCCTTTTCGTCGAACAGGATTCCACAACCAGACCTTCTCTCCTTCCTGGAACTCATGTTGTGTAGCCTTTAGATCGTACCTTGTCTTCATTTTCTCCGTTGCCATGTTAATCCGCTCCCGAGCAAAGTTGTGTACGTCCTCAAATCGTGCCTGGAGATCTTGGATGTACTCCTCGGGCGATGAAGGCGCATCGGGTGGACAACCAAACAGGAGATCACAAGGGAGACGAAGCTCACGTCCGAACAGCATCTGGGCTGGAGTATAGCCGGTGGTTTCATGGACAGCACTTCGATAAGCCAGCAGGAACAATGGCAACTTCAAGTCCCAATCTTGCTGGTTCCTTGATACTAGAAGGGAGAGGTTATTCAGGATGGTACGATTGAACCTCTCGACCATGCCGTCCGACTGGGGATGTAAGGGTGTTGTCCGGGTTTTGTCTATGCCGAGTAGTTGACACAGTCCTTTGAAAACATCAGATTTAAAGTTCCTACCTTGGTCGGTATGAAGTTGTAGGGGCGTGCCGTACCTTGACACCCATTGCTGCACTAGGACTTCTGCGACTGTGCATGCCTCTTGATTGGGAATGGGATATGCCTCAGGCCACTTGGTGAAATAGTCCATCACGACGAGGATGTATTTATTTCCACTGGAGGTCCGTGGCAAAGGACCCAAGATGTCGATTGCAATCCGCTCAAATGGTGCTCCCACGTTATACCGTTGCAGTCTTCCTCGACTTCGTTTCTGCGGGCCTTTACGTGCCGCACAAGCATCACAGGATTTACACCATTTCTCCACATCCTCCTTTGCCTTGCACCAGTAGAAGCGTTCCCGAACTTTCTGCAGAGTCTTCATAACCCCAAAATGGCCTCCGGTAGAGCTACTATGCAGTTGTTCTAAAACAGCTGGAATTTTTGATCTTGGTAATAAAATCTGCCATCTGAAGCTTTTCCCATCATCAGATTCCCACTTTCTGTATAATACGCCGTTTCTGATATGAAGAGAGTCCCAAAGTGCCCAATAACTTTTCGTAATGGGACTAAATCTGGAAATGCCCTGCCAGGTAGGTCTGTTGCTGGTCGTCTCCTTCAGCTGTAATATTGGCTTTATGTCAGGATCTTCCAACTGGGCTTTTCTAAGTTCTTCGTCACTCCAGAGATCGGGATCTTGTTCTGATGGTGTTGAGACAGTAACTTGGCGAGCAACTGGCTGTATTCTTTGGGGTCTATCCTCGGCTTTAGAGCTGTATTTATGATCTTCAGATGGAGACTTCCGAAAGAAGGCATTTGGATTTTCCTGAAGAGCTCCTTCTGTGTGGCATACTTCCCAGACATCCTTGGTTGCTTCTCTAGGTGTTCTTACTGGGCAGCTTCGCTTGATATGCCCATCTTTTCCACAGCCCCAGCATTTAGTTGTTGGAGTCCTCCCTTTTTCCTTACTCTCAAGAATGCGTAGTCTTCTATTAATATCTGGAATCATGTTCTGAATTTCTTTAAAATCATCTTGAGAACCGTTCACTTTGTCTGCTGTGCTGTTCTGGCGATGTTTACAGCAGGCTTGTTGGGCTGTCTCGAGCTTTAGGGCATACACCAAGGCTGACTCCACATCTTTCACGCCGGAGAGTCTGAGGGCTTTTTGAATATCTGGATCTCCGACAGCATCAATGAAATATTCTAGAGCCAGATCATTGCGTGTTTCAGGATGACAGTCTGAGAATGCCAAATGTGAAAGCCTCTGGATGTTTGATGCCAGTTCTTGTAAGCTTTCCCCTGGTCTCTGACGACGGGACCTTAGCTGGAGTCGACTATATTCTTTAGACCATTTCGCTCCAAAACGTAGCTCTAGTGCTCTGGTTACAGCTTCGAAGTCATATCGCTGTTCCTTCGAAAGGGTCTCCAACATACATGCGGCGTCGCCCCGCAACGACCCTACCAGATGAGCCGTCTTTGCAACAGAGTCCCAGCCGTTAGCTTCAGCTACGATGGAAAACTGCGTCTTATATACATGCCAGGAGGAACTGCCGTCGTAGGTAGGTAGCTTAATCAATTCCTGATTCTGGATTCTTCTCTCTTTCTTTTCAGTTTCCTGAGGCATGGATTCTAACTTTTCTTCGAGATTCCGAATCTTGCTCAGCAGTTCATTTCCTATTACTTCTCTGTTCCACTCTTCTTTCATTTTTCTTTCAAGATCTTCCTCCATTCTCTTAAACTTGCTTTCTATCTCTGAAAACTTTCCTTTCAGCTCTTGATCAATGTTTTCTTTAAATTTCTCCTCAAAATTCTCTTCTATCTTCATGAATCTCTCTTCAAAATTCTTTTCCACTTTCAAAACTTTCTCCTCAAAATTTTCTTCTATCTTTATAACTTTCTCTTCAAAATTTTCTTCTATCTTTATAACTTTCTCTTCTATTCCATCCATTCTGTTTTCCATAACCGTTAATTTACCCTCGATTGATTCTTTCACCGTTGAAAGCTCTCTCTTCATCTCATCTTGATTAGATTTAATTTCTTCCTGAACTTCACCCATAGTGTCTTTCAACTCTCTTTGCGATGTTTCCATTTTCTCTTGTGCTACCTTCATTTCTTCAGTCAAACCGTCTTTCAACTCTCTTTGCGATGTTTCCATTTTCTCTTTCAATCCGGTTTCCATCTTTTCCTGTCCGGCTTTCATTTCATTCATCTGGGTAGCTAAGGTTTCTAGAAGTTTTTTCATCTCTTGCTCCATAGCCCTCGTTATCACCATTCACAGACAATCCCGCTTCTGACACCAGAAATGTTGCGTACTTGGGGGTTCGTGAGTTGTCTGAGAATGAAAGGCCAAACGTACAAAAATTCAGTAATTTATTCACAGAAAATTCCAGAAAAATACTGGTCTATAAACCAAGTATCAGCTTCAATTCAAACAGTAAACACAGCTTAAACAACAGCTGTCAATAGCAAATCCACAGTACAAACTGTATAACAATAACACTTGAAGCAAGTCTCTCTCAAAGAGGCTCAAGAGCAATGCAAGCACTAGCGAAGCTGACTGAGATCTGAACTGAACTGACTTCCTTGGCGAGGAAGCGCTCCTTATATGCTGTTCCATGGAGCCCAGATTTTTCGAGAAAACTCTAGAAAGTGGTCAACCAATCAACTTACAGCTTCCATATTTGGTATATCCCATATAAGGATTTTCTCGCCAAGGTCGCCAAAAAAATCGCCAAGGTGGGAAAAAGTCGCCAAATTTGGCGCCAAATCCATTACGTGCATTACTGGGGCTTTTTAATGCGTTTTTAAGGGAAATAAGGCTATTTCAACGCTAAAACGACTAGAAATGCACAAAATTAGCACTTTATCAACTTACTAAGCCTCTTTGAAAGAATTTATACAAAAATAAACACAATTATTTACAATTTCGTAACAATATATATATATATATATATATATATATATAAACTTTTGAACGGAGGGTGGTTTTGGGTTCTAGGGGTCATGATCGGTGAAGATATGAAGAAATTTTCCAGAAGTCGTGTCATGAGAACCATTGCAATAGGTAGATCTCCTATAAGGAATCTACCTAATAATGCAAATTATTTCGTTTTATTTAACTTACTAGCGGATAAATTACAGTTTACATGCGAATTTGTTAACTACTGCGCTAGCTTAATTCATATATAAGCCTTCAATTTTTCTTGGACGGAAATTACTGATAATTCCTCGAAAAAAAACACAACGTTAATGTAGTGAAGTATGATAAATGTGTTTTTTAAGCGGAAGGATAATTTCAATCCGCCGAATTTTTAATGAAATCGGAAAATCTAAAATTGCTGAAGGAAATATGATCAAACGTTGAACTGCTGGTTCGATAGGAGAGAGATCTGATGCAAAATCAGAGTTGTTTTACAGAGATCGAAGACTCATAATTACTCTTACTGTTCTACTCATAATGACTGCTGCTGAATTTGCTCGTAATTTTTAACGGAAGGTTAGGGTCTAAATATATGCATGTTTAAAATAATTAATAATATGTTAAAATGAATAAAAAACCTGTAATAATCAATCAGCATTTAATGGGGCAAAGAACGTCTGCGTTAAAGTTGAATAAAGACAATATGAAACGGTAAAATGTTCCTTTTTCGGATGAAAAACATATTTTTTCTTGATTAACCAAATGGTTTTAACAGTTACTGGCACGATCTGAAGATAGCGAAAGACAGAGCAGATGTTTTTAAAGGCAGATATGAATTGGGCATTTTAAAGGTGGATCTACGGTGTTCTGGGGAGCTGTTTCTACTGAAGGTAGAATGAATTTAGTAATTTTTTCTATTATTATGAACATCAAGAGAATATCCGTAAATTTTAAACGCGGAATTCTCGGATTTTTGTTAGATTTTGGGGGGTAATAATATTTTTTTTCAACAAGACTTCGCTCTACTTCTAGAGCAATAGGATATAGTTTGAAGAAAGAAACTTTTGTATTATTGCCTTTCCCGTGGCCTAAAAAATGAATAAACGTTAACTTATCATATTAAGAAAAGTGCATGCAAGTGGAAAGCAATTTTAAATAGTTTAAATGTATTCAGAATATCATCTATGCTGTACGAAATGGTATTGAAACTGAATATTTAAAAAAATGTATATATATATATTGTTACGAAATTGTAAATAATTGTGTTTATTTTTGTATAAATTCTTTCAAAGAGGCTTAGTAAGTTGATAAAGTGCTAATTTTGTGCATTTCTAGTCGTTTTAGCGTTGAAATAGCCTTATTTTCCCTTAAAAACGCATTAAAAAGCCCCAGTAATGCACGTAATGGATTTGGCGCCAAATTTGGCGACCTTTTCCCACCTTGGCGATTTTTTTGGCGACCTTGGCGAGAAAATCCTTATATGGGATATACCAAATATGGAAGCTGTAAGTTGATTGGTTGACCACTTTCTAGAGTTTTCTCGAAAAATCTGGGCTCCATGGAACAGCATATAAGGAGCGCTTCCTCGCCAAGGGCAGTCAGTTCAGTTCAGCTTTCAGCCAGCTTCGCTAGTGCTTGCATTGCTCTTGAGCCTCTTTGAGAGAGACTTGTTTTATGTGTTATTGCTATACAGTTTGTACTGTGGATTTGCTATTGACAGCTGTTGCTTAAGCTGTGTTTACTGTTTGAATTGAAGCTAATACTTGGTTTATAGACCTGCATTTTTCTGGAATTTTCTGTGAATAAATACTGAATTTTTGTACGTTTGGCCTTTCATTCTCAGACAACTCACGAACCCCCAAGTACGCAACATTTCTGGTGTCAGGAGCGGGGTTGTCTGTGAATGGTGATAACGAGAGCTATGGAGCAAGAGATGAAAAAAATTCTAGAAGGTCTCACTGCTCAGATGAATGAGTTAAGATCTGGATTGATAGAGAAAATGAAAGCAGGACAGGAAAAGATGGAAACAGCACAGGAAAAGATGGAAACCAGATTGATCGAAAGAATGAAGGAAGGACAAAGAGAGATGAAAGAAAGTATGGAAGCATCGCAAAGAGAGATGAAAGATAGCCTCAGTAAAGAAATGAAGGAAGGACAAAAAGAATTGGAAGCCAGTTTGACCGAAGAGATTAAATCTAATCAAGATGAGATGAAGAGAGAGCTTTCAACGGTGAAGGAGTCAATAGAGGGTAAACTAACTGTGATGAAAAATAGAATGGATGAAATAGAAGAGAAAGTTATAAAGATAGAAGAAAATTTTGAAGAGAAAGTTTTGAAAATAGAAGAGAGTTTTGAAGAGAAAGCTATGAAGATAGAAGAAAATTTTGAAGAGAAAGTTTTGAAAGTGGAAAAGAATTTTGAAGAGAGATTTATGAAGATAGAAGAGAATTTTGAGGAGAAATTTAAAGAAAACTTTGATCAAGAGCTGAAAGGAAAGGTTTTAGAGATAGAAAGCAAGTTTAAGAGAATGGAGGAAGATCTTGAGAGAAAAATGAAAGAAGAGTGGAAAGGAGAAGTAATAGGGAATGAACTGCAGAGCAAGATTCGGAATCTAGAAGAAAAGTTAGAATCCATGCCTCAGGAAAATGAAAAGAAAGAGAGAAGAATCCAGAATCAGGAATTTATTAAGCTATCTACCTACGACGGCAGTTCCTCCTGGCATGTATATAAGACGCAGTTTTCCATCGTAGCTGAAGCTAACGGCTGGGACTCTACCGCCAAGTCAGTCCACTTAGCAGCAGCATTACGGGGAGATGCAGCCGAGATACTGAGAAATGTTTCTAAAGAAGAAAGGAACGACTTCGAGGCCTTGACTAGAGCACTGGAGCTACGGTTTGGAGAGAAGTGTTCTAAGGACTATAGTCGCCTCCAGCTAAAGTCCCGTTACCAGAAAACGGGCGAAAGTTTGCAAGAGCTGGCAAAGGACATTCAGAGATTGTCACACCTAGCATTCTCAGACTGCCAAGCTGACACTCGAAACGACTTAGCTCTTCAGTACTTTATCGATGCTGTTCGGGATCCAGAAATTCAAAAAGCGCTGAGACTCTCCAACATCAGAGACGTAGAATCAGCTTTAGGCTATGCACTTAGGATAGAGGCAGCCCAACAAGCCTCCCGTAAAGACCGCCATACCATAAGAGCAGTCTCATTAAACGATACGCCTGCTGATGAGAATGAAATGAAGAGAAGTTTCGCAGAGATCTTAAAGAGATTGCGCAAACTGGAAAATAACATAGAAATAAAGGATCGGAAGATAAAGTGCTGGGGCTGTGGAGGGGATGGTCATGTAAAGAGGAACTGCCCCGTACGACCAACTATAGGAAATCACCCGGCTTCACCATCACTGCAGGGAAACTATGAGGAGGCCATCTCGCGGGGCGGAGGTTGCCTAAAATTAAAGAGCCCCAATTTACAGTATTTCATGTTTCATCGATGAGTGGCGGCGATAATGGACTTCACGTCTATGGCCAAGTCAACAACGCCACCTGCCGGATGATTTTGGACACGGGAGCCAACGTGACCATCATTAGAACGAATTTGGCTCAAGAACTAAAAGAGAAGATCATCTGGACTCCGCCCTGCGTTAAACTCCAGACTGTGACCGGAGACGAAATCAAAATATATGGAAAAATGAACTTGGCCATCACTTTTGGGAATGCCAGTTACCATCATATGGCATATGTGGCTGATATAAGAGATCCTTTAATCATTGGAATTGATTTCCTGAGAAAATTTAACTTTCAATTGGACTTCAAGAATAATAAACTGCATTCGAGTTCGGAAGACATCGCTGTGTTCAACACTGAAAATCAAGACATTCAGACAATTTGCCAGATAACAGCCAAGTCTGAAATTTCCATCCCTCCACACACAGAGACAATAGTTTCAGGAACACCACCTAGAAAGCAATACTTCCGCTATGGACTGATTGAATACCCGAATACAGACAATAGCCCAAGAGGAGTTCTGGAAGCTTCATCTCTAGTTGATCTCTCAAAGAGTACTATTCCTGTGAGAGTCGCAAACATCAGCGATAAGGTCCGAACAGTGAAGAAGGATGAAGTGTTAGCAGCCTGCACTCCTGTGACATGCATCAACCGCCCCACGCAATCAACTGAATCCAAGTCTTCTGAACAATTAATAACGGAATTGCTCAAGAATGCAGAATTAGGAAAGGAACAGAGATGTGCTGCGGAGAAGCTACTCCAAGAATTTAAAGACCTTTTTTCTCGAACACCTGAAGACGTCGGGAGAACGAACATCACCCAGCACAGAATTGATACAGGAAATCATCCTCCAATCAAACAACATCCAAGAAGACTTCCATTCGCTAAACAGGAAGAGGTCACTGAACTTCTAAGTGAAATGCAGCACAATGATGTCATCGAGCCATCAACGAGTCCTTGGGCCTCTCCCATAGTACTGGTGCGGAAAAAGGATGGTTCAACATGATTTTGTGTGGATTATCGTCGTTTGAATGACATCACGAAGAAAGACGGTTACCCTCTTCCCAGAATTGACGACACATTAGACACACTTGCTGGCAATAAATGGTTCTCGACTTTGGATCTTAAAAGCGGTTACTGGCAAGTAGAATTACATCCTGATGATCGTGAGAAGACTGCATTCACCACGGGACAAGGACTGTGGCAATTTAAAGTTATGCCGTTCGGATTATGTAATGCTCCTGCCACCTTTGAACGCCTGATGGAGACAGTGCTAAAAGGACTTTCCTATGAAGCCTGTCTGGTGTATTTGGATGATATTATCATTGTGGGGCGCACCTTTGAAGACCATCTACGAAACATCCGAAAGGTGCTGGAGAAACTCTGAATGGCTAACCTCAAATTGAATCCAGGCAAGTGTAACTTGTTCCGTCGTGAAGTGAGCTACCTCGGCCATATCATCTCTGCCGAAGGTGTGAGAACTGATCCTGAGAAGATCTCTGCAGTCGAGAACTGGAGTCGCCCTGAAAATGTACACCAACTACGAAGTTTCCTGGGGTTATGCACTTACTACAGGAAGTTTGTCAAGGGTTTCTCAAATATTGCCAGACCACTCCACAAGCTGACGGAAGCCAAACAGAAGTTCCTGTGGACAGAGGAATGTGAAAATGCGTTCAAGCGACTTAAAGAGGCCTTAACATCACCGCCTATCTTGACGTATCCACAGCCCGACAGACAGTTCATACTTGATACAGATGCCAGCCATGAGAGTGTCGGTGCTGTTCTGTCGCAGGAAATTGATGGTCAAGAACATGTCATTGCCTATTGGAGTAAATGCTTGTCTAAACCAGAGCGAAATTACTGTACCACCAGGAAAGAGCTACTCGCTATCGTAAAAGCCATAGAACATTTCCATCATTACCTCTATGGCAGAAGATTCCTGCTACGGACTGACCATGCATCTCTAACGTGGTTGCTCCAGTTCAAGAACCCGGAAGGACAGATTGCCAGGTGGATACAACGCCTCCAGGAATATGACTTCGAAATACGTCATCGTAAAGGGACTTTACATGGTAATGCAGATGCCTTGTCACGGAAGCCCTGTTTGGAAAGCTGCAAGTACTGCTCTAGAGCCGAGCAGAAATACCTGCCGATAAATCCGGTTGCCTGCCAAGTTACTGTCTCAACACCATCAGATCAAGATCCCGATCCATGGAGTGACGAAGAACTTAGAAAAGCCCAGTTGGAAGATCCTGACATAAAGCCAATATTACAGCTGAAGGAGACGACCAGCAACAGACCTACCTGGCAGGATATTTCCAGATTTAGTCCCATTACGAAAAGTTATTGGGCACTTTGGGACTCTCTTCATATCAGAAACGGCGTATTATACAGAAAGTGGGAATCTGATGATGGGAAAAGCTTCAGATGGCAGATTTTATTACCAAGATCAAAAATTCCAGCTGTTTTAGAACAACTGCATAGTAGCTCTACCGGAGGCCATTTTGGGGTAATAAAGACTCTGCAGAAAGTTAGGGAACGCTTCTACTGGTGCAAGGCAAAGGAGGATGTGGAGAAATGGTGTAAATCCTGTGATGCTTGTGCGGCACGTAAAGGCCCGCAGAAACGAAGTCGAGGAAGACTGCAACGGTATAACGTGGGAACACCATTTGAACGAATTGCAATCGACATCTTGGGTCCTTTGCCACGGACCTCCAGTGGAAATAAATACATCCTCGTCGTGATGGACTATTTCACCAAGTGGCCTGAGGCATATCCCATTCCCAATCAAGAGGCATGCACAGTCGCAGAAGTCCTAGTGCAGCAATGGGTGTCAAGGTACGGCACGCCCCTACAACTTCATACCGACCAAGGTAGGAACTTTACCTCTGATGTTTTCAAAGGACTGTGTCAACTAAAATAGACAAAACCCGGACAACACCCTTACATCCCCAGTCGGACGGCATGGTCGAGAGGTTCAATCGTACCATCCTGAATAACCTCTCCCTTCTAGTATCAAGGAACCAGCAAGATTGGGACTTGAAGTTGCCATTGTTCCTGCTGGCTTATCGAAGTGCTGTCCATGAAACCACCGGCTATACTCCAGCCCAGATGCTGTTCGGACGTGAGCTTCGTCTCCCTTGTGATCTCCTGTTTGGTTGTCCACCCGATGCGCCTTCATCGCCCGAGGAGTACATCCAAGATCTCCAGGCACGATTTGAGGACGTACACAACTTTGCTCGGGAGCGGATTAACATGGCAACGGAGAAAATGAAGACAAGGTACGATCTAAAGGCTACACAACATGAGTTCCAGGAAGGAGAGAAGGTCTGGTTGTGGAATCCTGTTCGACGAAAAGGACTCTCTCCCAAGTTACAGTGCAACTGGGATGGACCATACACAGTGTTAAAAAGGCTGAATGATGTAGTGGTGCGGATCACTAAAACACCTTCATCAAAACCGAAGGTGGTGCACTATAATAGGCTAGCCAAGTACCACAAGTAACGGTAATATTAAAATTTAAAATGTAAATACTGGTAAAATTTGCGCATGCGCACTGTAAATATTTGTATATAAATATTTGTTCATATTTGTGAATTTTGTAAATATTTCCCACTTAATTTATATTTCTATGTTATCTTTATGTGCAACTTAGTTTTTGTGTTTTAGATTGTGTAAATTTGTTTAGTTTCGCCTCTTGACCAAGGGTTGCACTGCCCGGGACGTGCAGTCCTTGGGAGGGGGGCAGTGTTACGAAATTGTAAATAATTGTGTTTATTTTTGTATAAATTCTTTCAAAGAGGCTTAGTAAGTTGATAAAGTGCTAATTTTGTGCATTTCTAGTCGTTTTAGCGTTGAAATAGCCTTATTTTCCCTTAAAAACGCATTAAAAAGCCCCAGTAATGCACGTAATGGATTTGGCGCCAAATTTGGCTACTTTTTCCCACCTTGGCGATTTTTTTGGCGACCTTGGCGAGAAAATCCTTATATGGGATATACCAAATATGGAAGCTGTAAGTTGATTGGTTGACCACTTTCTAGAGTTTTCTCGAAAAATCTGGGCTCCATGGAACAGCATATAAGGAGCGCTTCCTCGCCAAGGGCAGTCAGTTCAGTTCAGCTTTCAGCCAGCTTCGCTAGTGCTTGCATTGCTCTTGAGCCTCTTTGAGAGAGACTTGTTTTATGTGTTATTGCTATACAGTTTGTACTGTGGATTTGCTATTGACAGCTGTTGCTTAAGCTGTGTTTACTGTTTGAATTGAAGCTAATACTTGGTTTATAGACCTGCATTTTTCTGGAATTTTCTGTGAATAAATACTGAATTTTTGTACGTTTGGCCTTTCATTCTCAGACAACTCACGAACCCCCAAGTACGCAACAATATATATACACCAGAGAGAATGTCTGGCTGTTTCACCCTAAAAAGAGACCCCATAAAATATTGATTTAAAGAATAACTGAAAAAAAAATTACTAAGATTTGAGCTATCCTTATAATTGTGAACACCTGAAAAATCATCTTTTTGACAGTATTTAAAGTTTTTTAAGCTAGACTAACGATAAAACTTTTTAAATATAGTCTATTAATGAAATTCAAATTTAGAAAAAATATATTTGTTTAAATAATAGTGTTCAGTGTTTAGTTAATATAGAAAAACGGGTGTCCTTATAATTATGAGAACCAGTGTATATAATTATGATTTTTTAATTTAATTTAATTTATTTTATTTTATTCCAAACCATTGAAAAAATTTAGAATCTATCAAAAAATATAAAGTATACATTTATAATTATTCATTTGTTAAATTCTATATGCACTATTTTTCTCATTATTTGCTTCCCCTTTCATTCATTTCATATTCAAGAGAAGAAAGCAATATATCGTGAAAATTTTTGATCTTCAGTTTTTGGTGGTTTTATAGATTTTGAGATGTTCGAAACAAAATCTGAACAATTTTAGAAAAGTGTGTCTGTCTGTGTGTGTCTCTCTGTTACTGTATGTATTACCAAAATTTGGTGGGCGCGTATCTCATGAATTATAGGATGGAATTTAATATAAGGTTAAATTTCGTTGGAACAAAATTTAAGTTGGCACTGATTAGCTTTTAGGAAATATTGCCCTATAGGTGACGCTGCTACGCTGAAATTTGTCTCATTTAACCCTGCTGTTATGTTCCCATTTGCTGTACATTACATTTGTACCATTTTAAAAAGTATAATAAAAATTTATAAATAAAATAAAAATATTTTTTGGAAATTAATATATGTCAAACATTAACAAAGTCACAAAATTGTACTTCATTATAAAGAATTGAAAAACGTTTTGGGTCAAATAGACCCGAAGAGAAGAGCTGGGTTAAAGGAAGGAAATATCTCAGTTTCCATGCTATATAAATGCACCACATTTGGTGTGCGATACTAATTTTATGCAAAACAATATTGATTCAATTTGAGTTTATATCGAAGGATAGTAGCGCTGCTGTGCAACAATTTAACCCCGTTTACGAAAAGGCGACATTTCAACTTCTATGATATATAAATGCACCAAACTTGGTATCTGAGGTGAGGATTATGAAAAAACGCGTTGATTCTTTCTTGGAGTATTCTGGTGGAGAGGTGGTGTTGCTAGACGACAATTTAACCTTGTTTATGAAAACGCAGCTTTTATAATATAATATCTAAGTTCATGGTATTACCTCAGTTCAATAATACTCTCAGCTTTTATTATACTTAAATAAACCAATCTTCCAGTAAGAGATAGATATGAAAATTTATGTAATACTATGCATATCGCACGACAGGTGTGCTCTCTTGTTGTGAGTTTGATATGCAGCAATTTAACTGCGTTCACTGAAAGGCAATATCCCATATTTTATAAGACCGCGTAACCCATAAATCTATCAATATTTTAAAATTTTATAAAAATTGAAAGAATTGGTAAAATTATACGCCGTTTACTAAAAAGGTATTCTCTTGAAAAGGTTTTTTGGTAAAGAAGAACATAGTTAAAATTTTCGCCGATAGATAGCGCTGTACCGGACCAAATAACACATTTCCATGGAAAATCATATTTATTTGGATTGAAGAAAAATTTTCAAGCATATCACTCTTATAATAAGTATCTACTGTCACTACAAATTATAGTTCACTAGCAAATTACAACGTCGATAACTTCAGCATGTAGCATATACGATTGGATACACGAAATTTCACGACGAATGGCACCTTTTAACTGCACCAAAAAAGATGGAATAAATTAAAATTTTATGTGCGTGTAAGCAGACAAAAAAACTGTCAGAAATGAGCTGTTAATCGTAAAACACTGAAATTTGCAGGAATCTTATTTGCATATTTCTTCTTACTGCGTCTACACAGCACCCTATATCGACATTCTTTTTCTTTACCAAAAAGAAGAAAAAAATATTCCTCTTTACGAGAGGAAACTTTTTGAAAACCTCTTTTAATTCTACTAATTTCTTCAAATTTTATGAATTTTTAAATTATGGACAGACTTATGGGACACTCGGTGCTTAAATGGGACAACTTTGGTATAAGAAATTAATATTATGAACATTAATTACATTCAAATTAGGTGTATATCGAACTACACGTAGAGTGCAATTGTGTGTGTATGTCGTATTAGTTGTCTTTAGATCCAATAAGCCAAAATAGTAAGAAAGCTCAATAATAATAATGATAGTTTAGTAGGGATTCCAAGTGGCCATTCAGAAGAATTAAAAGGTCAAAACAATACTCCACTTTAAAATAAAACATCGGGACGAAAAAATAATTTTATTACCTTGAGCGTGTCTCCTAAATTGTTCACATACCAGATTTAGTGACAATATGCTCGCATATTTTAGATTAGTTATACAATTCTGTATTTCAGAATATTCTTTTTGTATTGTCAAATTAGTTCATACTAAACACTAATACATAGTTTGCATAAATACCTTTATTATTGATACATGAACTGTAGGAAGTAGCATACGTAAAAAAATAAACTTAATTATACTTAGTGTCTTTAATTATTGATAATTTAGTTAAAGATTTGAAATATTAAACAAATGAATACTAGCTATTTAAAACTGGAAGATAACGTAAAAAGAAAGAGGTAGAATGTAAAAAAGAGAAAGTAGGGTATTTTCGAATTCTGGCGACATCAGGCTAGCTAAGATCTAAAAACTAGATGTTAATATGAAAATTATATTTTAAACATAAAATATTGTATCTATATCAAAGCTGTATTATTTTTATTACATACCAAACTTTGTATCAATTTATAAAAATGCACTACACAACTGGCTTTTAAAAGTAATAAATACAAATTTTGAATAAACTCCATAAAATACAAGAACTCGCAAGTTGTCGCTTTGTTTGCAACGCTCGTTCCTACTTTGTATGCCTGAGGAAGGGTCATGTTTCCTTTCGACCCGAAACAAGTATTTGTATTTTCTGGTGCTTATTTCAAGTTTTATATTTATTACTCTTCCAGACTGTCGTATATAAATTTATAGTATAAATTTAAATAGTTTTTAGTCTATTTTCTTCTTACCATTTCTTCTATGTTTAATAAAAGAAATAACTGAATTTCTAAATTTTTTTTATTTCAGGTTTTCGATAGATTTATAGGTTTTGAGAGGTCTAAAGCACAATTTGACTATTTTTAGAGAATGTTTGCCTGTTCGTCTGTATGTCTCTGTGTGTGCATGCGATAAAAATTTGGTTGCAATTGTATCTCAGGATGTGCTAAATTTCATATGAATGTATGTATAGTTGCACTTAACAAAGCCTATCAACTTTTGGTATAAAAAACTGGAAAGGTGGTGCTGCTAGACTGCGATTTTTTCTGTTAAGTGGCCGAGAGGTTCTGCGCTCAAAGCTGGTGGACGTGAGGTGCGGGGTTCGATCCCAGGTCACGCTCGTCGATCTAGCCGTTCGGCATTTTCCGTGGTTTTATCCGAAACTTCCATAAATACGGGTTATGACCTATTAGAAATATCCCCACGGAGGGCACTCCCCCCTCTGGCCTAGGACACAAGTGCAACCAATCGGCTTTAATCCCCACAACACAACACATCCCGTTTAAGGGAAGGTTATATCTCAAGTTCTATTCTGCAAGACTGAACAAAACCTGATATGCTTCAAGACAGCTATTTCAAAATATTATGTTTATTCAATTTGCGTGCATATTAGCCGATAGGTGGCGCCTTTATTCTACAATATTCCCTGTGAACAGGAAATCTATGTCCTAGATACTATTGTATATTATTGCACAAAACGTGGTATGCAAAAAAACCATTATGAAACTCTATGTTGTTTCGATTTGGATTCATATGGACCGAAAGTTGACGCTGGTATACTGTAATTTACCTCGTGGATAAGAAGGCTATATATCAGATTCTATCGCATGTACTTCCACAAAACTTGGAACATGAGATGCACATTATGAAAAACCATGCTGATCCAGTTTGAGTGTATATCGGGCGACAAATGTCGCTGCTGTTACTCAATATGTGTGCTTTTCCGCATGGATAAATGACAACATCTGTTGATTAACTCTATATCTAAAATCTATATTGTGAGAAACTATGATTAAATTTTTGTTTATGTTAAACAGTAAGATGCGCTGTTATATACAACGATATAGAAGAAGTTTAGGTGATGGCTACAACATGCTAGTTTTACGTTCGTTTTATTAGTTTGCTTTTTAATAAGTTTCGTTTCTGTTAATATCGAATGCAAAATCAATATTTTTTAGTAAATACACTAATATTTAAATACCACTACCAACATTAACTTTTATCGTTTCGATTAAAATATTGTTTTATTAAAATTTCAAGAGTTGCAAAATAGAGGGAAAATGTATTATTAATTAAATATTGTTTATATATATTTTGTTTCAGAAATTGATGAAAATGCTGTTCCTGAAGAACGTGGGTGAGTGAAAACAGTTCTTTTAAAGTTTAATACTTATAGCATTTTAAATGTTATCAACTAACTGTCTAGAATTTCATAATAATTTAGATAATTTATTTCGTATTTTATGTATTATATATTACTCAATTTACATTAATCCGATTAAAAACAAGGGTGATATAAAGATACTCAGAAAATAAGCGATAATTATTAAATCACAGGATGTTTTTTATTTTAAACGTAAAAGTAAGTAAATTATATATTCGGGATGAAGTATCAACATTTTGTTATTATTATTATTGTTATGCTGGATTACAAAATAGAAGCATTTGTGTACAAATATATATGTATAAATTTTTAAAGCTACGGAATATCATTTCCTTACGAGGAACTGTCGCAACTTAGAAATACACATAATTTTTTTTTTTTTATATATATACTGTTTTATGTATGCATTTTTTTTTTCTTCTTCCTTTTTCTTAATTTTTATTTTGCAAAAACGTTTGCAGGTCAGTTTCATTTTCCCTAATGGAATAACTTGATATTATGTGTATACACACACACACACACACACACACACACACACATATATATATATATATATATATATATATATATATATATATATATGCATATAGATACAAATTTCCAAATTTAACTTTCGATAAATAACATTAAATAATTTAGAAATCCAAAGTTTACAGTATTACAGTATCTTTTTATTATTAATTACAAGAGCTATTTTTATTTATTAAGTACATTTTCTAATATCCTACTACAACAATTATAAATTCCTCAAATATTCTTTGTTTTTCACCATTAGTATGAAATTGGCCTATTTGCAGAGAATCATCCATAACGTAATATATCCCAAAATACTTCAACGTGAAATACACGACAAAATTTATTTTCATTTTTCCTTTTCCTTTTTTTAAGTTATATTTAAATGTAATTAAGATTTTTATTAATCTTTTATTTTATTTATAGATATTGTGCTGAGAAATTAAAAAAGTGTAATGACCTTCACTGCTGCTCAGGCCTTAAATGCCAATGCAGAGGTTCTAACTGCCTCTGCAGGGAAATCTGGAAATAGCAATCTTGACAGCAAATTGCCATTTTCCTTAAATCCATAATAAAGATATAATTTAGTGCAATTGATTTTGTTTGTTACTTTTTATCGAGTAGTACTAACATATTTATTACATTTGAAATTCAAAATAATATAATAAAATTTCTTCAATGCAGATTTGTCGCAGAGGTACTACAGTAGAGCCTCGCTTATCCGGTGTAATATGGACCGAAGTTACCTCCGATAATTGAAAACACAGACGACAAGTAAAAAGAGGACAAACATACTGTAAAGTTTAAAATGCACGAAAAAAAAAAAAAAAAAAATGTGAATGAAGTCAAAGAATGCACCTATTACATATTTTATCCATATTCAACCCATATTTTACCATCGCCCTAAAAATAGGACACCATGCATAAGTGGTATTTATATAAATTCTTTTGAATATTTTAATTCAAATTAAAGGCGATATATTATTTAAAGTCCAATAAATACACATGTGTCTTTATCGTTAGTTAATATTAACGTAAAGTATACTTTTTTTTATTTTTAAAATGACGATTTTTGAAGATTTACTCATTACATTTTTAACACATTATAACTTAAAAAATTTTTAAGTTCAAGAATAACGGACATATAAACTTATTCATGTAATATTCTACACTTTTGTACTGGTACAACAATTATATGAAAAAATATATGTATACATAGTCTGTTTTCCTTATATTTCCGACTGTCCTAAACCGCTGTCTTATTTTTAGGACAGTCGATTAAGCTTCTGAAAGGTTGGTAAGTTTTTTGATTTTGCGTGTATACATCGGATTTAAGATTTTATAAAGAAAAAAATATTTTTTCAATGCTTGTTACGATATGGGTTAAACGAGGTCAGTTAAAAATGCAGTACAAATACATATATAGATAAATTGTAAAATAACGAATATGTATTATAAAATTTGTCCAAAGTTATCGACACCATTTGTCAAAAGCTACAACCCCACTGTGGCAAAATATTTTCTTGACTATCTCGGTTAACCCGAAAATCGGATAATCAGGGTTCGGGTAACCGCGGCTCTACTGTAATTGCGTCTGGAGACAGGCATGCACAATTTCATTAGCAAAAACAAATCTTGAACTAAAATCGCCGTTTTCAATAAAGATATAACTTAGTGCAAATGATTTTGATTGTTATTTTTTATTGAACAGTACTAACATAATTATCACATTTAAAATATAAAATGATATATTAAAACTTTCTTCTATTCAGATTTGATGCAGTGGTACCAAATGTGCCTGCAGGTAGGCATGCAATTTTTTACCAGCAAAAACAAAATCTAGTTCCCTTAAATCATCAACAAAGACATAACTTTGTTCACACGATTTCTACATTCATGTTGAAATAATAATATATTTATTACATTTTAAACATAAAATGATGTGTTAAAACTTACATGCATTAAGATTGTAGATAAAGATTCATTTTCAGTAAGGCATGGATTATTATTATTATTATTTTATTATTATTATTTTATTATTATTACGATAAATAGAAAAAAAAAGGAAAGTCATAACGAAAAATTTTCTTTTCTTTGAATTTCCAATACAGAGATAATTTTGTGCAAACAGTATTCAGATTGTTCAGATAGTTACATCCGCGATTTAGCGACATATTTATCATATTTTAAATATTAATATTTCATTAAATATTACTTATATTCAGAAGTTAAATTTGCAAGATGAGGTTAAAAAAAAATGCAGATTATATTGAAATATATATGAAAGCAAAGAAAAAATGAAAAGAGAGGGGAAAAAAATGCAATTAATGGTGAAAAAGAAAAAAAAATCTCAAGAAATAAAAACATTATTTTATTGCCGATAAAACCAATACGGCACTAAAGATTATTATATACAGGGTGATTCCAAACCCAATGTACATATTTTTAGGGAAATAGGGCACATCATAAGAATTAAAAATTACACAGGAACCCATGACCCCAAACGTCATTTTAACCCTTTAATAACTGGATGATTTTGGTTAATTTTTAACAGTAAAATTCACAAATAGGCGTGACTTTTGTATTTGTACTTTTAACTAAATGTTTTAAGATGTCAATGTTTACATAAAAGGAGGGGATATATAGCACATCCACGTTTCCAGCGCCTAGCATTGAGGACGATTATAAAGGCTTGTGCTACATTTACCGATAGGTTAGGATATGGCCAACATCTAATCACTCGGTGTTCCCTTACCGCTTATTTTCTGTCAACCTCAAGGGTCATCAATGCACTCGTTGAATCAACACTTGTACAGAGGCTTCCATGGTTGAAAAAATGTTGTTGAAGATTATCAATATTACGTACAACGTAATTTTAGTTAAAAATGTTAAAAATTCACAAATTAATTCACAAATTATTCACAAAAGCAACGCCCAAATGCGAGTTTTACTGTTAAAATTAGGCTAAAACATCCAGTTTTTAAAGGGTTAAAAGAACGTTTTCGGCTATGAATTCCAATATAAGTTTCAATCCTTATGATAAGCCCTAACTCCCCTAAAAGTTTACACATTGGATTTTTAATCCCCGCCTATATACAGTTTATATATAACGTTATATAAAAATAATATTAGGTATATAAAAATTTACCAATATTAATAATTTCTCACAGTTTTACATCGAACTATATTCAAAGCGTTGAATATTATTAAAATAATTTAATAAGAACTATAACTTTAAAACATTGAGGAATAATTTTATTAATTATACATTCATTTAAAAATAAAATAAAGTATTTAAAAACTAAACCTATTTTTTCATTTGTTGTAAAAAATAGACGTATAATTAATTATTCAAATAATATCCTGTCATTAATAGGCTCAACTACAATTATTTTGTCTAGTCGCTCAACGGATTAAGCAAGTCATGCATTAAAGATTCAGCTTAAAACGAAGCGACACACAGCTTTACCGGATTTGAGGAAAATAAAAAATCCGACGTAGGACACAAATAAAAATTGATTTGCGGTTACGAAACACATTTACTTATTTTATTTATTTATTTACACACACTTATATTTTCAGGTAAAATCCATTTGATTATTTACAGAAACAATTTAACACTTTCCAGCATTGTGCTTATGTTGCAACAGAAACCAATAACTTGTTGTTTTTATGGCAAACAATTATCTTTAATTAAGGTTCGAAAGAATGTCTCTAAAAATCCAGATAAATGGTTTTATTTAATAATTTTTTCTTTCTGGGGAGAGGGTATTTCTCATTATTGAAAGTGATTTTATTTATACTGTAAAAAATAGCGGTGAATGTTACAGTTTATTAATCGTAAATTGTGACAGAAAATAACAGAAAAACAGAAAATAATCGTTTTCTCGTATGATCTACGGTTTACTGTAAAATACATGGCAAATAAAATGCAAAAAATGTAAATATACGGCAAATGAAGTATATATATATATATATATATATAAATACTGCTACCGTATATATTATGGCTAAAGATTGACAGTAAGATTTTCAGTTGTTTAGTCGCCAGTTCTGTTTATTTTTATTTTTATTTTTTTTGTTCAGTGTAGGTAAAAATTAAAGGTAAACTAACACATTTGAAAAAAAAAAAAAAAAAAAAAATTCTACTAAGCAAATGAAAACAAGACCTTCCGGCTTATTCGGAAGGGTAGGTTGATTTCTTTTTTCTTATCAAGTAGCCGTCATTTTGTTTCAAAATGGCGGCTACAAATTATTAATGCACTTGGTAGAAATATTGATGTAGGCTATGCATATATGGAGTTTTAAGCAAATCGGTTCATAAATACACTTTTATGTGAATTTAAAATTTTGAAGTGGCCAGCGCTAGGAAAAAAAATGGTGGGTTAAGTTGACAAATATATGAAATGTATTTGTGAGATAAGTCTACTGTACACACATAGTTCGAATTAATTCAAAATCTCAAAAGTCATTGTGCTGAAAAATTAAGTGGCTGCCACTTCGATAAAAATGGCAGAGAAAGTTGCTCATTTAAGATATCGTTGCAAATTTGAAAATAATTTTTTTTTTTGTAGAAATTCTTTCAAAGAGGCTTAGTAAGTTGATAAAATGTTAGTTTCCTGCATTTCTAGCTTGTTTTAGCATTAAAATAGTCTAATTTTTCCTTAGAAACGCATTAAAAAGATCCAGTAACGCAGGTAATGGATTTGGCGCCAAATTTGGCGACTTTTCCCCTATGGCGACTTTTTTGGCGACTTTTGGCGAGAAAATACTTATTATCGATATACCAAAGATAGACGCAATAACGTGATTGGTTCATGAGTTACGTGAATTTTCTAAATTCTTGTTGTTTGAATGATAAATCCATTTTTCAACATAGATTTGAATTGATTAAGTATTTCTAAAGTTCCAGAAAACACATCGAAGATATTTGAAGCATAGGTCCAACTGTGGTTTAAATCAGTGCCGTGTTTCAAAAGTTATTATTATGGCAAATTTTCAAGTGGCAGTTTAAGTGGCTGCGACTTGTAAAACAAAATAGCAAAACAACTTGCCCATCGAAATCATCCAGTATATTTGTACGATAAGTTCATTGTCCTGTTCTAGTTTAAATTAAATCAGTATTTCAAAAATTATCATCATAAGAAATTTTCAGGTGGCACCACTTGTAAAAAAAAGTGGAGTGAGATGCCTAGCGAATTTATCTGAGATATTTGAATGATAAATCCACTACCCAAATTTGAAGCGAATTGATTCTGTCTTACTAAAGTTACCATAATGACAAATTTTCAAGTGGCCGCCACTTGAAAATAAAATTGCGGATCAAGTTATCAAGTGAACTTATCCTAGATATTTCAACCAAAATTTCACTAACCAGCTTTTATTTGAATCAGTTTAGTATTTTAAAAGTTATCCTGATGGCATATTTTCAAGTGGCAGTGTGATTTCAAGTGGCTGGAACTTAGACGCAAGATGTCGGGACAAGTTGCCTAGTGAAAACATTCAATATAATTATATGATAATATCACAGTCAAAATTTGGTTCGATTTGATGTATTATTTCAAAAGTTATCGTGATTTTAAATTTTCAAGTGGGAGCCTGATTTCAAGTGACCCCGCTTAACTTAAGATATCTGCCGCTTTATTAAAAATGGCAGATAAAGTTCATTAATAAAGTTATTTGAGACACTAAGTAATCTATGTATACATCAAAATTTTAAAAAAAAATCGCAATACGCTTTTTACAATTTGAATTTGAAATTTTCAAGTGGTCTCCACTTGAAAACAAAATGGCGGAGCAACTTGGTTAACAAACTCATCTAAGATATTTATAAGATAAGTTAAGACACTGTTCAAATTTGGTTCGATTTGGAGTATTATTTCGGAAGTTATAGGAATTTTAGATTTTCAAGTGGTAGCCTGATTTCAAGTGGTCCCGCTTAACTTAAGATATCTGCCACTTTATTAAAAATGGCGGCTATAGTTTATTAATAAACTTCACTGAGATCCTTATGTGGTCTGTATTTACATCAAAATTCAAACAATTTCGGAATACGCTTTTTGCAATTTAAATTTGAAATTTTCACGTGGTCTCCACTTGAAAACAAAATGGCGGAGCAACTTGGTTAACAAACTCATCTAAGATATTTATAAGATAAGTTAAGACACTGTTCAAATTTGGTTCCATTTGGAGTATTATTTCGGAAGTTATCATGGTTTTAAATTTTCAAGTGGTGACCTGATTTCAAGTGGTCCCGCCCAACTTAAGATATCCGCCACTTTATTAAAAATGGCGGATAAAGTTCATTAATAAAGTTATTTGAGACACTTGTGTAATCTATGTATACATCAAAATTAAAAAAAAAATTCGGAATACGCTTTTTACAATTTGAATTTGAAATTTTCAAGTGGTCTCCACTTGAAAACAAAATGGCGGAGCAACTTGGTTAACAAACTCATCTAAGATATTTCTAAGATAAGTTAAGACACTGTTAAAATTTGGTTCCATTTGGAGTATTATTTCGGAAGTTATAGGGATTTTAAATTTTCAAGTGGTAGCCTGATTTCAAGTGGTCCCGCTTAACTTAAAATATCTGCCACTTTATTGAAAATGGCGGATAAACTTCATTAATAAACATCATTGAGACCCTTATGTGGCCTGTATTTACAACAAAATTCAAGCAAATCTTGCTTTAAATATGCTTTTTACAATGTCGGTTTGAAATTTTCAAGTGGCTGCCACTTGAAAACAAAAAGTCGGAGCAACTTGGTTAACGAACTCATCCAAGATATTTATAAGATTAGTTCACTGTCCAAATTTGGTTCGATTTCGAGTATTATTTCGGGAGTTATTGTGATGACAAAATTTTCATTATAGATAGATAGATAGATAGATATCTATATATATATAAGAGCACTTCCTTCCTGAGTGAGTGAGGGGGTGATCTATCATCGCCCAGACCAAACCCCTGGACCTAGAAACATGAAATTTTGTGACAATGTTCTTTCTATGACGTAGGAATCCATTAAGAAGTGATTTTACAAAATTAGCCCCCCAAGGGGGGAGGGGGGGCAAAACGTGATTTCACAAAATCCTTCATATCTCAAACAAAAAAACAGATATCCGTAAAATTTTTGCTTTAAAATATAGCTAATACAAATGTCAAAAAACCAATTTCTGGAATTTTCAAAATTCGTTCCCCAAGGGGGGCGGGGAGGGGGCAAAACGTGATTTCACATGCGTAAAACGTGATTTCGCATAATCCTATATATCTCAAACAAAAAAATAGATATACGTGAAATTTTTGCCCTAAAATATAGCTAATGCAAATATCTAAAAACCAATTTTTGGAATTTTAGAAATTCAGCCCCCAGGTGGGGCAGCAGGGGGGGGGGAGGGGTTAAGGGGCAAAAACAAATAGAAATACAGTTAGGGCGTTCAAAACTGATACAGATAGGTTTCAGAGGCCTGCAAGTCGAATGGGGATGTTTTTGAAAGTGTAAAGTTATTAGGAGGGCCGGGAAAAGGGGAGGGGGGAGGGCGGGAGGCAAAAAATAAAAATAGAGTTAGATCATTCAAAATTGGTACATAGAGATTTTCGATACCTACAAATCGATTGCGGATATTTTCGAATTTTTAAAATTATTGGGATGGGCGGGAAGGGGGAAGCAGAGGGGCAAAAAAAAAATAAAAATAGAGATATATCGTTCAAAACTGGTGCATAAATGTTTTGATACTTACAAATCGATTGCGGATATTTTAAAATTTGTAAAATTCTTACGGTAGACAGGAGGGGGGCGAAGGGGGAAAATAATAGAAATAAGAGTTAGAGCATTTTTGGATTTTTTTTCCGAAGGCAGTGAGAACCCTGTGCGACATTTTTCCTAATCAGATTTTGTTTCTCTTTTTTTTTTTTTCACGTGATAAAAATGAATGCAATTTTGAGAATTCAGTAATTATAGTGATTCATTTATAAATAGGGACCAGCGAAGCGGGCGTTGCCTGCTAGTATATATATATATATAGATAAACGAAGTGATTGCAATAGGTCGATTTCTAAAGAAATCAACCTAAAATGTGAGCGTCGTTGAGACTGAAAACCCTTGTCAGTAAAAAGAATGACAGTTAAATTAGTTAAAAATATTTACTATATTTCTCAAAATATCTAACATATTTAAATTTGAAAGTGACGTAACCTTAATAGCAAAATGGGTAAAATTTAACGACAAGAATTTTCCCATAACACTAAAAGAAAATTAGCGGAATTTCTAATGAAAAACTAGTATGTTGTGGCCACCACAAGACTTTCTTCTATATTTACCTATACATATTCAATCAGTAACAATATTTAAAAAAGAAAAAAAAAAAAAGTACGATTTTTTTTTTCTTTTTTTGTTAAAATGAAAAAAAATCGATAACTTTGTTTTAAATTATCACAGATTTATAGTTCAACCATTCGTTTTAAAGGTATTGACGAGACCTTTCGAAAGATACCCATCTTGAAAATTTATCCCCCCCGGGGGGGTACTTCCCCCCCCCAGGGGGGAAGCGATGCCCCCCCCATGCAGAAAATTTTTTTCCTAGTTACATGCTACTATTATCAATAATTCATATTAATTTTACAATCACAAGTTTAAAACAACCCATCTTGAAACTTTGCCCCCCCGGGTAGGAACTCCCTCCCCCGGTGGGGGGGAACCGATGCCCCCACATGCACAAAATTTTTTTCCTAGTTAACTACTACTATTATCAACCTGATCTTTCGAAAGATACCCATTGTGAAAATTTACTTTCCCGGGGGGGTACTTCCTCCCCAGGGGGGGGGAACCGATGCCCCCACATGCACAAAATTTTTTTCCTAGCTAACTACTACTATTATCAATAATTCATATTAATTTTACAATCACAAGTGTAAAAGAACTCTCTTTATGCCCATTTATACGGAATTTTGTCCTATGCTGCCATGTTAAAAATTTGCATAAAATGCGATCACAACGCCACCTATTGAGCGATTGATCCCAAAATCTAATCAGCACCAGTTTATGGCAGGGTGCAACTAAATACCAAGTTTGGTTAAATTTCATTCATTGGTTCGTGAGATACAGCGTCCACAAAAAAATGATACAGACAGACAGACAGACAGACATTTTCTAAAAACTATTAATTCGTGTTCTGCACATCCCAAAACATGTAAATCCATCAAAAAGTGGACTTCGAAAATTTTCGCGAATCCAATACTTTCTCTATATTACATATAGAAGAAAGTAAAAAATAAATAAATAAATAAATAAATCTGGTGTGAACCAACCACACGACTTCTAATACCAGTAATTACACGTATTAAATGCACTTTTTGAATATTTTGTAATCAGAAGACATAAAATGTACCTAACATAGTAAACCACTATCCAAAAAAACCACTTTTTTGGACTCAAGAGATCTGCTCCAAAGGTTGATAGCAAGGTTTCCAGTTGTTTGATCATAAATTTCGTTTTTTTTTTTTTTTTTTTTTTTTTTTTTTCTACAGTGTAGGTAAAAATTGGAGGAAAATTAACACATTTGAGACTTTTTTTTTTCTACTAAGCAAATGAAAACATTTTAGTATCCTCGAGACAGGAAACACCCGTCAGAAAAAGGAATGAGATAGAGATTAACTAGTTGAAAATAATTACTATATTACTCTAGATATCTAACATATTTAAACTTGAATGTGAGTAAATTTAACGACAAGAATTTCCCCATCCCACTAAAAGAAAATTGGTGAAAGTTCTAAAGAAAACAAACAGTGTAAAACAACCACACGACTTCCATTAACCACAATTGCACGTACTTTATGCACTTTTGGAAGATTATGTAATCATATGAGACATAAAATGTACCTAATATAGTAAACCACTATCCAAAAAAACCACTTTTTTGTACTCAAGAGACCTTAAAACATGTAAATCAGGGGAAAATTTTATATCGAATTTTTGGATCGAATACCATACTTTCATTACCTGCGATAGTCGATTAATGGAAGTAATGTAAAAATGAAAAAAAAAATAATAATGATTAAATATGTACGTTTTCCAGTTTACCCCTTTCCTTATATGCAATGAATATAAAGAAGAATCCCATTTTTGTACTTTCATTTCAATATTCTGTTTTATTTGTGCCCCAATGCCTTCTGGAAAATGTCTGAAACGTAGAAAAGATAGTTTATAGTTTATAGCTTTAATCGGAGTAAACCCTATCCTTCCGAATTACACGCTAAAATACTCGCTACGTATTGTCAGCGATTTTTTTTAAGAATTGTCCATCCACAATTATAAAGCCAGTTTAGTGAAGACTATTATAAGTATTTTAAGTTTAAATATAGTCAAAGGTATTATGATAATTTTTAAAAAATCTGTTTTGGCATTTACTTTACATTCACTTACTCTGCTAATTTTTTAAAAACTGTTTTAAATATATCCTATTTTATCTGAATGAGATACTATGCCAGACACTCCCTTCGTTTAATTATTGTACCTACTTCATACAGCACACTAGGTTCCAGAGATGTTCCATCTCAACGTCTCACTTCCACAGCATCTCAGCGCATCCTAAAGAGAATAACTGCATGAGATAGTACAATTGATTGTTACTGGGATGTATTTACTGAGACTATTTTGTATTTTCTTAAAAACACGTAAAACCTTTCCTGGCATATCTTGAGCGAAAAGGGGTACATTTACGTAAAATTCACATCCAATCCTGTTTTTGACCATGTACTTTTATTTACGGACCATGTACTTTTATTTACGTTTGGCCGGTTGGGTTTTAACGTCGCTCTAGGGTTGTGCTTTGGGTACACATCAAATGATGATCATGAGACATACCATGACAATTTTAATCCTCTCCGGAGGGAGTTATTTAAGTTTGGTATGTTATCAATGACAGTTCGTTTTCCCCTTGTAAGTGTGAATTATTTTTCTAACAACTGTAAGCAATCAATTTTCTTTCGAAATGAGAAATAATTCAAAATGTAAGCGTTGGAAAATTGAGAAAAACATTAAATTTCTCATTTAAGAAGGGTTTCATAAGCAAGTAGATAAAATCTATACAAATTTACTTAATACGGAAATCTAAACGCATATAGGGTATAACGTGAAAAATAGTATTATACCATAGAGGAACAAGAACCCATCCTACTCATTATTTATCAAGTATTATACAGTATGTACCATTAAGTATTTTGACACTTTCGAATTTAGACATTTTGTCAAATATCTAAAAAAAATACTTGAGGAATCACCTTGAAACTTTGGTGGTGTAAATAACATGTTACACCTCATGTATTTCAGCAAAAGTTGTGTCCTGAGGAGACCAGCAAGAAATTAAACGAAAGTCAAGACGTTTTGGAACACCGTGTAAAAAGTAATGCTTGAAATCCGTTTCGGCTGTAGCATTTTATTATGATGATTTTACTCATCTAAAAGAGATGAGAAGTAGAATGAACAGAATTTCAGTTCTCTCAAAATAAAAGCTGAACTATTATGGGTTTCACTCATATTTTTATTTTGATCCAATCAATGCCCAATGGTAATACAGCGTCCGCTAATTTAAAAAATATATTAATAAAACCCTTAATATCATTTTCTTTTTTTTTGAGAAGAACTAAAATTCTGTTCATTCTATCTCTCATAACTTGGAATTTACACGATATTTGTTTAGGATTTTCATATAAGTTGCGCAATGCTTTTGGCTATTAAATTATGCAAATGAAATTTTTTAAAAGCTTGCGCATGCGTAGTTAAAAATTATTTAGTTTAAATACTCACATTTTACAAGATATTTAACATTTTTGTATTCTAACTGCAGTATGCTGTGTTTTCTTAGTATGCTAAATTTCCTGAAAATAGCTTTGCACTGGGATTAATACCCTATGTGTTAGGATTAAAAAAATTTTTTTTTTCAATTATTTTAAAAACCGCTGTATCTCTTCATGAATATATACGATTACCTCATAAAATTTATACAGATAAGAAAGAAAAAAAAAAACATAATCACACACTAAAGCCAAAACGCATTTAAAGTATTACTTTTTACAGGGTGATCCAAAACCTTTTAATTTTTGTTTAATTCAATCGAAATTCAATCAAACATGGTATATAGTTGGACCTTGACCTAAACTGGTGCTGACTACATTTGGGATTCAATCGTGCAACCGGTGGTGCTGTCATCTCTCTCTCTCTCTCTCTCTCTTTTTTTTTTTTTTTTTTTTTTTTTTTTGTTAATAAAATTTTAACATGGCAATATATAACATCATATAGATGTACATATTGAGAGTTATTTTTAATGTATGTTTGTAAAATTTATATGAATTATTTATAATAGTCATAATAAACTAGGAAATTTTTTCCACTCGGAGAAGTTCCCCTCCCCTTTCCAGGGAGCGTAAATTTTCAGTATGGGCATTTTTCGAAAGAATTCATCAACACGATTGAAGTGAAGGGCTTATCTGTGGTAATTTAAAACAAAGTTATCAATTTTTATCTTTAACGAAATAAAGAAATAAATAACAAATGCACTTTTTCTGATGATGACACAAAATTGACTTTCTTTCAGCATGTAGTGTTATATTAAAACCCGAATAAACTACTACGTCAGAAACGCCAAAGAAATATATTTGAGATGCATACAGCTGTTTTGGTAGCCTTAAGCGTACCGTCTTCAGGGCAAAAAGAATTCTGAATCTGGAGAAGTGCTCGTATATATAGGAGAGGGACCGAATTTAGTTCAACCAATAGGATTACGGAAAAGGTGGGGAATGTGGCAAATAGGAAATTAGAAATGTTAGCTGTGTAAACAGTAGAAAAATTAAGAAAATGAGGACTGAATGTAAAATTTCCTACAATCAGACAAATACAGAACAGAGAAATCACAATATTGAATCGAATACACGAAATCAATCTCAAATATTTTGCTTTGGCGTTTCTGACGTAGTAGTTTATTCGGGTTTTAATATTTCAACGCAGAGTCTCCTGTTATTATTTAGTGTTATACTAATCTGTGATAAAAATCGTCTGCATTCATCATAGAAAATAATTTTAATGAATATTCTATATATAAAATAAAGTTGATTGTTTGTTTGCCCGGATTTTTGGTTCGCTATGCAAATCTATACCATTTAATAGACAGCTACGGAAAGTGGCGCACTCATTACTCAGGAAGAAATCTAGCTAACGCCGTATTTTTTAGCTCATTCGGATAATTTGAATACAAATATAATAAATAAAAATTCCATTTTAACTTTAGAAGGGATTAAAAAGAAAGAAATATTTGATGCTAAAATAGAGAAATGAAATACACTTTTACTTATTACTTTCTCTTACCCATAAGGTAGAGAAAGTATTGTTTTTGGCTCAAATTTTCGAACGCGAGATTTTGTTATATTTACACGTTTTGAGGTCCCCTGAATACGAAAATCATGTTTTTAGCAAATGGTCTGTGTGTATGTCTGTATGTCTGTATGTCTGTGTGTCTGTCTGTGTGTCTGTCTGTTATCAGCATATCTCAAAAACTAATTATGGCAGAAAGTTCAAACTTGGTATTCTAAATGTGTATGATATAGGGATGCTACAGTGAGCTTTTCGTTAAGATCAAGCAAATGGTTAGTGTACAGGGACAATCAAGAGAATTCTAATACATTACGTCTATGGGGGAAATTGCAGGAAAATAGAGTTTAACGTCTATAGACCGCACTAAACCAAATGAAATAAATATATATTTTTTGTAATAGAGACAGTTAACTGGGAAATTTTTTTTGAGTATGTAGGAGTCTCGCCTCCCCCCCTGGGGGGGGAAGTCCCCCCTCGAGGGGAGTAAATTTTCATGATGGGTATCTTTCAAAAGAGCTCGAAAATACCTTTAAAACGAATGGTTGAACCATCGATCTGCGATAATTTAAAACAAAGTTATCGATTTTTTTTACTTTTAACAAAAAAAAACTTAGAAAAAAAATCGTTTTTTTTTTTTTTTTTTTTTTTTTTTTGGGGGGGGGGGGAATAAAATGGACTTTTTTTGGATATTTGGTGTTAAACTACTTCTCTAATATGGAAATCGTCTGCCTTATCATAAAAGATAATTTTTTTAAATAATAATTTTAATAATTTTTTTTTTAAAAAGAGAAATATTTTTTAATAACCGAATTAAATTCTATATAAATGTAGGTGCATTAATGAAACGGGGGGTTGAGGGGGGCGGTAGCCCCCCTCACACAGAACTAATTATCATATAAAACTCTTCAGAAGCCTAATATGAATTGTTTAACATAGGTTTACATAACAGTACTCGTTATCTTACCTCTTAATCTCCAACCTGTATTTATAGTATTAAATTTCAGGGTAAGAGAAAGTCGTGTGAGTGACACACCAGATTATTTTTTATTTATTTTCCCCGGACATAAAATAAAATACTCTTTTAATATATTAACTATGGGAGTAGAGGGTTGAAAGTGGTATCATACGAAAGGTATGATTAGCCAAATTTGCAGAATACAAAAATTATTTTCTTACGATGTCAAGAAGATATTTAAAAATACTTTCATTTTCTATGCACTTTTCCGTGATCTTTTTTATTTATAATTCCTTTCATTTTAATCGTCTATGATCCTATAGCAACGGCTCGAAATTTTATACTATTGAACACACACACAAATAAAAAAAGGATTAGATTTGTAAAAGTTCTATTTATTTCCCTTATGATCTACTTTATTTCTTTCTTTCATTTCTTTTATTATTATTATTATTATTATTATTTTATAATTTACGTCTGCTGAAATTTAGAGAAATGTTAGCCGTACGGTAAATTTTATCTTTTTTCATTACAATATATCAGCTAGTGATTCAGTCTACTTTTGTGAGTTTATTTCACCGTATTTCTTTTTTATTTGTCTGGCAACAAAAGTGAGTATAATTTCATTTATTTTCAAATTGCTGTGTGTAGACATATTGTTTCGATATTAAAAGTGTTTTTTGCTGTTGAAATGTCCAGCCGTAAAACTTTAATCAGTCGCGTTGAGACAAATTGAGTTAAATAGACAGAGAAGTTCATACGGATATGTATAATCATGTAAATACAAATGCTAATAATGATTTTTTTTCTTTTTTTTTTTTTTTTTTTCTTTTAAAAGCAGATTTAATTGCTGCGAATATTGTTTACAAGGAAATGTTGAATTTCTGTATTTATTATTCAAACTAGTATATAACCCCGTCATAAATGACGGAATGTGAAATCAATGAACGCAGTGAATCAACGAAGGCTTTGCCTGCTTCGCTGGCCACTATATTTAAAGGAAACTCTTTTATATCGCTTTATTAAAAGAAAAAAAAAATCATGAAATTGATCAAAAGCTCGCTTCCTGTCCCCGCTGCCTTCGGCAGCAACCCACGTTGATAGGCATTCAATTTCAATCAGCATAATATCTCATATTGGTCTTCTCACATATCAGGCTTTGTTGGATTATACGCAATGAAACCTGACATGTAGTCTAGACCTCTCAAAAATTGTAAAACTGTCGAAAACCGGAAGTCGACAATTTTTACTAATCCAATACTTTCTTCGATTGAATATAGAAAAAAAAAATAAATAAATAAATAAAATGTAATTACTGATTGTATTGAGTTTAAAAAAAAAAAAAAAAAAAAAAATATATTTAATAATAATGTTTGAACATTTATGTGAGTTGTGAACTTCAAGATTGCAAAAATATGCTTCATTTTCAGTGTTAGTAGTTCATTGTTTAATGTATATGTATCTTTATTTATTGCTTTTGTTCAACGTGAATGTTTATTATAATTTGGGTAGCAGGGATATATGATTTGCAATTGAACACGATTTGACCATTTTTAGAAAATGTCTGTCTGTGTGTGTGTGTGACAAAATTTTGTGGGAACTATATCTCAGGAACTACTGCACAGAATTTCATACAAATTGGTATGTAAATGCACCTTGACATAAATTAGTGCCTATCAACTTTTGGTGAAAAATTGTCTTACAGGTTGTGTTGCCATCCTGCTTTTTCTAAATTTTTAACATGGTGATGTAGGACAAAATTTTGCATAAATGTGCATAAAGAAAATTATTTTTTAATAATCATTATTAAATTTACAAGAATTATTTATAATAGAGATAGTCAACTGAGAAAATTTTTTTGTATGTGTAGGAGCCTTCCCCCTCCCCCTTGGGGGGGAAGTCCCCCCTCGAGGGGAGTAAATTTTCAAGATGGGTATTTTTCGAAAGGTCTCGTCAATACCTTTAAAACGAATGGTTGAACTATAAATCTGCGATAATTTAAAACAAAGTTATCGATTTTTTTTACCTTTAACAACAAAAAGAAAAAAAAATCGTATTTTTTTTTTTTTTTTAATATGGAGGACTTTTTTTTTATATTTAGTGTTATACTACTTCCCTAATATGGAAATCGTCTGCATTATCATGAAAGATAATTTTTTAGATAATAATTTTAATAAGTTATTTTTACTGAGTGAATTTGTATAGGAAAATATAGAAGAAAGTCATGTGGTGGCCACAACATACTAGTTTTATATAGGAATTTTTGCTAGTGTTCGGACACTTTTGTTACTGACTGTACATGTATTTTATTGAAATGATAAAAGCTATTTGTTTTCGCTGATATGTTTTACCGGTTAAAAAAAGTAGGCTATCAACGAAAATTAATTTTGCCCAAAATAAAAAGTTGCCAGCTTGATTTCTTACTCATCAAAACCCCTCGTCTTTGGTTTTCACTTCACATTAAGTCAAATTTTATAATATTTCATCATAAGATTTTTAAATTTGAGAACACATTCTTTCTGTGCGTGAACTTCAGCGAATAGGGAAAAAAGATATCAATTCAAAATTGTACTTGAACTTTGTATTTAAGCATTTATAAATTGTAAAACAAACAAACACATATTTAGGTAGAGTCAGCGAGAACTGTTTATTTGATTTAATATGGTTTAGTTAACTATAAGCTGCATTACTGATAATTCACTACCAGTGTTTTATAGTCATTCTTCTTAGTATATTTTATTAAAAATTCGTGACAATTCAGAATTGCCGAAGACCATACTTTTTTTTTTTTTGCTATTATTCATAAGCAGCATTTTTTGCAATATGTTTAAGCACTTTAAAAAAAAGCATAGATTTCTACACAAAAATAGTGGTGGAAAAAATGCAGGTGGTGGCAACCCTGCATATTTGGAAATAAAAGCATGAGCAATGACAAACAAATTAAACTGCTGTACATATTTCAACTGCTTTGGGAAATTCAAAAAATAAACTTTCACTCAATACACCATAAAAGTATATAAACATAAAAAAAATTTGTGTTAAGTTTTATTTGTATAAGGGAAAAAAGAGAATTTTTTGGAGGGGGCGACACGCCCCCTGAAAATTTTCAGTGGTGGTGCATGCTTCAGTGCCAATGCATGTTAAAGTAAATATTGTGAAAATGTAATGAAAGTATTTAGCCATTGTCTTGTGTACATGCATAAAACTGATCCATACCTATTTAAAAAATGATGTACCTGTAAGTATAGAACATACAGATTATATTATTATATAAAGAAATTTTGTTGTTAAATTTGATTATACAGGGTTCATAATCAAATATGAGAAAAAAATTCCCTGAGTTTTCCAAACAATTTTAAAGAAAATATTAGCAATATATTACAAGAAACACGCCTCTAGAGAGGCGAAAATACTTCTAATTCCATTGTATGATGTCATACTACTGCCGATCATGACATTAATTTACATTTAAATCATTGCTCACATGCGTATATTCTCAATACTTAATCATTTGATTCAATATGGAGGCTAAACAAGGAAATTATATTATGAGAGGAAGGAAATTGTCGTTTTTCCAGGTTTTATGATCAATTTTCCCTGATTATTTTTTTAAACAAAATCCAAATTTTCTGAGTATTTCAGGTTTTTCCTAATGATGTATGAATCCTGTTAAAAATATTTGTATTTATCTAAGAGATAAAAATAAATAAATAAAAACTTCTTTATTTAATGAATAAATTTTTTAAATATATAACATTGCATGACTCTATAGGCCTATTTAAAGCTATCAATTAACCTTGCTGTGGTAAATGTTCTCATAAAAAAATATAACTATAAAACAATTGATTTGATACAATAATAATTAGTAATAACTGCCAGAATTGCATTTTATGTTTAATGAAAAACTTATAACCAGTAACAGTGAAATCTCAATAAAAGATATTTTAATAAATATCATCCATTAGAATTTTTGAAAATGTGTTAAAGAGAGTCTAAAACTTAATTTTTATCTCTTAACCAAAACGCCAATAATATGTACTATGTACGGTATACACACTATCAAAAGAAAAGGTTATTTAAGTATATATATATATATATATATATATATAATTTAAATAATTTAATTCCTTTCTCTCTTAATTCCTCTTTAATTCCCCATCTCCAAGAATCTCTTAATCCTGAAAATCGCTTTTCACAAACTAAATTCATGGCAGCTTTTCATAATATGCGTTTTAAGAGTTCATAGGAAAAATGAAAATTTTTTCAGAACTAGGTAACGAACATATTTCTATCTTAATGACATAGCTCCGTTTCTTTCTATCCTCACTTGCAACATTTAATTTACATTTGTTATTGTTTGTTGGACGGAGGTTTGTTGTTCTTTTCATATCAGTGCGGAAGACGCTTGTGCAACTTGCTTAAAGTGTTTAGGCGCATGCGTAAAGTGACGTACTACCAGCTTATCTAAAGAACCAATCAGAGGAAAAAAGTTCCCTTGTTACTGGTCTAAGTTTAATCGCCTGTGATAAATGGTAACCCTTGAGAAGGTCCAAGATGAGTCGTGTGACATGGTCTCCTTGCACCTGCGTATTCGATGGTTCCCTTGGTAACAGCTTATTTTCAGTAAATTTCTATGGCAACGGTTTAGAGATTATACTTCGCATAAGTCATAAACGCCAATGTTTGTGTTTACTTACGTAGTTTAATATTCTTTTGTTCTAAATCATTTTGATTTTGATTTTACTTCTCTTTTATTTCGTGTCGTTGAACTTTAACCGACAAAATGCTTAAAAATAGTTGAAAAATTATTATTTGTTGTTAAATTTAGCTCGTTAAAAGTTTATATTTTCTTTTATAAACACTTTAAACTTTGTTCGGAAACGATGAAAAAAAAAATGGTATTTTATTATTTATTAAAATGTGAAATACGTGTAAAATTAATTTAAAAACAATTTATTTCAGTCATAGGACTGTCATGTTCCCTAATAATAATGATAATTTGTCGAAATGATATTTTAAATGCCAAAATAGCGATAAAGGGCCAAACATAGAAACCTATTCGAGCATGCCACGTGATTCATCTTGAACCACGGAAAGTTAATCCTTCATCCATTGAATCAGCACTCTAATTTATATATCTCCTTGAAAATAATAACCTGGCAATAACTTCAAATTTGGACCAACGAGATATATATATTAGAGTGCTGATTCAATGGATGAAGGATTAGCTTTCCTTGGTTCAAGATGAATCACGTGACATGCTCCAATAGGTTGCTGTGTTTGGCCCTTTATCGCTATTTTGGCATTTAAAATATCAGTTCGACAAATTATCATTATTATTAGGTAACATGATAGTCCTATGACCGAAATAAATTGTTTTTAAAATAATTTTACACATATTTCACATTTTAATAAATAATAAAATACCTTTTTTTTCATCGTTTCCCAACAAGTTTAAAAGTGTTTATAAAAGAAAATTTAAACTTTTAAAGAGCTAAATTTAACAACAAATAATAACTTTTCAACTATTTTTAAGCATTTTGTCGGTTAAAGTTCAACTACACGAAATATAAAAGAAGTAAAATCAAAATCAAAATGATTTAGAACCAAAGAATACTAAACTGCATAAGTAAACAAAAACATTGGCTTTTATGATTTATGCGAAGAACAATCTCCAAACCGTTGCCATAGAAATTTACTGAAAATAAGCTGTTACCAAGGGAACTACCGAATACGCAGGTGCAATGAGAGCATGTCACATGACTCATCTGGGACCTTCTCGAGGATTACCATTTATCACTCTACTTTATATATCTCGTTGATTTGGACATTTAAATTTATAATTGTTGCCAAAAAACTTTACCAGTCATTTATTTATTTATTTTTTTATTTATTTTTTTTAGCATAAAATGAAATATGCTTTTACGCGAAAAATAAAAAAATATAAAATATTAGAAAACCCATGCGAAACTTTCGCACTTTATTTCTTTTCTTATTTACTTTTAAAATTTGAAACTCATAAACCTTAAGCCAAATTTCCCACTTAATTTCAATTCCCTAGAAGCCAAATTATTATGAAAAACAAATTAATATTGTGAGATGAAATGCTAATGATAGTCAAACAAATATCATTCACGAAAGACTTAAAAATAAAATTTTTATCGAGAATGTTTATCGACCTAATTTACATAGTTCGTGAGACAGGGCAGATTTAGTATAAGACCCTCTTGGCGATTTTTAAATTTTTGTCACCATGTTGGCGATACATTTTTATTAATTAATTAATTTATTTTTGCATAATTTTGTGTTAAAAAAACCTTGTACCTATTTTGATTATGCTTTTTATTGTTGCGTTTTTTAGTCAATTTATGACAAAAGTTCATATGAGGTTAGATCATTAAAATATTGCTAGATTTAAAATGACGCTCTCAAAAGTTGTAAAAATGCAACCTTTAAAAATACAGTTTTTCTATAAAATGATCTCATTGTGCAAATGTCGTCATTTTTTATTAGATCACTGAACTGAGCCCGCTTACTTAAATATTGCTTATGTATTATTTTTTTATCCTCGCGTATTTTATTGAGTCACTATCGTATCGTTTCTAAAAAAATAATCTTAACTGGACCACGTTAGAGAAATATTATATAGATTAAATTTGCTCATGCATATGAAAATATGAAAATAGAGTTAAAAAAAACAAAAACAAAAAAAAACGACCATGACCTTTTTTATAATACTTCAATTTTAGATTTGTTTGATTTTTGTTTTGTTTATAGTTTTGTTTAAGCGTTTTTGGCACGGATGAATCGCGCTTGGCATGGAAGCTAATTCTTTGATAATCCTGGGTAATATTTTAAAATTTTGATGCTGAAATAGGTCGGACATTTTTCGCCAAGAACTCTCCTTTTGAAAAAGTCACTTTAAGCCAAGTTAGCGCATCAAAAATATAAATGAATTATAAAATATTGAAAAACAAAAAGAAAGAAAAGGAAAGGAAAAAGAAAAGAAAGAAAGAAAAAAAAATAATCACATTAATTAAGTATTTTTTTCTAAAGTGATGATAAAAGTTCAAAAGTCGACAAGGGGAGCTATATTAAGGCTGTACTATGATCAGATTTACATATTTTTTTTTCTGTATGCCAACTACTATTAACTAACTCAACTACTATTATAACCACAAAAAAATAATTGTCTCATGCGATAGACGTAGCCGATCGTAGCATATTGTAATATTATATTTGGCGTAAAATTGTTGTCATTTTATAGTTGATCGAATAAATTAAATAAATGTAGAAAATAACGTGAAAGAAAATATGTGCACCACGTATCGTGTTGTTCATATGTAACTGGGGTTTAAATATAAAATTGCTACTTCAATTTTTTCGATACTGTCCGTTTCGAAACTATCTTCTGATAAGCACCCAAATGGAAGTACATTGGTAAGCTATTGTAACAGGCACCCGAGAGCCTGGGAATGAACAGGTGGCACTGCTACACAGCGATTTCCGCAATTTGAGGAAAGTCTATATCTCAAGAACTACTGCACAGAATTGCATATAAATTTGTATGTAGGTGCCCTTTAATATATATTAGTGCCTGTCAACTTTTGGTGTAAACTGCTCAACAAGTGGTGCTGCTACTCAGCGATTTCTCCAATTACAAGGAAAGCTATATCTCAGGTTCTATTGTGTATCATCAAACAAAACTTAATATGTGAGAAGGCGATTATGAGACATTATGCTGACTCAGTTTGAATGCTTGTTGGCCAATAGGTGGCGCTGCTATACTGCAAATTTCCTCGATAACAGGATGGCTGTATCTCAACTTCTATGCCATATAACTGTACGAACCATGATATGCGAGATAACCATTATAAAAGCACATTGTTTAAGAAGTTATTTACAGACGATAATACTGTCTCTCTTTGGATATTTTGTATTAGATTTCCCTAAGATGAAAATTATTTGCATATGCATTCATCACGTTAAACTTTTTAATAATAGTTTTACTAAATTATTCGCACTTAGTGAATTTGACCGAAAAATATAGAAGAATGTCTTGTAGTGGCCACAACATACTAGTTTTTTTTTTTTTTTTTTTTTTTTTTTTCTTTTTATAATTTACCAACTGTGTGACAATGAAAATTTACTTTATTTTATATCATGTTATATCATTTTACCTTGTTTTGCATCACTTTTAGATGAATAAGTAATGTTGATTTATTTTTCGGGTCGCAAAAAATTCTCTGTTGCGGGCTAGGGTCGGTTTTCGGGTTGATGAAATTTTTTTTTTCGGGCAGGACTGTAGCACCAACTAAACTGATGTAATATTATACCTGAGATTCAATCTAAAATAACTTCAGCGTTGCTTCATACTATGTCTTATAATACGACTTGCACAATTTATTTTTTAAACTTCTTTCTAACAACTACATGACTTCCACCTTCCAGTATCGACTATTATCAGAGGCAAACCAAAAGGTGTGCGGTCGTACGGGGCTCTCGCTCGATGCACAAATGAAAGGGCGCTAAAATGATGAAAATTTTCTCGGGACTTTTTTATTTACAATTTTGAGAAGCTTTTTTTTCTTTTTTTTTTTCTTTAAAAAAAAAAGCTATATCAAATGTTTGCCTACAAATCGTAATCACAGTATTCTCTCTTATTTACACTACAAAGAGAAGATGAAACCGAAACACCCACTATCCCCCCCCCCCCCCCGAATTCCTTATCTTCCTGTTTTCGAAACACTCATGGATTTTCTCTTTGGCAGTTTTATGATTTCTTCTGATTATCTCACACTCACCCCGAGGTGACTATCATCAATTGCAGGAGGCGCAGACAGGGACTAGCGTAAATTTTCTGTGCCTTTCATTGTCGTGCTGAATCTTCATAGAAGAGAGAGCATTTTCAAAGCGCTCCCCATCAATTACACGCCCCTGTTTTCGAGCTCGCGTATATGGCTTGCCAGGATAATATGTAAGCAGCAAATTTGGAAATGGGTTCATTTGGAAATAATGACCGCTAAGGGGGGCGAAGGCTGTCTAGTTTAATAGAAAATGTTGAGGTGTCCTGAATGGGTTTTCTTTTGTATCTCAGCTACTAATTAAAATAATTTCATAAGTAATACATCATTTGAAAACTTTGTTGAGTTGGAATCGAACAGTAGCTTATGGAAATTTCTACCGCCAGATGGTGCTGTAATATTTAAAAATTTTAAATTCTAATTATGATTAAATTATTTTTAATACATCATTCTAAAGATATTTTAAAGTTCTTTTATATTATCGAAAGTGGAGTTCGAGATTTCACCTGATTTACACGTTTTGAGGTTTCCTGAATTGGTTTTCTTTTGTATCTCAGCTACTAATTAAAATAATTTCATAAGTAATGTACATCATTAGAAAGCTTTGTTGATTTGGAATTGAACAGTAGCTTACAGAAATTTATGCCGCCAGATGGCGCTGTAATATTTAAAAATTTCAATATTTCAAATTCTAATTATGATTAAATTATTTTTAATATATCATTCGAAAGATATTTTAAAGTTCTTTTATATTATCAAAAGTGGAATTCAAGATTTCACCTGATTTACACGTTTTGAGATGTCCTGAATCGGTTTTCTTTTGTATCTCAGCTACTAATTAAAATAATTTCATAAGTAATACATCATTAGAAAGCTTTGTTGATTTGGAATCGAACAGTAGCTTACAGAAATTTATACCACCAGATGGCGCTGTAATATTTAAAAATTTCAATATTTCAAATTCTAATTATGATTAAATTATTTTTAATACATCAATCGAAAGATATTTGAAAGTTCTTTTATATTATCTAAAGTGGAATTCGACATTTCACCTCATTTGCACGTTTTGAGGTGTCCTGAATCAGTTTCCTTTTGTATCTCAGCTACTAATTAAAATAATTTCATAAGTAATCAATATTTTTACCTAATATAAGGCTTAGTTCATTTAATATGGGTAGCTACAAATATTGTGCCGAACAGGGTTTAACCTGGCAAAAAAATTAATTTAGCATTTTAGCAAAAATAGGCAAGCACTATTTTAGCTTTTTCAAAAGTTAATTCTTTGGATACCATTGATTTTTTTTTTACTTAGCTTTGTTATCCTCAGTTTTATTTTCTATTCTTTTGTTCATTGATGATTTTAACCAAGCATCCATATTAGTGACTTTAAAAATATGAAGCAGGGAAACTATGTTTTGATTTTAACAATAGAAAAAGAGGTACTCATATATGTGTAAAATGAAAAAGCAATTGAAAAATTAAGTAAAGTGTAGTGGTAGATAATTGTGAAATACTAGTGCTAAGAATGCTTCTATGAATCAAATTCTGAATTCTGACATACTTTTAAATATTTTTGTATTTTAATTCATTCATTAAAAATAAATCCAAATTACTACGTAAATAATCATTCCCAAAAATTTCAGTACTTTCGTAGTTTTTGCCTGCAAATATTAAAAAAAAAAAAAAAAAAAAAAAAAATCTGAGTTATTATAGAGATGTTTTATACAGTTATCCAGTTTTAGCTTTTTAGCGAAATTCTGACCAACATGTTTTAGCAAAATGTGATACCTTTTAGCAAAATGCTAAAAAAACTAATGGCAGTTTAAACCCTGGTGCCGAATCATATAATAGAGATCATAAACACTTCTTTACAACCTAAAAATAATTTGAAAATAATAATCTAATAGCTCGACAATACAATTCACAAGTTACTTAGTTTTCACTTCTATCGGCAGTCCTCAAAGACTGCTTTTAGTTTTTTTTGTTTTCTATGAATACATGAGATTTTTTAGAAGAAAGTATGTATATATATATATATATATATATATCTGCATAACTTATGATCACTAAATTGCAGTCACCTTCTTTCGAGATTGGGGGGAGTAGACAAAACAAGTAGTTGTTAGGGGGAGGGAGGGGCTGATATGGATACTTGCACGGGTGTCAAAATTCTGTTGGACCGCCCCTGACTGTTATAAAGTATTTTGGAAGTAATATGGTCAGAAGACATAAATGACACCACCAAGGCTATAAAATTAATACAGAACTCATAGCAGTAATCATTTAAAATATTTCTCTACCTATTAAATAATTAGTTTAATAAGAAGAAAATTCTGTTTCATTTACTTGTGGTATGAATTTATGTACCAACTTTCCAGCCTTGTAATCAATCACTTGCCTAACAATTTTTCTGTGATAGAAAAATATTACATATGTCTTAAGGCATACAAAAGATAATTTATACAGGAAGTTTAAAGAAAATTAGAAGAGCAAATTTTTTGGGAACAATAATTTCTGATATCTAAAATTGACCAATCTTATGCTACCTATAAATTTTTCTGTGGTAACCAAGTAATGCAGGAAAAAACAAGGGTCACATTAGAGGCAATCCCATTATATTAAAATAAAAAGGATTACACCAAAATTGAGTAAGTCTTTATCAAATTTTTCTTAACTCTAAATATTTGTTAAGAGAATATACAAAGAAGTGTGTTTTTTATTTAAAAACAGCTAAAAAGTGTGGAAGCTAAATGCAATTATATATGAAATAATTTTGGCAAATTAAACAAACACTGTCAAAATGAAAAAATGTTCAAGATGACATAGACTTCATAAAATTAAAAAAAATAAAAATTCAGGTATTGGGAGGGAAAAAAAAAGTACTTTTCCATTTCACTCATCAAAATGATACAACAGACACTTGTCTTTAAGCACCTAAGAAAGTAATTGTTTCAAAACACTTGGAGTAATAATAAGAAAATTAAGGAAACTATTATTTATTAAGTTTTTTTTAAATATTTTAAGAAGCAAAGTTTCTGAAATTTTGCTTAAAGCTAAATACAACATTTATTTTATCATATGCATAATTACGGATGTAAATTAACTTTAAATTAAAAAATAAATAAACCTAAGTTACAAATTAAATAATAATCCATTAATGCATCACTGTCGCCAATAAAGTTTTGCTTGGCTAGATTTGCACCAGCAAAATGGAAAAGCACAAAAAAAAAAAAAAAAAAAAAAAAAAAAAAAAACCTGAGTAGTAGATGATAAAACTTTATGTTTTATCTTGCACTGCTTCTTTAAAAAAAAAAAAAAAATAAATAAATAAAGTAAAAATAAATAAAAAGTTTCCGTTTCTGTACAAACTTGATATGAAAAACTAAGTAAGACATACTGCACTTAGTTTTACTTTAATAATGCATGCATTTGTTAGTCAGATAAGTTATGCTTGCTATTATAACAATCATATACTTATTCCAATTAAGCCATTCACTAAGACCAAAAAAAAAAAAAATCGCCAACGTCTACGAACGGATTTTGTCTCCAATATTTAATTTTATAAAACATCTGTGCTGTACTAAACTAAATACTCAGGAAATTTCTAGAACTATAGCATACTCAAGGTTTAAGGTATTAAATTTAAGATAAACATACACAAATATAAGAAAAAAACGAAGCTTCCCGTAACAAAAATAGATATTTTGAAGCATGTATCTGAGCAGTTTTAAAGTACCATATTATCAAGAATAAATTATCAAAACGAAATCATAAATTTATTTTTGTGTTATTTTTCGTTTGTTTAACATCAGTTTTGGATTAGATTACTTCTAATCATAGACTGACTTGTGGTTGGGGGATTTCTTTGAGAATTGACTAACTTGGATAAATTACATTATCATACTGACGATGTTTATGTTTACATTTTACACACAACGAGATATTGTTTACATACCGCAGCGCGATAGGGATTCGTTGATCATAATCCAAGACGCATGCGTGAAATGACGAAATTCTCGTCAGCACTACGTAATTTGAAGAACCAATCAGAGGAAAAAAGTGTCCCTGTTACTGTTCTAAGTTTAATCGCCTGTCCATTTATCACTCTACTTTATATAGCTCGTTCATTATTTTCATATTTTAATTAATTTTAAAAAATCTAATCAAAATTTCATTGCAAATGAGGTACCAAATGAAAGGTTTTTTTTTTTTTTTTTCCTTTTTTCTGAATCCGTCGGACTAAACAGCTTATCGATCGGACAATTAGATTTTTTAAAATTAACTAAAGTATGGAAATTAGGTCGCAACTTGCTGTATAGATGAGTACGAATCGGAATCGTCATCTCACTTGCAAACTATATCTATAAAGATGCTTACTTTAAAAAACTAGTCAAGTTTCGACCACAGGGCGATACTAATATTTTTAATTTCACGTGAATAATAATGAAAATTAGAGAAAAAAAAATGTTACGCTGCGGAAGTTGTTGCATTTTTTAAAATCAGGAAATCACCTGTGGATAAATATTTTCATCGAGATATTTGGCAATAGTTTAAAATTTGGCTTCAGTTAAGTAGTACTTTTCTTTTCTACAGTGAAACAATATTTTACATTTTTATTGACACTTTATATCTAATTTATGAGATTGCCTCATATTCTCAGTTTAATTGTAAATAGTAATAATTTGGATTTTGTTAAGAATTTTTATTTATTTTTTTTTTTTTTAATGGTACAGCTTTATTATCGGACCCCTTTTGCAAAATTTGAAATTTGGCATTGAAGTAGCTCGGACGCTTCTTGCTAAGAGCTTTGGTTACGCAATTGCGATAGTCGTTTCAATTCATCACAAAATTTATAAAAAATAATTAAAGTAATAAAAAAAAATAATAATAATAGTAAATAATAATAAATAAATAATTAGCATTTGTATTTATTTATTCATTTACTTATAATATTTTCTAATAAAGACTTCTGGAAATGTTCATGCATTTTTCTTTCCTTTTTTACTTTCGTTTAGTTCTTTCATTGGAAAATGCCGGGTCAACATGCTAGTAATATAATAAATAATTCGTACTATAGGAATATGCAGAAGATTATGCAGAAGAAAGTCCTGTGGTGGCCACAACATACTAGATTTTGGGAAACATTAAATTGTTATTTTTAACTGTATGCCTAAGAATTTATCTGTATTAGTAAATAATTCCTTTCATCGCAAATATATTTCATCAAAAAATATACTTCAATAAATAATAACACAATAATAAATAACATTACAAATTTATTTAAAAAAGAGAAAAGAAAGAAAGAAAGACAAGCTTAATGCTTTTAACCGTTTATTTTTGAGGAACACTCAAACATAAACTGTTAAAGCACTAAGTTTGTCTTTCTTTCTTACAGTACATATTAGAGTTTTGAGAAACACTCACACATTTGAATGCTTAACACGCAAAACATATAATTTAATAAACATTTTTCTTATTGACACATACCAGATATAAATCACAATAAAAATATGTTTCAAGAAGATTGTAACTTTTTCTTTTTCCATAAAATATATTTAATTATTATTTAAAATATGCAAATTTAGATTTAAATAAAACATGTTAAAGAAAATAAGTTCTTTTACTACCAAAGGTGTATATATATATATATATATATATATACACACACATATATATATATATATATATATATATATATATATATATATATATATATATATATATATATAAACGTTTATGTACAATTACATATAAGATTAAAAGTGTTATATGTAAAAACTACATGTGAAAACTACATCGTGAAACGTAAAATTTTAACTTAAATGAATGCATAATTAAAGGACCCTTAGATATGGACAGATTTTTAATATAGGCAGTTTAACAAATCTGCTTTGTTTAGAAAAGGGATAAAGAGAAAGAAGAGAGACATTTTTTTCTTTTTCCAGGCAGAAAAAAAGGAGAGAGAGAGAGAGAGAGAGAGAGAGAGAGAGAGAGACAGAGAGAGAGAGAGGAAAATATTTTTAGGAACATAGGAAAATATTTTTATAAATTTTAATTATATTTAAATATTCTTTTGTATTGAGTTTCTTAATTCAAACAATACCTAAACTGTTGTTCAAAAAAGGTTACCAAATGAGTTTCGATATGACAGTTCGAATATAATACCTTTGCATTAAAAGAGCAGCTTATGACACACATGAAGCTCTTGATAGTTTTGCTTGACTAAAATTATTATATACTAAAAGGGTTTTATTTCTAACAATATAACTACATCAACAATTATTCAATTAACTTCTCAAGTAACCAAAATGATTAGACATCGGCGATAAAACTAAACATTTGGCATCTAAAAATTATAAAAACTAGGATCATAGTAAAATAAGATAATTTATTTCAAATCACTCGATTGATGTATACTTTTCCGTTTGAGGAAAACTACTTTGCAAATCAGTTTTTTAATTTTTTTTTTTTTTTTTTTTTTTTTTTTTTTTTTTTTTCACAGGCGCAAGATAATTCGCGAAATTATGTTCAAAATGTTAGTTAAATTCAGGCTACTTTAATATTATAATATAAATTACAATAATAAATTAAATAAATAAATAATTTTTTTATAGTAATAATGTAAATAACACTTAATTGACGTCGAATAAATCTACAAATATATCATTTATAAATTTATTACATGATATATTACAAATAATGTATATATAAAACAAATTATTATATTAATAATATATTTAATAATAAATTCAACAATTATATTATTTATATGTTTATTTTATTATTTATTACAAATATTTTATTAAAGAGTTGTGTGTGTGTGTGAGGGGGGGGGGGACAAATGGTATGGTCCTCAGAGAGCACTACTGTTGTATATCACTGCATGTATAAGACGCCAAATGCGTTGAATACTATAGTGGTCCTCAAACAGAAAGTACAGGCTATTGAATATTAGTCAGGAAGATTAAGGTCTTCTTGAGTATAATCATAAAAAAAATAAGAGCAGTGCGCTTTAAATGAGTGTATCTTTCATTATCCGGTTTAAAAAGGCTCTCACAGAGGGCACGCATCCAAAGCTAAAGAACTTCGCAAAATAAATTGACCTTAACACCAAAACCATTATTATCAAGGGCAAATGTAAACTTGTCTTGTACTTTCAAAAGCTGAAGGCAGACTGACGGACTCTTACTCTCCATTTTCATCTTACAAGGAGAAGTCACGACAAAGAAGTTTCAGCTCGGGACGATCTTGGGTATAATTGTAGTATACTATGCAGGTAACAATATATTAAACAGTAGCGCGCACTAGCCAAACAACTTTGAGAGAAAAAAAAAAACTTTTAAACTTTCAGTAGTTTTTTAAGTATGAGTTATATCGCGAAGAGTGAAAGTTTCAGTGGCGTACTTGATAACGGGAGCACCTACTGTCTAGAAATTTCTGGTTCGTGACTAACTAAAGTTACTCATTTTTTATTTATTTATTTATTTATTTATCTATACATTTCATTTCATTTTATTTTATAATTGAAGCAAAGTTAAAATTCATTTTTAAGTTACATAAAAATTATAAATCTTACGAATACAAATATATATTTATGATGCAGACATTTTATTTTAATTCTCAAAAAAAAAAAAAAAAAAAAAAAAATAATAATAATAATAATAATAATAATAATAATAACTTTTGAAAAATTGCATTTAATTATTTAGAAGATTAAATTTTACAATCGGCAATCCGTTACTTTAACAACAACAATGACAATAATAATTATAATAATAAATAAAAAGATAAACAAATAAAACGCTGAATAACACATATAGAAGTAAAAGAAAAACAAAGAAGATGGAAGTGTAAGAAAAAAGAGTTAGCCGATGTACAATACTATTTAAATCGTGTTTTTGTATTTTGTTTGCATTGGCGCTAATAGGTATGGGCAAGAGTGGGTAGGTGGGATTACACTTCCCTAAATATTTAAAAGGCATTTTTCTTTTCTTTATCTCTCCCATTTTTGGGAGAAAGAAAAAGAATACAAATAGTTTTTAACACATTCAATATTACAAGATATTGTTTATTCTGTGCCTATAGCAAGATTTTCCTCTAAAGTAACAGTTCATTTTTTTAAATATGTAATGAAAAGACATATTTTTTGTTACGTGTTTCCTTATTATACAGTGTTTTGTGAAAATAGTATCAATTGATAAATGTCAGTTCATAAAGGCTTTCCTAGTGTATCAGAAAAAGTGGAAAAAGAAATTATTGATGAATCAAAAATTTAAATTTAGGCATGGAAATCTGCCATATATATCAAATACTTTGCCTGGAATAGTTTAATAAAACTGAAATTATCAAACATGCTTTCTGAAAAAACTATATAGTAGGAGAAAGAATTAATTACTTTTAATATTAATCATATAGTTGCATATACAACTATAATTAATATTTTTCTATGATTTTTTTTCTGTAATTTGAGCGTTTTAAAAATTATAAGATAAATATAAAATGGAAGTAAAGGAAAAATTTTTATATAAAATAATAATAATATTAAAGAAATAGCATCGATTCGGAAACCCCCAAATAGTGTCTGTGCATAATACTAAATTCATCACTGGAGCGTTGACTGTATTCCGAAATATCTTATAGATAAGCAATTTACTGAAACATTAAAGGCTACATTTCTTAAGAGTGTTTGGCTAGTTTGCGCTATTGCTTTAATATGTTGATGCCTTCATATGACACAATAATGCTGCACAACTTCGTCCTGATTTGACTTTTCCAAATTGTGACATCTAGTTAGCAGCTTTTCTTGTACTTTTGCTGTAAATGAACAAGTAATTCTGTGGACCTGGTGATGAAAACAACACTCTTTTAAAATGTGTGTTTATTATTTATGTAGTGTTTCCAAGAAGACCTGTTTCTTGCGCTATAAAATTTAGAATGTTACATATGAATTGACCTTTAAAGGAATCAAGTAAATTGTGAACTATCTCTTAAAATTCATCACGTATTACTAAATAGTCTAGATAAGTAATTCACTCTTTTTCTGGGAGAGGGTAAACCCATTATTGTAAATATAGTTTTGACAAATATTTCACAAAACACTAGAGTAACTCCTTCTCCTAGCATAAATGCAATTGTCACAAAAAGATTTCTTGATGGCTTATAAATATCTGATGGATTCTGAAGGGAAACAGCTGCTTCCCTTCAGTGACGTTCATCAGTGACGTTCATCATAAACACGTTTGACATCTGGAGAACTGTTGGAGAATATAGTCCAATATATTTGCTTAGCTTTATCAATGTAATCTTGACCATAGGCCAATATCACTTCTTCTTCTACTTTAGAAAATAATTCCTTCATAAAGTTTGTGACATAATCTTCGGAGCTCATAGGAGTTCTAGACATGAATGTAAAAATATCAGTTAACATTGATGTATAAAAAAGTTTCGGAATAAATCATGTTGAAATAATATAACACAAAGATTACATAATAAGTGTAAACATATTCAAATTTACATTGAAGAAACCATACAAGGCATAATTTGTTTTCAAGCAATACTGTGTTATGTGCTAAAGACTATAATAAAAAAAAATAATAATAACTCTAAAGAAAAAGCTACATATTTAGTCAGTATACAACTTTCTTGAATTTTTATAATAACCATTGTAGAAGATACTGGTGAATTCAAAATACAATAATTATGGTTTGTGTTCTAATAATTTTTTCAACATTTAATAACATTTAACAGAACGACCACATATTGTAACTAAAATGTTTTATTGTACGTTATGCACTTTTATACATATCTTCTGAAAACTTCTGAACGTTTTCCCACAAAGTTAAAAAAATTCTTGAATTCATTTTGTTTCTCTACCTGACCGTCTGTTAGAGCGCTGATTTTCGTAAGCATTTTAGGAATGTCTCGAAACTATCAGTGACGTTCAAAAAGTAAGTTTCACACAAACAACGTCGATAAAAAAAGCACTTTATTAAGAAGTGCATAATAATACAATATGGTACCCATACAGCCCCCTAATTTTCTACACAATTTCCTACTTGTTGCAGGCATTTGTCAGAATTTTACACTAAACTGTAGAATTCCCTAACAATAGAAACTTCCTTTTTTAGTCCTGGAGTTAGCTTAGAACCGAATTGATATCAGGCGATGGAATGACTCTGCCAATAGATATTTCTAATTTCTGAACAATGTGTGCGACACTGACTCTGATATTGCCAAGAAAAGATCTTTTAACCGCTGAAATATGCATAATTTGCCTCACCATCGTTGGCTTGCCTCGACTTTCCGTATCGGTAAAGTCTGTGTAACAGTCTTTGAATTGTTGAAACCATTTCATAAATGCTAGATGTAACATTGCATGTTTCACATACACCTATATTTCACAATGAATTTCCGTACCTGCGTAACGTTTTGCATACAATAAACATATTATTATCCGTACTTTAACACGGGAATAAATTTCCTACTGACGCGCCATTATTTTCTTGAACTACGCCGTTACAGTTGAAACTATTTAAACAAAGATTACTACAGTCTGAAGCTGTAAAACTCAGTTATAATATGCGCATGCTTAGCTCCTGTTTTGTAATATCACAACCTGTAGAAAACAAAATGAAACTTACTTTTTCAATGCCCTGTGTAAATTATGTTATTCGGATTTACAACAGCAAGTTTCCCACTGAAGGTTGCACACATAACACAACTGGAGTGGCTAAAGGCAAACTCAAAATAGTTACACGATATTAAGTTGTATCATAGGTATTTCCATGAAACATATTTCATAGCTATAGTACCAATTTAATAGTAATAATAATAATAATAATAATAATAATAAAATATATTAATTTATTATTTGTAAGTATACAAACAATTTTTCTATTTCAGAATTAAAATTTACAAGGCTACACAAAAATAATAGGACGCACTTGGTGATATAATTGGAAATAGCTAGAAGCGCTTTCATCTTTTCTGCTGTAATATTTCTACATTACAGAACAAAACTCAAAAGTGATCATTATTTCGTTTCTCCTACATGTCTGTCTGTCAATCTCCTCGAACTCTGATTTTGGAAAACAAATTTAGAATGACTTGAAACTTATTTATGTTATTCAAGTTTCCTCGTAAGGATACGAACTTCACAATGTCGTTAAAAAATATTTGTTGCAGATATCTCGCTGTTTTGTTTCAGACATTAATTTAATCTTTTTATGAGTATTAATAACTCTGTTCAGAAATATATATATATATATATATATATATATATATATATATATATATATATTATGTTTATTTTCAACAAAATAAAATTTTTTAATAAGATTAACTTAATTTTTCACTTACCTAAAAAACTCAGGTTCAATAGATGTGACACGTACACCAAATTCTCTCATTTCTTGGCACAATACCTCTGTAAATGCTACGGCAGCAGTTTTACTTATAATATAAGTTCCCATAAAAAATGACCTATGTCGACCTGCAAAAAACGAATTTTTATAAATTCTTAAAGGAGTTTTTTTTTTTAATGATGATATGTGTAAGTATTTATAAAACATTTTATTTTTATCTTTTTAATGCTCATTGAAATTATGAAAGTAAATAAAACAAAATACATTTAACAATTATAAAATTACAGTTATCCGATTAAAATATAAAACTTTTTATAAAGAATTGATTTTTAATGAAACATTATAATATTATCTACATTAAAAAAACCTTCATTATGCAAGGATTTTGCACCATAAGTAAAATAAAATTATATTACATCTCCATCATTATTGATATTATCATAAAATTCGCATCATAGCATTTCTACTTATTGTAATACATTTTATTTTGAGAAAGATCCTTTATATTAATAATAATTTTAGCAAGATTTTATATAATGTTGTTAATATTATTATTTTTAGACATACATAATACATCTCACCTTGTAATTGCACAATAATGTAATATGTAAATATTATTATTATAAATACTATAAATATTTTACTTACTTCTTCATATTCTTATACAATGGAACGCAACTTGTAAATATTTTCAGATACGACTTAATTATAAATAATTGTACACGAAATGACCATTTAATTTTTATTTAAAAATTGTTTATTATAATGATGTGGGGAATTTACACATGTTGTCAGGCAGTTGTCAGTTAGCATGCGCCTGGTAATTAAAATTCTGGAAGTTGTGAGATTTTTATTCAAAAACTGGAAAGTTTACCAGAGTTTCAATATTCAACTTGTATTGCGTGTTTTACATTTCATAGATTGGAAAGTTTATCAGAATACAATAGTCCTTCTCGCTGACAGCGAAACGCCATACTAGTGTATGGGGAAATTTGTTTATAAAGTTATTTATTACCTAATATAGTTATTAAAAATTCTATTTTCCCATTCAGAAATTTAAAAATCATTAAATTTGGTTTTATTTTGCATGAAAATAAGATACATTTACTTTTTTTTTTTTTTTTTTTTTTTTTTTTTTGCTTAAAAAAAAAAAAAAAAAAAAAATCAATAATTGTAAAACTGAACAGCTTTAACGGTTGGTTGGATATGTTTAACGTGGTACTAGTAATGCGCTATGGGTAATTGGCGACGGTCTAGGATTCACCCCTAAGGATGGTCTGGAGACATACCATCACAGTTTCTATCGTCCACAGGAAAAAATTAACGAGCTTGAACTTTCTTTAATGAGGACACAAAATTGGAATAAACATATTAGATAACGTATAATTCTATAAATAAATTTCCCCTAGAATGAAATGGGATTAGGCTCTTGGCGAAGATAAATATTTTGTTCTCTTATGTAGGTTCGTTGAATGAGTAAATTGGATGAAGAAGCGATAAAACTGAATTAGTTAACGAAATAACGGATTTCAGATGCAGAGAATACAGATCTATTAAAACAATATTTAACTTATTTACATCATACTCACATACCGAATATAGTTGCCTGATTGATTAGGTTTTACGATGCCCTACAGCTACACAATGGACTATTCGTACAGAAAATTAAAAAGAAAAAAATATGAAAATCTTTGCGAGTATCAATTAGTATCATATTCATTAGTAACTTTAGTCACGTGATGTATATAGTCCGTCATTGTACCGTGTGACATGGAAAACAAATGTTGATCTAAGCTTGCCATTTACAGTGAGACATGAAAAACTAATAACGAGTTAGATTTATTATTTTACTACAAGGGATTAAACCTTTGAGATAAAATATTGGGAAGACTGAACAATCTATTATCATCCTGAAAGTTTAAAGAGGACAAGTGCAAGGCGACTCTACGCGAACAGATAAAATGCAGCGTTTTGCCAAACATAGCTGAACATGATATGTAATTTCAAAACCGAAATAAACAAATCATTTAATTTTGTTCACTAGTTCACTAATAGCACTGAGGGTTACAGTTGTTCAGAATTCAAAATATTTTCACACTGAAAACGAGTAAGTATTAAGAAATATGCTAATAAAATTCTTGAAATATATATTATTTTAGGAATATAGTATATATTCAATATTCAGGAATATTAAAAAAAATTGAAATTTTTTGGCCAAGATGAAATTTTACACTTTATCTATAATAATAAAAGAAGATGTTTGTCTGTCTGTCTGTGCATCTATACGTTCAGCCCCTACTGAACGCAGAAGTATAAAATTCGACATACGGGTGCTCAGAAGCCTTCCCGAGTTGATAGTGAAAACAGAATTTAAAAATTTTAATTAGTTCCGGAGATATTAATTAAAACGTCGCCCAATGCCTAATTAAAAAGCGAGCGGATCGTAATTTTCGCCCTTCAGCGTGTTCCTCAAAAGAGAAAGCAGAGAGAGAAAAATTTCGCGGGTTTTTCTAAAGCGATCGCGGCCGATCTGTTGGAAATATCGAAAATACACCTATACCACAAGAAAGAGCTTTTATTACCGATTCTTACGGTACAATTGTTTTTTAAAAAAACGGATTTTTTATATTTTTAAAAAAAGATTTTAAAAGGGTCGAAAATTTCTCTTTTTCTCGATTGTCTTTTTTGAAACGCCCTGTATGACCGAGTAACTGTTCCATTTCTTAACAACTGGTATATATGGAAAGGACATTTAATCCTCTTTCGAACCATATAAACATTTTTACAAAATACAGATTAGCGATCCATATTATTAGATTTTACGAAACATCGATTTTTTCACAAAACATTTTATAACTCAAAAGCGTTAAGAGATAAATCATTTCTTTTCTTTTTTCTTTTTTTTTTTTTTTTTTTTTTTTTTGTATATAGATCTTGCTTCAACAATTGAATACCCAAAAGATTGAGAGAAAATTTCAAAAACTGAATGAGTTATAATTTTTTTTCAATTTTCAGTATCGCGGCAGTTTTCGATGAAATTCTGAATCGACGTTGCAACTGACCTTGACAGAGAAGAGAGAATAAGATTCTTCAGTGCCAGGTGCTAGAGGTAGGGAAAAATTGCTTTTGGTTTTTCGCCCACGTGATAAAGTATACTGGAAATAAAAAAAGCAGTTTTTGAATTTTTTTCAATTTAAAATCGATCAAAAGCAGAACTTCGAAATTAACCGTGATTATGGCTCACCTGTATGCAGTTAAAAAATCTAAAGTATAGCTTTAAAAATAAAATAAATAGACATATTATATTTATTTAAATTCATTTTTATTTCATTTGTTAATGAAACTATTCACCAATTTCATCTGTTAATGAGTTACTTTTAACAGAATAATATTGATTTTTTTCCCTTTTTTTTATGAATTCGGTTGTAAAAAAGCAATTTTGGAATTCTTAAATTTTAGATGGATTTCAATAGAAATCGTTAATCGCCCTTGATAGATTAGCCATTTTGAGTCTAAAATATATCATAGATATTCATTATTGTAATACATAATACATCATTCAAAAGATATTTTAAAGTATTTTTATTGCAGGCTATTAAAATGATATAAGCCGTTCAAATTCTGTACGAAACTTTCGGAGAAAACTACGGAAAAACCAGAAAAATTTTATTATTTTATATTTTACAGAGTTTCAAATTCAGATTTTCGCTCACATTTCGTACTAAAAAATTTTAACGATATATAGCCTTGAATTAAGCAAGTTTTGGAGAAAACCACAGATAAGTCAGACACAAATCTTTTAAAAAAATTTATACGGTGCCGCAGGCGCCACCGAGCGGGACTTAGCTAAAGTCAGAAATTTGAAAGATCATAACATGGTGAGCGAACAGGCTGTTTCAGATATTGAAAGGGAAGAGGGCGCCGAAGGCGCTACCGCACGGGTATTTACTGCGCTTTCAATAAGCTATTTTCACGATATATCGATAAGCTGTTATTAGACCTGAAACGGGAAAAAAGCGCCGCAGGCGCCACCGAGCGGGAGTTTCGTAAAGTGGGATTTTTCAGGGATCGCGGACCAGCTGGTCGCTGAAGGCGGCTAGTATTTTATGAACTTCTAAATATTGTTTAAGTAAGAAAAACTAAAAATTAATTAATTAATTAATTAAAAAAAAAAAAGAAAAGAGAAACTTTAAGGAATAAACATTGAGGAAAATCATCGGAATGTAATCGCTAGTCATGATTTAGCGTAATATCTAAGTATAAATTGAATTCCTTATACTTTTTTAAAAAGTTTATGGATACAATATAACATTTATCTATTTGAAAAAGAAAAAAAAAAGATGATAATCACATTTCAATTTCATCTAAAGGACTTAAGTTTCATCTAAACTTGCAAATTTTCTAATACTAACAGACTTGTGACTATAAAAGGAAATTTGGTATACTTAAGAATATATAAACTATTTATCATAAAAACACATAACCGAAACCTTAATGAAATTTAAAATTTCACTTAAAAAAAAAATAATCTGGTGTGTCACTCACACGACTTTCTCTTACCCTGAAATTTAATACTATAAATACAGGTTGGAGATTAAGAGGTAAGATAACGAGTACTGTTATGTAAACCTATGTTAGACAATTCATATTAAGTTTCTGAAGAGTTTTATATGATAATTAGTTCTGTGTGAAGGGGGCTACCGCCCCCCTCAACCCCTCGTTTCATTAATGCACCTACATTTATATAGAATTTAATTCGGTTATTAAAAAATATTTCTTTTTTTTTTTTAAATAATTTATTAAAATTATTATTTAAAAAAATTATCTTTTATGATAAGGCAGACGATTTCCATATTAGAGAAGTAGTTTAACACAAAATATCCAAAAAAGTCCATTTTATTCTCAATATTAAAAAAAAAAAAAAAGTACGATTTTTTTTCTAAGTTTTTTTTTCGTTAAAAGTAAAAAAAATCGATAACTTTGTTGTAAATTATCGCAGATCGATGGTTCAACCATTCGTTTTAAAGGTATTTTCGAGCTCTCTTGAAAGATACCCATCCTGAAAATTTACTCCCCTCGAGGGGGGACTTCCCCCCCCCAGGAGGGGAGGCGAGGCTCCTACATACACAAAAACATTTTCCTAGTTAACTGTCTCTATTACAAAAATTATATATTTGTTTCATTTGGTTTAGTGCAGTCTATAGACGTTAAACTCTATTTTCCTGCAATTTCCCCCATAGACGTAATGTATTAGAATTCTATTGATTGTCCCTGTACACGAACCATTTGCTTGATCTTAACGAAAAGTTTACTGTAGCATCCCTATATGATACACATTTAGAATACCAAGATTGAACTTTCTGCCATAATTTGTTTTTGAGATATGCTGATAACAGACAGACACACACACAGACACACACACAGACACACAGACCATTTGCTAAAAACATGATTTTCGTATTCAGGGGACCTCAAAACGTGTAAATATAACAAAATCTCGCGTTCGAAAATTTGAGCCAAAAACAATACTTTCTCTACCTTATGGGTAAGAGAAAGTAAAAAATCACTTTAAAAAATTGCACAAAAAAAAAAAAAAAAAAAATGGTAACAATTAAAAATATAAATTCCTATTTTAAAGCTGTTACTTTCATATTTTAATTAGTTTTAAAAAATCTAATAAAAATTTCGTTATAAATAAGGAACCAAATGAAAAGGGCGATTTTTTATAATCTGTAGGATTAAACAGCTTATCGGACGGACAATTTTTTTTTTTTTTTTATTAACTAAAGTATGAAAACATGCATTCAAGAACAGACAGAGTCCAAGGAAATCTCTTAAGCCTTTTTTAGCGTGACAGAGTCAGGCACTGATGAGCGTAACTATATATTATGACATCGCACGATTTTTTGGTTTCATTTTTCGATATAAAAATATAGAAACCCATAAAATGCTATCAAGAGTACAATAGTAAGTATATATGAAGTAATTAATATGTAAATAAATGCCTGTTAAAATTACAGTAAAGCAAGTAATAGTAAAGTTGTTAATGTCAAATAATAAAAAAACTCTTTTTAAAAAACTTGATATGTGTATGTTTTAACACACACTATATTATTAGATACCAGTGCAATTATATCTTACATTGTAATTTAAAAATGAATATTTCACGTAAAATTTCTTAATATATATATATATATATATATATATATATATATATATATATATATATATATATATATATATATATATATATTTATATATATATATATATATATATATATATATATATATTTATTTATATATATATATATATATAGATAGATAGATAGATAGATAGATAGATAGATAGATAGATATAGATATAGATATACAACAGAAATTCTGTGCAACACACACACGCACACACACACACAAAAAAAAATATCACAATAAGGTTCATCACAAGAATTTTTCAGCATCCTAAAATCAGAACAATAAATACAAATTTAAATATATTCAGAGTATTAAATATTTATGCCTTCGAAAATTAACCTGTGTGTGTGTCATTATGTAGAATAAAATGAAAGTATTTCCATATCAAGACAAAAATAAACACAGATTTACATAAAAGAATACTTCAGTTATTGTAATAATTATATTTAAGCATTGTATATTAAAATAATTGTATTACAAATAAAATTTTATACTTCAACAACAACAGAACAACAAAAATTATCAGATTTGTAAAACCCTTACAGTGTATAAACCTGTCTTAAGGTAATACTTGAAATCCCACACTGTAAAAATATTAAAATACTATAAATAGGTATCGTTTAGCATAAAGTTCATATCACCATTTAAATAATTTATTTTATATTATCAATAGTAATATTTAAAAGTTGTTGGATAAAAATACAAAAATTACCAAGTTGTATTGGTGTCATCCAACTATTTTAACAAAAATTTCGGAAACTTGTGTGAGAAAAATGTCTATGTGGAAAAAAAAAAAAAAAAAAAAAAAAAAAAAAAAAAAATTCCTGCTCATTTTTAAAAGGCTCTTCATTTTTGGCTTTCTACAGATGCTAGATTTTTTTTTTTTGTTTTTTTTTGGAATTTATTTTTCTTAATAATAATAAATAATAATAATAATAATAATAATGAAATTGAGGTTGCTGAAATTAATAATAAATAATTTTTGCAACTACTATAAAGAAAGAAAATATTAGTTTTCTTCATATTATATGTTGAAAGTGTACAATTAATTAATAGCATATATATTTTCAGATTGCAATTCTAACTCAAACATGCTTGTCATTTGTCAGCAGGAGTGTGCCTAAAGTTTATCAAAAAGCATAAATATTGTTTAAATGTTTTACTTTCATTATATTTTAAAAAAATTATATTAATATTTTTATGAATGCTTATTTTGTATGCCACCCTTGTATTCGGTGACGACTGAATGCAATGGTGATGTTATGAAATGGTGGATTAGTTGCCTTAGTGGTTGGTCACCACTGGGTTAACAGTTTTAGAGCTGAGCTAACATTTCGTACCATTAGGTATAAATAAATATATATATTACATTTCTTTGACTTTTATAAATTTTGTGAAGTAAAAACTTATATTAAAAAAAAAAAAAAAAAATTTAAATATTGTTATTATAAATCCTTAAAAACCTTAGTTTGTTTACATAAACTTTAGAAGCTTAATACATTTTTAGTTTTCGCCAAATTTCGTACAAATAAAACAAATACAAATATAATTTGCATGCATTCCAAATTTATTACTTATTAGTGAAAATTTTTGAATAACTTCACATGTGTTTTCAATCATTAACATTTACTTTTCTTTTTAATATTAATAAAAAAAAATAGTAACAATAATAATAATAATATAATATATATATATATATATATATATATTAATATATGTCACATTTGTGCTTGTCCTATTTCTAGACCCTTCTTTGCTGCGGCATGAATTTTTCTCAATCTTTGCAAATTTTTATTCCATTGTCTTCCTGTTTACACGTACACATGACATTAATATGTCTTGTCAGAATGCTTGTTGGGACAATTTTTTTTTTTCCACGTAAGCCTTTCTGATATTTGCGACGAGTGAGAAATTTAACTTAAATTTTGACTAATTTCAATGCTTTTTTATATTATTGTTACAATTAATGATATGGTACATTGAGAATTCATTTAAATATAATAACAAGCGCAACGGGCAAAGCCTGCTAGTAATAAAATAAAATAAATAAATAAACAAATGCACGTGGAGATTTAACAAATTTCTTCTAAGCTAATTTTAAAAACAAAATATGATGTTCATAAAATGAAAAAGTGTATAAAAATAAAGATATTTTTATCTGCGTTCTTTTTATCATACAGTCATTTGCAAATGTTTAAGACCAGTAGCCGATTTTCAGTATTTTAACACATTGCATCATTTTCGAAGATTATTGCGTCATCTCATGTGCTGATTGCAACAGACGCACTCTACTGCTCTAAATAAAGGGGGGGAGGCGGCACGTTTATCGACAGTTGTTTAATGGATTTTGTGATTGACAGTGCTGTTGTGCAACTATTTTAATGGGTAAAAAACAGTCACTATTACAAAAAAGTCAGAAGTATCGACCTGCATAAAATTGGATTTTCTGAACGTCAAAGAAGTTCGAAGGTAAATGTGAGCAAGACAGCTGTGTATGAAGCTATTAGTAAATTAAAAATTTCCGGAAAATTTGTGGACCTTAACAGAAGTTGTCGCCTTAGAAAAACCAGTGCACATGATGATCATGTGATAAGAAGAATGGCTGTAAATGGCATTAACGTCAGTCTGAGAACCATTTCAAGACGTTTGGCCAAAGATTTTAGTTTATCATCCTATAAACCTGCAAGGAAACTTCGACTTACTCGAAGTATAAAAAGAAACGACTGACTCTCGTCAGACAATATCAGAATTGGACACTACAGCAGGGTAATAGGGCCTCGTTATCGGACGAGTCAAGTGTGCAGCAATTTTCTGCACGTGCTACAAGTGTTCGCTGCCCAAGCGGAAAAAGATATGATGAGAGATATACGATTCAAACTGTGAAACATCCTTCAAGCCAAATGATATGGGGTGTTATGTGTGTCCGGTGCTTCTAGTCTGTATTTTGTGCCACCTAAAATCATTATGAACGCAAAGTGGTACCTTAATTTGTTACGTGAGAAGTTGAAGCTCCACATGTGTGTTCATAAATGTTCAATTTTCATGCATGATGGGGCTCCGTATTACAGGGCGAAGATTGTCAAGAAATATCTGAGTAAAAACCCATATTTGAATCTAATAGAGAACATGTGGTGTATTGTGAAAACTAAAGTGGCCAAGAAGCAACCATCCACTGCTACGGCAAGCAGTAAAGTATGTATGGTGCACAGACATTTCTAAAGCTTACTATATATACGCTGATGCAAAAAAAAAAAATCCCTACACAAAGAAAAAATTATTGTACAGTAATGAAATTTCAGCAATACATTTGTCTAGGTAACATATTTAATTGATTAAAGTTTCAAGATCACAGGTAGAGCCGTTGGAGAGAAGAGCCATTTCAAATGTGAAATGTTGGTACATTAGTAACCAGTGTAACCGCCAGAATTTTGAATGCAAGCATGCAAACGTGCATGCATTGTGTCGTACAGGTGTCGGATATCAGTTTGTGGGATGGAGTTCCATGTCTGTTGCACTTGGGCGGTCAATGCAGGGACGGTTAATGCTGGTTGTGGATGACGCTGGAGTTGTCGTCCAATGATGTCCCATACGTGCTCGATTGGAGAAAGATCTGGTGATCTAGCAGGCCAAGGCAACATGTCGACACTCTGTAGAGCATGTTGGGTTACAACAGCGGTATGAGGGCGGGCGTTATCCTGTTGGAAAACACCCCCTTGAATGCTGTTCATGAATGGCAGCACAACAGGTTGTATCACTAGACTGACGTACAAATTTGCAGTCCGGGTGCGTGGGATAACCACAAGAGTGCTCCTGCTGTCATACGAAATCGCTCCCCAAACCATAACTCCAGGAGTAGGCCCTGTGTGTCTAGGCCGCAGACAGGTCGCTAGCAGGCGTTCACCTGGCCTCCTTCTAACTAACACACGGCTATCACTGCGACCAAGGCAGAACCAACTTTCATCAGAAAACACAACAGATCTTTACTCCGTCCTCCAATGAGCTCTAGCTTGACACCACTCACGCCGCAAACGACAGTGGTTTGTCTTATAAATAGTCAATTTTAATAGATTAGATTGCGCATAGCGCACTCGAGTTTTAATTCAGTTATATAAATCATATTTTATTTAATCTTCTGCTTTTATTAGAGAGCTGATGGGTTTATAAATAATTAAAAGTTAATAATAATGGAGGATTTATAAGAAGGCAAGAATTTGTACTCACCTTCTCACCAGTGCGTAGTGTTGTATCCAGAGACAGTAAGAAAGCGTCTTCAATCGGCATCTGAAAATAAACTGAGTGTATGGAGAAAATATTAATCTATGTTAAATGTTATTTTGTATTTCAGATCCATCATTAAATTAGCTTTTGTTGACACAAAACTTTTTATTCTAGATTAAATACGTTATATGATATATAACTGAAGATTAATAATAATAACGAATATCTCGGAGCGTTTTAACAGAGCTCCGATCATTACGTTTACATTTTGATCAGTGAAGATACATATACATTTTCGCAGCACGCGGGAGAAAGAGATTAGAAAGTGATGACTAAACAGTTTGAAAGTTAGGAGTGGTACATTCTTGTTAGCTACCCATACATTAATGAAAATTGTCTCTCTTGGCTAAAAAAGTTTATTCGCATAAGAGTTATTTCTTTAATATCGAAATATTAAAACACAAATTATTTGAGTTTTTCTTACACTTTTACGACACCCCTACTTGTTTTATATTTCGCTGTAATCTAGTAAGTTCAGATTCTTTCTGAGTTTAAGTAGACTTGTCTTTGGTAATGGTTTCGTCATGATGTCGGCAGTCATGTTGCTGCTATCAACATATTGCAATTTTATTATCTTATTTTCGTGTAGTTCTTTTATAAAATGGTATTTCAAGTCCACATGTTTTGTACGTGATTGGTATTTGTTGCTTTCGATTTGTTTGATGTATGCTTGATTGTCTTCGAAGATTACAACTGGCTTTTCTTGTTTCATGTCTAAGTCATTCAGCAGACGCAACAGCCACACAGTTTCTTGAGCTGCATTGCTGGCAGAAACGTATTCTGCCTCAGCGGTAGATAATGTTATGTTACTTTGTTTTTTGGAAACCCAGTATATTGGGTTCTCTCCAATGAAGAAAATATTACCTGTGACAGATTTTCTGTCACCTGGATCATTTGCATAGTCTGAGTCCGCATATACTGTTAAAACTGGTGCTGCGTTTTTATTATACGGTAACTTTAGATTTATCGTAGATTTGAGATATTTCATGACCTTTTTTACAGCTTCCCAGTCGCATTTCCTGGGATTTTCATTATGTCTGGACAGAAAGTTGACAGCCGCACTTATATCTGGTCTAAATGTTGTGGAAATGTACAATAATGCCCCTACTGCTTTTCTATAGTCTGTATTGTTTGGCAAGAAATTATCGTTATTATTATTTTTTAAATAATTTGTATCCATTGGGATATTAGTAGGTTTTGAATCCGTTAAGTTAAACTTGTCTATTAATTGTTTAATTTTATTGGTTTGATCTAATAACAATGTATTGTTATCCGGTCTAGTAATGTTTATGCCTAGATAATTAGCTACATTCCTTAGGTTAGTAATTTTATATTCGCGGCTGAGTTTTTCAGTAATTTCTTTTATGTCGTTCTTAGTTCCAGCGATTAAAATATCATCTACGTACACTAGCACGTAGACTTTTCTCCGTTAATATTTCTTTTATACAGACATCTATCAGCTTGACTTTGTGTAAAATTTAGATTAATTAATGTCTCATTTATTTTCAAGTTCCAGGCTCTGGCTGCCTGCTTGAGACCATAGATTGCCTTTTTTAATCTACAGACATTTTTCTCATCCCCGGGATTTATAAATCCTTCTGGTTGTGACATGTAAATTGTTTCTTCCAATTCCCCATGCAAAAACGCGGTTTTTACATCTAAATGATTTAATTCTAGATTATTGTATAGAGCCATGACTAAAAATGATTTGATAGTTGTGTGAGACGCCACCGGGGCAAATGTCTCATCGTAATCCACTCCGTATTTTTGGCTAAATCCTTTTGCCACTAACCTCGCTTTATATTTTTGAATTTCTCCCATATGATTGTATTTGGCTTTGAACGCCCATTTAGAACCTACTATATGTGCGTTGGGTGGAGGGTCTACTAATGTCCATGTATTATTCTCTTTGAGTGAATTAATCTCATCTTTGGCTGCTTTTAGCCAATTTTCTTTTTCTACAGGGTTTTGCAATTCTAATATTTCACGAAAGGTCTTAGGTTCGACTACATTCAAGGTGTCTGTTAACAAAGCGAATCTATCAGGTGGAATGCCTTTGTTGGCTCTTTCTGATCTTCTGGGAATATTTTGATCTAAAATTTCCTCATTCTGTAAATTTGGTTCCTCAATGTGATCTAATTCCTGATTCTGTTCAGTTAAAACTACCGGAAAGGATGATTTACTATTTATTTCACCAGTACCGGCTTCATTTTCATTTTCATTCATTAGTAACTGATTATCGTCATTGCTATTGCTTATTTCGCGCATTTGATCTGTTTCGATGAATTTGACCGTTCTACATATTTTTACATTATCATCTATGTAAATTCTAGATCCCTTGCTTCTGAGGTCATATCCCACAAATGTACCCAATTTAGTCTTGCTGTCTAGTTTCCTTCTATTTATTTTATGAGTATATGTGTATGCTTTACAACCAAAAGTTTTAATATTTGAAAGATCTGGTTTGTTTCCTGTCCATCTTTCATACGGTGTTACGTCGCAAGCTCTCGTGGGTAATCTGTTTTGCAGATAAGTTGCAGTCATGACTGCTTCGCCCCAAAATTTATTTGGTAATCCGCTCTGTTTTACTAAACATCCAGTCATTTCAACTAAGGTTCTGTTTTTTCTTTCCGCAACGGCATTTTGAGTGAACAGTGAGATACAATAAGTTGATGTTCTATTCCCTCATTGGTGAGAAATTCTTCGAATTCTTTACTTGTATATTCCCCACCATTGTCAGTGCGGAGTATTTTTATTTTCCTTCCAAACCTATTCGCAGTTAACGCATGATATTCTTTAAATTTTTCAAATGCTTCACTTTTATATTTCAATAGATAAGTAAACGTATATCGACTGAAATCATCAATGAACGTTAAGAAGTAATTTTTACCACCTACGGTCGACGTTTGAAAAGGTCCGCATATATCCGAATGGACTAGATCTAGGGGTCTGTTCGCTCGGTAATTAGCCTTTTTTGGATATGAGTCATCTTCTAGTTTTGAGATTATACATAATTCGCATTCCTCATTAAGTTTACACTTATTTAAATTTATTCCTGTCGCCATGTTCTTCTCGGTGAGCTCCCTGATCTGTTGATAATTTTTGTGACCTAACCGCTGATGCCATATTCTAATACAATTTTTATCATTGCATGTTTCTGCAATGTTTATACTTTCCGATAAATTTTTATGTGTTTTTATCTCATATAAATTATCGGTTAAGTTAGCCTCAATGTATGTTTTGTTGTTGTATTTAATTTGACATTTTTTGTCTTTGAATATGGCAACGCAGCCATTCTCAGTTGCTTTCTTTATGGAGATCAAATTAGTAGCCATGTCAGGGATATATAATACATCCTTTAATGTAATACTGTTCGTTTCTCTATCGGAGTTAACTACATCTATATTTATGTCCCCATGTCCCTGAGAAACTACGGTCTGTCCGTTTGCTAACATCACATTTACCTTTTCGTCGCCTCTCAAACATGTAAATTTACGTAAATCGTTGCAGACATGCGCACTGCTTCCACTATCGACAACGAAACTATCATTTTCAGTTTTGTCTATAATAAAAGTTAAATTTTTCAGTTTGTTTTCTGTCTCTTTAATTAACTGTGTTTTTTGTTTACCTCTATATTTAGTACTGTTCCCACTACTGTTATTGAAATTATTGTTACTGCGGTGTGGGTTACCTCCTCTGGGTTTTAAGTGCCAACACTCATTACGGGTATGTGAGGATTTTTTGCAGTATGTGCAATATTTGCCAGTCTGTGTTTTGTTTTTAACCTGCATTTTGTATGCGTTTTTTCCCTGAGTGTTTTTGTTTTGTGATCTTTTAATGTATTCATCTGTTAATTTGTTTCGTATAAATTCGGCTGTCAATTCCTGTTTATTTCTGCTTTCAATAGCAGTTATGAATGTATCGTATGAGGGGGGGAGAGAACCTAACATGAGTGCCGCCAAATGTTGGTCATGTATCTCTTCACCTATTGCTAACAATTTGTCTCTGATTTGATAAATGTTTGTAATGTGGTCAATGAGGTTCCCATTCTCAGCCAATTTAGCTGAGTATAATTTTCGTAGCAAGAATAATTTGTTTGTTAGATTCGATCTCTGATGAATGTTCTGGAGATTCTCCCAGGTTGCTTTAGTGGTGGTCAAATGACGCACGTTTACTATCTGGCTATCATCAATCGATAAATTTATTAAGGCTCTTGCCTTTTTATCTTTTGCCTGCCATTCAGCAGTCAGAGGTTCTGGGGGTTGATCAGTTATAACATTATATAATTCCTCTTTTATGAGGAGCATTTCAATCTTAAAACACCATAAATCATAATTGTTCGCATTTAGTTTTTCAACTAATGTTATGTCCTTCATTGACGACGCCATTTTTACTTTTATTTGTATTATTTTGCTTTTCACAACTGAAGTTTAATTTATTTATTTATATTCAAAAATATTTGTGTATATATTTAATCATTATGGATGACTGTTAAACAGATATATATATATATATATATATTTTTTTTTTTCTATATATATATTTTATGATACCTTTATAATATTTTAATACACCAATTATATATATATATATATATATCGTTACTACACACACTTTCTTTCTTTTCATTTCTTCTTTTGTAATCATATATTTTTTGTTTATATAATTCAGCTCTCTTTTTTTTTGTTCAAATTGCCTATAGGGCTATTTACTGAAACTGAATAAAACTGAGACACTCAGTCTCACAATCTCTTATAAATAGTCAATTTTAATAGATTAGATTGCGCATAGCGCACTCGAGTTTTAATTCAGTTATATAAATAATATTTTATTTAATCTTCTGCTTTTATTAGAGAGCTGATGGGTTTATAAATAATTAAAAGTTAATAATCATGGAGGATTTATAAGAAGGCAAGAATTTGTACTCACCTTCTCACCAGTGCGTAGTGTTGTATCCAGAGACAGTAAGAAAGCGTCTTCAATCGGCATCTGAAAATAAACTGAGTGTATGGAGAAAATATTAATCTATGTTAAATGTTATTTTGTATTTCAGATCCATCATTAAATTAGCTTTTGTTGACACAAAACTTTTTATTCTAGATTAAATACGTTATATGATATATAACTGAAGATTAATAATAATAACGAATATCTCGGAGCGTTTTAACAGAGCTCCGATCATTACGTTTACATTTTGATCAGTGAAGATACATATACATTTTCGCAGCACGCGGGAGAAAGAGATTAGAAAGTGATGACTAAACAATTTGAAAGTTAGGAGTGGTACATTCTTGTTAGCTACACATACATTAATGAAAATTGTCTCTCTTGGCTAAAAAAGTTTATTCGCATAAGAGTTATTTCTTTAATATCGAAATATTAAAACACAAATTATTTGAGTTTTTCTTACACTTTTACGACAGTTTGGAGTCAGTGGAATGCACGCTACAGGGCGTCTGGCTCGGAGCTGTCCTTGAAGTAACCGATTTGTAACAGTTCGTTGTGTCACTGTGTTGCCAACTGCAGCTCGAATTTCAGCTGCAGACGCAGTACGATTAGTCACAGCCATACGCCGAACACGGCGGTCTTCCCTCTCAGTAGTGCCACGTGGCCGCCCGGAACCCGGTCTTCTTGAGGCAGTACCTTCCCTTGACCACTGCTGCCAACACTCATGCACAGTGGATACATTCCTGCCAAGTCTTTCTGCAATATCGCGGAAAGAAACCCCACCTTCTCGTAGCCCTACTACACGACCTCGTTCAAACTCCAAACTCAGCGAGCTGTTGATAATGGATTCTTCGTCTTCTTAGAGGCATCCTTGACTAACATTAACCCACTACGTCAAATCTCAACTGTAAATAACGATCACGAACCTTACAGCGCTTATTTAAAGCAAACCTCATTTGCATGTTCATAGTGTCGATACTAGCGCCACACTTATGCGCGTAGCTCGAAATTTGAATCGACGTCATCTTTCAGATGTATAAACACGCCTACCAAATTTTGATTATCTAGCACAGCTCCTTCCTGGTGTTGGTACGACAAATTTCAAGTTTGCGTATTAATACACAGATTTCCTCCGGTTTTATGATTTTTCAATCCTCACACTTGTATTTGATTGTACAAATTCATCGTTTTTCTTGGAATTAAAAGTTTTCCTAATATTTTATAATAATTCTGAAATATTTAAAATTTAAATTGAAGTTTTAATCTTTTTTATTGGACTTTTCGTAATGTTAAAACTTTGGCTATTACAATGTAATAAAAAAATAAAAAAATATGGGGATTAATATATCTTTGTTATTATTTAGTTCATTAAAATTTAACAGAAACACCATATTTGTATTTATTTTTTTACCAATATTTGCTGCAGTATTTCGAGAAATTAAAAGAAAAAAAAAAATAGTGAATGATAGCACTGATGACAAAGCAATGGGTAGTTAATAGCAAACCCATTTATACTGTGATATAAGGAATATATAATTAATTTTCCTTGAATAATGTTAACAGTTCAATAATTTAAATATTTTAAATATTTTAACTTGAATATTATTTATTACTAGGTAATAAATTGGCCTGCTTATATATGTATTTAGTTCTAATTGATTTTGCAATGCTCACATTAATTAGTTAATATTTAGAAGGTAAACAAAGCTCAGGAAAACAAATAAAACAAAATTTAAACAGATAAAGCTGAAATTTCTGTGCAATTCTTTGTTTACATATGATAAATTCTTAAAACACCTTTATATACACGTTATTTTATTGGCCTTATTATAGAAAATTATAAGACATAAGATGTGAAAGAAATATATATGAGTGCACAATGTAATGTATATATGTATATATATGAATAGGATACGGGTATAGAAATGGATGGATGTAGAAAAGTTATATTTCCGGTTTTGTAATACGGGTATTTTTACATATAAAAAATCATTTCATAGCTTCAATTTTATACATTTTAATTCATTCTTTTTAGCTACTTTATATAACGTTGAATATACTTTCATACTTTCACGCTTTCCAAATTTTTCTATTAGGAACTATTGAAATCGATTTTATTTAATTCCGAATAAAGGTTTTACTAGATATTTATCCAAGATTTCTAGCTTTATTCTACACTTATTTAAGTGTGTTTTATATTATTTGGCAAAAATAACTTTATTCTGACAAAATACGTCTTTATTATTGAAACTTTATTAATATTGCTCATAAAAACCTATTGAATGAAGATTTTTATAATAATTTTTATAGTCATATTATAAGCAGTTTCGTAATCTGCACGAATTGATTCTACGTTTTGTAAAAACTTGCGCATTGTGTGCAATAAGCGCAACAATATTCAGAAGAAGAAAATTAATAAATTAGCAATAAAAAGTGATGCCATAGTTATAAATGAAAAAAAAAATATATAAAAAATAATGACAAAAATTTTTATAAAAAGCAAAATAAGTAAATGATGGGAATAAAAGGACTTAAGGAAGACAAGAGATTGAGAAGATGGAATGTGTAATAATGGTGGATAATATTTGAGGTTAAATTAATACACTAAATTGGTGTTTAAAAAAAAGCAAAATTTTAACAAGATATACAATAACCGAATATTACTTTTTTATGCGCCAAAATATTTTTAATTTTACACAATCTTACCACAAACGAATTTTTTTTTTTTTTTTACACAATCTTTTCATTATATTTACATCAATTTTAATTAATAGGTAATGTTAAAAAAGAAAAGAGGAATAACATTTTAATTGTCTAATATTTTTCAAAACTAACTAATTTAGCCTACAACCGAGACACAATAAAAGGGCAATAATTTGCCTAGAAACAAATATTATTGAGGTACACACTCCGCATTCAAATTTTGCCAGTCCAATCGCGTAATTAAAATAAAATAACTTTTACTTATGCATTATCGATATTATGTATACAAATTATTCCATTAGTTTTTTTTTTTTTTTTTAACGTTTTATATAAAGTTTTTACGTTTAAATTATAAATTAAAGCTCATATCTATACATGTAAAAGAGTACTTCCACTCACTCATTCACTCACTGACTCATCAACGCACAGCAAAATCTACTGGAGGCACTGAGTCGAAACTGGGTCAGATTACAGAACATATAGAGTAAGCACCCCCTAAGAAGCGATTTTGCGAAATTCGCCCCCCCCCCCAACGGGGTGTAGGGGGCAAAATGTGATTTCACAAAAACCTTCATAACTCAAAGAAAAAAACAGATATCCGTAAAATTTTAGCTTTAAAATATAGCTAATTTAATTATCTAAAAACGAATTTCTGGAATTTTAGAAGTTCGGTCCCCAAGGGGGGAAATGCGGCAAAACGTGATTTCACATGCGCAAAACGTAGTTTCACATACTCCTATATATCTCAAACAGAAAAACAGATATATGTGAAATTTTTGCTCTAATATATAGCTAATACAATTACCTAAAAACTAATTTCTGGAATTTTCGAAATTCAGCCCCCAAGAGGGAAGGAGAGGGGGCAAAACATGATTTGAAATAATTCTTTATATTGCAAACAGAAAAAAATATATGTGTAAGATATTTTTGCTCTAAAATATAGTTCCCATAAATGCATAAAAACTAATTTCTTTAATTTTAGAAATTCATTCCAGGTGGGGCGGGAAAGGGGGACTATGGGGTAAAAAATTAAAAATATAGTTAGACCGTTCAAAATTGGTACAGATAGGTTTTAGAGACCTGCAAGTCAAATGAGGATATTTTTGAAAGTGTAAAGTTATTAGGAGGGTCAGTAAGGTGTTGTGTGTGAGGGGGGAGTGGGGGGCAGAGGGGAAAAATAAAAATAGAGTTAGACAGTTCAAAATTGGTACATACAAGTTTTTGATACCTACAAATCGACTGCGGATATTTTCGAATTTGTAAAGTTATTAGGAGGAGCGGGAGGAGGGGACGGAGGGCCAAAAAATAAAAATAGAGTTAGGTCGTTCAAAATTGGTACATTGAGGTTTTTGATACTTACAAATCGATTGCGGATATTTTCGAATTTGTAAAATTATTAGGATAGACGGAAAGGGGAGGTGAAAGTTCAAAAATATAGAGTTAGAGCGCTGAAAATTAGTGTTGTTATGTTTTGAGGCCCGATAAATCGATTGCGGATATTTTCGAAAGTACAGAATTATTACGAAGGGCGGGAAGGGATCGGGCGCACGGGTAAAAATAAAGAAATTCAGATAAAATGTTAAAAATTAGAATTATTAGGTTTTAAAGCCCGAGAGAACGACTGCGAGTATTTTCTAAAATTGTTTTGTCTTTTTTAAAGTGCGAGCCTTGCGCGCCTGTATGCGCTGCCGCAGGCAGTGGTGGCCTGAACCGATTATTCCACTGATGGGAGAATTTTTTTTAAATTATTATTTATGTTTTTCCCTTACGATAATATAGTGATTCATTAAAGGAGAGTTGATCATAAATGACCAGCGAAGCGGGCGTAGCCTGCTAGTTGTATATAAAAGGTAGGGGTGCGCATAGAATAATTTTTTATTTTTAAATTAAAATTTATTGGAAATAACACTTGTTGGATTTATGATACATGACTCTCTTCATTTAAAATATCGAAATTATGACAAAACTATTCAGAAAACCTCATTTTGGTTTAAAAGAAGAAATCTTCACTAAAAATCCATTGTGCTCGCAAAATAACTGATTCTGCTATTCTAAAGTTAATTATCTCAGATGTATTTAAGAATTACTTAGTTAGAATTCAGTCTTTTATGACATCTCTACAATTGTTGTTCTGAATAAATTTAAACCAGTTTTAAATTTATGGGTTTCACTTCAAATTAATGCTTATGAGTAGATGAAACAATGCTAAAAATTTACTTTTGTTTAATTTTCATTGTGAATGAAGTTGTTTTCATTAATATGCAAAGAATTTAACAGAAAATTCTAAAACAGGAATAACAAAACTTTAATGTTTTAGTGTAGCGACATCTTACACATTTTGTAAAGAGATGGTGAATCTTTATTGAATAATAATAATTTGTTTTTCAATATTAAATTTATATATACACACAGCATTAATATTAATAGCAGGAATAAATAAGCTGAATTGTTTATAATACGTGATACTCTGGTCTTTCTTTCTTTTTTTTCTCTACTTAAACTGTGGTGTTAAAAAATAAAAATAAATAAAATAAAAATAAAAATAAATAAATAAATGAATAAAATAAAGTAAAAATATTTGAATATGAAAAGTTAATAAAAAGTAATATTATTTTAATATGTTACTTATATACTTTTATTTTCAAGCTTGAGGTATGCAGAATATTAAACTATTGTTACAATGGAAAGTGGCTGCAATTAAACTTTTTGGATAACTACATTTAATATATTCCCAAACAATTTACAAACTGTTCCGGTAAACAAAGTACAAATCTCGGATAATTTAAATAATTTACTAAATGAATTTACGGATTTATTCACAAATAACGTAGGTGAAATTAAAAATGTTAAAGCTGAATTACATTTAGAGAAAGACTCATCACCAATATTTTGTAAATCGCGAACAGTTACGTATGCATTAAGGAATGCGGTAAATGAAGAATTGGAAAGATTAGAAAATGAAGGGATAATAAAAGCTGTTAGTACTAGTAAATGGGCAACACCTATTGTTCCGGTGGTAAAACCCAATGGGAAAATTCGTTTATGCGGCGATTTTAAAGTCACGGTAAATAAATTTTTAAAGGTTGACAAATACCCGCTACCAAAAATTGAGGATATATTAACAACTTTAGGGGGTGGATTACATTTTACGAAAATCGATTTAAAGCAAGCATACTTGAATTTACCGGTAGAGGAAAATTCACAAGAATTACTTACTATTAACACTCCTAAAGGCTTATTTCAATTTACGCGATTACCATACGGAATTGCCAGTTCGCCAGCAATATGGCAGAGAACTATAGAACAAATTTTAAAAGGTATAGAGGGTATTTCAGTTTTTATTGACGATATATGTATCTCAGGAGAAACTGATGAAATACATTTAGAGCGATTAAAACAAGTGCTAGAAAGGTTACGTGAATATAATCTTAAAATAAATAAAGAAAAATCTTTTTTCATGAATGATGAAATTACATACTGCGGTTACAAAATTAATAAAAATGGCATACACAAAACGCAAGAAAAAATTTCTGCTATTTTAAATGCTCCAGTACCTAAAAACGTAACTCAGGTAAAAGCATTCTTAGGCTTAGTATCTTACTATTCTAGATTTGTTCCTAAATTATCTACAATTGCTTATCCTCTAAATGAATTATTACGCAAAAATGTAAATTTTCAGTGCACTAAAAAATGTGAAAATTCATTTAATGCAATTAAAAAGGAAATTACTTCCGAAAGGATTCTCACCCACTTTAATCCTAAATTACCCTTAATTTTAGCCACTGATGCTTCTCCTTATGGAATTTCGGCAGTACTTTCGCATACAATGCCAGATAACTCCGAAAAACCCATAGCTTTTGCTTCTAGAACTTTATCTTCTGCAGAAAAGCGGTATAGTCAGGTAGATAAAGAAGCGTTAGCAATAATTTTTGGTGTAAAGAATTTTTTTCAATTTTTGTATGGTAGGAGATTTACTCTGTATACTGATAGTAAACCCCTAGTTTCCATATTTTCACCCGTAAAAAGTATTCCGGTACTTTCGGCAGCTAGAATGCAGAGATACGCATTATACTTACAGACATTTAATTATGATATTAAATATAAAAAATCTGCAGAGCACGGAAATGCCGATGCTCTATCACGTCTTCCATTACGTAGTGAAGACTTACTGCTGCCGTCGTCCGATTCACTACAACCAGAAAAAGTGTCACCAACTTTGTCACCAAATTTATTTGGCAACCTTGATGAATCCGATTGTTTATTTATTCATCAAATCACATCGTTACCGTTAAATACAAAGATATTATGTGCAAGTTCTAAGCGAGATCCAACATTGAAAGAAATGTACCGACATTTAATATCAGGCACACAGATGCCAAATTACTTACTTTTTGGGCATAAACAACAAGATTTTTCTATACTAAATAATTGCATACTACAAGGGAATCGTGTTGTAATTCCTACTGTTCATATACAAAAAGTGTTGGAAGATTTGCATTTTGGCCATTTTGGCATAGTAAAAATGGAAGCACTGGCACGTAGTTTTGTATGGTGGCCAGGTATTGATAAAGACATTGAGAATTTAGCAAATAACTGTTCTGTTTGTATTAAATTAAAACATAATCCTCCTAAAATGGAAAATCATCACTGGGAATGGCCTACAACACTTTGGAACAGAATACATGTAGACTTTTTTGGTCCAATGATGGGGAAAATGTTTTTAATCGTAGTAGAGGCCCACAGTAAATGGACAGAAGTGTTCATTGTTCCTAATAATACGGCTGAGAACACTATAAACTGTCTTTCATCGCTTTTTGCCAGATATGACTATCCTGTGTCCCTTGTGTCTGATAATGGGCCACAATTCATTTCAGAAAAATTCGAACATTTTCTACAAAGTAAAGGCATAAAACATAGTTTAACTGCAACATATCATCCCTCTACAAATGGTCAAGCCGAAAGATATATCCAAATTTTTAAAAAAGGATTGAAATCCTTAAGTTCAGAACCCGGAAATCTCCAATTTAAGTTAAACGAATTTTTATTCCAATACCGAATAATGCCTCATATTACAACAGGGGAGAGTCCCGCATCATTATTTCTGAAAAGAAATATCAGATCAAAATTAGATTTGCTTGTACCAAATGTTAAAAATTATGTTGAAAACAAACAACATAAAAATGTTTTTAACAAGAAAAAGATAAGAGAATTCGAAATAAATGAAAAAGTTGCAGTACGCAATTACACATCAGGAGATAAATGGAAAATAGGTAAAGTAATTGCCAGACTAGGTAAACTACATTATAAAATTCAAGTAGGTTCATGTGTATGGAAAAGACACGTTGATCAACTAAAAAGTGTAGGTTCCAGAGTACAACTGGAGGAAACTACAAATCCTGGTGAAATTCAAAAGAACAATCTTGATGGAAATATTCCCATGGTTTCCGATAGCAAGAGTCCACACCTGCAAAGCAATGGAGAATCTAAGTCTGGTAGGATGCCTGCCATTATACCAGATCCAGTGCCAACCGATCCTGCCAGTACACCAGATCCAGTGCCAACCGATCCTCCCACTACACCAGATCCAGGGCCAACCGACAGTAGATCTGTGTCTACAAAGCCTGGAGAAATTGACTGTGATAAAAATATCAACAGTACTCTAAATAAAAATAAACTAAAATCTGAACATTCAAAACTTAAAAACACTAATTTGTCTTTTTCTGAACAGGTTGTAAGAAGATCATCTAGAGTAAGAAAACCTCCCATCAGGTATGGTATACAGAATTAAGGGGAGGAGAAATGTGGTGTATTTCGTCATTGTATTCCTGATTTAATCTATTGGACTGTTGGTAAGTGACGTCACGTCCAATCAATGATCTGTTCATTTCTTTTTACGTTTAGCTCTGCTAGAACAGATCGCAGTCTTAAAAATGTAGTCGTTCATGTTACTTGTATTTTTCATGTGTAATTGTCATAGTCATCTATTAAATTTTGTGTGTTTAAAATGAAACGCCTCGTCATATCTTAGTTATGGCTCATAAATCTTCTCCTGTCTATAAAATATTAAAGGCTGCAATTAAACTTTTCTATAAACAGCATCTTGCAAAATAAACGAACAAGCGAATTATCCTTAAATTTGGTATTTGACGATCCATGAATGTGCTCAATGGACCAATATTAAATGTTCAAAAATGCCCACCAAATAGTGATAGACTGGCGAATAGGCAAATTCATCAAACGAATAACAAGCTAATGAATAAGTTTCCAAGTTCTTATGTGTTCATAAAGAACAATTTTCATAATATATTTTGCGTTTTTCCAGTGATACGTTATGCACATCATTAAACTATATGTAACCATATGTAAACTATATGTCCTTGAGCGTATCTCCTGAAACGCGTAGTTGTCAAATTTACTGGTACTTCATCAATTCATTTTGGCTACTGAAAGCTTTTTATTCTCCATTCGTAAGAACTTATAGTTAACAAAATAGATGAACTGCATTTAATATCATCAGATTTCGAGCGGTATAGCTTTTTTTCGCGACTTTCTTTTTTCTTATTTTAAATTCATGGAGCTGTATTAACTTTTATTTAATTAATTGACAAAAATTGTTGTAATTGTATAAATTATGAATTATGAATATTTTTTTTATTTTTTATCCATTTAGATAAAAATTGAAAGTACAAGTGGTGTGTACAGGGTGAAACCACTTACTTAAGTCAAAATATTAAAAGTATTATTAATCAAAATTTATCCAGTCTATGAGAAAAATACGTATGCATAAAAAAAGAAAAAAGAAAAGAAAAGAAAAAAGAATGTCCTATACTATCAACAAGAAGAGAATTTTGGAGATTAAAATTAGAAAAAAAAAAAATGATAATAATAATCTCACAGGACTTTCACACACACTTCACTCACATGACATTCTCTTTCCCTGTGTTACATTACTGTAAAGATTGATTGCAAATTAAATCGTATAATCAATGTTTAATCGTATAATAATGTTTAATCTACTTTTAAAATAAACTAAAATAGGTTTAAGAACAATTTTATTTGACATACAATTCTGTGTAAGGGCCAAGTTTGTTATTAATTTGCCTTCAAGCTTTCCAATCTTAATGAAATTTTTTCAAGTGGAAGCTTAATACGGACTTTAAAATACCAAAATTGAATTTCATCCAGTTACTTGTTTTTAACGTATGCTGATACATACAGATCAACTGCTAAAAGTTGAATCATTGTATTCAGGTGCACTCAAAACGTGATAGTATACAAAAAACCAAAGTTAAACCTAGCATTTTGAAAAAAGTACTTTGTTTATATTATGGATATGAAAAATTTATTTTTCCTTCCTGAACAGTGTTCGTAGACAGGGTTAAATGTCGCAAAGCACTTGCATGAATTACTTTCAACAGAAAGAACGTTTACTTTAATACTGGGGAGCCCTGTATATTGTCTATAAACTGTATTCGCGTCACATTCTGTACTTAAATTTAGTTTTTTATGAACAACAACAACAAAAATAAATAAATAAATAAAAAAACACAAAATGAAATAACCTACCAGTAATTTTGAAGTATAACCCCTCACCAATATATCCAAATATTTTGGCTAGCTCTGTAAACAAATGATGAATGATTGTGGTATCACATTCTACATAAAATAGTCTTTTATGCATATAAAATAATATGTTCATTTCATTTTGTTTAGATCAGCTTACAAATGTTACACTGTATTTATCAGAAATCCGCCTCCTCCCTCCCCATACACTTAATGTATTTGAATTATTTTGGATGTCGCTGTACACGAACCATTTACTTGATATTAACGAAAAGTTTAATGTAGCATCGCTATATGATACAAATTTATAAAACTGAGTTTGTACTATCTGCTGTGAATATTTCTTGAGGTATGCTGATAACATACACACAAACACACACAGAAACCAATCGCTAGAAACATGATTTTCAGATTAAAGGGATCTCAAAATATGAAAATATAACAAAAACTCAAGTTTGAAAGTTTGACACACACACACACACACAAAAAAAAAAAAAAAAAAAAAAAAAAATCCCCAATTTATATATGGGTAAGAGAAAGCAAATAAAATAAAATAAACTTCCAACCTACATGAAAATTCTTCTCTGATATTAATTTGCACGGAGTTGCATGTAGCAAATTTATTATAAACGATCACATTATAAATAATTTATCTTCGACCACAAGTATTATTCAAAATTTTAATGGTAAAAATGAATTAGCTTTCGTAAATAAATATGAACTGACCAAGTTTCGATCCTCGACCCAACAGTTTAATATGCCAGTGCTGTATCTCGGTGTATATATGTTGTGTATGTGTGTGATCTCGGATTTTTCATCTGTTTAATGATTTGAGATGATTGCGGATGAATTTTACTTTATTTGTTAGACCAAATAAAAAAAATCTATCATACATAGGAATAATTAGAGACTGTCGGAAATTGATTATATAAGGACAGAGTACTAGCACGTTAAGCCTTAGGATTCAGGTTTGAATTCACCCAAGGTTTGTCAGGTTATTATATATTTACTTCAAAATTACATATCTATACACACAAACTCTTTCATTTGAACTCTAAACATAGCTATAATTGAAATGTTCTCTGTGAAGTGTACTATTTAATTTTTTTTTTTCCGTTAATGGATATTTTGGGAAGAACCACACTGTTAAAAATTTCAACAGAAAACTCTGTGTAATTTATTATCTTAAGTCTTACATAAAATTACAGAGAAAAATAAACGGAGTTCTTAAAAAACGTATTTTATACATTCATTTTAATAACTCATTATTGGTGAGAATCTATTTCGGACTTGGAATGCTTTTTCTAAAGTAGAAACAGTCATTTTTACTTTAAATTAAATTTTTACTTTAAATTCTCTGCGAAGCTTACGAATTAATGTTTCATTTTCGTTAATGGATTTTTTAGGAAGAACCAATCACAAGTTAATATAGTTCTAAAACCAGCAAGCACTTCTTTTCTGAATTTTAAAGCAAAGGCTATGTTTTTGTTTAAATTACTGATTCACTCTTTTTTCATTGAAAGTAAAAAAAAAAAATATTCATTTCAATATTCTTATCTGCAAAATGAAAAAGTATCTTTATTTTATTTTATTTCATTTTATTTATTTATTTATTTTTTAATTAAGTAAAAAAAAAAAAAAAAAAAAAAAAAAGAAGATATTCCATATGATAGTAAATAAAATTAGAGAATTAAATTGAGATTTGAACTGTAAAATTTGCATTCCAAAGAAAAGATACTATATATAAAATCATTTAATACAAAAAATGTGTGTTCATATAAAGTGTACCAAAAATAAGTAGTCGAAATGAACATTTTCTATTATTGAATATAATTTAATACTTATATGAAAACAGAATATTTATCATTCGAAAAAAATAATAAAGATAATTAATAAATCTGATTACTCATTACAAAAATCATGTAGAAAGATATAAACATTAACCATACGTCTGGAACTTACATCTTCTATAAATGATCGTCAAAATTAGCTCCAAATTGAAATTACATTATTTTTCGAAAATTTCAAAAGCAATATTAAATTTTGAAGCAGTTTCTAATTCTAAACATGACTTCTCAATAGTTACCGACAGGTTATGCTCTTAAAGCTAGTAGACAAAATATGCTAATTTCAAACCCCAATTGGGAAAGTTAAATTAACAGTATTTTTTGTGGTTTTCTCCGGAATTCAGACCACGACCACTTAGAAATATACGACACAGAGCCATCGACAATATGCTCTCTTTAAATCACACTCTACCGATTCTACAATTAAAACTTCTCTGTACTATAGAATTTGCAAGTAATCGCTGAAGAAATTAACTGCCATTGATAAATGAAAATATATTAGATTTTATTTTTAAATTCCTATTTATGCTTAGATTTTTTTTTTTGCAAATTATATTTTACTTTCGTTTCCTGAAGTTACTAACATTTAGTGCATCAAGGGAAATTATTTAGCTATCGGGTGAAAGTTTTGCTTTTAGCTTGCTTCTAGAATAATCGTCTAATTTAAAATTCCTTTCTAAATACCTTTACTTAAAAAAGAAACACTATATTATACGTAAAAATCTTGGTAAAATATTTATTTTTTAAATTTAACAAATAAGTTTGAACAGTTCAAATCTTTTAACTGCGAAGATTTTAAAATTTTACTTAATTCAATTCACGTTTTCATAAATTGTATTCTAATATTTATCATTTACTAAGTTTTCTCTTATTTTTCCGCAGACTGTAAACCACGTTAAGTACATTAGATGTATCACATTAAAAATATATATTTCTAGTTTGTAGGATAGGACGTAAAAAGTAATATTAAAATTCTTTATAACAATATATTAAATAAGAATATGATTTTCGGAATTGTGTGACAAAAAATCACAAGTCACAAACTGTTCATGTTCACAATTATCTAAAAGGAAAATAAAAATTTAACATCTGTGTCTATTTATTATACTTTTGTGAAATTTTGACATCTGGGTTAGCATCTGAAAATGTTATTCACAATGAAATTGTCATGTGTTGTTTAACTTTTGAACATGAATTGACATCTGAATGCGTATTCAAGAAACGAATATAAAAGATCAGTAGCGATTTGACACCAAATAGAAATTTTAAGAAATAGAAATTCATCTGTAGAGTGGTAAGTAATGCTTCTTTAAAATATACCTACGGATGTTATACATTTATATTTGAAAAGAAAAGTATATATTGGCATTTTAATATCTATTAATACTATTATTTTAAAGTTCATATACAGCTGCTATCTACTACGATTTCCATCTACAAGTAAATTTTAATAAAAATACTTTTTATAAATTTAGTAGGTTTTTATTTATTCATTTATTTATTTATTAAAGTAAAATAATTATTTAGAAAAAATAATATTAAAATCGGTATAGTTGCCAGTTTAGCATATATGTATGAAATTGTTTTTCAGCATGCGAATTCAGTAGTAATGACTCTGGAATTTATTCTTTTTCTTTCTTTTAATAAATACTTTGATATTTTTCTTTTCTCCTTTCTGAATTGGTTCATGATGCTTATTTTTAATGAAATCATTTTCAGTGTATTGAAAAAAAGAAAAATGCGATGTAAAAAATCGTGTAAGTTGCGAATTGATTCTACTTTAATTTAAAATTCCGTAATCAGAGGGACTTTTCAAAAATACGTTTTGTCGTGTTTTGCGTGAAAAAGATGTAATACAAAGTAAAAAACACATTCATGTAAAAAAATACAAGCATTCTCGAATTCACAACAGAAGAATTTAGAGTCTAAGTGCAATGACGCATACGCGAAGTACCGAAAAAAAAAAAAAAAGAGATAATTCGCAGAACGTTATGATTATGCTTATCCTCGTACGTATCAGTATAATAGAGAGTCGTGTGTTAGAAACTTTGCCAAAAATGGTTGTGCTTACTGTTGTATGCAATAAATTGTTCCATGGAACCATTATTTCAGATAGTTAGAATCAACGTCATGTCTCGTCAACTGTTAAGGCATTGGTGTTCAGTCAAAGAAAAAAGGGTGTAAGAGATGGACACAGATCTGGACGTCTCTCGACATCCACAACTGTAGCAAACATTGACAGAGTACAGGAAATAAAGATATTGAACAAACGTGCAACTGTGCCTGATTTAGTCATGCAGATCTGCACTGGAATGAATTGAGCACCGTGTTTTGCTTCTTCATCGGTACTCTGCTTATGCATCTTTACACTCATGCTGTCGCTCCTTCTGTCATGAATTCCAGAAAGTTAAATTATCGTTATTGCATTATATTTTTCTGTTTCAATTTTTCTAATGTGTGTGTGTGTGTTGCATCTTTGTAGAAAAATATGACGTAACGTAATTTCGAAACCTCCTTCCATATACTGAAAAATGTAACATAAAAATTGCACAGAAAATATATTAAAATACATGAACTGAAACTATTTCTTAAAAATACTCTATTAAAATAATATGGACTTGTTGCTAAATCAGTTTTAATAATTTACCGTACTTTTATACTTTTGCAGAAGATATTTAAAAAAAATTAAATATATGTTTTTAACTTTAAAATCAAATATATATTAAACAAGACATTTAATTTTTGCGTTGTTTTATTTGTTTATTTATTTATTTTTTAGAGAAAGAAATGGTAAAATAACATTTGGAGAAACATTAATAATCTTTCGCATTTCATTCTATAACAACTGTATAATAATATTATTATTTTTTTTGTTACTTAATTTATATTTGAATTCTATGAGGAAAAATATAATTCCATTTGCATACCAAGTCGATAACAGAATCATTTTTAAATGACTTTCAATAACTGTCTTCTTCTGCTTTTATTTCTTATTATTATTATTATTATTTTTTTACGAATGACAAGTTTCAAACTGATGGACATGAAATTAGCAGAATTATATTTTTTATATCAGAAATAAGCATTAAATAAGTAAGTAAGAAGAAATTTCAAACTATTTATTATTTGATTGCAAACACTTTCTAGTAAAAAGGTTGGAAATTTTGTCTTGTAAATAACACAAAATTATCCACATATGATTTATTATTTTAAAGAAATATGATTTTAGATGTAAGGGTTGCGTATATCTACAGATTTGGCGCAGATCTGAAACAAATTTGATAATATCATGGCATATGAATATTATTCGAAATTTTATGTACATATTATTCAGCTACTTCTTCAGCTGGGTGAGAAAAACTTAAGAACTAGTAGTAACATTTGTTAAGATGTGTCTAAAAAGTTAATAGGCAAATACATTTTACTAGAATGAGGGCTTCAGTCGTCAGATAGGCAAGTCGCATTTTATAGGCTTGGCGCAAAAATACTGGAAATCTAATTTGTCAAAAATACTAGCAATCTAACAGCAGTACTATTCAGATAGTATTACAGTTTATCTAGTATTTTGAGTAATAAAATAATCTCACTCCTTTAAAATGAAAATCCAGCAGATTGTGAACAAGATTTGAAGAAAAGAAATAAATGAAGTTTTTCCTCTAAATTATAAAAGTAAATTTTTGTTAAAAATTTCTGGGATGCGTTTTTGTAGTTGGGAATAAAAAATAATTAGGATATATTATACTTCACTGCTCTGCAAAGAATTAAACACTGAAAGAAGTGATGAAAACTTCAATAGATTCCATGAAAACTTGCAATCTTCATTCAGTCCTCTGACTTAGCAAACAGAACAGGTGTAATTGATGTTTACGTCTCACCAGATCCAAGCAAAAGAGCGGTGATAGATTATTCTAGTTTTATTATATTTTATTGTTAAGAACTGCAAAATTTCGCCCCGGAAATTTTAAACAAATTTTTACTTTCATAGCTTAACGGAAAAAAAAACCATTCTTTTCTTTTCTTCTGAATTATTTCCTAAATTCTGGCGGCTTCCTATATTAAGCAAGTCTAATTACCTTGCCCTTAAAATGGTTAATGTAATTAAGCTTGGCAATCAGTGCCATCTATTTTCTGAAAAGTTCTGTTTACAGCAATGGCTGCTGAGCCATTAGATTAATTTGATAGTCAAATAATATGAACCGCAGGTTTCAATTAAATCAGACTTAAAGGGGAAATACGTTATATATTTATTTCTTCCAAGCTGTATCGAGGGGGTTGGTGTTGTTGTTTTGCGGACATTTTATTTCATATTAAGGCTCATTTATTCGAGATCTACGGCTTAAAACAGATCTGGAACTACTCCAAACGTATATGTATGAATCTTTGTTAGAATGACAGATAAAGGCACTTGCCAGCTAAAGTATAGGGCGCTAAGCACCCGGATGGGGCAATCTGCATTGACTGGCCCATCCCATTTTCCGTTTTTACAAAATTTCCACTTTTATATTGTAACTGCTTTCGTGAAATGTATATATGTTTGTTGAATTTGCTAGAATTTATTTTAAAATGTGTTTGAAATAAATATTGAAGCATATAACATTATTTCTATGTAACTTCGAATAATATTGACAACATATTAAAGAATATTCATTCCAAAAATGTAAGGAAAATAATATGGTGTGTCACTCACATGACTTTCTCTTACCCTGAAATTTAATACAATAAATACAGGTTTGAGATTAAGAGGTAAGATGACAATTACTGTTTTTTAAACCCATGTTAAAACAATTCAAATTAGGCTTCCGAAGAGTTTATATGATAAGTAATTATGTATGAGAGGGCTACCGTCCCCCTCAACTCCCCGTTTCATTACTGAACCTACATTTATATGGAATTTAAATCTGTTATTAAAATTAAACGTTCACTTAAAATTATTCAGACAACTTTCACACGCAACATTCCTTGGAACTTATTGCCTTGATCATTTTTTTTTTTTCCAGCAGCAAACTTACATTAATTTGAAAATACAACTTTTGGATATCTTGGTATTATTCGTATTTAAGTTACTCTACGAAACACTGACAAAGATCAAACGTTTAAAATCTTGACTTCGGTAATCAGGGAGCCTCAAAACGTGTAAATATACAAAATACGAGCGGCGAATTTTTAGCTTAAAAACATATTTATTTATCATATGCCTATGATAAATTCATTTCAATTCCTGAGCAGCTTTCCTGGACATAGTGAAATAATATAGTAAAGCACTTCCAATAACAATAAAAAAGAATGTTATTGCTTAAATATTTGCAGCCCTGTATAACTTTTGAAGATTATGTACAAACCACATGGTGCACCTAAACTTAATCCTCTAATAATAATACACGGCACAACCTGAAATACACCTCCACCAATTTTCAACTATTGTCGATCTATAATCTAGTCCTTTTGAGTTGTCCTGAAAACGAACAGTGAATGATATCCCTAACATATTCTGCATGAGACATGTTTTTACGCATATAAAAAATATATATTAATTTCGTTTGGTTTGGTGCAGTCTATAGACGTTAAACTCTAATTACCTGCAACTTCCCCTTAGACGTAATGTATATGAATGCTCTTGGGTGTCTCTGTATACGAACCATCTGTTTCATCTCAACAAAAATCTTAATGCAGCATCCCTATATGATACACATTTAGAATACCAAGTTTGAAATCTCTGCTGCTATTTGTTCTTGAGATATGCTGATATCAGACACACGCACAGACCAACCGCTAAAAACATGATTTTTGGATACATGGAACCTCAAAACGTGTAAATATAACAAAAATTCAGTTTTGAATATTTGAAGCAAAAACAATACTTTTTCTACCGTATGGGTAAAAAAAGTGATAATTGCTTTTTACTTTCTATTACCTTACGGTAGAGAAAGTATTGTTTTAGTGTCAAATTTTCGAAAGTGAATTTTTGTTATATTTACATGTTCTGAGGTCCCCTGAATACGAAAATCATGTTTTTAGATAATGGTCTGTATGTGTGTGTGCCTGTCTGTTTGTCTGTTATCAGCATATCTCAAGAAGAAATAGTAGCAGAAATTCCATACTTCGCATTCTAAATGTGTATCATATAGGGATGCTACACTAAGATTTTCGTTGAAATGAAGGAAGTGGTTCGTGTACAGAAACACTCAAAAGTATTCAAATACATTAGGTTTATGGGGAAATTGCAGGTAAGTAGAGATTAACATCTATAGACTGCAGTAAACCAAATGAAACGAATATATATATTTTGTTATAGAGATGGTCAACTGCGAAAAAATTTTTGTGTATGTAGGGGCCTCGCCTCCCCCCCCCCCCCCCCTGGGGGGAAAGTACCTCTTCGAGAGGAGTAAATTTTCATGATGGGAATCGAGATGAGCTGGCCAATACCTTTAAAACAAATGGTTGAACCATCTACGATAATTTAAAATAAAGTTATCGATTTTTTTTTCTTTTTAACAAAAAAAAAAAAAGGAAAATTGAGAACAAATTAAACGTTTTTGGATATTTAGTGTTATACTACTCGTAAAATAACTTAAAAAGGAATAATTTTAGGAGATCCAAATGTTGTATTTGAGGTTAATATACACTAAGCGACGAAAAAAAAAAAAAAAAAAAAAAAAGCCGCATTTGGATATTTCTCTTTTCACGTTCTACAACCGCCAATTTTATCGTTTAAAAATCAAATTTTCGAACAGATTTTATTATGTTGTCCTCCACGTACACTTAAGTATTAAGTCCAGTGTTAAAAACAAAATGTAATCGTCAGGAAACTTGTAATTTTAGAAATCATTTCAAAAATGGTAAGAATAAGGCAGTTAACAATGCCACAAAAAGTATTAATTTTTTAATAAAAATCAAAAAATATTCTAAAACGTGAGATGGCAAAATAATTAAATGTTAACGAAATATTGGTAAATAGGTTTTTTAGCAAGATATAAATTTTTTTGGCCGTTTAAACTGAAAATTTGATTTTAAGTGGGCATGTTGATCATCCAATCGTGATGACCGTAAGTTAGAAAGCCATTTCTTTTAAAATCGGTTTGTATTACATTTAGATCATAATAGAGATTCAGAAAAAGTGTTTAGCAGCATAATTTCTTTAACTACAGTGCAGCAACTATCAAACAAAGCAGGTTTAAATGAGCGAAAATTCAAAAGTATTCCATTCTTAGTGAAGAGAATTAGGAAAGCAAGACCTCAGATGGCTAAAAAAATTAAAAAATGATTAGTTAATTTTTGGACTGAACTGGTTCTCTCTGATGAGTCAAGTTTAACTTATTTCGAGCTAAAGAAAACAAGCAGATCTGACAATGAAAATATGACCGACTTAATGATAATCTCACTTTTAAAACAGTGACACATTCTCCGTACATTATGGTATGGAGGTGCATTAATTTTCAAACAGTCGGGAAAATTTTAATGCTCAAGGGATCAATTACCTCAAAATAAAAAAACAGTCTTCATAAATGGGTTGTCTGACCGACTGTTTTCGAGGTATCTTGGACAAATCCGCAAACAGCATTTCAAGATGATTATGCACATTACTACATGGCGTCTGTGGTAAGTTTATTTACTTCAAATTTTCAAAATTTCCTATCCATTCCCATGAAAACCTGTAATTATCTACGTAATCATATCTTTTTTCACTTTAAGTTAAATCCCACAAAGGATATAGTAGAATTTCTTATTTACCAGGCATGTAAATAGTCCTAATCGCGATCCGCTTGAAAATGCTTCGTCTATAAAAAAGGCGGGGGAGAGTCGAGAAGATTCGAAATTTACAACCTACAACTCAGCCCGAACAAGAAAAAATTATATGTGATATTTATCACATTGAAATTTCTGAGATTTATATTAAAAATACTGTATAATAATATGTCATTGCGCATTAAATCAGTAATTCCATATAAAGGTGGAATTAACCCAATGCAGAATACATATTTTTCATAAAAAATATGCTTAGATCTAACAAATAAATAGTTTTATTTCATATATTAAAATATAATTTGTTTATTTCATATAATAAATCAAAATAGAATACAAAGTGTTTGGTAACTGCATTATGCTTAAAACGAAAGTTTTATGCAGATTCTTATAAAGTACTTTGTAGAGTGCAATAAAGCAAATTATGAAATCGGAAATGTACATAGGTATCATTTCATCCCTTTGGTATTATGCAAACAAGACAGTTTTATTTGTTTCAACCTTTAATTTTAAATTTATTACAAATAATAAAAAAAGTAAAAGTCATTTTTCTGCAGTTCGGCTTTTTTTTTCGGTTAGTGTAATTTTGTTGTTGGAAAAGTTTGATCAAGATTGTTAAGTTTCACTGAATGTTGCGTGTGAAAATTGTCTGTATAATTTTGAGTAAACTTTTAATATTAGTAACAGAATTAAATTATATATAAATGTAGGTGCATTAATGAAACGAGGGGTTGATGGGGGCGGTAGCCCCCTTCACTCAGAATTAATTATTATATAAAACTCTTCCGAAGCCTAATTTGAATTGTTTAACATAGATATACATAACAGTACTCGTTATCTTACCTCTTAATCTCTAACATATATTTATAGTATTAAATTTCAGGGTAAGAGAAACTCGTGTGAGTAACATACCAGATTATTTTTCATGAAAGACGTACGTATTTTAATAAATGTAAAAACAAAAATGTCTTTTAACGTTGCTAAAGTACATTGAAAATTATATAATTAAATACATATATTAAATAGTTAAGTTCCTATATAATTATGCTGTGGTTAAGGTAGTGTCATTCATGAAAGCATTGATGTTTACATTAAGATAAAGTAGGTACTTCGAACGGCACGGATTCCATTCAAAGCTGCATTTACTACAAAGTGTCTAAATCTCTTACGTATCACTCATAGGAAAAAATATATATATATAGAAATTACATGTTTTAATCATTTATTTAAACATGTGATTCTCTAGCAGGCTTTGCCCGCTTCGCTGAGCACTATACTTAAATGAGGTGTCAAAATTCCATTACATTATTAATAATCTATGTTAAAGCTTCCTCTGTATTCCGTAGAAGTTTTTTCCGTTCGCAACGTAAGGATTCCGCGTACACACTGCCTTCGGCAGCAACTTACCCGCTCCTTACTTCCCCTTCCCCAGCGGCTAAGTTAGAAGTTTTGCGAAATCTCACCAAAGCACATCATGCGTACACCTAATCAACATCCACACAGCAAAACGCATCATTCTAAGATAATGTAAAGCGAATTCAAACAGAATAACGTGTTTTACGCCTGTTTATTGCCACCCCCCCCAACCCCAAGGGGGTAAGTGGGTGAATTTTATAAAATCTCGTTACAATAAGTGTCAGATACATATAAACAATTTGCGCACCAAATTTCGTGACCGCAGATCCCATAGCTTTCCCAAGACAAATTAGCGATAAAGGGGGGTGTCTTGAATTTGCAACTCCCCCTCCCCCTCAAAAAAAAAAAAAAAATCGAAAATCACAAAAAAACGAAAATGTGTTTTTGAAAATATTCTAAAGGAGGCACGCGGCTATTTTCAATACCTTTATAACATCTTTAGTAGAGCTCTACTAAAAAATCCTGAATTTCTTAAATTTCCCCCGCAAAAAACGATTTCCCCCCTCCTTCAAGTATCAAGAATTCTAAAATCATACATAATGTTTTATTTATACTCATGACTAGCCTTATCATGTGCAATTTCTTCACCGTGATGTAATTTGGGGCCAAGTTATGCTTATAAACGTTTTTTTGCTTCCTGTCCCGCTGGGAGGAAGGGGGTATTTCGATATATCCCGTTTCTTTAGGTACCGGTTGCATATAAAAAATCCAAGCACCAAACTTCCATACTACGTGACAGCAGATCTCATAAATTTTCCAGGACAAATTTAGCGCTAAAAAGGGTGTCTCGAATTTGCCATTTGTAACAAATCCCCCCCCCCCCCAAAAAAAAAAAGGCAGATCACAAAAAATCAAAAATGTGTTTTAGGAAATATCCTAAGAAAGTCGCATAGCCTTTTTTCAACATCTTTATTCCATTTTTGGTAGAGTTCGACTCAAATCAGGAATTTTCAAACTTTCCCGCCAAAAATCGATTTTCTCCCTTCCTTCTTTTAAAAATCGAAAATTCCTAAATCGCACATAATATTTTATTTTTACTCATGTCTAGTCTCACTATGTGAAATTTCTTTATTGTGAAGTAATTAGGAGCCGAATTATGCTTACAAACGTGTTTCTGACATTTCGCCCGCAAGGGCGAACGGAGGGGGGGGGGGAATTTCGGAAAAGTTCATAGATATAATTTCAGGTTGCGTAAAGATTTAAGTTTCTTCCAAGCGCTGTTCAATTAAGTCCAGGCGTTCTCAAGTGATACCCGAACAAACGTGTTTTTGTCTTTTGCCCCCCAGGGGGGAACGAGGGGGATTTCTGAAAAGTTGATACATATAATTTTAAGTTGGGTAGAGATCTAAGTTTCTGTCAAGCGCTGTTGAATTCAGTCCAGCCGTTCTCAAGTGATGCCCGGACAAACGTCTTTTTTTCTTTTGCAACCCAAGGAGGAACGGGGGGGAGGATTTCTGAAAAGTTGATAGATATAATTTTAAGTTAGATAAAGATCTAAGTTTCTGCCAAGCGCTGTTGAATTCAGTCCAGCCGTTCTCATGTGATGCCTGGACGAACGTGTTTCTGTCTTTTGCCCCCCAGGGGGAACGCGGGGGATTTCTGAAAAAATGATAGATATAATTTTAAGTTGGGTAGAGATCTAAGTTTCTGTCAAGCGCTGTTGAATTCAGTCCAGCCGTTCTCAAGTGATGCCCGGACAAACGTGTTTTTGTCTTTTGCCCCCCAGGGGGGAACGGGGGGTAATTTCTGAAAAGTTGATAGATATAATTTTAAGGTGGATAAAGATCTAAGTTTCTGCCAAGCGCTATTGAATTCAGTCCAGCCGTTCTCACGTGATGCTCAGACAAACATGTTTTTGTCTTTTGCCCCCCAGGGGGGAACGGGGGGGATTTCTGAAAAATTGATAGATATAATTTTAAGTTGGATAAAGATCTAAGTTTCTGACAAGCGCTGTTGAATTCAGTCCAGCCGTTCTCAAGTGATGCTCAGACAAACATGTTTTTGTCTTTTGCCCCCCAGGGGGAACGGGGGGGATTTCTGAAAAATTGATAGATATAATTTTAAGTTAGGTAAAGTTCTAAGTTTTTGCCAAGCGCCGTTGAATTCCGTCCAGCCGTTCTCAAGTGATGCCCGGACAAAAAAAGCGAATTGCTGACACGATGACACACACACACACACACACACACACACACACACACACACACGCACACACACACACACACACACGCGCGCGCGCACACACGCACGCGCGCACACACAGGCAAATTTTTCTGGTCATTTTCGGCTTTCATGGTGTGTGAAATGTGAAGATATCTCAAAATTTTTTGATTCCGACATATTTACAGACAAAACTCTGATATTATTAATTTAGATTTGAATTTTGCATAAATGTCAAAGTTCATGGAAATAATTTAATTCATTTATTGTCACTGAAGACTAACTAATAGTAGAAATGCTTCATTAGTCATTAGTATAGTTAATTTATCATCTACAGAACGAGAGCATTTTGACAGAATAATATTATGAATTACATTCTCTTACTCTAGGCAATCCCTCAAGATTCGAAAATGGATTTAAATGTAGCATGAATATATGTTTATTACTACATGAACATAAACCAGTAGATGATAAAATCTTATTGTATTATTAATTTATAGTACATAAATTGTACGCATACTTATTGTTTATGGATTAAATGGGTTGATTGATTAGAGATTCTTCAATAATTTTGTTGGGCATATTAATGCTATTCAGTAAATTCTTTGATTAACATAAGTGCTCTAAATATTAGAAACATGTGCGAAATTATTCATGATTATTGTGTTAAAATATTATAAATCGTTGTTCAGTGGTAGTCTTAACAAGTTATTAAATTTTAAAGCTATATTATGTAATATACTATAAGATATAATATATATTAAATGTCATTATATACATTTTTTGGTGAAATTACTTGAATTAATAAAACTTTGCTTTATTCAAAAGTTAGAATTATCTCAAAAATTGAAAAATGAAAAAGAAAATAATATTACACAAAAATTGCGATTTTAGTTCCCAATCATACTATAGGTATGGGGAACTTAGGTAATCGTGAAAATTTTCTACCTCGCTTTTCTGACTTTTTTACACGTTTTAAGGTGTGAGGAATCCGAAAATGACAAAATTTGTATTGTGTCTGTCTGTAGGATGTCTGTTAGTGTGTCAGTCCGTTAGTGTGTCAGTGTGTTAGTCCGTTAGTTTGTTAGTCTGTTAACACGATATCTCACGAACAAATGATCGCAGAGAGGTCAGATCAGTTTTAAAATATTACTTTCGATACTGGCAAAAGCCCTATTCTTTTGCAACATTCGAATTAAAAAACTTCGTAAGTTATGAGAAATTTACGATTTTCTTAACATGGGAGAATAGGACAAAAATTCACTTAAACGTGCATTAAATGAAAACTTTTTACTGTAAAAATGTCAGACCAGTTTTAAAATATCAGGTTTGATGCCGGAATGAACATTAGTAACTATAAATGTGCTACTTTGAAAATTTCGCAAGTTATTGGAAATTTACGAATTTCTTAACATGGCAGTATAGGGCAAAATTTCACATAAACGTCAATTTTGAGAGATATTTTCATCGTAAAGATGTCAGACAACTTTTGAAATATTATTTAGAACACTGGCATGAATATTAATGACTATGAATTTTCCAATATAAAAATTTCGTAAGTTATTGGAAAATTACGAATTTCTTAACATGGCAGCATAGAGCCAAATTTCACATAAACGTCAATCTTGAGGGATATTTTCATCGTAAAGATGTCAAACCACATTCGAAATATTATATAGGATACTGGCATGAATATCATAGACTATGATTTTTCCAATTTAAAAAATTCGTAAGTTATTTGGAATTTACGCTTTGCTTAACATGTCAGAATAAGGCAAAATTGAGCATAAATTTCCATTTTGAGGATCCTAAATACATTAGACAACTTCAAAATTACATTTATGATATTTGTTTGAACATGATTGAATACAAATATTCTAATAGGAAAATTTCGTAAATCATTCGTAATTTACGATTTTATCAACATAGCGAAATTGTAAATTTTTCATATAAATATGAATTTTGAGGATTATTGCATTGGAAATAGTAGCATTAAAACTAAACAACGGAATTCATCCTGATAAAATAAATTAATAGATTAGAATAAGATATATATATCGAAGTTAACGGTGGATAGCCTATTAGGCGGGGATTTCATTCTGTCACTACATCAAGCTTTGGTCAAATTCATTTCTTTTAACATGATTATAATATGTCTCGCACTAGAAATTTATGAGAACATAAATATGATGGGGAATTGAGCAGAGTCCACCTATGCCAACTAGTTTTAAATTAAAGTTATTGATTTATTGTTTAAATGTCAGTCGCAGCCTCCATGTGGAGTTTCAAAAAGATTTTGGGGTCTCTCTCTCTGTGTGTAAGTCCGGGTGTATTGTGATAGCGGCTACAAAAATGTTTCGATTTACCTGCAAATTGGTAGAGATGATCATGAGGCACACAGAATACGCAGTATAGATTTTGTTGTGTATTCTGTTTGTAGTTCGTGTACAGAGTATATGAAAATTTTTGTTACCATTACGGCCTATGGACAGAATTCTTATATACCGCGATAACGGCCGCATAAATATCCCGATTGACTAGCAAATCGGTACACACATTCATGCTCCGAACAGAAGTTGCTGGATAATTTTTGGTGTTTATATTTGTTATGATTCGTGTACAGAGACACACCAAAATATTTCTTATCATTAATGCGTATGGACAAAATTTTATTTAAATGAATTTTAACGAAGTTACGCTGCGTTTCGCTAAATGAAATTTACTTGCTTTATTGAGGTGCTTAAAAGCATATTTTCAGTTGAAAAATTCGTGCTTAAATTTTTTAATTAATACACAGGACTTTATAAAAGAGTTCCGACAATGTCACTGTATCATCCATATAACGTCAAATTTCGAACAATTATTCATAAGCTACATAAAATAAGTTGTCTCTCTCGGTGTGAGTAAGTCTGGTTGTGCAGCGATAGTGGCTGCAAAAATCTTTCGATTGACCTGCAAATTGGTACAGATGATCATGAGGCACATAGAATTCGCTGTGTAGTTATTTTTGTGTAATCTGTTTGTAGTTCGTGTACAGAGATAGATATATGAAAGTGTTTGTTATCATTACGGCCTATGGACAGAATTCTTATATACCGCGATAACGGCCGCATAAATATCCCAATTGACTAGCAAATCGGTACACACATTCATGCACTGAACAGAAGTCGCTGGATAATTGTTGTGTCTATACTTGTTTTTATTCGTGTACAAAGACACTCCAAAATATTTCTTATCATTACAGCGTATGGACAAAATTTTACTTAAATGAATTTTAACGAAGCTACGCTGCGTTTCGCTAAATTTACTTGCTTTATTAAGGTGCTTAAAAGCATATTTTTGGTTGAAAAATTTGTGCTTAAATTTTATAATTAATACACAGGACCTTATAAAAGAGTTCCGACAATGTCACGGGACCGTCCAAATAATGCCAAATTTCGAACAAATATTCATAAGCTACATAGAATTAAGTTGTATAATATTTACTGATGTATATAATGCAAGTTTTCTGTGAAGGAAAAAAAAATATATGCATAATTTAAATTATTTACAGTACCACACCAAAGAATTCTGATGACTTTGTAATTATTCAATCGATGGGAAATATGTTTCAAATACTAATTAATAAAAGGGAATTAGTTGTATAGTTTTTTATTAATGTATATAATGTTTGTGGCTCATGTAGATGGGCACAAACGGATTTTGTGCCATTATGGTCATTAGATTGTATTTCTTATCAATATATTTTAGCATTCTTACACTCCATTAAATATATATATATATATATATTAGAATGCTTAAATTCATGGTTTCTGTAGAAAATATTAGACATGGAATGAGTAATCAGTTTACAGGGCTACAGAAAATAATTCTTATATGTTATGCAATCATTTGGCATCAAAATTTGTACAAGTACTTATACGTTTCAGGTAGTTAAAACAAGGCAATGAGATATACCTACATATATTTGCAGGTAGTTAATGGCAGTTCGAAACAATGTGGCGTTAAGGGGGGGGGGGGGGTAACTTCAATAACTCGCTACTTATCTGGTTACGTAGCGAGTTCGTCACTTATATGTATTTGAGTTTGTGCATATGTGTGTGTTTATGTTCATGTTTATATGAATATATATGGCGTATATTGTTGAAACGTCAATGAGGAGACTCAAAAACATCTTTGTTTCTGTGTATCTGTGTATCTCTGTTTACTGTGATAGCGGCCTCAGAAACATCCTATTGACTTCCAGATTGGTACGCATGTTCATATGCCCCACGAAATTAGCTGCATAGTCTTGGGGTGTATATCCTGTTTTTTGTTCTTTTACAGAGACGCACTAATTTTTAACACTTTCCAACAAGGTTGAAAAGTGTTAATGACTTCGGTTTGTCTGTCTGTCTGTCCGCGCTCTAACTCCCATTAGTATTTATGGAATTTCTTGAAACTGACATATGCTATTCAAGTTTACTATCGGACGTTCCCTATTGAAAATGGAGAATATACCTCTACTGGTTTGTGTACAGGGACACCCGAAAGTATTTCAAAGCATTGTGTTCCATGCGAGGTATTTCTATAAACCATATTTTCATACTTTTACTGTAGACATATCTTAATGAAATTGAAATATGTCATTCAAGTTGACTATTGGGTGTTTCCTGTGTAAAAAAATGGAGGAAATACCACCATCGGTTTATGTACAGGGACACTCAAAACTATTCCAAAGCATTGCGTTCTATGAGAGATATTTCTATAAAACAAATTTTAATAACTTTACTTTCTACGAAGTTTTAGGAAATTGAAATATGATATTTATATGCACAAAAAAATGTTTTGCATAGAATAAAGCATGATTAGCATTAGATTTACGGGGAGGCACAGAAATATCCAGTTATATTAAGAGCTATTAATAAAATTTGTTAGAATTGTACTTTCGTTTACGTTAAGCGTTTTTAACACATTCTAACATTTTTAACACTTTTCAACAAGGTTGAAAAGTGTTGATGACTTCGGTTTTTCTGTCTGTCTGTCCGTCTGTCTGTCTGCCTGTCCGCGCTCTAACTCCAGTAAATATTTATGGAATTTCTTGAAACTGATATATGTTATTCAAGTTCACTATCGGATGTTCCCTATTTAAAAAGGAGTTTATACCTCTACTGGTTTGTGTACAGGGACACCCGAAAGTATTTCAAAGCATTGTGTTCTGTGAGAGGTATTTCTATGAACCATATTTTCATATCTTTACTGTACACATATCTTAATGAAATTGAAATACGTTATTCAAGTTAATTATTGGATGTTTCCTGTAGAAAACAGAGTAAATATCACCACTGGTTTATATACAGGGACGCTCAAAATTATTCCAAAGCATTGCGTTCTATGAGAGATATTTCTGTAAATCAAATTTTAATAACTTTACTTTCTAGGAAGTTTTATGAAATTGAAATGTATTATTTGTGTGCACAAAAGAATGCTTTACATAGAATATAGCATGATTAGCATTAGATTTACAGGGCGACACAAAAATATTCATATATATAAAAAGCTATTAATAAAAATTTGCTAGAATTAACTTTCGTTTACATTAAGCGTTTTTAACACTTTCTAACATTTGTCAAGTGTGCATATGATTTCAATTTGTGTATATGTCCGTCTGTCCACTGTCTGTCTATCTGCCCGTGCTTTAACTCCCGTAAATGTTTATAGAATTTTTCGAAACTGCTATATGTTATTTAAGTTCACTATCGGGTGTTCCCTCTTGAAAATGAAGTTTATACATCTACTGGTTTGTGTAAAGGGGCACACAAAAATATTCGAAAGCTTTGTGTTTTATAAGAGGAGTTTTTATAAACCATATTTTAATACCTTTACTGTGTAGAAACTTTAATGAAATTTTAATATGTTATTCAAGTTCCCTTTCTGATGTTTCCTATGTAATATCGAGTACATTTCTAACGTTTTTGTGTACAGGGGCACTGAAAAGTATTCCAAAGCATTGCATTCTGTGAGAGTTACTTTTATAAACCAAATTTAAAGAATTTTACTTTGCACAAAGCTTAATGCACTTGAAATAAATCATTCGTATGCACAGAGGAGTGCCGTCTATATAATATAGTATGATAAGCATTTGATTCAGAGGGCCACGCACAACTATTCAGTAATATTAAGGGCTATTAATAAAAATTTGCTAGAATTGCACTTTCGTTTACATTAAGCGTTTTAACACTTCCTTATATTTTTAGTGGGAATATGATTTCAATTTGTGTTTTTGTCCGTCCGAATGTCTACCTTTCTATCTGTTTCTTTCCGGCTCATAGCGTCGGTAAATATTTTTAGATTTTTTTTTTTAAATGATACAATCAAGTTCACTATGGAATGTTCCATATTTAAAATGACATTAATAGATCATGTGCAACTAGCTTGTTTACAGAAACAGCAACAACAAACAAACAAAAAAATGTCAATGGATTAAGTTTTAGGACAGAATTTTTTAAAAGTTATACTTAAAGTCTTTCTATTGTAAAAATCATAAAAACATTCCCTTGTATTTTTAATATTCTAAAATAATGTTTTATATAGAATATGTTATGATTAACCTTTTCAGATTAAAAGTTATTCGATACAACAATTACGTACAGTTGGAAAGTGTTACTAATCAATGCGTGCTGCATGATTTTTCTTTCTTGTTTTCTTATCAATACGGCTTATGGACAGAAATTGTCTGTACCGCGATAGCAGCCTCAAAAGTCGCCTGCTTGGCATGTAAATTGCTGCACAAATTCACGCTCCATAAAAAAGTAGCTTTATAGAATTATTGAGATGGTTTATAGCATGTTTTCTGCGAAAAATGTGTGCTTAGACTTAATAATTAATACACATCATCTGATAAAAGTGTTCAGAATAAATCATGTAATAATACAAGTTATGGTAAATTTCGAGCAATCATTCATGAGCTGTATAGAACATGTATAGTTTTTACTGCTGCATACAATGTTTGTGGTTTCATTTACAGTGACACGTAAAAGAATTTCGTGACATTAGAGCCTATGGACAAATCTCTATTTAAACGTCTTTCAGTACGTTTCTGCTGAATTCAATATTTAGGAATTAAAACACTTTAGAACGATCTTAAATTTATGTTTTCTGTAGGAAAAAGTTATGATAGAGTAAATAATTTATATACAGGACCACACAAAAGAGTTCCGATGACATTCTGTAAGCATCCAAATTCTATAAAATTTGGTTCAAATATCAATGTCTTACAATGAATTATTTGTATACTCTCTATTGGTGTATAAAATAATTAATACCCTTTTTATAAGGCAAATGTATACTTAAATCGATTTCATACAATCTGGATTTATATAAAAGTTTTTGTAAAATTCATACCACAAAAGACAGTAATGATTAAAGCTTTTTTCTTCTTTTTTGAGACTGATAAAAAGAAATTAAAATCATTAATAAACGTTTATCGCAAATGAAACTTAATATATCAATCATTTTACAATATTTTGTTAAAATAAATGCTTTGTTTGTAATCTGTTCTTTAATTTTTATTTTAAAACACGTAAGAATAATTTTAAGAAAAATCTGTCTTTGTTCTTCTATGGTGTTACTTTCGTACATTTCTTTAAAATTTAAAGAAAAGATACAGTATGGTAATCGTGTTATTGAAAAAGGTGAATCCTCTGCAACGGTTTAAATAATAATAATAATAATTTAGATTAAATAACACCTTTCGTATTTTCATTTCCATGTATCATTTCCGATAAAAAGGTAAATTTAATCAATGTTATTAAGTGATCTGTTACTTTACCTTTGTATCATAACAAACTGCTTGATCCATTTTCTATTTAATAAATTGTTAAAGTACGTGTACTTTATTTAATTAGATGACTGATTTAATATTATTTAGAGCTTTTCTGATAGAATTAAAGATAGAGCGTCTTTTCAAGTATTCGATACTTTTTAACGAAAAGATATTTTAAAACTACCTTTCATGTATATATATATGTATATAAACATGCTGACTGCATGTCTATCTGCTGTTTGGAATCGGCAGTGAAAAAATGCCAATAGTCTCTTACAAAATGTGGTTATTGATAATACTAATTTTAATATGTTTGACGCAGTTAGGTTTACTAGTTATTAAACTATTTATTAGACCAGATTTAAAAATATTTGTGATTTCTATAAATAATCTCTAAAAAATAAAGAGTTAAATTGAACACGTGTCATTTGTATTAAATATATTTAAAACACTTTAAACACACGTAAATATAAATTTATTTAAAGATGTTAAATTTTTTTATCCAAAGCTTTTCGCTTTAATAATAAAGCATCATCAGGGATTAATGATTCGTTTCCATTGCACAGTTTTAAATATGTTTTCTTTTTACAGTCAACAGTTAAGTCTTTTATATATAACGTGATATATTTTAAATATCAGCAAAAAACAATATGAATTCCGGTAGAGGTTGGACCAAGGAGTTAAGAAAAGTGAAAGAAGCTGGAACTATTGCATATCATACGAGGTTATTGTAGGAGAAAAAACTTCATGAATAAGCAGAAATAAACTATTAACTATTTTATAATATTGTGCCAAATTATTGGTAAAATTGCAGCATCTTTGGAATTTATTGCATTTTTGCATTTAATTATATGAATAGCTTCTGAAATGTAAAGCAAAAACGTAAAAAGAAAACATATTTAAAACTGCGCAATGGAAACGAATCATAAATCCCTGATGATGCTTTATTTTTAAAGCGAAAAGCTTTGGATAAAAAAATTTAACATCTTTAAATAAATTTATATTTACGTGTGTTTAAAGTGTTTTAAATATATTTAATTTGTGATTTCATTGAGTATATTATTCCGCGTACATAATTTTAGAGGCTTTGAAACCTATAAATGCTATTTAAGGTTACTATAACATATAAGTCTTGATTATTATTGAAACTTTTATATATAGTTCTATTAATTTATGCATAATCACTCACAAGTTAACCTATAAAAAATGTTTTTTTCGAAACATAGTTCAGTACTAGGCTACTATGTTTACAATCAGGCTTTCAACGTTTCGCAGGTCACTATAATTGCATTAATAATAATAATAAAAAAAATTAATCACTATATATTAAATCATTTTATAAATAAACCAGAAAAAGAAATTATATCGCTAAAAACATCTTTTAAGACTTGCTTCCACGTATATTGCCACCCAACTGCTTCAGGCTGTAGGCTGACATGATTTAGCATTACAATGTACCGCTTATTTTGTACGCACCTTATGTTTTAAGTTGATATCTTTTTAACAAATTGGAATAATTTAATTTAAATGGTCAACTTTAAATGGAATCCTTTGATTATATCGTATTTTTTGGTACCTTTCGCATATTTCTGTGTTCAGCGGTTCGTGAAGAGATAATTTGATATACATACAATTGAATTTTAATAGTATAAAAGTGCTCAAAACTTTTAGATGTATAAATTATGTTTTCTCTAAAGAATTTTATAATCATTAATAATCGTTAATTTACAGTCCATACAAAATTCTTCAGTTTGAGTTTTTTTTTTTTTTTTTTTTTTTTAGTTACTTTTTTTTTTAGTTTTTTTAAACGATTAAGACACATTAAATCGAACCTAAATTGTGTTCCGAAACATTGCGAAATCCATGCTTAAATCGAGATTCTAACTCGGCAGTTGGCGTCTTAAATCCAGACCGTTAAACATTAGGCTACCAGACGGGTAAAAGTATTCTAATGTAAGATTTTCTTTAGAATGATTTACACAAAGCATGTTTTCGTAAGATTTTATTACACAAAACATAATGAAATTGACATTTATTATTCATAATCACAAAAACCTGTTTTCTATAGAATATGGTTTGATTTTAATAATAATTAGTTGACCTCTCAAAAAATATATATATTAGCGGTTATAAACAGAAATTGTTAAATTATTGGTTGTGTTGTGAGTTTTCAACTCTTTTATGATTGAGTACTAATTTGGTTTGTCAGACCACCTGTCTGCGCTGTAGCCCCATAAATATCCAAGAAACTTTTTCAAACTGATATATGCTATTCAAGTCACGAGATGTTCCCAATTAAAAATAGGGCAAATATTACCCTTGGTTTATGTACAAAGACTTCCATGTTTTGCTTTCATTAGAACTACTAGCAGGCTTTGCCCGCTTCGCTGGCCACTAAATTTAAAGGAAACTCTTTTCTATATAGCTTTATAAAAATAAAATAAAATAAATTACTGAAATTGTTCAAAAGTTCGCTCCAGGTCCCTGCTGCATTCGGCAGCGATTTGGTCATCCACTGCAACTTGGGCGCTTGTCCCTATTACCTGCGACAATAGTTTACCAATGAGCTTCCATTTAGATGCTTATTATATAACAGTTTCGAAATAGATAGTATCGAAAAAATTGTAGTTTCCCTTTTATATTTGAATCCCAGTTATATGTGAACAACAATATACGTGTTGTTCACATGTAACTCGGACTGGACTCAAATGTAACTGGGTTTAGACAACATAATATTTGCTTTTACGTTATTTCATATGTTTATTTTGTTTATCCAATCAACCATTAAATGACAGCAATTTCACGCCAAATATTACAATATGCTGTGACCGGCTACGTCTGTCGCATGAGACAATTAATTTTTTGTGTTTATATATAATTCATGGGTTGTAAACCTGATAGTACAGCCTTAATATAGTTCTCTTTGGCGGCTTTTGAATTTTTGTCACCATTTTAGACTTAATCTATTGTAACAATAAGACTTAATCCCTTGTAACAATATGCTATGAGTGCTATTTCTGCCATATTTTAGACAACTAATCTTTTTATGGTTATATATATTTCCCATTTAACATATTTTTATTTATTTATTTAAATATTAATTTGAATTTTTCAAATATTTCTGTTCGACAGCGTGCAAGTGCAGTAACACACAGAGGCTCATTTGTTTGTATGATAAATTAGCATAATGATTATTATAAAAAAAAAAAAAAAAATAGGTAAACATTATCGTGTTGCACGACTTTATTATGTTGCTCCACTGGCGGCTTTTGAATTTTTGTCGCCATATTAGCGATGGATTTTTTTTTTTTTTTTTTTGTATGAAAAGGGGAAGACTATTTTGCTAATAATTTTACCAGACTCTTTTTTGTTTATACATAAGAATCCTTTATATTCTGCTTATATTTTTAATGGTTTTTAGGTTTAAAATAGTGCTTGTTGAAATAAATTTCCTATCTTTAAAACTGCATTTGTTCTGTAAATTTTGTGTAAAATTAAATCATTTATGTTTTTATATATTTGATACGCTACTTAGATTAAAATGGCTGTTGCTATATTAAATTTCTTGTCGAAAAACGTTCGGTGTACTTCAACACCAAAATTTAAAAAATCGCCCAGCAGAATCTGTTAATGAAACTGGTAAAATAAAAATATGGTTCATAGAGTTTAAATAATCTATTTAGAAAAACTTTTAAAACCCAAATTATTAATGTATCGTATCACATACATAGATATAGTAATTAGGGCTGTGCCGATTAATCGATTAATCGGTTCGGTTAATCGATCAATGCTTAGTCCCGATCAATTTTTTTAATCCAGTTAATCGGCCCGATTAATTCGATTAAAATTTCTGAAAATCCGATTAAAATTTTCAAACTACGAGTAACTCGATTAAAGTAAAAATTTAAAACCCGGTAAAAGAAAAACGCTGGGTGCTGGCTAATTTAATTTTTATCTCTCTAATCAGAATCGAAAGGTGAGGGGGGAAATGAGATTGCAATCCTGACCTGATAAACAATTTCATTTCCTCTTCTTCTGTTTTTTAGTTCCCCATCATACTATAGGTATGGGGAACTTAGGTAATCGTGAAAAATTTCGACCTCGGTTTTTAGACTTTTTTATACGTTTTCAGGTGTAAAGAATCCGAAAATGACAAAATTTGTATGGTGTCTGTCTGTAGGGTGTCTGTTAGTGTGTCAGTCCGTTAGTGTGTCAGTCCGTTAGTTTGTTAGTCTGTTAACACGATATCTCCAAAACAAATGATCGCAGAGAGGTCAGATCAGTTTTAAAATATTACGTTTGATACTGGCAAGAATCCTATTCATTTGCAACATTCGAATTAAAAAACTTCGTAAGTTATGAGAAATACGATCTTCTTATCATGGGAGAATAGGACAAAATTTCTCTTAACGTGCATTAAATGGAAACTTTTTACATTAAAAATGTCGGACCAGTTTTAAAATATCAGTTTTGAGGCCGGAATGAACATCAGTAACTATAAATATGCTACTTTGAAAATTTCGCAAGTTATTGGATATCAGACTACTTTTGAAATATTATTAAGAACAGTGGCATGAATATTAATGACTATGAATTTTCCAATATAAAAATTTCGTAAGTTATTGTAACTTAAGAATTTCTTAACATGGCAAAATAGAGCAAAATTTCACATAAACGTCAATCTTGAGGGATATTTTCATCGTAAAGATGTCAAAGCATTTTTTAAATATTATTTTGGATACTGGCATGAATATCATAGACTATGATTTTTCCAATTTAAAAAAATCGTAAGTTATTTGGAATTTACGATTTACTTAAAATGGCAGAATAAGGTAAAATTGAGCATAAACTTCCATTTTTAGGATCATAAATACATTAGACAACTTCAAAATTACATTTATGATATTTATTTGACCATGATTGAATACAAATATTCTAGTCGGAAAATTTCGTAAATTATTCGTAATTTACGATTTTATCAACATAGCGAAATTGTAAATTTTTCATATAAATATGAATTTTGAGGATTATTGCATTGCAAATAGTAGCATGAAAACTAAACAACAGAATTGACCCTGATAAAATAAATTGATTGGAATAAGATAAATATATCGAAGTAAACGGTGGATAGCCTATTAGGCGGGGATTTCATTCTGTCACTGTATCAAGCTTTGGTCAAATTCATTTGTTTTAACATGATTATAATATGTCTCCCACTAGAAATTTATGAGAACATAAATATGATGGGGAACTGAGCAGAGTCCACCTATGCCAACTAGTTTTTTTTGTTGTTGTTGTTCCACTTATATTAAGCAAAGTATAGTTCATAAATTCATAGTGCATCAAGTTTGAATAAAGAGAAAAAAATAATAATAATAACGTCTGTTTAATAAAAGATTTCGCCTGAGCGCTTTATTATTATTATTATTATTTTTTTTTATTTTATGTTTATTTTATGTTAGTTATGTTAGCTTTCAAGAGATATTCTTTATATTTTATTTACACTAACAAAAACTTTTTTCAGCTGCTTTGCGGAAGTACAGACGCCAAGAATATGAAAAAAAAAAAAAAAAAAAAAAAAACTGTCTCTACTTTTCGAGTATTTTTTGATGAAATTGACACACGTGGATAGACTGAAACTATAAATTTTATCGATTTTTGTAGTTGTGTTCATCCGAAATAAATGTTTTAATTTAGAATGGCTGTTTAAACACACGCAGGCCCGAATTTTTACTTTCTTCTATATTCAACAGAAGAAAATATTGGATTCGTGAAAATTTTCGACCTCGGGTTTTTGATAGATTTACACGTTTTCAGAGCTGTAAAACACGATTTGACCATTTTTAGAAAATGTCTGTCTGTTTGTCTCTCTCTGTGTGTGACAAAAATTTGTGGCGACTGTATCTCAGGTACTACTGCACAGAATTTCATACAAATTGGTACGTAGTTACACATTGACAAAAATTAGTGCCTATCAACTTTTGGCAAAAATTGTCCAACAGATTGCGTTGTCATTCCGCTTTTTCTAAATTTTTAACATGGTGGTATAGGACAAAATTTTGTATAAATGTGCATAAAGAGAATTATTTTTTAATAATCGTTATGAAATTTAAAAGAATTATTTTTTATTGAGATAGCCAACTGGGAAAAAAATGTGTATGTAGGAGCTTCGCCTTCCCCACTCGAGGGAAGTAAATTTTCATGATGGGTATCTTTCAAAAGAGCTCGCCAATACCTTTAAAACGAATGGTTGAACCATCGATCTGCGATGATTTAAAATAAAGTTATCGATTTTTTTTTTTTCATTTTTAACAAAAAAAAAAAAAAAAAAAAAAAAATGTAATATTGAGAATAAAATTGATTTTTTTTTTTTTTTTTTTTTTTTTTTTTTTTATATATATATATATATATTTAGTGTTATACTACTTCACTAATATGGAAATCGCCGTCTGCATTAATATGGAAATCGTCCCTAAGTTTAGGGGCTAAGTCCCCAAGTTGGCAAAGCTGAGTTTAGGTTTGCCCAGTTTTTAAAGAGGGTGACATCTGTTCTTGTTCTCTTTCTCTTGTCAGTAGTTAATCAGTATTAGTGAAAGCGAGAAGAGGATTTTGTTTTTGTGAAAGGTTTCGTGATGGAAAAGTACAAACCTTTGCAAGGAAAGTTGCGAAATGATTTTTGATATTTGTTAAATTCCGAAGGTGTTGTAGATAATAAAAGGTGTGTGTTTTGTCTCCATTGCAAACAACAATTTTCGTATTCAGGAAGTTTGAGTTCATTACAATATCATTTACGAGCCAAACATCCTGTGAAAGCATTCGCAACTTCCTCGGCAGGAAATAATGTAAATTCAGGAGCAGAGGCAAAAATATCAGAACAGCCTAAGTTAACTGATTTTCTGAAAACTGATATAGTTAGCTCGAAGAAACAGTTAGAAATAACAAATAGCTTAGCATTTTGGATTGCTTCTAGTGGAAGATCATTAAAAATTGTGGAAGGAAAGGACTTGAAGAAGTTTTACAAACTGCATTAAGTTCCCAATCCTACAAAATGCCTACAAGGAAAACGATTGCTTTAAGAATTAATGATCTTTATGAAATAGAAAAAGCTAAATTACAGAAAAAATAAGACATTGCAGAGTTTATTTCTTTAACGGGTGACTTTTGGACATCATTGGCTAATGATAGTTACCTCGGAATTACAGAACACTGGATTGATGACTTGTGGACTTTTCAAAGTGCTGTTCTACAAGTAAAAGAAGTAAGCCAGAGACACACATCAAGTGTATGTTCAGATGAATTTAAAAAATTGGCAGATGACTGGAATATAGCGCATAAAATAATTGCGATTTGTACGGATAATGCAAGGAATATAACAAACGGTGTAATAGAAGCCCATTTTGATAATTTACTCTGCGCAGCACACACACTTCAACTCAGTTTAAATAAGGCACTCTCTGTTGCAGCAATTGGAAATTTATTAGGTCACTGCCGAAAAATCGTAGGACATTTTAAACACAGTTCTGCGAATAAATCTGAGTTAGAAAGTCAACAAAATGAATTGGGACAAAAATTAAAATCTGTACAGCAAGATGTGCCAACAAGGTGGAACTCAACTTTTTACATGATTTCTTCCTTATTAGAAAATCGACAAGCTGTTTCAGAAACTATGAATAGACAGAAAATTAATATTAGAGCGTTAAACTCATCTGAATGGGAAAAGTTATCAGCATTAAAAAATGTCTTGAAACCATGTTTAGCTGTCACTGAACTTTTAGGAGGTGAAAAATATGTATCAGCAAGTGTTGTGTTCCCAGCCATTGCATATTTGCAAGCCCAAATGCATACGACTGAAGACGATCCAGGTTTCATAGCTCGATTTAAAACTGTTTTAATCGATGATATGAAAGAAAGAATGATGAATTGGCCTCATCTTGAAAAATATGAAATTGCTACAGCTCTCGATCAGCGGTTTAAGTCACTTAATTGTATGTCTTTGGAACGAAGAAATATTGTTTGGGAAAATGTTTCGCAGAAGATGAAAGAATTTGAAAATACTGCAGAGCTTCAAAATGCACAAAATGATGCAAAAGCCAAACGAAGAAAATTATGTTTTGACTCAACGTGCAGTGAAATGTATGTAGAAACTCCTCAAACTTTGCCCCGGTATGAAAATGAATTACAATCATATAAAGAAATTTCTGAACTTGATGATGATTTCATTAATCCTATTGACTGGTGGAAAAAAGAAAATGCAAAATTTCCAACTCTATCAATATTAGCAAAAAGACTATTATGCATGACTGCAACATCTGTACCGGTAGAAAGAGTGTTTAGTAGTGCGGGATTTATCGCGAATAAGATAAGATCGAGCTTAGACCCCGAAAATGTCAATGTTCTTGTATGTTTAAGGGATTGGTTAAAATAGTACTTTTTTACTTTCCGAACACTATAGTGAGGAAAGTATTGTAATCATGTCAAAAATCCGAATTCGAGATTTTGATGTTTCTATACGTTTTGAGGTCCCCTGAGTCCGTTTTCACTATTTTTACGATGATGTATGTATGTGTGTGTGTATGTGTGTATGTGTGTATGTGTGTATGTCTGTGGGTGAACAAGCTAGCGTCTAAACGCTTCGTTCGATTAACCTGAAAGTTGGTACGCATATTGTAAGTCACCATAGTACGAACCCTATAGATTTTGGTGAATCTAGCACTTATAGTTTTTTTACAGGGACACAAAGAAAAATTCTTTATCATTATGGCCTATGGGAGCAAAATCTTAAAAGTGCGATAGCATCTAAACGCCTTATTCAATTGAGCAAAAATTTTATACACATATTATAGATCACAAATACTCAATCTGTATAGATTTTGGAGAATCTAGCACTTATAGTTTTTTTACAGGGACACAAAGAAAAATTCTTTATCATTATGCCTATGGGGCCAAATTTTTAAAAATGTGATAGTGTCTAAACGCCTTATTAATCCGAGCAAAAAAAATGTACACATGTTATAGATCACAGTTGAACTAACTGTATAGATTTTGGTGAATCTAGCACTTACAGTTTTTTTACAGGGACACAAAGAAAAATTCTTTATCATTATGGCCTATGGGACTAAATTTTTAAAAGTACGATAGCATCTAAACGCCTTATTGAATTCAGCTGAAAATTTATATGAGTATTATAAATCACTGTTGCACTAACTATAAGCATTTTGGTGAATCTAACATTTATAGGTTTTTACAGGGACACAACGAAAATTTCTTTGTCATTATGATCTATGGGCTCAAAGTTCAGTAGCGTTAAATAAAACAACGTGTAATAGATGGAGAAAAATACTCAAACACTCTATTATGGTTTTCTCTCTTTTGTTTGTTGAACAACTACTCTTTCTTTACTTTATCTACAAAACTGTTAATTACTCAATGTTCGGAAAGTCGAGTGGAGTCACTCCAGATTTTTTTATGATCTATTGTATAACATTTGGAAATAAACATGTAGGTGAGTTTCATGATCTTTCATTATATATGAGTGACTGCAATTTAATATTTATAAGATATTCTTAAATTATGTTTTATTATTATTATATATCAATAATTAAGAGGGAATAAAACAAAATATTTTTAATTAAATATCTTCACAATTAAATGTAAGTTTAACCAGAAAATGTATTTAATAAGATAAAAAATGATTTATAATTGCTGTATCAAGTATGAATATTTGCAGTTGGTTTTCAAAGTGTTGCATTATCTTCGTATTTAAAATAGTTTTTCATTTATTAGAAAAAATTATGAGGTTCTCTTTTTTAATTATTTTATTGCATGTTTATTATTATTTATTGTTTAAGGAACTAGTTAAATTAACATCTATATCATTTTTATGGTTTGTTGTGTACTAGCTGAAAAAAAAAAAAAAAAATATATATATATATATATATATATATATACACATAGGAGAGTTTTATTCATTGTTCAAATAAAATTATATAAAGAAAAATGAAAATCGATTAAAAATCCGATTAATCGACCGATTAATCGATCAATGAACTACGATTAATGAACTACGATTAAAACTCTTAATCGATTCCCTCCCCTAATAGTAATAATATATAGATTGATCATTGGGGAGAAAAAAGTGATTCCTTTTCACTCGGGAAAAGACGGCGATTCTACCAAAATATGGCAGTCTTTCCCCGAGTACACACGAGAATACACACGAATGTTTTAGCAAATAAAATTCATGAATAATTTATTTACTAAAGGTGAATGAAAAGGTAAATGTGCTCCAGATATAGTTTCAAGTTCATTCTTTATTTTTTCCTTTTTTCCTTCAATACCACTTAATGGCTGATTCCAAACCTTTTCTTTCAGCATCAAAAATCTTTGCACGATTATATGGGGATGATAGATCTATATATATTATTATATCTATGATCACATAATTTTTTTCGAAGATAGAATAAAACTTAATTTGAAAAAAAAAATAATAATAATAACTTTTGTTTATTAACCAAAATAATTGATGAAATTTGAAATGCAAGTTGGTCTTGTGGGGTACAGGCTGTATATTATATTTTTGTGTTCGTGAGAGAAAATTTAAAAGAATTTGAAAACTGCAATTTTTAATCCCACTTAAAAATCATGTGACTTAATGTGAAGCAGATTTTTCATTTTTTTTTTCTCCTAACGGTTTCCACACAATCTTCTGCTGTTGCCACCTAAAATTCATACTTTAGTTAATTTTAAAAAATCTAATTATCCGATTGATAAGCTGTTTAATGCATCGGATTTACAAAAATTTTCCCTTTCATTTGCTATCTTATTTGTAACGATGCGACTGACATTTCTAATTTATTTTCTTATCTTTTTGATTTATTTTCCTCATTTTAAATAAATGTACGTTTTTTTTTTTTTTTTTTTTTTTTTTTTATTATTATTATTATTATTATTTTGTCGAAAAAAATATTGGCAACAATTAAATTATGGATAAAATTTTAAAATTTTAATGACTTATTTATCAGAAATTAGAAGGTTATTATTTTCACATTTTACTTAATTAAGAAAAAACTAATCATCCGATTGATAAGCTGTTGAATGCATCGAATTTACAAAAATTTTCCCCTCCATTTGGTATTTTATTTGTAACGATGCGACTGATATTTCTAATTTATTTTCTAATCTTTCTGATTTATTTTCCTCATTTTAAATAAATGTACGGTTTTTTTTTTCTTTTTTTTTTTTTTTTAATTATTATTATTTTGTCGAAAAAAAAAAATTGGCAACAATTAAATTATGGATAAAATGTTAAAATTTAAATGGCTTTTTTATCAGAAATTAGAAGGTTATTATTTTCACATTTTAATTAATTAAGAAAAAACTAATCAAAAATTCGAAAATCTGACTTCGATGTGCACAATGATCCTTCGGGGGGCACCTTTGTGTTAAATCTCGTGACTGTCCGAGCTACCGTTTTCGAGATCAGTGAAATATACATACAAATATTGCTCACTTAATAGTATAAGATAAGCATATTGTAATACCTTTGTGCTAAAGAAAACATAATAACAATGACATTTATTATTCATACGCACTCAGTCCGGTTTTCCATAAAATATGGTATAATTAGTGTTAATATTTACAAGCTAGAATAAAATATTCATATTCTTTACTAGTCATAATTAGAAATTGCTGGAAAAGCATTTTTAATTGTGTTAAACGTTTTTAACACTCTCTAACACTGTTTAAGAATGGTTATAACTTCGGTTAGTTTAACTATCTATATGCGTTATAAAATTCCTGTACATTTTCATGGAATTCCTCAACACGAATACATGTTATTTAAAATTATTATGGAATGTTCCCTAAAATAGTGTAAATACCATCGCTTGATCACTATGGCATGATAGCATCGCTAGATCATTATGAAAATTGTATATATAGCACAATTCGCTTATGTATAGGGAATCATAAAGTATTACCAATGTATTATGATCTGTGATAATTATTTGTTTAAAGCCTGTTTTTACATTTTTATACCACACACAGCATAACAAAGTTAATATACATTATTCGGATACATAAATCTTTTTTTCTCTGTAGAATAAAATATTATTAGAGTAATTTGTTGGTTTACTGGATCATGTCCGTTTACAGAATTGGTTAAAGTTGTTCATATTCATTAAAAGATATAAATGAAATTTTTTCTGCGTAACAATTTAGTGTTATGAAGACCTTCTTGTGTAGTATACTGTAGACAAACACATTTTATAAGGTGTACATAATTACATAAACTTATTTTTATTCATGATTTTTTCCTTTGAAAAAAGAAAAAAAAAAAAAAGCTAAAAAAATGCTTTTGTGAGATTTTTACCTCCATATTTAAGAAAAAAAACATATTTTTGCATCCTGACAATAAATACAGGATTACACAAAATCAATTTGTTTTATGTTTTTTATTGAAACTAAAACCCTAACGCTACGTTTTGAATGTTTATTTCTTCCATAATAAAAAGCAAAATATAATTTAAGGTCTCATTATTGAATTAAAAAAACATATACATGCTAAATTACATAATGGTAAGTGTAACTGGTATGTTTTTATAATCTATGCGAATCACATGATTTGTCTTTGTAGTTTTAATCTGTATTTTGTTTTTTATTTTCATAATTATTCTAATGCATTGGTATTTTTTATCAGTAATGAATAATTTACCTATTAGAAACCTCTTAAGCAACTTTTTTAGGCATTACAGTTTTAATACAAAGGTATGTCTTTTGTTTAAAAGTATAAAATATTGCCGAGACAATCTAAAAAATATACATAAATTTCTATATGTTGGAATGTTAAAATCTTTTGATTAATTAATTTAACGGATATTGCGCAATTTAAATATTCATTCTTTACTTTTCAACTGTTGATTTTCATTAACTATAATTGTATTTTTAATTTCTGTTCAAAAACATGTATTCACATTTGCATTTAATTTTAAATATTTATCATTTCTTTTTGACAGAGAATATATATCCATTATGAAGGCAACGGCGACCATTTCTTTGCTTCTTGTAGCACTTATCTTTGTTTCAATGGCGAATTCATATGGTGCTGAAGGTAAGTTTGTTTTAGATAATAATATGTTGAAAAATTTATTGTAATTTTATGCATAAACTGGTTGAAAATTTATACATAAATTTTGATCAAGTATTGTGTATTGATCTCTATCTAAAAAACTAAAACGTATAACTACATATAATCGTATGTTTTTCTTTAAATAATTTCATTTACATTTTGCTTACATCGGAAAATATAAAGTGCATATTTATAATGAAAGTATTCATTTGTTAAATCCCATATACACTACTTTTATAATTATTTGCTTCTCTATTCATTTATTCATTATTTAAGAGAAGAAAGTAACATTTCGTGACAAATTTCGATTTTCAGTTTTTGATGGATTTATAGATTTTGATATCTTCGAAACAAAATCTGAATATTTTTAGAAAAGTTTGTCTGTTTTTGTCTCTCTCTCTCCGTTTCTGTATGTATAACCAAAATTTGGTGGACACGTGTATCACGAACTTTTGGATGGAATTCAATATAAGGTTAAATTTTATTGGAACAAGACTGAAGTTGGCACTGATTAGATTTTAGGAATTATTGCCCAATAGGTGAAACTGCTATACTGCATTTTGTCCCATTTACGGGAAGAAAATATCTTAATTTCTATGCTATATAAATGCATTAAATTTGGTATGCTATTTAAATTTTATGCAAAACAATAATGATTCAATTTGGGTGTATATCGAAGGATAGTTGGCGCTGCTGTTCAACAATTTAACCCGGTTTACGAAAAGGCAACATTTCAACTTCTATGATATATAAATGCACCAAACTTGGTATCTGAGGTGAGGATTATGAAAAAACGCGTTCATTCTTTCTAGATGTATTCTGGTGGAGAGGTAGTGTTGCTAGACGACAATTTAACCTCGTTTATGGAAAGACAGCTTTTATAATATACTATCTAAGTTTATGGTATTATCTTATCTCAATAATACTCACTCAGCTTTTATAATACTGAAATAAACCAATCTTGAAAAAAGAGGTAGATATGAAAACTTATCTAATGCTATTAAGATGCATATAAAACGACAGTTGCGCTCTCTTGTGTGTGTGTGGCATGCAGGAATTTAACTCCGTTCACTGAAAGGCAATATCCCAGATTTCCCATAAATCTATCGATATTTTAAAAATTCATAAAAATTGAAAGAATTGGTAAAATTGCACGCAGTTTACTAAAACGTTATTCTCTTAAAAGGGTATGTTTTTGGTTAAAAAAAAAAAAAAAAGTTAAAATTTTCGGCGATAGATAGTGCTGTATCGAACCAAACTACACATTTCCATGAAAAATCATATTTATTTCGATTGAGGAAAATATTTTGTAGCATATCACTCTTATAATATGTGTCTACTATCACCACAAATTATAGTTTACATCACAAATTCGATAACTGCAGTATGTAGCATATCCGATTGGATGCAGGAGATTTCACAACGAATGGCATCTTTTAACTGAACTTCGAATAAATTAAAATTTTATGTGCATGTAAGTAGAAGAAAAAAAATCAGAAATGAGCTGTTAATCGTAAAACACAGAAATTTACAGGAATCTGATTTACATATTTCTTCTTACCGCGTCTACACAGCATCCTATATCGACATTCTTTTCCTTTACCAAAAAGAAGAAAAAAATATTCCTCTTTACGAGAAAAAATTTTTGAAAACTTTGTTTAATTCTACTAATATCTTCAAATTTTATGATTTTTTAAATTATCGACAGACTTATGGGACACTTGGTGCTTAAACCCAACACTTTTGGTATAAGAAATCGATATTATGAAGATTAATCTCATTCAGATTAGGTGTATATCGAACGACACGTGGGCTGCAATCGTGTGTGTATATGTCGTATTAGTTGTCATTAGATCCAATAGACCAAATTACTCGGAAAGCTCAATAATAGTGATGATAGATTAGTAGCGATTACAAGTGGCTATTCAGAAGAATTAAAAGGTTAAAAAATATTTTTTTATTACCTTGAGGACATTACCTAAATTGTTCACATACCAGATTTAGTTACCGCAACAACTTTGGTATAAGAAATTAATATTATGAACATTAATCACATTCAAATTAGGTGTATATCGAACGACACGTGGAGTGCAATTGTGTGTGTATATTTCGTATTAGTTGTATTTAGATCCAATAAGCCAAAGTAGTAAGAAAGCTCAATAATAATAATGATAGTTTAGTAGGGATTCCAAATGGCCATTCAGAAGAATTAAAAGGTCAAAACAATACTCCACTTTAAAATAAAATATCGGGACGAAAAAATAATTTTATTACCTTGAGCGTATCTCCTAAATTGTTCACATACCAGATTTAGTGACAATATGCTCGCACATTTTAGATTAGTTACACAATTCTGTATTTCAGAATTTTCTTTTTGTATTCTGAAATTAGTTCATAAAAAACACTAATAGATTGCATAAATACCTTCATTATTGATACATTAACTGTATGAAGTAGCATACGTAAAAAAATAAACTTAATTATACTTTGTGCCTTTAATTATTGCAAAATTAGTTAAAGATTTGAATAAATAAACAAACGAATACTAGCTATATTAAAACTGGAAGATAACGTAAAAAGAAAGAGGTGGAATATAAAAAAGAGAAAGTAAGGTATTTTCGAATTCTGGTGACATCAGGCTAGCTAAGACCTAAAAACTAGATATTATTATGAAAATTATATTTTAAACATAAAATATTGTATCTATATCCGAGCTGTATTATTTTTATTACCTACCAAACTTTGTATCAGGTTATAAAAATGCACTAAAAAACTGGCTTTTAAAAGTAATAAATACAAATTTTTAATAAACTCCATAAAATGCAAGAACTCACATGTTGTCGGTTGTTTTGCAACATTCGTTCCTACTTTGTATGCCTGAGGAAAGGTCATGTTTTCTTTCGACCTGAAACGAGTATTTGTGTTTTAGGGTGCTTATTTAAAGTTTTATACTTATTACTGTAACAGACTGTCGTTTATAAATTTATGGTATATTTTTAAATAGTTTTTAGCCCATTTTCTTCTTATCATTTCTTCTAAGTTTCTTAAAAGAAAGTACTGAATTTCTAAATTTTTTTTACTTCAGATTTTCGATGGATTTATAGGTTTTGAGAGGTCTAAAACACAAATTGATCATTTTAAAAGAATGTTTGCCTGTTCGTCTGTATGTCTGTGTGTGCGCATGTGATAAAAATTTGGTTGCAATTGTATCTCAAGATGTGCTAAATTTCATATAAATGTATGTATAGTTCCACTTAACAAAGCCTATCAACTTTTGGTATAAACAATTGAAAAGGTGGTGCTGCTAGAATGCGATTTCTTCCTGTTAAGCGGCCGAGAGGTTCTGCGCTCAAAGTGAATGGACGTGGCCTATCAACTTTTGGTATAAATAATTGAAAAGGTGGTGCTGCTAGAATGCGATTTCTTCCTGTTAAGTGGCTGAGAGTTTCTGCTCTCAAAGTGGATGGACGTGAGGTGCGGGGTTCGATCCCAGGTTACGCTCGTCGGTCTAGCCGCTCGGCGTTTTCCGTGGTTTTATCCGAAACTTCCATCAATACGGGTTATGACCTCTTAGAAATACTCCCACGGAGGGCACTCTCCCCCTCTGGCCTAGGACCCAAGTGCAACCAATCGGCCTTAATCCCCACAACACAACACAACACAACACAACCCGTTTGGGAACGTTATATCTCAAGATCTATTGTGCAAAATTGAACAAGACTTGATATGCTAGAAGACAGCTATTTGTAAATATTATGTTTATTCAAATTGGGTGCATATTAGCCGATAGGTGGCGCTCCTATTCTACAATTTTCCCTGTGAACAGGAAATCTATATCCCAGATACTATTGTATATAATTGCACAAAACGTGGTATGTGAAGGGGCCATTATGAAACTCTATGCTGTTTCGATTTGGATGCTTACGGACCGAAAGGGGACGCTGGTGTACTGCAATTTACCTCGTGGATAAGAAGGCAATATCTCAGATTCTATTGTATGTACTTCCACAGAACTTGAAATATGAGATGGCCATTATGAAAAACTATGCTGATTCAATTTGAGTGTATATTGGGTGACAAATGTCGCTGCTGTTACTCAATATGTGTGCTTTTCCGCAGGGATAAATGACAACATGTGTTGATTAACTCCATATCTAAAATTTATATTGCGAGAAATTATGATTAAATTTTTGTGTATGTTAAACAGTAAGATGCGCTGTTATATACAACGATATAGAAGAAGTTTTTGTGATGGCCACAACATACTAGTTTTACGTGCGTTTTATTAATTTGTTTTTAATAAGTTTCCTTCTGTTAATATCGAATGCATAATCAATATTTTTTAGTAAATACATTAATATTTAAATACCACTACCAAAATTAACTTTTATCATTTCAATTAAAATATCGTTTTTATTAAAATTTCAAGAAAATAGAGGTATAATGTATCATTAATTAAATATTGTTTATATTTACTGAAATTTAATTTTTCCGACTGAGTGAAAATAATGCCTGGACCGGGACTCGAACCCCGGATCTTTGACTTAAGGTTTTCTGAGTGAGTAATGCTGACCGGGATGTCGGCCTGGATAGCTCAATTGGTAGAGCCTTGACCTTGTAAGTCAAAGATCCGGGGTTCGAGTCCCGGTCCAGGCATTATTTTCACTCAGTCGGAAAAATTAAATTTCAGTAAATATGATTTTCTTCCACAGTTGATTGTGTGATTTTATTAAATGTTGTTTATATATTTTTTTGTTTCAGAAATTGATGAGAATTCTGCTCCTGAAGAACGTGGGTGAGTGAAAACAGTTCTTATAAAGTTTAATACTTGTAGCATTTTAACTGTTATCAATTAACGGTCTAGAATTTCATAATAATTTAGATAATTTATTTTGTATTTTATGTATTATAAATTACTCAATTTACATTAATCCGATTAAAAACAAGGGTGATATAAAGATACTCAGAAAATAAGCGATAATTATTAAATCACAGGATGTTTTTGATTTTAAGCGTAAAAGTAAGTAAATTATATATTCGGGATGAAGTATCAACATTTTGTTATTATTATTATTGTTATGCTAGATTACAAAATTGAAGCATTTGTATACAAATGTATATGTATTAATTTTTAAAGCTACGGAATATCATTTCCTTACGAGAAACTGTCGCAACCTAGAAATACACATAATATATATTTTTTTTTTTACTTTTTTATGTATTCATTTTTTTTTTTAATTTTTATTTGGCAGAAACGATTACAGGTCAGTTTCATTTTCCCTAATGGAATAACTTGAGAATATGTGTATACACACACACACATGTGTATATAACTACAAATTTCCAAATCTAACTTTCGATAAAAAATCATTAAACAATTTGGAAATCCAAAGTTTACAGTATTACAGTATATTTTTATTTTTCCTTACGACAGATATTTTTATTTATTAAGTACATTTTCTAATATCCTACTACAAAAATTATAAATTTCTCAAATATTCTTTTTTTTCTTCACCATTAGTATGAAATTGGCCTATTTGCAGAGAATCATCCATTACATAATGCATCGCAAAATACTTCAACGTCAATTACACGACAAAATTTATTTTAATTTTGCTTTTTCCTTTTTGTAAATTATATTTAAATGCAATTAAGATTTTTATTAATCTTTTATTTTATTTATAGATATTGTGCTGAGAAAGGAATAAAGTGTAATGACCTTCACTGTTGCTCAGGCCTTAAATGCCAATGCAAAGGTTCTAACTGCGTCTGCAGAAAAGCATGATCCGTTTTACCTGGAAAGGAAAATCTTGACAGCAAATTGGCATTTTCCTTAAATCCATAATAAAGATATAATTTAGTGCAAATGATTTTGTTTGTTACTTTTTATTGAGTAGTACTAACATATTTATCACATTTGAAATACAAAATAATATAATAAAATTTCTTCAATGCAGATTTGTCGCAGAGGTACTACAGTAGAGCGTCGCTTATCCAGATAATGTGGACCGAAGTAACCTCCAATAATCGAAAACTCGGATAACACGTAAATCGAGGAGAAACATACTGTAAAGTTTAAAATGCACGAAAAAAAAAAAAAAAAAAAAAAAATGTGATTGAAGTCAATGAATGCATCTATTACATATTTCACCCATATTCAACCCATATTTTACCATCATCCTAAAAATAGGACACCATGCATAAGTGGTATTTATATAAATTCTTTTGAATATTTTAATTCAAATTAAAGGCGATATATTATTTAAAAGTCCAATAAATACACGTGTGTCTTTATCGTTAACTAATATTAACGTTTAATATACTTTTTTTTATTTTAAAAATGACGATTTTTGAAGATTCATTCATTACATTTTCAACACATTATAACTTAAAATGGTTTTAAGTTAAAGAATAACGGACATATAAACTTACTGAGGTAGTATTCTACACTTTTGTACTGGTAAAACAATTATACAAAAAATATATATATAGATGCTTTTATTATATTTCCGACTGTCCTAAACCATTTTCCTATTTTTAGGACAGCCGATTAAACTAATGAAAGGTTGGTAAGGTTTTTGATTTTGCGTGTATTCATCGGATTAAAGAAACATATATTTAAGATTTTATAAAGAAAATAATATTTTTCAATGCTTGGTACGATATGGGTTAAACGAGGTCAGTTAAAAATGCAGTACAAATACATATATACATATTTTGTAAAATAACGATAATATATTGTAAAATTTGCCAAAGTTTCGACACCATTTTTCAAAGGCTACAACTCCACTGGGACAAAGAATTTTCTTGATTATCTCGGTTAACCCGAAAATCGGATAAGCATGGCTCGGGTAACCGCGGCTGTACTGTAATTGCGTCTGCAGATAGGCATGAACCCTTTCACTAGCAAAAACAAATCTGGAACTAAGATCGCCGTTGTCAATAAAGATATAACTTACTGCAAATGATTTTATTTTTATTTTTTTTTTTATTTTTTTTTTTTTTTTAATAGTGTATTAACATATTTATCCCATTTAAAATATAAAATGATATTTTAAAACATTCTTCTATTCAGATTTTATGCAGAGGTACTAAATGTGCCTGCAGATAAGCATGAAACCTTTCACCAGCAAAAACAAAATCTATTTTCCTTAAATCCTCAATAAAGACTTAACATTGTTCAAACGATCTTTTACATTCATGGTGAAATACTAACATATTTATTACATTTTAAATATAAAATGGGTTAAAAATTTCATGTATTGAGATTGTAAATAAAGATTCTAACTGCATTTTCAGTAAGACATAGAAATCGAAAGAAAAAAAAAAGAAAGAAAGACATAACGAAAAATTTTCTTTTCATTGAATTTTCAATAAAACGATTTTTTCGGCAAATAGTATTAAGATTGTTCAGATTGTTATATTCGCGATTTACCGACATATTTGTCATATTTTCAATATTGATATTGTATTAATACTGCAATCCGCGGAAAGGCACTTCACCAGAATAAACAAATCTTGACAGCAAATTGTCATTTTTTAAAAATTCCCAATAAAGATGTAATTTAGTCCAAATGGTTTTGACTGTTCTGAATAAAAACTGAATGACTGAATAAAATCTGAATAAAAATATAACTTTGTTCAAACGATTTGGATTTTTATTACATTTTTATATAAACATATTTATTACATTTTGAACATAAAATGATGTGTTAAAAATTTCATGTATTAAGATTGTAAATAAAGATTCTAACGCATTTTCAGTAAGGCATGGATTTGTTTTTACTATAAAAGAAAAAAAAATGTCATGATGAAAATATTTTCTTTTCTTTCAATTTTCAATAAAAAAATAATTTTGTGCAAACAATATTCAGATTGTTACTTTCGTGATTTACCGACATATCTGTTATCTTTTAAATATTAATATTGTATTAAATATTACTTATATTCAGAAGTTAAACATTGTTTGTAACAAAAAAGTTAAAACAAAAAAATGCAGATTATAGTTAAATATATACGAAAGCAAAGAAACCAGGAAAAGAGAAAAAATAATCTGGTGTGTCAGTCATACGACTTTCTCTTACCATGAAATTTAATATTATAAATACAGGTTGGAGATTAAGAGGTAAGATAACGATAAATGTTATGTAAACATATGTTACACAATTCAAATTAGGCTTCGGAAAAGTTTTATATGATAATTAGTTCTGTCTGAGGGGGGTTACCATCCCCTCAACCTCCAGTTTCATTAATGCACCTACATTTATATAGAATTTAATTCTGTTATTAAAATTAAAAGTTTACTTTAAATTATACAGACAATTTTCACACGTAACATTCCTTGAAACTTATGAATATTGATCAAACTTTTCCACCAACAAATGTATACTAACTTCAAATACAACATTTGGATCTCCTAAAATTATTCGTTTTTAAGTCACTCTATGAGACACAGAAAGATCAAACGTTAAAAAACTTTACTACGGTAATCCGGAAGCCTCAAAACGCGTAAATATACAAAAAACAAGCGATGAACATTCAGCTTAAAACATACATTATTTACCATATCTCTATGAAGAATTTATTTCAATTCCCTAACAGCATTCCTAGAAATGGTAAAATATTATTAGTAAAGCACATGCACTAACATCAAAAAAGAATGTTATCGCTTAAATATTTGCCACCCTGTATATCTTCCGAAGATTATATGCAGACCACATGGTGCATCTAACTATAATAATATAGTAATCATACATGGCCCTGCCTGAAATATATTTCCATCAATTTGCAACAATTGTCGCACTTTTATCTAGTTTTTTTGTGTAACCCTGTAAACGAACAATGAATGATTCCCCTACCCTATTCTACATGAGGCATGTTTTTATGCATATAAAAAACATATATTTGTTTCATTTGGTTTAGTGCACTCTATAAATGTTAAACTCCACTTACCTGCATTTTCCCCCATAGACGTAATGTATTTGGAAACTTTTGAGTGTCCCTGTACACGAACCATCTGCTTCATCTCAGCGAAAAGCTTAGTGTAGCATACCAATATAATACACATTTAGAATACCGAGTTTGGAATGTCTGCTACTATTTTTGCTTGATATATGCTGATAAAACAAACACAGACGCACAGACAGACACGCAAACACACACACAGACCATTCGCTAAAAACATGATTTTCGTATTTAGGGGACTTCAGAACATGTAAATATAACAAAAACTCTTTCGCGAAAAATTTACCCTGTAACAATACTTACTCTACCTTATGGGTAAGAGAAAGTAAAAATGCAATTAATGGAGAAAAAGAAAATAAAAATATCTCAAGAAACAAAAACATTATTTTATTTCCGATAAAACCAAAATGGCACTATAGGTGAAGTTATTATATACAGGGTGATTCCAAACCAAATGTACAAATTTTTAGGGAAATAGGGCACATCATAAGAATTTAAAATTACACAGGAACCCATGACCGCAAACGTCATTTTAACCCTTTAATAACTGGATGATTTTGGTTAATTTTTAATAGTAAAACTGACATATGGGCGTGACTTTTGTATTTGTATTTTTAACTAAAGGTTTTTAGATGTTTATGTTTACATAAAAAGCGAGGATATATAGAGCCTAGCATTGAGGACGATAATAAAGGCTTGGCGGTGTGCGACATTGACCAATAGGTTAGGATTTGATCCCTTATAAGGAGGTCATGCATTAAAGATTCAGCTGGTAACGAAGCGACACACAGCTTTACCTGATTTTGGGAAAATAAAAAAATCCGGCGTCGGACACAAACAACAATTGATTTACGGTAACGAAACTCATTTATTTTATTTTATTTACTTATTTATTTATGTACACACACTTATATTTTCAGATAAAATCCATTTGATTATTTACTGAAACAATTTAAAACTTTCCAGCATTGTGCTTATGTTGCAACAGAAACCAATAACTGGTTGTTTTTATGGCAAACAATTATCTTTAATTAAGGTTCGAAAGAATGTCTCTAAAAATCCAGATGAATGGTTTTATTTAATAATTTTTTCTTTCTGGGGAGAGGGTATTTCTCATTATTGAAAGTGATTTTATTTACACTGTAAAAAATAACGATGAATGGTTACAGTTTATTAATCGTAAATTGTGACGGCAAATGACAGTAAAACAGAAAATAATCGTTTTCTTGTATAATCTACGGTTTCCTGTAAAATATATGGCAAATAAAATGCAAAAAAATATAAATATACGGCAAATGAAGTATGTATAAAGAAATACTGCTTACGGTATGATTTATGGCTGAAGGTTGACAGCAAGATTTCCAGTTGTTTGGTCGGAAATTTCTTCCTTTTTTTTTTTTCCAGTGTAGGTAAAAATTAAAGGTAAACTAACACATTTGAAAAAAAAAAAAAAAATCTACTAAGCAAATGAAAAAATGTGAGCGTCGTTGAGACTGAAAACCCCCGTCAGAAAAAAGAATGACAGTTAAATTAGTTAAATATATTTACTAAATTTCTCAAAATATCTAATATATTTAAATTAGAAAGTGACGTAACCTTAATAGCAAAATGAGTAAAAATAAACATCGCTTTCAAATTATTCAATTATATTTTCGATAAATTTCAGATTTCGACAAATGTCCAACTATCGGAATCGACAACGTAAAAATCCCAGATTGAGACTAATAGGCCATCAGTCCTAATAAATAAATAAATGACTGATAAAGATTTTGGCAACAATTATAAATTTAAATGTCCAAATTTGAAGTTATTACCAGGTTATTATTTTCATATTTTAATTAATTTTAAAAAATCTAATCAAAACTTCATTACAAATGAGGTACCAAATGAAAGGGGTTTGTCTTCTGAATCCGTCGGACTAAACAGCTTATCGATCGGACAATTAGATTTTTTAAAATGAACTAAAGTATGGAAATTAGGTCACAACTTGCTGTATAGATGAATACGAATCAGAATCGTCATCTCACTTGCAAACTATATCTATAAAGATGCTTAATTTAAAAAACTAGTCAAGTTTCGACCACAGGGCGATACTAATATTTTTAATTCCACGTGAATAATAATGAAAATTAGAGAAAACAAAATGTTACGCTGCGGAAGTTGTTGCATTTTTTTAAATCAGGAATTCACTTGTGGATAAATATTTTCATCGAGATATTTGGCATTAGTTTAAAATTTTAATTTAATTAAGTAGTACTTCTTTTTGTACAGTGAAACAATACCAAAAATAAATTCAATTCTTTGTTTGCGTTGCTCCTCCCCCTCTGGATTTTGTCCTGCTTTCAGTCTTGCTTTTGCCTCCAAGGCAGTTGCACGTGTTTGCACCTGATGAAGAAAGGCTACGTCCTTTCGAAACCGGTTGTGCTGTTTTAAAATTTATGGTGTGTGAAAAAGATTTATTTTCTTGCTAGTGAAACAATATTTTGTATTTTTATTGACACTTTATCTCTAATTTATGAGGTTGATTTAAAGTCTCATTTTAATTGTAAATAGTCATAATTTGGATTTTGTTAAAGTTTTTTATTTATTTATTTATTTTATTTTAATTTATTTATTTATTTATTTTTTTTTTTTTTGTGCGTAACAGCTTTATTATCGGACCCCTTTGGCAAAATTTGAAATTTGGCATTGAAGTAGCTCGGACATTTCTTGCCAAGACCTTTAGTTACGCAATTGCGATAGTCGTTTCAATTCATCACAAAATTGATAAAAAATAAATAAAGTCGCCAAGGGCTTCCCGTACTAAAGCTGTACCATTTGTATTTATTTATTCATTTACTTATAATATTTTCTAATAAAGACTTCTGGAAATGTTCATGCATTTTTCTTTCCTTTTTTACTTTCGTTTAGTTCTTTCAATGATTTATCCTGGAAAATGCCGGGTCAACATGCTAATAATATAATAAATAATTCGTACAGTAGGAATATGCATAAGGTTATACAGAAGAAAGTCTTGTATTGGCCACAACATACTAGATTTTTAGAAACATTAAATCATTATTTTTAACTGTATGCCTAAGAATTTATTTGTATTAGTAAATAATTCCTTTCATCGCAAATATATATCATCAAAAAAATATACTTCAATAAATAATAACACAATAATAAATAACATTACAAATTTATTTAAAAAAGAAAAAAGAAGAGAAAGAAAGACAAACTTAATGTTTTTAACCGTTTATGTTTCAGGAACACTCAAACATAAACTGTTAAAAGTATTAAGTTTATCTTTCTTTCTTACAGTACATATGAGTACAGTTTTTTACAGTACATACTAGTACAGTTTCTTACAGTACATATTAGTACAGTTTCTTACAGTACATGTTAGAGTTTTGAGAAACACTCAGACATTTGAATGCTTAACACACAAAACATATAATTTAATAAACATTTTTCTTGTTGACACATACCACATATAAGTCACAATAAAAATATGTTTCAAAAAATATTGTAACTTTTTCTTTTTCCATAAAATATATTTAATTGTTATTTAAAATATGCAAATTTAGATTTAAATAAAACATGTTAAAGAAAATAGGTTATTTTACTACCAAAGACTATAAGACTTTTAATCATATATGTGAAAACTACATCGTGAAACGCAAAATTTTAACTTACATAAATGCATAATTAAAGAACCCTTCGATATGAACAGATTTTTAATATAGGCAGTTTAACAAATTTGCTTTGTTTAGAAAAGGGATAAACAGAAAGAAGAGAGAATTTTTTTTCTTTTTCCAGGCAGAAAATAAAGGGAGAGAGAGGGGGAGAAAGAGGGGGAGAGGGGAGAGAGAGAGAGGGGTGGAGAGAGAGAGAGAGAGAGAGAGAATAAACATAGGAAAATATTTTTATAGATTTTAATTATATTTAAATAATCTTTTGCATCGAGTTTCTTAATTCAAACAATACCTAAACTGCTGTTCAAAAAAGGTTACCAAGTGAGTTTGGATATTACAGTTCGAATATAATACCTTTGCATTAAAAGAGCATATTATGACACTTACATGAATCTCTTGATAGTTTTGTTTGACTAAAATTATTAGATACTAAAAGGATTTTATTTCTAACAATATAACTACATCAACAATTATTCAATTAACTTCTCAAGTAACCTAAATGATGAGACATCGACGATAAAACTAAATATTTGGCATCTAAAAATCACTTATAAAAACTAGGATCATACTAAAATAAGAAAATTTACATCAAATCACTCGATTGATGTATAATTTCCCGTTTGAGGAAAACTACTTTGCAAATCAGTTTTTTTTTTTCTTTTTTTTTCCCACAGTCGCACGATAAATCGCGAAATTATATTCAAAATGTTAGTTAAATTCAGGCTACTCTAATATTATAATATAAACTACAATAATAAATTAAATAAATAATTTTATTACAGTAATAATGTAAGTAACAATCAATTGACATCGAATAAATCTACAAATGTATCATTTTTAAATTTATTACATTATATATTACAAATATTTTATATAAAACAAAATAGATAAATATTTTTATTATATTAATAATATAATTATTAAAAAATTCAACTATTATATTATTCATATGATTGTTTTTTTTATTTATTACAAATATTTTATTAAAGAGTTGTGTGTGTGTGTGAGGGGGGGGGGACAAATGGTATGGTCCTCAGAGAGTACTACTGTCGTATATCACTGCATGTGTAAGACGCCAAATGCGCTAAATACTATAGTGGTCCTAAAACAGAAAGTACAGGCTATTGAATATTAGTCAGGAAGATTAATGTCTTCTTGAGTATATCATAAAAACAATAAGAGCAGGGCGCTTCAAATGAGTGTATCTTTCATTATCCGGTTTAGAAAGGCTCTCACAGAGGGCACGCATCCAAAGCTAAAAAACTTCGCAAAATCAATTGACCTTAACACCAAAACCATTATTATCAAGGCGAAAGTAACCTTGTCTTGTATTTTCAAAAGCTAAAGGCACACTGACGAACTCTTACTCTCCATTTTCACAAGGAGAAGTCACGACAAAGAAGTTTCATTTCGGGACGAGCTTGGGTAGAATTAAAGTATACTGTGCAGGTAACAATATATTAAACAGTAGCGCGCACTAGCCAAACAACTTTGAGAGAAAAAAAGATACTTTTAAACTTTCAGTATATTTTTAAGTATGAGTTATATCGCGAAGATGTGAAAGTTTCAGTGGCGTACTTGATAAAGTGAGCGCCTACTGTCTGGAAATTTCTGGTTTGTGGCTAACTAAAGTTACTCGTTTTTTATTTATTTATTTATTTATTTATCTATACATTTCATTTCATTTTATTTTATAATTAAAGCAAAGTTAAAATTCATTTTTAAGTTACATAAAATTTATAAATCTTACAAATACAAATATATATTTATAATGCACACATTTTATTTTAATTCTGAAAAAAAAAAATAAATAAATAAATAAAAAAATAAATTTTGAAAATTTGCATTTAATTATTTAGAAGATTAAATATTACAATCGGTCATCCGTAGCTTTAACAACAACAACGACAATAATAATTATAATAATAAATAAAAAGATAAACAAATAAAACGCTGAATAACAGATATAGAAGTAAATTCAAAACAGAGAAGAATAAAACAGGCGGAAAATAAAAATAGACGGAAGTGTAAGAAAAAAGAGTTAGCAGATATACAATAATATTTAAATCGTGGTTTTGCCTTTTGTTTCCATTGGCACTAATAGGTATGGGCAAGAGTGGGTAGGTGGGATTACCCTTCCCAAAATTTCCAAAAGTCATTTTTGTTTTCTTTATCTCTCCCATTTTGGAGAAAAAAAAAAAAAGAATATAAATATATTTTAACGCATTAAATATTACGAGATATTGTTTATTCTGTGCCTATAGAAAAATTTTTCTTTAAAGCAACAGTTCATTTTTGAAATATGTAGTGAAAAGACATATTTTTTGTTACGTGTTTCCTTATTATACAGTGTTTTGTGAAAATAGTATCAACTGATAAATGTCAGTTCATGAAGGCTTTCCTAGTGTATCAGAAGAAGTGGAAAAAGAAATTATTGATGAATCAACATTTTAAATTTAGGCATTGAAATCTAGATTAAAGGGTGCTGTCGTATATATCGAATACTTTGCCTGGAATAGTTTAATGAAACTGGAATTATCAAACATGCTTTCTGAAGAAGATATATTGTAGAAGAAAGAACTAATTACTTTTAATATTAATCATATAGTTGCATATGCAACTATAATTAATATTTTTCTATGATTTTTTTTCCTATAATTTTAGCATTTAAAAATTATAAGATAAAGGAAAAAATGAAAATAAAGGAAAATTTTTTATATAAAATAATAATAATAATAAAGAAATAGCATCGATTCGGAAACCCCAAAATAATGTCTGTGCATAATACTAAGTTCATGACTGGAGCGTTGACTGTATTCCGAAATATCTTATAGATAAGCAATTTACTGAAACATTAAAGGCTATTTTTCTTAAGAGTGTTTGGCTAGTTTGCGCTATTGCTTTAATATGTTGATGCCTTCATATGACACAATAATGCTGCACAACTTCGTCCTGGTTTGACTTTTCCAAGTTGTGACCTCTAGTTAGCAGCTTACCTTCTACTTTTGCTGTAAATGAACAAGTAATTCTATGTACCTGGTGATGAAAACAACGCTCTTTTAAAATGTGTGTTTATTATTTTTGTGGTGTTTTCAAGAAGACCTATTTCTTCCGCTATAAAATTTAGAATGTTACATATGAATTGATCTTTAAAGGAATCAAGTAAATTATGAACTATCTCTTAAAATTCATCACGTATTACTAAACAGTCTAGATAAGTAATTCACTCCTTTTCTGGGAGAGGGTAAACCCATTATTGTAAATATAGTTTTGACAAATATTTCACAAAACACTAGAGGAACTCTTTCTCCTAGCATAAATGCAATTGTCACAAAAAGGTGTCTTGATGGCTTATAAATATCTGATGGATTCTGGAGGGAAACAGCTGCCTCCATTGCATCATAAACACGTTTGACATCTGGAGAACTGTTGGAGAATATAGTCCAATATATTTGCTTAGCTTTATCAATGTAATCTTGACCATAGGCCGATATCACTTCTTCTTCAATTTCAGAAAATGATTCCTTCATAAAGTTTGTGACATAATCTTCGGAGCACATAGGAGTTCTAGACATGAATGTAAAAATATCAGTTAACATTGATATATAAAAAAGTTCCGGAATAAATCATATTGAAATAATATAACACAAAGATTACATAAAAAGTGTAAACATATTCAAATTTACATTGAAGAAACCATACAAGGCATAATTTGTTTTCAAGCAATACTGTGTTATGTGCTAAAGAATATAATGAAAATAATAATAATAATAACTCTAAAGAAAATGCTACATATTTAGTCAGTATACAACTTTTTGAATTTTTATAATAACCATTGTAGAAGATACTGGTGAATTCAAAGTACAATAATTATCGTTTGTATTCTAATAATTTTTTCAACATTTAATAACATTTAACAGAACGACCACATATTGTAATTAAAATAATTTATTGTACGATATGCACTTTTCTACATATCTTCTGAAGGCTTTTGAACGTTTTCCAACGAAGTTTGAAACGTTTTTGAATTCATTTTGTTTCTCTATCTGACCGTCTGTCCATGCGCTAATTTTTGTAAGTATTTTAGGAATATCTCGAAATTATTAGTGGCGTTCAAAAAGTAACTTTCACTCAAACAACGTCGGTCAAAAAAGCACTATATTAAGAAGTGCATAATAATATAATATGGTACCCATACAGCCTCCATAATTTTCTACACAATTTCCTGGTTGCTGCAGGCATTTTTCAGAACTTTACACCAAACTGTTGGATGCCCTAACAATAGAAACTTGCTTTTTAATTCTGGATTTAGCTTAGAACCTAATTGATGTCAGGCGATGGAATAACTCTGCCAACAGAAATGCCCAATTTCTGAACAATGTGTGCGACACTGACTCAGTTATTGCCGAAAAAGGTCTTTTAATCGCTGAAATATGCCTAATTTGCTCACCGTTGTTGGCTTGCCTGGCCTTTCCAAAATGGTAAAGTCTATGTAAGAGTCTTCGAATTGTTGGAGCTATTTCATAAATACTGTATGTGACATTACATGTTGCACATACACTGTCTGTATTTCACAATGAATTTCCGAACCTGCGTTTTGCATACTATAAACATACTATTACCCGTACTTTGACACAGGAGTAATTTTTTTTTTTTTTTTTTTTTTTTTTGCCGCGCCATTATTTTCTTGCACTACGCATCAGCAGTTGGAACTATTCGAACAAAAATATGAAATATGCATAATTTGCTCACCATCGTTGGCTTGCCTCGACTTTCCGTATCGGTAAAGTCTGTGTAACAGTCTTTGAATTGTTGAAACCATTTCATAAATGCTAGATGTAACATTGCATGTTTCACATACACCTATATTTCACAATGAATTTCCGTACCTGCGTAACGTTTTTCATACAATAAACATATTATTACCCGAACTTTAACACGGGAATAAATTTCCTACTGACGCGCCATTATTTTCTTGAAGTACGCCGCAACAGTTGGAACTATTTAAACAAAGATTACTACAGTCTGAAGCTGTAAAACTCAGTTATAATATGCGCATGCTTAGCTTCTGTTTTGTAATATCACCACCTGTAGGAAAACAAGTGAAACTTACGTTTTCAATGCCCTATGTAAACTATGTTATTCGGATTTACAACAACAAGCTTCCCACTGAAGGTGGCACACATAACACAACTGGTGTGTCCAAAGGCAAATCCAAAATAGTTCCAATATACTAAGTTGTATCATAGGTATTTCTATGCAACATTTACTTTATAATTATACACTATGAAACATATTTCAACACTATTGTACCTATTGTACCTATATCACCACCTGTAGGAAAACAAGTGAAACTTACGTTTTCAATGCCCTATGTAAACTATGTTATTCGGATTTACAACAACAAGCTTCCCACTGAAGGTGGCACACATAACACAACTGGTGTGTCCAAAGGCAAATCCAAAATAGTTCCAATATACTAAGTTGTATCATAGGTATTTCTATGCAACATTTACTTTATAATTATACACTATGAAACATATTTCAACACTATTGTACCAAACTAATAGTAATAATAATAATAATAATAATAATAATAATAAAATATATTAATTTATTATTCTTATGTATAAAAGCTATTATTCTATTTCAGAATTAAAATTTTGAAGGCTACACAAAAATATTAGTAGGCATTTGGTGATATAACTGGAAATAGCTAGAAGCGCTTTCTTCTGCTATGATATTTCAACATAGAACAAAATTCAAAAGTGCCCATTATTTCGTTTCTCCTACACGTCTGTCCATCAATCTCCCCGTACTCTGATTTTGGAAAACAAATTTAGAATGACTTGAAACATATTTATGTTAATCAAGTTCCCTCGTAAGGATACGAACTTCACAATGTCGTTAAAAAATATTTGTTGCAGATATTTCGATGTTTTGTTTCAGACATTAATTTAATCTTTTTATGAGTATTATTAACTCTGTTGAGAAATATATATATATATATATTATATTTATTTTCAACAAAATAAAATTTTTTACTAAGATTAACTTAATTTTTGACTTACCTAAAAAACTCAGGTTCAATAGATATGACACGCACACCAAATTCTCTCATTTCTTGGCACAATACCTCTGTAAATGCTACGGCAGCAGTTTTACTAACAACATAAGCTCCCATAAAAAAAGACCTATGTCGACCTGCAAAAAAAAAAAAAAAAAAAAAGGAATTTTAATAAATTATTAAAGGAGTTTTTTTTTTAATGATGATATGTGTAAGTATTTATAAAACATTTTATTTTTATCTTTTTAATGCTCATTGAAATTATGCAAGGATTTTGCACCATAAGTAAAATAAAATTATATTACATCTCCATCATTATTGATATTATCATAAAATTTGCATCATAGCATTTCTACTTATTATAATACGTTTTATTTTGACTGAGATCCTTTATATTAATAGTAATTTTAGCAAGTTTTTATATAAAGTTGTTATTATTATTATTATTAGACATACATAATACATCTCACCTTGTAATTGCTCAATAATGTAATATGTAAATATTATTATTATAAATACTGTAAATATTTTACTTACTTCTTCATATTCTTATACAGTAGCACACAACTTGTAATTATTTTCAGATACGACTTAATTATAAATGACTATCCACGAAATGACCATTTAATTTTTATTTAAAAATTACTTGTTATAATGATCTGGGATATTTACACATGTTGTCAGGCAGTTGTCAGTTAGCATCCGCCTGGTAATTAAAATTCTGGAAGTTGTGGGATTTTTATTCGAAAACTGGAAAGTTTACCAGAGTTTCAGTGTTCAACTTGTATTGCGTGTTTTATATTTCATAGATTGGAAAGTTTAACAGAATACAATAGTCCTTCTCGCTGACAGCAAAACGCCATACTACTGTATGGGAAAATTTGTTTATAAAATTATTTATCACCTAATATAGTTATTAAAAATTCTAGTTCCCATTCAGAAATTTAAAAATCGTTAAATTTGGTTTTGTTTGCATGAAAATAAAATATATTTACTTATTTTTCACCTCTTTTTTTTTTTTTTTTTTTTTTTTTTTTTGCTAAAAATTAAATAAATAAATAAATAAATAAAATCAGTAATTGAAAAACTAAAAAATTTTAACGGTTGGTTGGTTGTGTTTAACGTGGTACTAGTAATGCGCTATGGGTAATTTGCAACGGTCTACGACGCAACCCAAAGGATGGTCTGGAGACATACCATCACAGTTTTGATCGTCCACAGGCAAAAATTAACGATCGTGAATTTTCTTTAATGAGGAAACGAAATTGAAATAAACATATTAGATAACGTACAATTCTATAAATAAATTTCCCCCAGAATAATTTCCCTCCCAAAACGGGAGGCTTAAAGACAAATCAAAAATTTAAATTTTTTTATATTCATGTTCATACTTTGTTTACTTTTATATTACAAGAATCGTTTTTTTTTTTTTTTTTTTTTTTTTTTTTTTCAGAAAGATATTTAATGTATATCGCTGAATCTGTGCTTGAAATTAATTTTCAGATTATTGTTTCTGTTTTTAGAAATAAAACTTGATAAAGATGCGTTAGATTTCATTACTTTACATTAGTGTAAAAATAATCTGTGTAAAAATGTGTGAGCAGCTTCGTGATATATATAGTTTAAATATAATCAAAATATTTAAATAAAAATAAAAATGTCAACTCTTTAAAATAATAGAAGCGGTTTAAAAAAATCAGTTATATTTCGTTATTTCTATTTTAATTCAGTGTCCAGTTTTATTTATTTATTTTTATCAAAAATGTACTTTTATTAAACATTGAAATGCATTCTATTCTAAAGTTCTCTACTATTTTTTAGAATAAACATATGCATCTATCTATCTATCTATCTATCAATCTATCTATATATATATATGGACAAGTTAACTATTAATTAAGAAAAATGTCTCATTTTTAAACCAATATTTTAATGTCATTTATTACTACCAATATCCTTAGCACAAAAAATATCGTTCGCTAGTATAATTTTAAACATAGCATATTTTAAGGATAAGGTTTATTTTTCAATAAGATTAATATTATAATATGAATAATAGATTTTTTTTATATATTTTTAACTAAATAAACAAGCACATGTATTTTTCCAAATAAGTAATATAAATATTAGTTTGAACACATAATCAAAGAAAATAAAACATCTTCATAAAAAATCTTTAAAAAGACCAGTGCAATAAAATTGAATAAAACTACCTTGACCCAAATTGAAATGCTTCTTCAATGACTACAAAAGCAATATTTGAAGGAAATAAATGAAAAAAAAAAAGCAGATGATTAAGATTAAATAAAGTAGGAAATAACTGTTTTATAAAGTAAAATAGATAATCTGTTCCTTTTCTTTTTTTTTTTTCTTTTTCTTTTTATTATTATTATTATTATTTTGAAATTTAAAATTTCCTCTTTTTTGTCCCGGACATCTGTTTTGATTTTTATTTATTTTTTTATTTTTTTATACGTCTATTTGCTTCCTATACGCCATACATTCCTATATCTCATTAAATATACTTTTTTTTTTTTTTTTTTTTTTTTTTTTTTTTAAGGTTTTTCAAGAATTTTTAAACCTTTAGATTAAAAATGCAACTTCTAATATGCTGTTTTTTTTTTTTTTTTTCCTTATTGCGGAGATTTATTTCCTAATATATATGTATATTCATTATTCGAGTTCCGTGGGATATGCAAAATACGTATTCTGTTGAAATTTTCGACACCGAACTTTAAACTGATTTACGTGTTTTATGGTCTCCTGAGTCTAAAATATATCTTTCATAAAATTGGTCTTTGTGCGTGCATGTGTGTGTGTGTTTGCATGTTTGCGTGTGTACGTATTTGGTTAATCTTCTGTGTGTTATACCTCTAAAACAAACAAACAAAAAAAAGATACATCAACGAAACCATATAATTATGATTTGTGAACTATTCGTATGAGTTTGCCAGTTTTTTGGTAAAATCTTAAGTGTAACCGAATTTCGATAACTCAAAAACGCCTTTAATTATTATTATTTTTTTTTTTTTTCGAACTTGCATAATAAATCCCATTTTAGCTGTCATTCCTCATGAATTAGTTTATTACTGCAGGAAAAAATGATAGGTCAATTTATGTTTATACAGCGAATGTCTCAAAAAACAGCTGCAACAATTTCTTTCATATTCACTTTTTAGTTCCCCATCCTACTATAGGTATGGGGAACTTAGGTAATCGTGAAAATTTTCGACCTCGGTTTTTTGACTTTTCTACACGTTTTCAGGTTTGAGGAATCCGAAACGGACAAAATTCCTATGGTGTCTGTCTGTAGGGTGTCTGTTAGTGTGTTAGTGTGTCAGTCCGTTAGTGTGTTAGTCCGTTAGTTTGTTGGTCTGTTAACACGATATCTCACGAACAAATGATCGCAGAGAGATCAAATCAGTTGTAAAATATTACTTTCGACACTGGCAAGAACCCTATTTATTTGCAACATTCGAATTTAAAAACTTCGTAAGTTATTAGAAATTTACGATTTTCTTAACATGGGACAATAGGACAAAAATTCACTTAAACGTGCATTAAATGGAAACCTTTTACTGTAAAAATGCCAGACCAGTTTTAAAATATCAGTTTTGATGCCGGAATGAACTTCAGTAACTATAAATATGCTACTTTGAAAATTTCGCAAGTTATTGGAAATTTACGAATTTCTTAACATGGCAGTATATTGCAAAATTTCACATAAACGTCAATTTTGAGAGATATTTTCATCGTAAAGATGTCAGACTTCTTTTGAAATATTATTTAGGACACTGGCATGAACATTAAAGACTATGAATTTTCCAATATAAAGATTTCGTAAGTAATTGGAAATTTACGAATTTCTTAACATGGCAGAATAGAGAAAATTTCACATAAACTTCAATCTTGAGGGATATTTTCATCGTAAAGATGCCAGACCACTTTCGAAATATTATTTAGGATACTGGCATTAATATGATAGACAATGATTTTTCCAATTTAAAAAAATCGTAAGTTATTTGGAATTTACGATTTACTTAACATGTCAGAATAAGGCAAAATTGCGCATAAACTTCCATTTTGAGGATCCTATATACAATAGACAACTTCACGCACTAGAAATTTCTGAGAACATAAATATGATGGGGAACTGAGCAGAGTCCACCTAAGCCAACTAGTTTAGTTCCCCATCATACTATAGGTATGGGGAACTTAGGTAATCGTGAAAAATTTCGACCTCGGTTTTTTTACTTTTTTATACGTTTTCAGGTGTGAGGAATCCGAAAATGACAAAATTTGTATGGTGTCTGTCTGTAGGGTGTCTGTTAGTGTGTCAGTCCGTTAGTGTGTTAGTCCGTTAGTTTGTTAGTCTGTTTGCACGATATCTCACGAACAAATGATCGCAGAGAGATCAGATCAGTTTTAAAATATTTCTTTCGATACTGTCAAGAACCCTATTCATTTGCAACATTCGAATTAAAAAACTTCGTAAGTTATTAGAAATTTACGATTTTCTTAACATGGGAGAATAGGACAATTCACTTAAACGTGCATTAAATGGAAATGTTTTACTGTAAAAATGTCAAACAGTTTTAAAATAGCAGTTTTGATGTCGGAATGATCCTCAGTAACTATAAATATGTTACTTTGAAAATTTCGCAAGTTGTTGGAAATTTACGAATTTCTTAACATGGCAGTATATTGCAAAATTTCACATAAACGTCAATTTTCAGAGATATTTTCATCGTAAAGATGTCAGGCTACTTTTGAAATATTATTTAGGACACTGGCATGAATATTAATGACTATGAATTTCCCAATATAAAAATTTCGTAAGTTATTGGAAATTTACTAATTTCTTAACATGGCAGAATAGTACAATATTTCACATAAACGTCAATCTTGAGGGATATTTTCATCGTAAAGATGTCAAACCACTTTCGAAATATTATTTAGGATACCTGCATGAATATCATAGACTATGATTTTTCCAATTTAAAAAATTCGTAAGTTATTTTGAATTTACGATTTACTTAACATTTCAGAATAAGGCAAAATTGAGTATAAACTTCCATTTTGAGGATCATAAATACATTAGACAGCTTCAAAATTACATTTATCATATTTGTTTGAACATGATTAAATACAAATATTCTAATAGGAAAATTTCGTAAATTATTCGTAATTTACGATTTTATCAACATAGCGAAATTGTAAATTTTTCATATAAATATGAATTTTGAGTATTATTGCATTGGAAATAGTAGCATGAAAACTAAACAACGGAATTGACTCTGATAAAATAAATTAATAGATTAGAATAAGATAAATATATCGAAGTAAACGGTTGATAGCCTATTAGGCGGGCATTTCATTCTGTCACTGTATCAAGCTTTGGTCAAATTCATTTCTCTTAACATGATTATAGTGTGTCTCGCACTAGAAATTTATGAGAAAATAAATATGATGGGGAACTGAGCAGAGGCTACCTATGCCAACTAGTTTAACTTTGTATTAGATTTCCTTTCACAGATTTTATCTGGTTTTCGGTTTACAGATAAGTTAAAAAACGTATATTATTATAATTTCTTTTTCTTTCTTTCTTTCTTACTTTTTTTTTTTTTTTTAATTGATAAATGGATTATAAAATTACGAAATCTGTTTCTTCCTCATTAAAATTCTACTCAGAATCAGAAATGGAACCGAAAATCAATATCACAAAAAAGTCTAAAAGGCTTTTTTTTTTTTTTTTTTTTTAATCAATTTTGCTATACAGTATTTCTTTTAGATGTCCTTCCCCATTTAATTAACACAGAAAATATGACAAGTGTCCAAATTAGGTAATTTAATTTTATATTTCTGATTTAAGTACTTCAAAACGAATCGAACTATATTTTCTTCAAGCAAGTAATACAAACTTCCTCTTAGATGACCTTAAGACGTATGCATTAATTGGTTCCTACAGGAAATTTTGTAGACGTTTTAATTAGGTAGGATAGATTTGTGTCTCCATATCACGTTGTCTCAACCCCCCTCAAATATATATATATATATATATATATATACAATGCTTAGCCATGGGTAATGGGTGTATGTGGCTATTACACGCTAGAATTCTTAATTTATAAATATAAGTTCATCATCTAGAAGCTCATGATAAAGTTCTCTCTCTCTCTCTCTCTCTCTCTCTCTCTCTCTCTCTGTGTGTGTGTGTGTGCGCGCACGCTGGTGCTAAAACTATGGATCACAGAGCTACAATATTTGGCAGAGGGGTACCTTGGACTCAGCAGGTGTGCACATCATCGCGATTTTTTTTAAATTTCGATATTCGAAATTATTATAATAATTATTATTATTTATTTATTTTATCCATTGACATTTCTGTTTCGTTTTCTAAAATTTATTCTTTCATTTCAATCGTTTGCTTATCCTAGCAACAACTATTACACTATTAATTTTTATTTATTTAATTCATTCATTAGAAGGTGAAAACATATGTATTTTTCTTTTTTTAAATTTATTATATTTATTGAAATCAAATGGTAAAACAGTAGAAAAAATTAAATATAGTAAATTTTTAAATAAAATAAATATTTATAATACTTATTAAGTTTATGTATATTTTTTATAGCAGCTTTTCATTTATTAGTTTATTTATTAGTATTTATTTATTTTTTAGTTTATTTCATTCATCGGAAAAAGTTGTAATATAGTACAAAGAATTAAACTTATTAAAATTAAGTTTAATTAAAATTGATTTTTGTTTTTTATTTATTTAATCTCTTTTAATGGAAAATGTACTTTTTCTTTTATTTATTATATTGGCCGAAATCATACGGTAATATAGTGCAAAAAAGCAAGTGCTAGGATATACACGGTTAAAAGCTAAAATATTTAATAGATGTTGAGATACAGTCATCTTTAAAATCGTAGTGCTTAAATAACAACAGCTCCTCTTGTCGTCGATAAATACTCAAACTGGAGTGTCCGGGAAAGACTTTTCTGCAGGCAGTGGGAGCCTAGACCCGATACAGTGCGGGAGGGGAAAAAGTACCGTAGGCAGCGGGTAACCGAAGTGAGGTTTAGTGCAATTTCAATGTATTTTTTGTTTGTTTTTATTTATAAAGTGTTATAAAAAATTGTGATTGTATATTTTGAAAATTCGTTTAAACTTAATGACCAGTGAAGCGGACATAGTATAACTGTTACTAGTTATAACTATTTTATTTACTTGCATGTTCTAATGACTAATGATGTATTTATTACGTACATGCCTATATCTTTAATAAATAATTAAATAAATAATTTTAAAACACTTTAATAAAGCTGATTTTCATTTTTAAATTTTTATTACAAATATGCCCGTAAATTCACTTTATTTTTCATGCTATTTTTGTGTTTTTGTTATTGCAAAATAAATGTCAATATCATACATTGGATTTCTATGAATACTTTTATATTTTAAATTAAGAAATAAGCTTATTTTAAACAATATTAATTTTGTTATTTTTGTATTATTATACAACAAGGTCAACGTAATATCAGGTTACACACATTTTTACTTTCTTTTACCCATATGAACGTTGAAGAAAGTCTTGTTTTGGGGCCAAATTTTCGCAATTGAGATTTTGTTTTATTTAGATGCTTTGGAAAAAAAAAAAAGGTGTTTAGTGATTGGTTTCTGTGCCTTTCTGTTTGTGTGTCTGTCTGTGTGACTGCTGTCAGCATATCTCAAAAGCAAATTGTATACTGTAAAAAATAGGTTCTTAAAAATAAGTATACATTGTCTCAAAATAGGCCTGAAACAATATATACTTAAATTTTAAAACCCGTGTACTCATTTTTTGAGTATATGTCAAGAAAATGCTCAGGAAGGAAAACTAAATAGAGTATTTTTTAAATTAATTTTTCAAGGTTTGTTTTTTGTATAATTCTGCATTTTGAGATTTCTTAAACACTAAAATCAAGTTTTTAACGGTTGCTCTTTGTAAATGTCTGTTATCAGCGTAACAAAGTCACAAATAATTATAGGTAACACGAATGTTGTATTTTGAAGTTCATTTCAGATTGATACTTGAATAGTTTGCTCAAAATTGATTTGTTTCAAGGGTGGTATGAGTGAAATCTGTCTGAATAATCTATATAATATTTCTCTAACGTGGTCCAGTTACGATTTTTATTATTATTATTTTTTTAGAAACTATACTATAGTGACTTAATAAAATATGCGAGGATAAAAAATAATGCATAAGAAATATTTAAGCACATGGACTCAGTTCAGTGATCTAAAAAAAAAAAAAAAAAAAAAAAAAAACAGAAGTCTGATGAGATTATTTAATAGAAAAATGTATTTTTAAAAGTTGTATGTTTACAATCTTTGCAAGCGTCATTTTAAATCTAGCATATTTTAATGATATAGGCCCCATATGAACTTTTGACATAAATTGACTAAAAAACTCAATGATAAAAAGTATAATCAAATGTATCGCCAACGTGGTGACAAAAATTTAAAAATCGCCATGAGGGTCTTATATTAAATCTGGACTGCCTCACGAAGTATGAAAATTAGGCCGTCAAACACAAATTTTATTTTTAAGTCTTTCGTGAATGATATTGGTTTGATTATCATTAGCATTTCATCTCACAATATTAATTTGTTTCTAATAATAATTTGACTTCTGGTGAATTAAAATTAAAATTGGGTGGGAAAATTGGCCTAAGATTTATGAGTTTCAAATTTTAAAGGTAAATAAAAAAAGAAATCAAGTGCGAAAGTTTTGAATGTGTTTGCTAGTTGGAAATAAAATTTTTAACTTAATAACAGCCTTGAATTCTGTGTAAACACAAGTTCTATATATTATATTCAAACGGGCAGTTGAAGAGGCAAACCTGGTTTGAATTCTTTTTAAAGCAGATTTATATATAATACAATATACATTAATTGATATATTACATTTCAATCTATAATCTGTCTTTATAGAATTGAAACGCAGGGTAAGAGAGAGTCGTTTGTGTGCCTCACTAGATTATATTGATATACTAGATTATATTAGTATATATATATATATATATATATACATAATAAATATTTAGATTTTTAGATTTATGCATTTCAAAATTAAATAAATTGTGACGATCAGTCTTCTGCTGTCAAGAAACGCAAATTATTTATAAAAAGAAAATAAAATTTAAAAATAATTTCACTCATAAGTTACTGTTGTTAGTAAAATTAATAAGTACGTTAGTAAATTTTTATAATTTATCTTTTTAGTTCAGTTATATGCATTTAGATTTCACATCTTCCCTTTCTTAAATAGAATGTAGAATAATTAGGATTACATCAATCATTTCCTTTCTTCATCTAACTATTTATTTGGAAAATAATTTGACAACATTTTCATTAAAAAAATATGCTATATTTGTTATTTAAATACATTTTCTGTGATGATTAATGGCTTTGTTAGTTTAACACAATCATTTTTTTTTCTATTAATAAAATATTGTACTAAAAATGATATTTCAATGGAAACAAATTAATGGATATGCAAGATAATTCATAGCTGCATGTGACATATAATTTTAAGATAAAGAAAAGAAAAAATGAAGCTGTGTATATATTTTAAATATTATTGCATTTTTTCCGCAATAAACAGTTTCCCTTTAATGTCAATATATTAAATGATTATTATTATTATTATTTTATTTATTTATTTATTTTCTGCGTGTGTGTGTGCGCGTGCGTGTCTGTAAGGCTGGGTTGACAAAATTTTGAAATAAAAGTTGCTTGTTGTAGAAAATAAGAGTAATGAAAATCTGTAGTACACAATATCAAATTTCCATACTTATACTGTGCACAACATAAATTTAGGAATCATTAAACAGATAAACAAAAACGTCTAACACTGAAAAAAAGTTAATAATATTTACCAAATTAGTTTTTTTTTTTTTTTTTTTTTAACGACTTTTATCCGTAAATTTATGTACATAATGCTTTTTCTTTATCGTCATGAATAAATATGCAAATTATATATTAAAAAAAAAAAAAAAAAAAAAAAAATATATTAACGATTCTGGCCGGCTTTTGTAAGGAAAGCTATACGTTTATTTAATTTAATACCTACGTGGACTTTTTAAATGAAATAAATATAATAAAATTCTCATTTTTATAATAAATAAAGCACTTTGAATATTCAATTTGCGAAAGTTTTTATTATAATTACAACTGAAATTTTTATCTTGAAGTTTTTACAATAAATAATAAGAACTTCATATGTATGGGATATATATATATATATATATATATATATATGAGTAATTCTCTAAAAAGTGGTCATTTCATGTCCCAGTAGTCTTGAGGGCATATTTTTAAAAGCACAAAATCAAAAAGCGGTCCAAACTATCAATATTAATTGGTTTTGTATATAAACTGTTGTTATTTGGTTATTGGAATTCAAATATAATTTTAAAATGTTTTTTAAAATGCAAAATATCATTTCCTCACTGTGTCCCCATTCCCACATGTAAGTAAATAAAATGGTTTCTATGGTATTAAAGCATGTATATTTAGATTATTTGAATTGAAAATTTATTAAACATACTTTAATAAATATGTATCCATTATATTATATTTATATATTATGCAATGAAAGAAATTAGAGCACTTTTTATTGTTGTCCCTGGTAATATATGTCATTCCCTCATCAAACTATAATTACACCCCTACTTACTGCATTAATGGCAGCACATACTTTATATAAGTCAAACTTAATTTGTATAGCAGCAAAGTAAAGAAGCCATTCTGTGTTTTGTTGGAAACATTTTACAATGGATAGTATATGGCTCTCAAACGTTAGTTTAAATACAGTATTTTTATTATACGTCATTCCCTCATTCATTAACTCATAAAATTAACTAAATGAAATCAAATTTGCTTTTTTATGTTATTATATTAATAAAAATATGTTTTAATAAATATTTCATGTTTGAAAATATAACTAAACCTAATCATATTTTTATAAAGCAGTTTCTAGAAGAAATCTGTCATTCCCTCACAATCATTCCCTCATTTTTCTAATTAATAAAAATAATTACTATTTAAAAAATTATCAGATTCAGTTTGTGTACGTTAAAGGTACAGTTTGGTTTATATTATATTTATTAACTGTAACATATGTGTACATGCACAAAAATTAAAAAAAGTTTTGGAACAACTTTATTTCAGCTAACTTTTTTTTCTAAAAAAGCCCACATTTCAGAGAATAACCCATATATATATATATATATACGTTTTAATTTTATTTATCCAATGATGTTAACAATTTTTAAGTTTGTTTGGTCTCTCAATTAATGGTAAACCAAAGATATTGTTTATCTTTCATTTTATTCTTGTTTATTCGAATGGCAATGAGCGTCAAAGTTAATTAAAAATATGTCGTGTGTACACAGTTATCAATAAAATATATTAACAAGATTGCCAATATTAACCCTTTTAAGTATTTACTGTAAAGAAATTTTCTTTTAATTTTTGGAGAATTTCGTTTAAAAAACTCTTTTTATTTTTTTTCTAATAGTAGTTCAGTTTGAATATTGTGAATCAGATCAGAAATGAAGTTTCATATTAAATTTATTTAGAAACTGTAAAAGATGTTAACAAATATTCTTTTTAATCGAATACTGATAAAAACTACATATTCATCTTAATTTACACAAATTATCAAATACGATCAATTCTAAAAATATTTGTTTTTGCTCTGCAATAACAATGTTTATAATTAGTTCACTTTTTTGAATATGGATTAGAAACATGTCTATTTCTAGCAGTTTTAAAATTAATATTGTCACAAATGGCTTAAAACTAAAATCTGAAATTGTGATTAATATTTAAGTATAAAATAATAAAACTCTGAAATCAATTTTAAAATTTTCTATTCAAATATTCGAGGTCTATTAAAGTTCTATATTTAGGACTCTTATATACAGTTATGTACCGGGTGATCCAAAAATCACAGAACGAATAAAAATTATATTATTCATAAAGTATTAACAGCAGCAGAATGCATATTTTCTTGAAATGCGCAGAAAAGGGTGGAATTTTTTTTTAATATAGAAGAAAAATGTATATCAATTACATTTTTCACCAACAACAAGAGTAGTATTTTCAGTATCCTCTCACATTTCGAAGAAAAAATCATGATATTGTTAAGAGATAAAGTATTGTTAGTTAAGCTTTATTATTATGAGAATTCCCAACGCACAACGTCTGAAAGTCATTCTCGTGAATGACAGCCATCAAATTGAAAGTAATTGTACAGTTAAAAAGCTGCCTTATTGAGGAAAATTTTGGCAGTAAGTCTTTCGTTATTTACAAAAAAATCGGGTGTGAAACAATTACATGACATCCATTACCGACTATTATACGTAATATATGCTTCTTCTTCTTCCTCTTTTATTTTATTTTATTATTATTATTATTATTATTATTATGAGATAAAATGATCAGAATACATAAAATTGAGCTAACGAAGTAGAAACCTAAAATTTGTCAGGTAAGAGAAACTTAATACACGAGTAAAGACATGTAAAACAAAGTTTACATGGCAAGTTAGAAAAAAAAAAAAAAAAACAGAAAAAAAAAAAAAAAATGATTGCGTTATCTTTTGAAACACCAATTTCCGATATCTAAAATTAAACTACCTAAGCAGGATGACTGTTAATTTTCATGTAATAAACATGTACTACATGAGAAAGGATATCTAAAAAATTGATTTATGCAACAATTTTCAAGAAAATCGTTAGAACCGTTTTTGAGCTACAGGATTTCATTAAAACTTGATTAACTCAATTGTTGACTGGAAAACAACAATTGCATATGAAAAAAATATCTAAAAAAGAGTTATTATGCCGAGTCTGAAAAAAATTCCGTGCTGCAGAAAACAGAAAAAAAAAAAAAAAAAAAAAAAAAAATGGTTGCGTTATCTTTTGAAACACCAATTTCCGATATCTAAAATTAAATTACCTAAGCAGGATGACTGTTAATTTTCCTGTAATAAACATGTAATACATGAGAAAGGATATCTAAAATTGATTTATGCAACAATTTTTAAGAAAATCGTTAGAGCCGTTTTTGAGCTACATGATTTCACCAAAACTTGATTAACTCAATTGTTGACTGGAAAACAACAATTGCATATGAAAAAAAAATCTAAAAAAGAGTTATTGTGCCGAGTCTGAAAAAAATTCCGTGCTGCCGTTTTTAATGGAACGCAGTTGCGAGACCTGAAAGTAGCTCACTTTCAGGATATATTTTATACAAGACATTTATACACTTCATTTATACAGGACACCTATCAATTTTCCTGAACTAACCAACTATATCATTCGAAAGGACATCTATTAGAGTGTTTGTCAGGTATAGCAAAGTGCTACAATTAAAACTTGCACTTTGCGGGTAAAACGTGAATCCGCTGTTTTAGGATTCAAGTCGATTGAGTAATGGAGTTAGTTCCTATCCTAACTTAAAATTGTAAATTGAAATATGCTAATATTTTGGAAACTGAATAGTATAAAAGTAGAAGGTTAGTTGGAAGAAGTGTTAGTTGGAGGAGGAGTCGGAGTTAGTTGGAAGGAAGGTTGTTTTGGGGGAGAGTTGGTACGAGCGTTAGTGGGAAGGCGAGTGAGTTGAAGGATGGTAGTTAGAAAGTTAGTGTGTATGAGAGTTGAGGGAGCTAGCTGTTAGCGGCTTAGGATAGAAGAGAGTAAGTCCTGTAGCATTGTAGCGTCAGGGAATCCTCCTACATGCGAAAGACTACTTGGTCTTAAAAGTTAATGAAAGTGATTAAAAGTAGTTGAGATCATTTGCGAGTAAATTAAGTAAAGTAAAGTAACGGTGGTTATTTATTAATATCAAAGTATTTAAGAGGACTGCCCATTTTAAGTAGCAAATTACTAGATGCCAGTATAGTCCAGCGTACCCCTTCTTATTTAAGCTCAATTAAAGCTCATTTATGTTATATATTTGGACTCTGTCATTTCTTCATAAATTAAGTATTTCATTTACAGCTCCAAGTTAAAGTTAAATTAGTATGGAGAAGTCGCGTTCTCCACATGTTTATATAGCAATTTTGAAGAAAATCTTTAGAGCCGTTTTTGAGATACGGACTTACGGTCCCACATTCGGTTTCGGATGTCCCACTTCCGTTTTTCCAATTTTCACCAAAATTTGGAATATTCATATGTACACCGTACCTGTGTCAATTCTGAAGTTTCGTCGTTCTACTTTATTAGTTTTTTCGATATGATAGTCAGAAAGATTCCGCACATGCATACATACACACACACACTGACCAATTGCCGAAAACCACTTTTTTGGACTCTGAGGACCTTAAAACGTGTAAATCCGGTAAAAACTCTATATAGAATTTTTGGGCCGAATACAATACTTCAATTACCTAATGGAAGTGGCTAATATAATAGTAGGATGGAATGGAATAGTAGGAATGGAATGGAATAGTAGTCTAATAGAAGTGAAAAATACCATGTATTTCTGTACATTTCAGTGAAAACCACTTAGTGCTATGGTCAAAAAATTTCAATAATATATTTTTTATTTTTTCTGTAACTTTTGGAACACTCTCGGTACATTCCACTAAACACTTTCAAATACATACCTGCAATATTTAATATTACTTAGTGGAATATAAAAGTATAATTTTATCAAATCATACATTTAGTACACATTGTAGTTTTCAACAGTTAATTTTCTGCAATCAAATGCATTACAAAATGCTGACTTTAAAGTTGGAAAAATGTGTCAACGGTGTGGTTTAAATTGGGAAGTAAATAACTTTATATGGTGCACACACACACACACACACAGAAATAATAATAATAAATAGATAAATAAAATAAAAATTACGTTTACACCGAATTATATTTTGAAAAATACGTCAACACAAAATATTAAAATCTAAAAAATTTCTTAAACTTAAAAAAAAAAAAAAAAAAAAAACATGTCACGACTACCCACCAAATTTTCTTCTCTGCCATTCAATAAATCTGCGGCACTTACTGTTTAGCATTCACAAAGGCTTAATCATAGCTTCTCACAAAACAGATTTTACATAAGGAATTTGGTACAATATTTATCAACAGATTCTAAATCGCAGCTATATGAATCACAGAGAATGAGTTAAAGCAGCATCACCTGGCGGCCAATATACAACCAAGTTAAGTCACCACTTGTTTTCTTAATCTTTATTTATCGTATCAAGTTCGATACTTTAAATATCACTATATATGCATTAATCACTAGTTTTAAATCATTTTAGAATTATAATCTAAAAATAAAGGGATGAAAATCGTTTAAAACCTAGCTTGAGATCAACGCTGCTTTCGGCAACGTTTTCCCTGCTTAGTCTGTATTGGTTACCTACTGCTTGCATTTACGCCTTAACCTGATATTTCAATTTAGGTGCAAACTGGACAACAAATGGAGCTGCAATTATTCAAATACTACCTTTTTCAAACAAACGTTTCTCGTCATATTATCTTCACTCTACGAAAACAGGTACAGTGCAACCACGTTTCCTACGCCTAGCAGTGAGGACGAGTCCAAAATCTTTGAGGGGTGAAAAGTTGACCGACAGGTTGGAATTTAGTAAACATCCAATCATTCGGTTCGCGGTGTTCCCTTATCTCTTATTTTCTCTCAATGAAAAAATTATCTCCCCTATTTTAACGGTGGACTCGTTCAGTCCGCACATGCGCAGAGGCTTCCATAGTCGCAGGAAACGTGGTTAAAGATTAACAGCATCAGACAATATTTCCAGCTGAAACTTTTTTAAGCAATTTAAAAGAAATATTAATCAAAAATTCGAAAATAGGACTTCGAAGTGCATCAGGAGAGGTCAAAATGGACATCCATGCAAAAATCTTTAGCTCTGCGATCAGGCATTTGCTTACGAAGCGATCAACACACCTCTAAGGTTGTTTTTGTAATTTTCTCATTATCAAACGGTTTAGGTTACTATGAAGACATTGAAAGATTTTCATTTATCAATTAGCATTTTTGCCTAATATCTGCAAAAAGTAATGCATCAGTCCTTGGAGGATTGAATCCAACTCAGGATCTTCTCGTTATTAGCACGGCGCTGTAACCAAATGAGCTCATTTGGTTATTCATTTATCGCCACAGAAAATCTATTTACTTTTACCTTCCCATCTCCAGAGTTAATAATTCCAGATATTAATAAATTTTACTTATTTAAAAATAATAATAATAAAATAAAAAACCAGAAATTAGGCTTCGTGGTGCAACAGAACAGATTAAATAAACCTCCGTGCAAAATTCTACAGCTCTGTGATCAGCTGTTTACGTACAAAGCAACGGATACAACAAAACGTACAGCACAAAAATATCCTCCTTTATTTTATGTGGACATTAAAAATTCTACATCTGGATGGATTGTCTGGTGCTGTCATATGTTATCATAGTGTGAAGATCATAATCTGTCCGAGAAATGTCTTTTCAAAAAGCGTTGTTAATGAGAAATAGCTGTGCCATTCAGAACCTAAACAGAAATATCCGGTTAATGCGGAAATGGAAGCAATGGGGATCTGGAACTGATATAACGCAGCTAGAAAAGACGCTGCTGAAAGCTGCGGGTATCTGAAATAACGTTTTAAGCGATTTTATGAATTTATTTTTATTTATTTATTTATTTATTTATTTATTTATAAAGTGATTTAAAATAAAGTGTTTAATGTTTTTTGAAAATTCATTTAAATATAGCGACTAGTGAAGCAGTCGAAATCTGCTAAATGTAAAATATAAGTCAATACGAACAATATTATATGTGACATTCTAATATCTTATTTTTATTAAAAATCTGCAAATTGTACTTCTTATAAAGCTTCCTTAGATAAAACGAATAACATACCAAGTTAAGAAAAATCCAAAAAGACTGTCATGAGCCATCAAGGGGATATTGGACATTGAGAAATCTGTCTTTGAAATTACTTCCTTAGAATTATGAAGGTTTGCATATATGTGCATTGAAGTGTATGAATATTAAATATATTAAAATTCTCAAAAACTGTTAAAATTAAACAAATTAAAATTTTAACTTTCATTTTTTTTTTTTTTTTTTTTTTTTTTGTTAATGCTCCATGGGATTGAATTTATTTTTTTCCAGCAATTTTAAAGTATTATAATTTATTACTATATTCAACCATATTTGTGCAGTTATTTGTTGAATGGTTGATAAGTTTTTTTTTTTTTTTCTTTTATATATATATATATATATATATATTATGCATGTTTCTTAAAACATTGCATGAAATTTCAGCATTCAAGCATGGTTGAGTGCATTGAGTCATACTTTTCGAAAAATAACTTATCAGTAAATTCACTTAGTAATACACATGTATTATAAAAACATCGTGATAAACTATCTATATTAATAAAAACAAACTTTTGTCTGTAAATTTGTAAGGGAAAAAAAAATGCGAAATATTCACGTTTTACACACCATGAAAGTCAAAAATGACTTCAGAAAATTTTCCGTGTGTGTATGTGTGTGTCGTTGTGTCTGCATGTTTGTAATTATTTTTGTCCGGGTATCACGCGAGATCGGCCGTACAGGATTCAATGACACTTGGCGGGAATTTAGGTCTTTATTCACCTTAAAATTATATATATAGAAAATGTAAATATTTTTATTAGATTTAGAGATACGGGTAAAAGGCCTGCGCATGCGCCATAAGTCTTTTGTTAGTTAGCGCAATGAATGGGGGAGAAAAATGCGTTATCTTTAAGTTTTAAACATCAGGGAACGCCAAAATGTTTTTAGAATATTTTCTCTGCGCTCATGCGAGGCGTGGAGGATCTGACGGATATATCCGGTCACTGAGCTTTTCTTTTTCCCACAATAAACATATATTTAAAAATTATATAATTACAAATTTGTGACTTATTTTTCAAGTTTAAATGTCTTAAATAATAGTTGTATTATTATAATTACTTGGATAATAACATTTTAATCTCAAGTTGAAATAAGCAATATTTAATTATATTGAAATAATTGGAAGTGAAAAGAAACACTACAATACTGCCCTTTTCAGAGGTGGTCAGAGGGAATAGAACGTTTTTTATTGGACCTGGTGTCAGCGAAAAACGGCTGAACAGAATGCAATGACACTTGACTCAGGTTTAGGTCTGTACCAAATTCAAAATTATATCAATCGAACCTTTCAAAGAAATAATCGGATTTACAGATATATGAACAAAAAAGGCTTCTGTAACCAATTAAAAATTTTACGTAGGTATTTAGATACTTTGAAATGACTATATTTGACAGAAAACTGGACTTCTTATCCGCTGTTATTTTGTTTTTCAATGTAAACTCGACGTTCTCTTACGCAGGCAATATCTTTCCTTTATCTTTCCTTATTTATGAAAGTTCTTCTTAAAATTTATATTTCACTTTAAAAGTTAGATTGGTTTGTATATAAAACATATTTTATCACAAGCAACGGTGATTCACAGGTCAGATTATACATATATATATAATAATAATAATAATTATTATTATTATTTCGTACTTTTTAAGTAAATGTTTTTGGAAAGTGCTTATAATTGCTATATTTATTTCTTTAATTAAAAAGCAATAATTCCAAGTACAATCTAAAAAAAAAAAAAAAAAAAGATAAAGAACGAAAGAAAGAAAAGAAAAAGGAAATTCTGCTTACAATCTTTGTAAAGAGAATTTAATTTAGTTCGACAGGACTTATTTTAATTTATTCTTACATATAAATCCATGCAATAACTGTGTTTCATTTTCTATTAAATATATTCATTTCTTAAAATTTCTTTCGTATATCTTTAGAATAGGATGCCCTTGGCTAATTTTAAATTTTTGTTGTCACTTTGACAATGAATTAAAATGGCTATCCAAATTTTGTAAGCAAAGGCGAGAAACTTCCTATGTACTTCGGTGCCAAATTTCAAATTTTGAAAAGTGATTCTATTTTACTGAAGTTGTTCCAAGAACGATTTTTCTCATTTTTCTCTCTATATATTAAAAAAAATTACTTCCACTGGAGTCTTTTTTTTTTTTTTTTTTTTTGGTCTGCGACAGCATCTTCTAGCGGAGGGCAAGGTCCTTCGCGTCATGAGAGGTATCAATGTGTTCCGAATACTCCAAGGAAGACATTTCAGCTGCTTAGAAATTTCTATCATTTTAATTAAAGAAGTTATTAACTAAAAACGACAAGTTTATGAAGGCACTATTGCCATTTTGAAGAAAGTTTCTAACAGTGACGTTGATCTTCTGTCATGAGGTTATTTTACACGAGGAAATTAAAATATGATCCATGGTTGTACGTAGGTAGGTAGGTAGGTTCGATTTAACGTCACACCAGTACTGCGCTATGGGTAATTGGCGACGGTCTGGGGCGCACCCCTAGCGATATTCCGGTCACATGCCGTCAAAATTTTGATCCTTCCCAGAAGGGATTCCCCCTCTCCGCTTTGGTGATCCCTAGAGGTATAGTGTGGGTGGGAACATCAAGGACTTTCTGGTCACGACAGATTTTATGTGCACCAGCCTCGATTAGTGTACACGACGCGACGGTCTTTGGCCTGCTCAAGTATCGAATCGACAATCTTCCAATTACGTGCTCGGCGCTTTACAGACTAGGGTACCGCGGCCCGAAACCAAGGATGTAAAAATGAAAGAAAATAAATATCAACTTTTTTTCTCTAGTTTTAGAAAATTAATTTTCTTACACGGGAAAATTAAAATATGATCCATGGTTGTAGGTAGGTAGATAATTAGGTAGATTGTGCTTGACGTCGCACCATTACTATGCGCTATGTATAATTGGCGACGGTCTGGGACGCACCCCTACGGATGTTCCGGAGACATGCCACCATAATTTTGGTCCTACACGAAGGGGATGGTCCCCCGCTTCAGTGGCCGCCAGTGGTATAACTTTGATGGTAACATGGTTGATATTGCGGCCACGACATATTTTATGTGCACCAGCCACCATTAGTGTACACGACGGTCTTTGGCCGGCTCGAGAACCGAACCCGCAATCTTCCAATTACGAAGGGATACCGCGGTCCAGATCTAAGGTTGTAAAAAACAAATAAAAAGGGTCATATACTAAAGCTGTAATGCAAAATGGTCTAGATATTATGAATTTCTTTCTATTAAAAAAATGTATAAACATTATATATTTCAATTTGACATTGAATATGAGGATTTCCATAATAATTTTCTGCTTTTGTCTTGCAATATGCACTATTAATATTCCTTTTCAATGAAAGGAAACAGCGAATAGGCAGGCAGAGCTCTGCATGTGTTAATAAGTAAAGTGAGTCCGGGGAAGGCAAAGCCTCCCTCGGTGGTTGGTGAACGGAGCGAGCAGGGGGCAGAGCCCCCTAGTTTTAATTATAAAAAAAAGAATGTTTCCACGTCTTTTTTTTTTTTTTTTTTTTTTTTTTTGAGATAAAAAGAAAGATATTTACATATTTATTTATTACTTTTTGGCTCATAAATAATAAACTCTCTCGATATACAGTTTTTAAAATTTTAACAAATTTTTATTAGTCGAATTTATGTTATAATGTTTGTTTACTTTCAGGAATTTCCAATTCTTTTATTACATTTAAGCCTTTTCCAGCTTTTTTTATTTTAATTTATTAGAAACTTAGTAATAATATGTTTGCATGTCATTTGATTTCATTGCATGTCATTTGACACTCCTGCTCAAAAGTTTAGTAAGTTTTGCAAACGATCGTTTTTTTTTTTTTTTTTTTTTTTTTCCTTGTTTTTCTTTTTTAATTTAAAACTTATCTCTCGATTGAAAGTTTTCAAACATCGGGTATTTATAGAACTGGGTCTTTCTCATGCTTTTCAATGAAAGTTGGTTTAAGGCAACATTTAGGTGGACGGTAACAAATTGAGAACAGTCAAAATTGTTTATCACCCTGTATCGTTAAGTGAACGAAATGATGTGTAACTTTAGGGCATGTTAATATAGACCCTGTTCAATAAGTGGATGAAAAACCCCTTACCATCTCACAAATCTTAGTAAATAAACAAAAACATGTACAGTTACAAGTTTAAAAGGGGTTGTTTACAAAAAATACTTTTGGCGCGTGGTTGAAATTATTGGATCTTCAAATTAATTACGCGGCATGTGAAAATATCAAAAATTTCAACTCTTGAAAAATATCTAAAAACTAGCTCGTTCTTTTTCGGATAATTTGCTTAGTTTTAACTCAATTCAAATGCGCTTTTGACAAAATTTGCGCAATATATATAGCTTTATACTTATGCAATATATATATATATATATCTCTTTAGCACATGCGCAATGAAAAAGTTTATTTTATAAAACTGCTCATATTTCATAAGCTGTTTAAGATATTTGAATTCTGTTTGCAGTATAATGTTTAATTATTTTTTTCAATTTATCTAAATGTGGGAATAATTTTCTTTTAAAAATCTGTACATTATAAATAAAAAACATGCTTCTTTTTTTTTTTTTTTTTTTTTTTTTTTTGAAGATTTAACATAAATGCTTTTATCTCCGTTATTCAATATGCTATTGTAACATAAATTCATCCACAATTTGTATTGAGTATATATTACACTGTAAAAAAAAATTTCAGTATTTTACAACAAAAGGTGCTGGCACCGCGGCTGCCAGCACAGTTGCTGTAAAATTTACAAGCTGCTGTGATTTATGGTGCTGTAAAATTTACTGCACTTTGCTGTGAATTTTACAAGATGCTGTTTTTAGTAGTGCTGTAAAATTAACTGCACTTTGCTGTGAATTTTACAAGATGCTGTTTTAAAAAGTGTTGTAAAATTTACAGCAAAGTGTAGTTAATTTTACAACACTTTTTAAAACAGCATCTTGTAAAATTCACAGCAAAGTGCAGTTAATTTTACAGCACTACTAAAAACAACATCTTGTAAAATTCACAGTAGAGTGCAGTAAATTTTACAGCACCATAAAAAACAGCCGCTTGTAAATTTTACAGCAACTGTGCTGGCAGCCGCGGTGCCAGCACCTTTTGTTGTAAAATACTGATTTTTTTTTTTTTTTTTTTTTTTTTTTTTTTTACAGTGTAGGCAGTGATGCCAGATTGCGGATTTTCGAGGCTTCTGGGGGCAATTTTGGGGACCAAATGTTTCTGGGGACTTCTTTGGGGAATTCTAAACTTTTTGGGGACAAATCTGGAGAGTTTTTAAACTTTCTGGCAATGTTGGCAACGTAATGATTTATCCCTACGACTAGAGACTTTCAATAGCTTTATTGTTATTTGGGGATTTTTTTTCAAAAATTGTCTTAATTTGGGGGAAAATCTGAGTTTAAATCATAGAAAAATCTGCTTGATATTTTTTCTCTCTCTCTCCATGAAGAAATTTTTATTTTCCCAAAGAAAGAAGAAAGCTGGGGATTTTTTTCGAAAAAAAAAAAAATCCCTGATTTGGGAAAATTTGAAGACCTGTTTTGGGAAATAATTTTCGACCATCTGGCATCACTCAGTGTAGCCAGGCGCCGCGCGCCATCAACGTTCAGTTGCAATTAGTTGCTAATATGGGCTGTTATTTTGCTGTTAATCAATAAAATTGTTCGCATGTTTTCCAAATTTTCGCACTTTTTTGACTGGATAAGTGTTAGTAGCAATACACACTGAGAATGAGATGTTTTTCAGCTTTAGAGGAAAAATGTGTTCATTCATTGTAATTGCGATTATTTTTTTAAGTTAAAGAGTTAAATTTTAAGAGATAGAATTTATTATTATTATTATTATAAAATAGATTAAAAGATATATGTATTGCGCAACTTATGATAAAGAGTTATTAATTAGTTAAAGAGTTAAAGTTAATTTTTTTAACTGTAACGAAGCTCGATTCTGTAAAGTTGTTGTTGGTAAGTATGTATCTAAATACAACAAAGATGAGATATTTTCTAACAATAATCACTACAGTAAGTGATCAAATTATTAGATTTTTTTTTTTTTTTTTTTTACATTTTTTAGATTAAAAAAAAAAAAAAAAATACTAGACGAAGAGGTTTGAAACTTCATTTTTGCAAAGAACATTTAAAAGTTCATTGTTTCCACTGTCGATTTAGTCGAGAGAGGAATTAGAGGACCAACCACATATTGAAGAAGAGTGAAAATACTTTGATTCACTCTGTATCATAAAAAAGCTACAAATGATTTATAACTTTAACACTTTATTGCACATACCATGTACAATATATATGTTTTGGTGCGGAAATTGCACAATTATTTAGGTGAGTATATATATATATATATATTTTTTTTTTTTTTTCAGAAATTACTAATTTTTTTGACAGGTTTTTTGCTTGTAACTAGAACAGATTTCCGTAAAATTTTACCAAACATACAAAAAAATTGACAAAACATTAGAGAAACATTATTTTGAAACATAAAATTAACACGTGTAATACTCGTTGAGATATGGGCATTTTTAGTAAATATCATTTTATTGCGCATGCGCGAATGATATAAAAAGTTTTACTGCATACGTTGAAAGCTAAATATATTGAGCAACTTTTGTCAAAAGCTCATTTGAATTTTTTAAAAATTAACCAAATTGTTGGCAAAAGAAAGAGCTAGATTTTAGGTTTTTTCCAGAGTTGAAATTTCATAAAGGGTTTTTCACATACCACGCAGTTTATTTGATGATCCAATTATTTCAACCACATTGCGAAAGTTCTTGTTTGTATAAAACCTCTTATAAGCCTATAACTTTATCATTTTTTTTATTTATTTACTAAGATTTATGATATCATAAGGGGTTTTCCCAAAAAAGAACTTTTGCAACGTCATTAAAATAATTGGATCTTCAAATTAAATGCGTGGCATGGGTGAAACTCATTTTGAAATTTCCACTTTGAAAAATACCTAAGATCTAACTCGTTCTTTTGCCGACAATTTGATTAATATTTACTCTATTCAAATGAATTTTAGACAAAAATGTATCAATGTACATCTAGCTTTCAAACTGTGCAATAAAAAATTTTATATCTTTCGCGCACGCGCAGTAATATTTATTAAAATACTCATATCTCAACGAAAATTACACGTATGGATTTTCTGTTTCATAATATGTTTCTCTAATGTTTTGGCAATTTTTCAGCAATTTTTGTAAAATTTTATGGAAATCCGTTCTAGTTATAAGCAAAAAACTTGTCAAAAAAATTAGTAATTTTTGAAAAAAAAATAAAAAATAAAAAAATAAATATAAAATATCTGTCTAAATAAATGCGCAATTCCCACCCCAAAACATACAAACCTGTGCACAGTATGTGCAGCAATGTATTAAAGTTACAAGTTATTTGTAGCTTTTTATGATACAGGGTGATCCAAAGTATTTTCGCTATTTTTGAATTTGTGGTTGGTGCGCTAACTGCACTCTGGACTAAACGATAGTGGAAACAATGAGTTTTTAAATGTTCTTTGCATGCATGAGGCCATTTCGTCTAGTTTTTTTTTTTTTCAAATAATTCGATCACCCACACTATATTAATTAATCGAAAAAAAAAAAAAAGTAAAAATACAATAAAGTTTTTCGTGATGGGAGTAGTGATAGGAAAAAAAAAGTGCTGAAAGTTATCCCTGATACATGCTTAAATTCTTATAAATGAGTAATTTATTTCGCATTAATATACTAATAGATAGATTTCCTATATAGTATAAGACAAGAACAAAAAGTACTTGCTTCTAAAGCAAAATAGAAATACTTTGAAAGTTGAAAGATTGACTTCTACAATTTCTAAATTTAAAATCGGAGATTGACTGTAAAAATTACGCTGGAAAGTTTTGATTTTAAATAACACAAATTTACACATAATTGACTATACTTGTGCTGGAAACAACAAATGTAGAAACTACTGAATTAAAAAAAAAAAAAAAAAAAAAAAAATCTTCAGTTTATTTCTGGCTATTTGTAATTTAACGAATCTGCTGTAAATTCGTTTAGACTGAGCTACCAGGTTCAAAACCAGGTCATGTCCACTGGCACAGCCGGAATTTTCTGTTTTTTCTCCAAAATTCACAGGAAAACTGCTATGGAGTGTACTTCCCTCGAACCTAGGTCCCAAGGGCAGACAAACAGCTTCAATTCTCACATTATAACCGAAATGTTTAAATTAGTCCACAAATAGATACAGAATAAAATATTGGAAATTTTTATTAGGTTCATTTGGTTATTATTTATACACAGAATTCCTTTTTTAGAAAAGAAATATATATATATATATATAGTTGATCACACTAAGGCCAGGCCATTATGAAACCTGAATCCATTACTTTTTGACACGCTTAAAAAAAAAAAAAAAATCCTTTTTATTCGTAAATACAAGAAATAGGCAAGTATTTCTTTTTCATGCACTAAAATATCTCACAGCATTTTTTTTTTTTTCTTTTTTTTTTTATGTTAACGTAAAGACTAATAATTTTTGATAGAAGTGTGTGAAAGTGTTTTTTAGGACAGCCTGTACCTAAAAATGGAACAATAATTTAGGACAGTCGGAAATATAAGGAAAACAGATCATCTCTCTCTCTATATATATATATTATATATATATACATACTTATATAATTGTTTTACCAGTACAAAGTGTAGAATATTACCTCAATAAATTTGTATATCCATTATTCCTGAATTTAAAACCTTTTAAGTAATAATATGATGAAAATGTAATGAATAAATCTTTAAAAATCGTCATTTTAAAAATCAAAAAATATATTAAACGGTAATTTAAACTAACGATAAAGACACATATGTATTTATTGGACTTTTAAATAATATATCGTCTTTAATTTGAATTAAAATATTCAAAAGAATTTATATAAACACCATTTATGCATGGTGTCCTATTTTTAGGACGATTGTGAAATATGGGTTAAACACTTTCACACACTTTTATAAAAAAAATTATTAGTCTTTACGTTTACATTTAAGAAAAAAAAATGCTGTGAGATATTTTAGTGCATGAAAAAGAAATACTTGCCTATTTCTTGTATTTACGAATAAAAAGGATTTTATTTTATTTATTTATTTTTTTTTTTTTTTCAAGCGTATCAAAAAGTAATGGATTCATGTTTCATAATGGCCTGGCCTCATCAATTCATTAAAAAAAGGGGAAAAAAAAAAAAAAAAAAAAAACCTATTGTGTGTGTGTGTATATTGGATAAATATACACACACACTGTCTAACACACACACACACTAATAAAAGGAATTCTGTGTATAAATAATAACCAAATGAACCTAATAAAAATTTCCAATATTTTATTCTGTATCTATTTGTGGACTAATTTAAACATTTCGGTTATAATGTGAAAATGGTAAGTTTTTTCATTTTGTGTGTATACACAGACATTGAAAAACATTTTTTCAATGCTTGGTAGGATATGGGTTAAACGGAAAAAAAAAAGGAGAGGGGGAGATTTCTTTGTGTCAGCCAAAATACTCTTAAAAGCGATTACAGAAATTTTAAATGATTTTGAAGGTTTCATATTTAATTGCAGTTTTACTTTTAATCGTAGCTATAACTGCTAAAAATGCGATATTGTTTATTAACTAATGCTTAGAACAAGAAAATGCTTTTTTTTTTTTATGTATATAATGTTATTATTGCGTAAAAATAAATAAATAAACAAGGGAATAAATAAAAAGCAAAAAATGAAAGAAAAGGAAGAAATAATATTTAAAGTTAAGATTTTTTTTTTTTAAATCTTAAAACGTAAAAAAATTAAAAATCTCTAACACCAAGTTTCGCCAATTGCCTATCTGCGCAGCATTAGTGCGACGTAAAACCCAATCACCAACCACCACCTACTCATGTTTCTCCGGGGGGATCTTCCACTTTAATTGATCTCTCTCTTGTTTCACCTGACCTGTTTTCGAATACCTGTGTCCAGGTTCACTCTGATACATTTGATAGTGACCACTGCCCAATCAAACTTACTTTCGATAGGTTGCCCGGCTCTCGTCCGTGTCATAGTGTTAGGTTAAGGTGTGACTGGGGGTCCGCTACCGTTAAGCTTAACAAGGAGTTACAGGAGTGTAACTCTCCGTCCTATGACGACGTGGTGAACATTTGTCAAAGGTCGGTTGCTGTTAGTAGTCGAAGGATTAGGATCTTGGACCGTGTTGGCATTCCCTGGTGGGATAGCCGCTGCAGTTATCTTCTTGGGCAGAAACGCAAGTTCCTTCGCTTGGCAAGAAAGCACCTAAGCTCGGCTTACCTCGGCTTACTGGATGCAACACAAGCAATTTGCTGCTCGTCTCAAGAAAGAAATCAAGGACGCTAAACGTATGTACTGGTCCGAGGTCTGTAAAAGGAGTGGGAAGTCTGGCGATATCTTCAAACTTATCAAAGCTCTCCAAAACCGGAAGAACCCTCCCCAGGAGTCCTATAACTACATTAGCACCTCAAATGACAGTAGGTTGGCTGCTGCTAATACTTTTGCTCACACGTTTGTCCGCCCCCCTATCGACTGCTACATCCCGCTGGACTTCAGCGCCAACGTGAATAGCAACATTAGGAAGCCTTTTGCTCTCTCGGATCTTCAACACGCCTTGCACAAGTCTTCCCATCGCACCCCTGGAAATGATGGTATTTCCCTCCGACTTCTAAAGTGCCTCGACAATAGCAGTCTGCTCAGACTTCTCGATTGCTTTAATAATCTCTGGTTGGATGGTCGAGTTCTCAAGTCCTGGAAGGAAGCCATTGTCGTTCCTATCTTGAAGCCGGGCAAGAATTCTAGTTCCTCGTCTTCCTATCGCCCAATCTCCCTCACCTCTGTTCTCTCTAAGGTTTTTGAGCGGATGGTTCTTCGGCGGATGATTCCTTGGGTGCTCAAGAATGATGTCATCCACGTGAACCACTACGGGTTTATTCCTTTTAGGGACTGTGCTCCTGCTTTGACGAAAATCTATGCAGATCTGGCGTCAGCTCGGCGGCAGAAGTGGTTTAGTGTGGATATTGCCTCTGCTTACGACTCTGTATGGCCGGACGGCCTGACTTTTAAGATGCTGTCAGCGGGCGTTGATGGCCATCTCACGAAATGGTGCCATTCCTTCATGCAACGTGCTATCCAGGTTAGGTGGTTGGGAACTTTGTCTGCCCCAGTCTCGTCGTTCGTGGGGGTCCCGCAAGGGGTTGTTATGTCTCCTTTACTCTTCTCCTTCTATATGAGTGATATCTTTGAAGCAATTGGTTCTCGGGTTAATGCTGTTGTTTACGCGGATGATACTTTCCTTTACGCGTCTGGCCCCTGCCTCGAAGACATTATGCATGATATTCAGGATATCCTTCATAATCTGGTTCGCTGGTGCAATTACTGGAAGTTGAGTCTCAGCCCTCATAAAAGTGCTGCGATTGTTTTCTCCAGGAGGAAAATCTCGCCTGATTCTAACCTTCGGCTGCAGGGGGAAGATATTCCCTGGGTGGTCTCCCTACGTATCCTTGGTCTGTTGTTCGATCGGGTTTTAACGTGGGGCAATCACGTCTCTCGTCTCCGTGAGAAGACTTTGAAGAAACTTAACGTTCTGAAGAGCATTAGTCATACTTCTCGGGGCGTTGGCACCAAAAACCTTCTCAGAATCGCGTATGCTACTGTTGTCAGTTCCCTGTATTTTGGTAGTAATGTCTATTCGTTTGCTTGTCCCTCCACTAGGAAGAGGTTAGAGCCCCTTTTGAATGCTGTGCTTAGGGTGGCTACGGGCCTCCCTCGGTGGACACCTATCCCCGTTCTTCGCCGGGAAGCCAACTCGCTTACTGTGACTAGCCTTCAAGACCTCCATAGGGAACGCTTTTTCATCCGCCACTTTGCTTTAGGTATGAGTTCGCCCATTCACTCCTTGGTGGATCCCTCGAATTTTGACTCTGGCTCTCCTGGTTCCCTCGTAAGGGTTATTCTTAGGCAGCTTGGTCTGAGGTGTCAGGATTTGTTGTTTTGGATTCAGCCCCCCTTTCCTTTGTGTGACAACATTTCTCTCCTAATCGATACTTTAGACTTCCAGAGCAGGTCTCTCCATTCGGAGCTTGTTCACCAGACGTTCACGGAATATGCTTCTCTACATGGCGAGTGGCATCAAATGGCTACTGATGCCTCCAAAACTAGCTCTTGCACTGGCATCTCTGTTTGGGACATGTCTTTGCGCTGTGGACATTCAAAGCAAGTAAACAATATCAATTCTATCTTTACTGCTGAAACTCTTGCGATTGGTCTGGCCTTGGACCATGCCCCTCTTAAGGGCAAGCTTATCATCTTCTCCGACAGCAAGTCTGTGATCACCATCCTCCAGGCTATCAACTATCACTCGCCAGTGGTGATTACCTGGGTTTACTGCAAGCTGGTCATGGTAGCCAGCCGTCTGGACAAGGTTCAGGTGGTTTGGGTGCCCGGTCATATGGGTATCCATGGGAATGAAATGGCAGACATGCTTGCTCGGTCCACCGTTTCTGCACAATCCTCGTTCAGCAAGGTGTCCCCAGAGGACATCTGTCGATACCTTCACACCATTCATAAAAGGGATGATGTTCAAGAGTGGCTCTTAGGGAATTAGAGTGTGGATTTCCCCCACCTCACCAAAAGAAGCTGGGAGCATCGTAAACTTTGTCTGTCCAGGAGAAGTGAAGTCCTCCTCAGCCGCCTGCGGACTCGAACCCTCCCCACCCGGGCTCTCCTCTACAAGCTTCATATGAGTGACTCTCCTCTCTGCTCAACCTGTCAGGTTCGAGAAACATGCGACCATTACCTCCTAGCATGTCGCCGCTACGCCTCAGCTCGGCATGATTTGTATAGCAATCTCAATCTCCTTGGTTCTTCGCCTTCCTTCAGCGATTTATGCGATCTAGCCGTCTCTGGAGTTACTCAAGCTCGTCAGTTAGTGTCTTTTATTCTCAAGTCTGACAGATTCTGACTTTGGCTTCGTCGTCTTATCCACACGTTCTTTACTGACGATGCAACCAGTTGCTGGTTTCCTCACAATTGATATCTTCATCGAACTTGTTTAGGATTAATAGGGGTGTAAAGCCTTGCAGCTATAAACCCCATGCTCTGAGGGTCTCTCCCTTCAAAACAACAACAACAACAACAACCTGTAATAACACTTTTGTACATTTGACGTCAATGCTGTCAACGAATCATATATCCTCTTAACACAATACAACGCCCTCTATATGTTAGGTTGATTCTGCTTCCAAACTGTAATTTAGGAATCATTCTGCTTTTGAGCAGTATGACTGACGTTGATATTTCTTAAAAGTTTTGAGTGTATTTTCATATACAAAAAACTGACGATTAAAAACAGCTTGAAAGAAAGTAGTTGTGTTCTTTAAAAACTTGTTTTACTAAGACAAGCATGTCTGTTGTGGAATGTACTCATTGAGCATTTTGATATTTACCGATGCTGCTCAATATCTTTCTTGTTAAAATCTTTTTCTCTGAGTTGTAAGAATTAAAAAAAAATAAAGAAAACGTGTTTATCGTTATTACTGCCTAGTGTCCTATCAGCACGAATCCTGTAAACGATTTCTACAGTATATGCTATAGATTAAAACAGCATGAAGGAAAGTTGTGTGAAGCTGTGTTCTTTGGAAGCATGTTTTACTAAGACAAACATGTCTGTTGTATAATTTTCACATCAAGCGATTTGAACTTTATCGATGCTGCTCAAGGTTTTTCCTGTACAAAGCTTTTTATCAGAGTTGTGGGAATTAAAAAAATAATAAAAAAAAAAAGAAAGAAAGAAAACATTTTGTTTTTCGTTATTACTGCCTAGTGTCCTGTCAGCACAAATCCTGTAAACGATGTCTACAGTATATGCTATAGATTAAAACAGCATGAACGAAAGTTGCATGAAGCTGTGTTCTCTGGAAGCTTGTTTTACTCAAATATGTCTGTTGTATAATTTCCACATTAAGCGTTTTGAACATTATCGATGCTCTTCAAAGCTTTTTGTCAGAGTTGTTAGAATTAAACGAAAATAAAGAAAATATTCAGTTCATCGTTATATTCTAGTGTCCATAAAAGCACAAATCCTGTAAACGACATATATAGTATATGCTATGGATTAAAAGACTTGACTGAATGACAGACTACACATATTCATTATGTACTCAGAACAAGTGTGATTTTAGAATTTTATGGTGTATAAAATTCGTTGAGATAATTTCGTGCTGAAATTGTTCTTATGAAAAAAACTTAAGTTCTACGATGAAAACTTATGAACACGAACGACGATTTTACAGCCTGTCGCAAAATAAAAATTTCATAGTGGTCTTATTGGTTATATGCAATTATATAATGGTAGTAACACGAAATGATATCTGGAAAACAAGCAAAGTGTCGTCGTTTGCTGCACAAGATGTTCATATTTCATAAAAACGTAATTTTCATCTTGAAGATAAACGTTAAAAAATGGAAATAAAAATTGCATATTTCAGCGATTTTTGTAACTTTATTAATTTACTTTAGTTCATTGTTATGTAAAGTATTATAAAATATATATTTATGTATTACAGAATACACAAACTTCAAGAAAAATACCTACAGCTACAGATAATAAAGCGGGCCAGCTATTCTTTTCGTCTGTTATGTTCTTTTTTGTAAGTAGCTATTACATTTATAGTGACATTTTGAATATACACATTTTGTAACTGCATTTTTTGTTTCATATCTCCTTTTAAAAATTAATATGCATTTTATGAAATGCAGTAAAAAAAAATATGCTTTTAAATATATTTGATTATTTTTTATGCAGAAACTTAATTCAACAGTTAAATAAGAAATTGTGTATATATATATATATATTTTCTTTTTTTTTGTTATCGTGCACATAAATGATTGATTGTTAATTTTCTAACATTCGCAGGTATTTAGATATCTAAGAAAGAGGGGAGGAAATACAAAGTGTAAATGTTATTATGAATATTCTATTAAAAAACGTAGTATTACAATTTTCGTATTTTGTTTCACTGGTATGGAAAGTTACAAAATAATTTAATATATTTCTGCGTTGCTCTTTAAATAGATCTTTTTTGACATTAACGTATTCTTGCAATATATTTGTTATATGGAAAATATTTGCAAGCATAAATATATATATATATATATATATATATATATATATATATTGTCTGACGTAAATTTTCTGATGGAATGTAAATATTACTTCCATAAAGTTATGCTGAGGAAAAGAGGAAAATATTAAATTTTAAATATCTTATCCATTTAAAGTTACTATTGAGGAAGGGGATTTATTAGAAGATAGCTTTAATTTATAAGTTATCATCATAATTGCAGTTATCTAACCTTCAAAGTAATTTGTTTTCTAGATGGATTACGATTAATCTCTTTTCAAGGAGGCTATAAATGTTATGTGTGATAGATGAAGAAAGCCTGGGAAGAATGTATGTGTTATGAGCTAACATTTAAACTCTATCCTGGACTTCTTTAACTTTCCTAGAACGTATGACGCCCTTTAGAAGAGATTTCTCATTAAAAATAAGTACAAATATTGAAAGAAAAATCCATTAATTAAAAAAATTCAATATTAATTAGCTATATTTAAGCAAAAAAGTTTAAAATATAAATTTAAATATTTTTTTTATTTTTTAAATTGAAGAAAAAAAAATATTTTGATAAAGTTGCATAAAGTCAGTTTTAAAAGTTTAAAGCTAGATAATGTAAAAAGCCTCCTGACAAAGTATAACATACTAAATCATAATTACGTAATTCTATAATGTCTTCATATTCAAAGATAAGTTTAAAAAGCAACGTTGAAATCAAAATGTGTATATCTTCATATATATAATGATTATGTAAATGAACTTAAAATTTTTTGCTCTTCAGTAAACAATACGAAATATTCTGCCTTTGATTTTTGAACTAGTGTTGTGAAAGGTTTACTATCTTCAATGAAATGTTTTGTACGTTTATATTTCCCCTTCGAAATTTTGTGATTCAAATTGTTATTTAAATACATAATCTTAAAATTCATTTAATGTTAAAGTACAATTTTGTGTCTGTGCATTTTATGTAAAATGTTTAAAAAATGTTCTAAATGTTTCTTCCCCTCCTAAAATGTTATTTTACGTTAAATGTAAAAATAGAAATTCAATAAAATTGTGACTAATAATATTTGTTTTATTTTTTCCTTTTTTCTCTTAAAATCTGATTAAAATTTTCTGTTTCTTAGAATTCAAAATTTTGTTACAATAGTTTAAATTATTTTGGGAATTTATTAATTTTATGATTACTGTTTAGTTTAGAAATACAAACTATTGGTTTGATGAACTAAAAAAGAAATACATACCAGGAACTTATTTCTCATCTGCATACGGTGGTTTGTAAAGTGCTTTTAAATTTACGTTTTCATTGATGTACATTGAATTGCTGCTAATTGTGAGTAAAATAAACTAGCATATATATTAAAGACAGCCATTTCATAAACTTCTGTTATATGATGCTTAATGTCAAATGTAACTGTGCGAAATTGTGAGAGATGCACAAAAATTTTTATTTTAATATTCATAAAATGATACAATCCAGTTCGTTAAAATTTTATTAGGGTTATATACATCTGTACTGATAAGTATAAAGGATTTAAGTCAATATTCTTGATTTTTCAGGAGACAAAAATATAGTAAAAATAACTAAAAACTACTTAGAAGAATCCATTAGGAAAAAGGGATTATGTTGATTTATACCATTCAGTGATTATCAGTCTTCATTTGATGAAGGGGAAAAATTAAATTAAATATTTTATACAAAAGATTAATGCTAAATTCCTGACTTGAATCTTTTTTTACCAATGAATTTTCTCAGACTAAATGACATGATCCTTTATACCAATCGATAGATAATTTTTTTTCTGAGTCTGACTATGTACTTAACTCAAAATCGACGTTTTTGGACTTAAATCTTTTATACTTATCAGTACAGACATGTGCTTCACAGACTACAAAGAAGGATAAGGATTTTTTATACATTTTTTCAATTACATATTTAGAAAAAAAACCCTTAAAGACCCCCCCCCCCCCCAATATATATATATATGTATATTGTAAGTTTAAAAAAAAATTTAACATTCGCAGGGAGCGAGGTTTCCGGAAATGCTTCAGAAAAGCGGTGAATACGGTTTCTCAAACTAATAAGCCTATCTTCCTGAAATTTTGTACATTTCTTCAAAACTGAATTGACTAGTGCTCGAAGGGAGGAATAAGAAGAAAAAAATGAAGCATGATGTTTCGAGTAGTTTTATGCAAAAAAATATAAAAAAATTCGATAGTTTATTCCAAGTAAAATTTACTTTTTTTTTTTTTTTAAATCTTTCGTTGAGGTACTAGTTCTTTGTTTTTTGAAGAGTGAAATTTCAATGACTAGCTCATTAGTTAATCATAAATGGTGTTTCGCATTTCTGAGTTTCTCTGGAAACCACAAAGCACCGACAAAATATTCCAAAGATTTGAAGGAAAATTTTATAAATATATTTTAAAGGTTTTCATTTTCTATGTATTCAGAATTTTGAATTAGAAATGTTTTTACTCCCCCCCCCCCCCCAAAAAAAAAAAATGGGGGTAGGGCAGCAATAGAAAATTCTCGTTAAACCTTCGAAAGCCATGTAACACTTTCATAAATGCTAGCATTAAATATCGGTTACGAATTTTATCAAATTTTGTACATTTCAATAAATGTTAGTTAAAATGTAAGGACTTAGCGTTGTTTCTCCTTCTACATAGAAGGTATTTTATCTCCAAACATATATAAAATTTACTGCGAGTAAGAAACGGCGCATTTAACATTTATTTACAAAACTTCATTCTTTAAAATATGTCCAATGAAGAAGAGTTTTCACACTAAAAGTGTAAAATTGTCATAAACGTATGACAATATTTGACAAATTATGACATTCATGCAGACACTTTAGCATACATTTCATAAATACTTCATTGTAAAAGAAATCATTCTAAAGACACTTTCATATCGTCATACTTATAGGGATTCGTACAAAAGTTAAATAATTTGTAGACGACAGTAAATTCTTTAGACATTTTGTTTTTGTCGATTTTTTATTAATTTTGAGTTATACGAATCAAAAATTTTAAATCTTTTATTATATAGCCACATTTTTTTTATAGGCAATCAACGGATTTTTGAATAGCTTATTTCTGTACTGATAAGTATAAAGGATTTAAGTCCATATTCTTGATTTTTCAGGAGACGGAAAATAAAGTTAAACTAACAAAAAACTAATCGGAAGAATCTGTTAGGAAAAGGGGATTATGTTGATTTATAACTTTTATACCATTCAGCGATTGTCAACCTTCATTTAATAAAGGGAAAAAATTGAATGAAGTATTTTATACTAAAGATTAATGATAAATTTCAGACTTGAATCTTTTTTTACAAATGGATTTTTTCAACGACTAAATGACATGGATTTAAATCCTTTATACCAGTCGATAGAGAATTTTTTTCAGAGTCTATGTATTTAACTCAAAAGCGACATTTTTAGACTTAAATCCTTTATACTTATCACTACACTTTTACTATAAGAAGTTTAAATGCCGGGTAATGGGCTCTACATTACCCAGCAATTGAATGGCATTCGATTTCAGCAATGAATTCAGTTTAAGCAATTGAATGACTTGTTGACTGAATTCAATTTAAGCAACTGAATAACTTGTGTAATGTCTTTTGATTACATCCCTTTCCTCCCCTGTCAATCTTTCATGAATGGAATTTTCTTGTTTAAATTACTACGTTCCACATACATATATCTAAACTTTGTAATTTGAAATGTAGCAAATAATAATTGAATTAAGAAAATTGCCCTATTGAAGGAATGACAAAATAGAACCATGCTTACAAGTTACTTAGCACACAGTTTAGACACAGCCAGAAAAAGGATATTTTCAATCTGTCGATTTCTTTGTAGACATTTGTGACTTTTTATTTGTAAGAATTTTCAGTCTTTAGTATATTTCATAACAGGGCATTTTATGTATTTTTTATGCATCTATTTCAAACGTAATAAACTTAAATAAATTTCCCATGAAGGTATCTTTCCTTGGAAAGTGTTTTACAGTATCTTAGTTTTAGTTTAAAAGCAGAAATTTTATAACTTAATAATCGTTGAAATTCTGTGTATATATTAAAAAAAAAAAAAAAAAAAAAAAACTTGCGTATAATCGGGGTAATATGTAATTATCAATTAAACTCTCATTTAAATGTATCTTAAGTGCTATGTTAATTTTTTAATATGATTAAAGGCTAAAATTCGTTACAGATACGGACAATTTGTGATTAAATTGTGTGTATTGTGGGTAACGGCTAAATTGAGTTTTTCTTAAAAATTCAGGCTTTTGTTTGTGGTATCTACATTTTAAATACTTCATGTAAGATGTACCAGTAAAATTTTTCATGGCTCACTAGCGGCCGAGAGGTTCTACACTCAAAGCTGGTGGACGTAAGGTTTCGGGTTCGACCCTCGTCCCGCTCGCCTGAATAACCTTTCTGAGTTTTAAGTGGTTTTCACAGAAACTTACGTAAATACCGGTAGGTCTCCTTAGGCCTAAGACCTTAGTGCGATCAACCAGCCTTAAACACAATTAAAAATCTTTCATTGTATTAAAGCTAAGTATATATTTTTGTAATCTAAATTTCATATTCTCTTCATATTTTAATTTTAATGAATTTTCAAATTAAATAAAAATGTATGAATTGGGTATTTCAATGAAGATAATTTTGAAATTTAATAATTATTAGATTTCTTTAATTTATATATGTGATTTTTTTAGCTTTGTTTATAGCAATGCAATTTTACCATTATCTTTATTTAATCCACACTGGAAAGTAGAGATAATTTCTCCGTTTTTAAAATTAAGTTTACTGCATTATCTAAACAGTCAAGAATATTCCTGCACATCAGGAATTTTAATTTTTGAAAAAAATCTACAACAGAACTTCACTTGATAATATTAAACGGTCATAAAATTTAGCTATTCGATTAATCTGAATATATATATATATATATATACAGAGAAAGAGAGAGAGAGAGAGAGAGTGTAAATTTTTGAAAGTATCGAATGCTATATTGTATAACTATTCTTTAACATTCTTGGTCAAATGAGGATATTTTAGGTTGTCAGAAATTTGATTCTTATATTCAGTATATCTAAATTTTATGTGCATGGAGAAAAAATTTTAAATGTTATTTTTATTATTGGAGGAAAATGTTTCTTTGAACTAAAGAAAAATGATTAAACGGAATGTTGTGTTAAAATTATACTCAATAATTATTCTCACCCCCCCCCCCTCCAGTCAAACATTGTTAAAGTAATTTTTTCTTTTTTTTTTTACTTACCCTTACGGTAGAGAAAGTACTGTTTTAGGGTCAATTTTTGTAAAGTGAGTTTTTGTTATTTACATGTTTTGAAGTCCCCTAAATTCGATAATGATGTTTTTAGTGAATGGTCTGTGTGTGTGTGTGTGTGTGTGTGTGTGTGTGTGTGTGTGTGTCTGTCGGTCATCAGTATATCTCAAGAACAAATAGTAGCAGAAATTCCAAACTCGTATTCTAAATGTGTACCATATAGGGATGCTACACTAAGCTTTTCGTTGAGATGAAGCAAATGGTTCGTGTACAGGGACACTCAAAAGTATTCACTTCGTCTATGGGGGAAATTGCAGGTAAAGTAGAGTTGAATATCTATAGGCTACATTAAACCAAATGAAACGAATATATATATTCTGTAATAGAGATAGTCAACTATGAAAAAAATATTTGTGTATGCAGGGGCCTCGCATCCCCATGGGAGGAAGTTCTCAATATTACCCCAGGGGGAATAAATTTTCATGATTGGTATCTTTTCAAAAGAGCTCGTCAATACCTTTAAAACGAATGGTTGAATCATGGATATGTGATAATTTAAAATAAAGTTATCTATTTTTTTCCCTTTTTAACAATTTTTTTTTAATGCAATATTGAGAACAAATTCAACTTTTTTTGGATATTTAGTGTTATACTACTCTTAGAATAACTTAAAAACGAATAATTTTAGGAGATCCAAATGCTGTATTTTTAAGTTAATATAAGTTTGTTGCTGAGAAAGTTTGATCTAGATTGATAAATTTCAAGAAATGTTGCTTGTCTGTATAATTTTAATTAAACTTCTAATTTTAATAACAGAATTAAATTATATTAAATGTAGGTGCATTAATGAAACAGGGGGTGAGGGGGTGATAGCCCCCCTCACACAGAACTAATTATCATATAAAACTCTTCCGAAGCCTAATTTGAATTGTTTAACATAGGTTTACATAACAGAACTCGTTATCTTACTTCTTAATATCCATCCAGTATTTATTGTATTAAATTTAAGGGCAAGCGAAAGTCGTGTGGGTAACATACCACCAGATTTTTTTTTCTCTGCAAAAGTTTACGTTCAGTTTATAGAAAATACGTTTAGCATTCATTATTGTTTAATTAACCCTTATACCGGAACATCGGTCTCTGAGACCGCTAAAGGTTAGGCTTAGTGTAGGGACTTGCGGATGCATATTCCTAGAATAGAGTACCCGCACGTTTGGCGATAAATGTTGAAGACGCCAAGTCTATCTAACTGCAACACTAGTGCGACGTAAAATACACTCAACCTGTAGAGGATGGCATATATCAGAACAACCCTAGGGATGAGTCCCAGACCGTTGTCAATTGTCCACAGAATGGCACTAGTACAACGTAAAATCTGTTCAAACAAGGAAGTTACCCTTTGGGGTTGGAAGAGTGAGCAGGGCCCGGAGCCGCTTAGTGTTGACGGTTGGTTGGGTTTTACGTCGCACTAGTGCTGCGCAATGTTCAATCCCCTTAATGTTGAAAAAAAAATCATGTAAAATGTTATGAGAATATTATTAATCTCAATTTTTGAGCGCTAACAGACACATGTCAAGGGCCCTCCGTGGCCGAGTGGTTATGTCACCACACTGCTAATCGCCTTCAAGCGCAGGAGAGCGGGTTCGATTCCCGCGCTGGCCCTGGGTGTTTTTTTCCAATTCTTCGTATTGTAATTCTGTCATGTGCTATCTGACGAAGATTTACAAGCGGACTGTAAGTCAAGCATACAAATCTGAGGTACAGTCGGCTGCAAAATTATTCGAGCCAATAATTCCTATATTTAAAAAGTACACTTAAGACTGTTTTTCTAAGTAAATCCTTGTCGAATCATGTTCTTAGACTGATTAAGAACATGACTCGACAAGGATTTATTTAACAAAGCTGTATTAAGTGTACTTTTTTTTGGCAAGGATTATTGCTAGTGCTCGAATAATTTTGCAGCCGACTGTATATGTGCTATCTATCAATCAATAACACATGTCAATAATTGCAAATTCTTTCTAAAAGATTTGTTTTTTAAGTTTGATTGCTTTTCTTAGTACTAACCTCCCACTTCCCTCATGCCTGGTCCACTAGAACAGAAATGATCAACTGATCTCTCCAAAACGTCTCGCCCTGTGTCGCGAGGGGTCCAACCCGGCGAGACTAAACTCAGCAGCAATGTACGACCTACAAGCACAGAAGACAGCATGCCCTTTGTCGCGAAGGGTCGGCTGGGCCCGGCATGCTGAACAATTGTCATGTAAATATTAAAAAACTGTCTACGCATCGCCCAGTGTCGCGTGTAGGCCTTGGGCCTGGCGATGCATACTGTAACTTTTTTTTTTGTTTCTCAATAAACGTCAGGCAGGGCTGGAACTGGCCCCCTGTTCCTCCTGAGTGCAGGGAGAACTTTCCCGGACAGCCCTACCAGGACCTCGGTCCTGGTTTAGCTCAACACCGCTCTTCGAGCGGTGAGCCGGGGGCTGTTCCGCTGTTCAGTCGGTAACAAAAGTCTCCGAAAACTAGCAAAAATTCCTATGTAAAAAAAGTACACTTAATACAGTTTTGTTAAATAAATCCTGTTTCGAGACTAACTAAGAACATGATTCGATAAGGATTTAATAAACAAAACTGTATTAAGTGAATTTTTTTTACATAGGAATTTTTGCTAGCGTTCGGAGACTTTTGTTACCGACTGTAACACAATAGTCGAAACAGGGTGACAAAATTTCTTCGAATCCGAGCGCAGACTCATTTCCTGCAGTTCGAAAAATAATAAGAAATTGCTTATTTATATTTTTTTTATTAGTGTGGTTATTTAGAATTCAAAAATTAACGCCTTAATTAAATTCTTTTAATGATTTTAATGCTTTGTATTTATAAAATTACTCTAAACTGGTCACTATAATCATATTAAAAAAGAATAATTTCAGAAACCAGATGATTCAATCATATAATATACCAAATTATAGCTCTGGGGGTCACCTAATCGGGGAGGATCAAAATTATGATGGCATATCTCTGGACCATCCTTAGGGGTGCGTCCCAGATCGTCGCCAATTACCCATTGCGCAGTACTAATGCGGCATTAAATCCAATCAACAATATGATACCCTGTCGTCCCTATAATACGTCATGATTGAAAAAGTAAAGTTATGGCTGCAAGAATTCACAATTTATCGCCACAAAATTTCGCTAAATACATTCAGTACCTTTTTCTAAAAATAGCGGTCTGTGAGACCGATGTTCCCGATAAGCATGATGAAAACATGTTCCGGGCAAAGGGTTAACAGTGAAATTCAGAATTAACAATCAAATAGTATTTAAAAATGGCACATTGGACAAGCCTGATAACCGAAATATTTTAAAAATACAAGGAATATTTTGGCTAATTCTTATGTTCTTTGGTGTTCTGATATCGAAATTGGCCTTCATTTTTTCCTATCACAACAGGATTTTTAGTGAAATTGATATGGCTACTTTTTCTCTCGAAAAATATTGCATGTACTATCTGATAAGGGTATTTTTTTACTCATTGAAATCTATGTAAAATGATCGGTTCTTCATGTAGCAAATTTCTTTTTCAGTAATCGAATTGTTTTAAGTAGGTGCCAGTGGATGAAAACAACTGTTGTTAGATAGCGCTTGGACACATTTTACATCAAACAATGCTGCCGTTTCTAAAAGAAAATCATAACATAGGGTAGGTGATCCAGTGATTAGCATGCTCTAGTAATTGACATCTATCCCGAAATAATTAATAAATAAGAAAAATAAGAAAATCATATTTTACATATAAGAATTTTAACATTCTATGGCAAACACGGGAGTATAGGGTGCTAATAACTGGTAAAATGAATAACTAGCAGTGTCAAACACTGGAATATAAGGGGCCAATTACTGATAAAATGAAAAACTGGCTGTGACAATCAGTGGCGTCGCCAGAAAAAATTTCAGGGGGGGGGCATAACCTGAAAAAAAAAAAAAAATTTAAATAAAATTCTGATAGCATAGTTTTAAATTTAAAGAAATAATGCTTAGTAGAATTTTCCAGAGGAGGGGGGCAAGTGCCCCCTTGCCCCATTCCGCCGACGCCCATGGTGACAATTACTAGAACACTGAGTGGGTGTCAAATAAAAATTCATAAAAAAAATAATTGTTATCTGATGTATATATTTTTACATATATGTGGTTCTGAATGTCTTTCATATCATACGTACTAACTTAAGATTTCTAAATCTAAAAATATTTTCTGATGACTAGAATATTAAAAACATCAGAGATTGCTCTAAAAGTGTCAATCACTGGTGCACTTACCCTATATATATATGAAAAGTGTAGTTTGGACTTCAATAACTTTGCTGTCATCTGTATATCAAAACCCTACTAATTTATTTTTATTAAAGCAACTTACATAAAATTGACAAAAAGAAACAAATATGTATGTGTTAAAATTTGAAGTAAAATTGATAGAAATTCTGCATTATATATATATATATATGTATATTAATCAGCACTAAAAGTACGTAAAGTTCAGCTATAATTTCATTTCTATGGTTTTCATTACAAGCCTCTGATATCATTAGCAGCATTATACTTAAACGGGAAATAATTATAGCGTTAAACTATTTACACGATTTTAATAGAGTTAAACTATTTTAAAAGGATGTTTTTTCTTGAGGGGGAGATAAAGGAGGGCCTGTCGATATTTTTGCAGACTTGTGTGGTGAGAGTAAATTCATAAAAGGAAATAAGTGCTTATTTTGCTTTTAAATGTGGTCTTTCCACATATAAATGAATTGGAGAAAAAGTTTTAGTAAAATTCTCTCAAATATATATTTATTAACTAAGCAGAATGACAAAAACTACTTCTATTTAACGCAATAAACTTTTTAACGCGATTAGGTTATCGTGGGTCATTGGAGACCCGATTCATTTTCGGAGGTGCCGGTTGGATACCAGGTCTTGCTCATCGACGTAGCCATTCGGAGTTTTCCCTGGTTTCGTCCGAAACTCGATAAAATACGATCTAAAACCCTTAAAAAGCATTTCCCCTCTAGCCTAGGACACTTACGGAGTCAATATGCCTGAAAATTCTCCAACCAACCATTTTTCTTATGTCTCATTCGTCAGAATGCACTTATAAAAGATATACTTATGTATCGTGTCCATTAATTTTTTCGTAAAAATACTATTCTTTAAACTTTAGTATGCAATTTGATTTTTTCAAATATCTATATTTGTTCAAAAGTTATACATTTTTAGTAAATGCCTGCATTTTATAGAAACGGGCGTATTTCTGATGAAAAATAAAATATTTGTTTAAATTTCTTTTGCAAAATTCATTGTATGCCCTCGAATACTCTAAAAGTATTCAAGAGTATTCGAGAATTTTATCACTTTTCTTTCATTAAAAATTAAGTGTTCTAACATTTCTCGTGTCTTCTGCGACCCATGATAAACTGACAAGGTGGCGAAAAATAAGATAACCTGATCGGGTTAACTCGATTTCATTATAGATATTACACAGAATGCTTTTGAAATTTTATGAGAGCTAAACTTGCTTTATTTTATTTTTATTTTTTATTTAAATTGTGTCTTCTTTTAAATTAACGAGGGAAGTCCAAATTTTTGCAATGTGGGTAATTGAATTTAAAAAAAAAATACAATATATATATAACTATCCTAATCTAAAACCTTAAATTGTGCTATGTGCGAGTCTTCTTACTAATTTTTCATTTTCGCTGTGTGGCGAAAAGGGGAGTATTAAAAAAGATTTATTGTAAGAAATTACGTGGAAAATTTTCAAACACTTATCAATTACTATTATTTATTTGCTTTGTTTTCTTAAAAGATATATATATATATTTAATAGAACCGAAAATGCATAAATAAAAATAAATAAATAAATAAAAATGCATTTAATGTTTTATATAGCAAATATATTTCCAGAAAATTTTATTTATATTTATTTAAATAATTCTAAATTATTTTTTTTAAATCTAGATATTAGAAAGAATATCATTAACTATGAGGGATAAAAGTTATCAAAGTTTTCTTTTTAAAAATTACGAGGAATATGGAACAGTAAGGCTTCACTTTTAAATTGGAGACTCAACCTTATTGACATTTTCGTGTAACTCTTTATACCTAAATGGTTTTTAATCATGTCGTAATCATTCAATTGATCCTGAAAATATGTAAGAAATTCGTTCTTGTTATAAACTTTATTTTGTTCTTTTCCTGAAAATGATTCATTAAAAGTTTCAAACTCAGTTATTCGACTAAATTTTTGATTCAAGGGACTTTTATAGTAGAGTGAGTAAACGGAAGGTTTTTACTTAAGCTTTCGATTTGACGAAAAGTCCACTGTCTGTCCTTCGTGACTGATGTTGCCTGAATGGATATTTCGCTAATGGCATCATGTTAAATAGCTTTCAACATGTAAACAAAAATAAAAAAAATAGTACACCAGATATTTTTTTGGATAATCCTGTCATTTTTAATGAAATATTTTTTATGAGTAACATTTTGCAGATCATTTAGAAAGGAAATATCATTATTTTTACCATGATATTGAAAAATAAAATATTAATGGCAACAGAATTATAGTTTCTACCATTTTAAACTCTACAAGGAATGTGGGACAGCAATATCTACAAAATACAAGCTATATTAGTGAGGAATACGCTTCATATTAGCTTTTATGACTTCGATTATTTATATAGCTGTGAATCAAACAAATACTGGCTGTCTGTTTGGCAAAAATTATCACATTAAGCTATTGAAGGTTTCTCAAAGCTCAGTAAGGGATTCAAAAAATTTTTCATCAGTACACACTCGACGAACAAGCATTACGTAGATGTTTTTCTTTAATATCATATTACTTTCCAGATCATCAGCTCCCCCTCATCCCGATATATATCGAAAAGAACAAATATGTTTAGCATTTCTCAAACAATGCTATTAGCATTGGTAAACCTCTAAATCGTCTAAGTTAAAGTTTTTTTTTTTTTTTTTTTTTTTTTTGTAAATGTTACAGAAATCCCATCTGTTGTCAAATCTATGTTTATTTTAGCCTAAGATAAATGGTTATCAATAAGTGTTTGTACCGCTACGGATGATCCCAGCTAAAAAAAGTCTCCAAAAGAACTATGAAGAAAATGAAGAAAAAATGCGTGTAATATGAAGGTATTTAGAACAATCCCAGCTTTAAAAAATCTTCAAAAGAGTGTAAAAATGAAGAGAAACTGTTGAAAACTGCAGACAAACTGAAGGTATTTGGAACAAAAAAAAAAGTTTGTAGGTAATTCCCCTCTACCATATATATATATTTTTCTTAAACTTATTATTGTTCCAAATATCTGTAGTTTTTTACTGTGTTTTTTTTTTTTTTTTTTTTTTTCATTTAAATAGTTTTTTTGAAGGCTTTTTGATCTGGGATTGTTTGAAATACCTTCGCATTACCAGCATTTTTCTTCATTTTTTCTACTTCTTTTTTGAAGATTGTATTTAGCTGGGATGCTTCTGAAAACCATTTAAAAGTTTTCCTCTAGGGTGTCTGGAAAGAAAATATCAATACAAGCTTTAACAATATACGATGTTCTCAGAAAAATCTGTTAAATAACATTATATGCTTAATCTTTCACTCGTGCACAATACACCAAATAACCATTTGTGGCAGATGTCTTTTTCTTTCTTTTACACTCTCGAAATCATCAATACTAGTTTTTCCAGAATGCACTAAATAGTGATTCACACTCCCTTTTCGTGTGAAATCAAAGAAATCTTTGTTAAACAAAATCTGCATATGTATCTGATACCCAGGATAAAAATATAGGAAATAATCTGGTGTGTCCCTCACACGACTTTCCCTTACCCGGAAATTTAATACTATAAATACAAGTTGGAGATTAAGAGGAAAGATAACGAGAACTGATATGTAAACCTATGTGAAAGCAATCCCAATCAGTCTTCGAAAGAGTTTTATATGACAAATATTTCTATGTGAGGGGAGCTACCGCACCCCTCAACCCCCCCCCCCCCCCGTTTCATTGCTTCCCATGAATTTATATAGAATTTAAATCTGGTTTTAAAATTAAAAGTTCACTTTAAATTATTCAGACAACTTTCACACGCAACATTCTTTGAAACTTATCAGTCTTGATCAAACTTTTCCAGCAACAAACTTATATTAACTTGAAGATACTCTAAGACACACAGACAAAGATTAAATGTTAAAACTTTGACTTCGGTAATCAGGAAGCCTCAAAACGTGTAAATATACAAAAAACAAGCGATTAATATTTAGCTTTAAAACATATATTCTTTACCATATGTCTATGAGAAATGTATTCCAGTTCCTGAGCAACTTTCCAGGACATGATAAAATATTATAGTAAAGCACTTCCACTAATAATAAAAAAGAATGTAGTCGCTTAAATATTTGCAGTCATGTATATCTTTTGAAGATTATGTACAGACCAAATGGAGCACCTAAATATAGTCCTATAGTAATTAACACACGCCACAACCTGAAATACTCTTCCATCAATTTTCAGCTATTCTCAAACCATAATCTAGTTCTTTTGTGTAGCCCTGTAAATGAACGGTGAATGACTTCCCAACCATATTTTACATGAGACATGTTTTTATGCATATAAAAAATATAGAAACATCTCATTTGTTTTAGTGCTGCCTATAGCTGTTAAACTCTACTCACCTGCAATTTTCTTCACAGGCGCAATGTATTTTAATTCTCTTGGGTGTCCCTGTACACGAACCATTTGCTTCAACTCAACGAAAAGCTTAGTGTAGCATCCGTCTTAATATAACAAAAACTCGCTTTCGAAAATCCGACCCAAAAACAATACTTTCTCTACTTTATGGGTAAGAGAAAGTAATCCTTTACAAAAATCGACTGTCATACTATTTTATTATTATTATTATTATTATTATTATTATTATTATTTACACAATGTAGCAGTGGTAAGCAACTGCAAGATAATATTAATCATTGTTTATTTATTTATTTATTTATTTATTTTACCTTGACAGTGAATGAAGTTAATTTATTTTAAGATTCTGAGAAATTACCAATGTGTGGCAGTGTTTAATATTCAATGACACTGATGGATAGGAATTACTTTTATACACCTACGGTGGTTACCACTGTTTATATCAAATTAAAGGAAAATTATTTAAATTGTTAGCCCTAAATAATTTTTTTTTTTTTTTTGTGTTTGTTTTAATATATATAAAAAGAAAAAAATATATTTACAAAACTTTTAATATGCCTGTGAATAAAATTTTGAATGTATTTGAAACGAAGCAAATTTAATAATTAATTCTTGCTATGGTTAAAGTAAAAATTTAGAAATTTTGTATTCTATTTCGATTATTAAATATTTATGCACCATTATAGTTTTCAGAAATGTAAAAAAAAATAAAAAAATAAATAAAAGTAACATATTTACAGGATTCATAGGCGCACGACTGGAGCAGATTTATAATAATAACTATTATTATTATTATTTATTTATTTATTTATTTATTTATTTTTAATTAAAAAAAGTTTTATTGCGGATTTATTATCACTATTTTACAATCACCAAAAATTCTTATATGCAAACATAATTTAACCCAGTGAAAGGCGTGCGTTAATCTACAAATTCTGGAAATTCAGGTTATGCATCGATGTGCTAGTTTGCAAGAAATAGCTGACTCCCGTTTAGGGATGCATACAAATGAAACACTTCGAGTTAAAAAGCCATTTGCAAACGTTCCAAATGTGTGACTGTAGTCGGCAGCAAAAGCACCCGAGCACTAGCAAAAATTCCTATATGAAAAAAGCACACTTTACAGTGGTTTGTAAAATAAATCCTTGTCGAATCATGTTCGTAGACTGACTAAGAACAGGATTCTACAAGGACTTAATTAACAAAACTGCACCCAAGCAGCACCGAAACGTTCTCTGAACGTTCAAAAATTGTTATACAAACACGTTCTAAGAACGTTCACTTTGAACGTGTTATAGACATCTATTTGTCCATCTTGAAGCAGTACAATAGTACGGTTCAGAGAACGTTCAATGAACGTGTAATTATCACCATCGGTGTTATAGAAACGTCCTGAGAACTTTCTACGTATACGGTCTCAGAACGTTCTAAACGTTTTTAGAACGTTTTCAAAACGTTATACACATTTTCAGAACGTTCTAGAAAACGTACTGTGAACGTTCTAAAATAGTGTAGAAAAAAAAAACTGTGACGTCATTATAAAAAAAAAAAAAAAACACCACAGTACGGGCGTTTAAAAGTAAAAAGTACATATTATTACTAACAAACTTTGAATAAACACCATAAAATGCAATAAACTCGCAAGAATTGTTTCGGGTGGAAAAAACACACGACCCTTCATCAGGCGAATAAAGTAATCACGAGTGCTGCAGTCAAAGCGGCAACGCACCAATTGCGTTGCCACTTTGACTGCAACACTCGTGCTTGCATTTTATGGTGTTTATTCAAAGTTTGTAAGTAATAATTTTTACAACGCCAGTTTTGTGGTGTTTTTTTATTAAAAAGTACATAGCTGATGACGAATAATGATGCAACACATGAAGAGGAATAAACTACTTTTTTCTTTTCTTTTTTATTTTTTTTTTAATTCAAATAATGTTTGAGAAATTTTAACATACTTACTATTCCTTTAATTTCAACGTATATGCATCAAAAATTCTATATTGTATGACAGTTTTCCGAAAAAAGTGCCATTACGTCTCTTTATCCCTTAAAAAATTTCTTAATTTTTTTTTTTTCTTTTTTTTCCCTGATCTGAAGATAATGAAGTTATAGTATTAATTACAAAACTTTGAATAAACACCATAAAATGTAAGAACTCGCAACAATTGTTTCGGGTTAAAAGAAGACACAACCCTTCATCAGGCGAACAATGTAAGCGCGAGAGCTGCAAACAAGCACGCTGAGTGTGTTGAATGCGTTGCCGTTTTTTTTTTTTTTTTTTTTTTTTTTTTTTGGTAGCAGCTGCGAGTTCTTGCCTTTTATGGTGTTTATTAAAGTTTCGTAATTAATACTATAACGCCATTATCTTCAGATTAGGGGAAAAAAAGAATTTTTTTTTTAAATGCGAAAATTTAAGGAACTTTTTAAGGGATATAGAGATGTTATGACAATTTTTGGGAATTACTGTCGTAGAATATGGAATTTCTCATGCATATACGTTGAAATTAAGTATGTTAAAATTTCACAAACATTATTTGAATTAAAAAAAAAGATAATTCATATCCCTGTTGCTGTGTTGTATCATTCTTCATCTGCTATGTACAACTAAACTCTTGAATTATTTTGCTTGTTTTAATCCTTGGGATTCCGAATGCATCATCCTGTGAGTAATGTTTGTTTTTTATAGTTGTTTTTTATTTGATTTTCTGATTTCTTGAATTAATAGTTTATTCCAGGAGTGCAGAAAATGTTCAAACCTCGGAAATTTGCCCCAAACACAGTATAAATTTCCCTCTATAATACAAAAATCTACTTTGCTATACAAAGTCATTTGTTCTATGTAATAAATCTTTAAGAGAATAAATATACAGTGTAACATAAAAATATCGCTGTTCGTGTATAAGCACTTCAAAGTAACAAATTGTTATTTTTGATTTACATTTTTCTTTTCTCTTAAAAAAAATATTCAAAATTCCCCCCGAACCTCGTTCGGGCGTTCGGACATATTCTGCACCCCTGGTTTATTCCACTTTATTCTTCATTTTTAACTTCAATTATAATTTCTTGTACGATTTGGTGTCCGCTGGCAATTTGTTATTATAGCTGCTAACGAACGAAATCGTACATTGGTGATCAATGGTGAAAAAGGTCACCACTGACGAGTTTTTTTTTTCTTCTTTTTCACCGTTCTGAGCTTTTCCTTTAAAAAAATGCTGTTTTTATTTTTTTTTCTCGTTGCTTGTTTGTATCTTTTGATTTGAGTTTCATGTCGTTTTTACGCACCGGCAAAATTATTAAAATTGCAACGAATAATCTAGGAATAAATGTATGATTAGATTGAAGTTAAATAAAATAAAAATCAATAAACAAAAAATAAATGTTTCAATAAATCACAATCAGTCTCCACAGGTTATTTAAATTTGTTGTAATTTCGTTCTCATTGTTCTATATGGTTTCAGTGATCTTATATCGGTTGCCTGGTTTTAACTACGATTAAAAATTCATTTATACATATATATATATATATATTAATTTTTTTTAAATACAGGGTGCAAAGATAGTCACGAGAATGTCTTTATCTCCGCAACTATTGGTCGCAAGCATATAGTTTCAGTTACAAAATATTTTAAAAAGTATGAGCATTTGCGGTATGACATGTTTAAATTTAAAATATCTATTTTTTCAAAATTACAAAAACTAAATTTTTATACAGTCCCAGATCCCTATAGTGATATTTAGAAAAACTGACACTCATCTTAACAAAAAGTTTCATTTATATTCTCCCAAAATGGTACAAGATATTTAAAGTTTAGATTTTCTAACATATTTCGGCCTTCAATAAGGGATCGGTTTAAAAATCCTATTTGGAATTTGTTTGCTTTTTTCCGGGCTTTATTAAAGAATTTTTCATTGACTTTTTAATAAAGCCCGATAAAATGCGAAATAATCCTAAATTTTGAAACTATCTCAGACAATTTTGGGCGCACAAAAGTGAAACTTTTCGTGTTATATTTTTTAAGTTGAACGTCAACTTTTACTATTAGCGACCTGAAAACTGTATAAAAACTATCAATTTTTGTGATTTTTAATAAATTGATTTTTTAAATTTAAACATGTCATATAATGAATGCTTACATTTCTTTTTAAATACATTTTGTAATTGGAGGACGTCTGAGAACAATTGTTGCGCAAATAAAGGCCTGCTCTCGACTTTGCACCCTGTATATTCTAAACATTTCTGGGTACTACTTCGTAAGTCCATGGATAGTTTAAAAATGTATTTGAATGCTGAAGTTCATAGAAAGTTTTAATATTCCAACATAAAAAATATTGTCGAAAATTAATGCACCCAATACACCGCTAAAATTATATGCAATTGAGTTTAGAATATATTAATAATTTATAATAATAAGAAATTGAAACGAAAATTTAAAAATTAGTTAGAAGGAAGCAATTTTAAAAATTTCCAAATACTTAAATATAATTTTTTTAATCAAAATATTTAACATACTTCATATTTTTAAATTTCAGTGCATGTGTGTATTCATATTTTCAGTTTACAGCAGCAGTTTACAAAAACAATGTTTACAGATATTTAAACTTATTCCACATGGCAATGTAATTGGTAATCATTAAATGTTTGAATTTCTTTAAATTGAGTCAACGCAATTTTTACTCATTTGATGTAATTATGCTATCATGGCATATTAAATAATAAAAAAAAATTAATTATTATTATTATTATTAATAAAAAATATAGTAAGTATATTATTTATAATTAATATATCATTTCTTAGTATATTATTTATTTACTTATTAAATATATTTTTTATTGTTTATTAATAATAATTATAATAAATAGTATAATAATAACAAATACTTATAAAAAAAAAAAAAAAAACAATTACGTAATAATTTATTTGTTTTCATTTTTTCCCTGTTGTTTTCATGTTTCCTTTATTTTACTAAATCTGGATAAAAATAACCCACCAGAGTTGTGCTTTAAAATTGATAACGTTTTCCCTTTTCCGTTTTTATATTATGTTAGACATAAGTAAAAGGAAAGAAAGCCGTCCTCACCCAATCTCTGTCTATGATTATGCTAAAAACATAATTTTTACTTATTGGGCGCCATTATTTTCTGGTTCAGAAGGTTAGTAAAAAAAAAAAAAAAAAAAAAAAAGAAAAGAAAGAAAGAAAGAAAATATATAAAAATAGCTTTTGTATAAATACTTTATAAATAAAACTATTGCTCTTTTGTATATATATATATATATATAATTATATTTCACAACAATTTTATCGTGTTGTATCCATTAATATAAATAGTTTTTATTCCAGAGAATGCTTGAATTCCAAACTTTAAAAGTCAATTTTTAGCCATTTTCATGATATACAGATTATATATATATATATGTGTGTGTGTGTGTGTGTGTGTGTGTGTAGTCGAATCTAATTAACGTAAACCGCTTAACGTGAATTACTTTTAACGTGAATAGTTTCCACAATCCCCGCTAAAACAAAGGTCAGTTTCTGAGTTACTGACAATATAAACTACTGATAACATGAACAATTTTTTTAATTCCCCATGAGATTCCCGTAAACGAGGTTCGACTGATATATATATATATATTATATATATAATGTATGTTGCTTGGTAAAAAAATCAGTAAGTAAATTAAAAAAAAAAAAAAAAAAAAAAAAAATGCATCTAAATATCTCATGATAAAATGAATATTTATCAACAACAGGTGGGTCTGTTATTATTTAAGAACTACAATGTTAAAGATGACTGTACCCCTTTAGATTTTGAAGCATGTATTTTATAGCCCCTGCTCTTTCCATTATATTACCATTTGATTTCGATGAATATAATAAAACGAAAAAGTACTATTTCCTTTAAAAAGAACTGAATGAATAAAAAAACAAATTAATTTTAATTACATGTTAATTTTAATAAGTTTAATCTATTCAGCTATATACTACCATTGTTTCCAATAAATACTACAAATAAATAAATAAATAAATAAATAAATAAATAAATAATAATAAAGATTTCTCTTTTAAAGAAATTATTTAAAATAAATAAAAGTAAAAAGCTGTTATACCATGAAATTTATACATTATGCATAAACATAACAGTTATAAATAAGATTTTATTTAAAATTTAATGCACTTTTTTTTTTCTTTTACTTCATTACCATTTGATTTGAAGGTGACAAATAGGTTATAAATTGAAAATAAAAGAAACGCAATAGCTGTTTCAGGTCAAATTATCAGTCCGACTCTTCTTCAAGTGAAAAAAGAAAGCACCGAAATATTATTAAAGCAACTACGCATTCGTAAATTTTAAGTGAATTTCGGAGTAGTGCTGCTATCTATTAGTATTTTACAAGAAAGATATCTTACGAACTGTTATATAGTAAAACGCAACTCACAAATTATCTTAATTTCAAACTATATATATATGTATATTTTGTCAAAAATATAAAAACATGAAACTTCATACAATATTTTAAATAGCTAAATGTGAAATAAACTTTTTTACTTTAAAAAATATACTAATTTAAAATAAATGTTGGATAAGAAATTAATAATCTCAAGAAATTCTGCCATAAAACGGAAATTTTAGAAACTGTTGTTTCAAAAATTTCCTGTAAAATTTCTGTTTTTATTTCTTATTAAATTTCTGTTTTTAAACATGTTCTCTTAATATTTACCGTAACTGACTGTAAACATTTACAACATTAAATTAAATTAGCATTTTTATAAGCAGGATTTTACTCACATCTCTTGAGAAAATCGATGCTATTGAATTTAAGAAAACTAATACATAATCTCTTTTTTAGCATTTATTACATGGATATTGAAACTGAAATATAATTTTCTGTCTGACCAGTAGAATCACACGTACATGGTCATAAACGGTTATAAAAATTTAAAGAATAAAATTCATAATATTAAAAAAAAAAAAAAAAAAAAAAAAAAAAAAAAAAAAAAAAAAATTATCTACGTTATTTAATTTTTGAAAATTCTCCTTGATTTTGCACTAATATTGTTTTTTAGTATAATCTGAATACATTTGTGATTTACTTTGTGGATCGATTGATGAGTTAATTTTTATATTTGTAATATTTTTAACTGTGGAATTTTCATGCAATTATTTTTTTTTCTAATTCAAACATTATATATATATTTATAAATAAATCCACAAAATAAATGTACAGATGCATTTAGAGTATATTTATAAACTATAATAATATAAGATCGCAGTAAAAACTTAAGACTGAAGCATTTTAAACAATTTAAAAAAGATTAAAATTTCTAATTTTAATTTTTTAAACTTTGGTAGTATTCAGGAAATTTTAATATAGTTAATATTCATACATTTCAATGCATATACAGACACTGTGAAACATACGCTGTGAAACAGGTGTAAACTCCACATTTTTTAAATACGAATATTTTTGCTTTTTACCACATTTAGTTACATCTTTCATTATAAAAGTGAAGAACCTCTAATTATTGCCTTAAAATCCCATAAATGGCCTTACATTGTTTTTTCAGAAAACTAAAACTTCTAAATAATTATAAAAATGAAATTTCTAAGTTATTTATCTCATAATTTATAAATTATTACTACTATGATTTGTTTTAAACGCTAAAAATAGGTAATGCTTACAAAATCTTAAATTGTTTTCCTACATATAAATTTGCAAAAATATCGTTATTTCAAAACCTATTTAGAAGGAAATAATTCACTTTACATTGAACGACCCATTATATGCAATGCAAACAATTCTAAGACAATAATTTCAAAGAAAGTTTTTCAACGTCCACCATACCCTTATTAAGACTGACAAAATGACACAAGCACACATACCTTAAAATTAGATTTATAAGAAATTAATATATGTTTTTTTTCTCTTGATGAGAAATTTAAATTATGTTTATTTTTTACACAAAAATCCCGCTTATTTATGACAGAAAAAATATTTGATGTCCTAATACTATTATGTGACAAGTTTTGCTTGTAAAATTTATTCATTGGTAATACTAATATTCAAATGCTGTTAGAAAACAAATTAGTAGTTAGATTTACATTAAAAGCATTTTTCAATTTCTCGATATATATATATATATATATATATATATATATATATATATATATATATATATATATATATATATATATATAAAACTTAAAAATAATAAGTCAAAATTTTTAGCATCTGATTAATACAAGTAATTATATACAAACTTTTATTATAAGTATGAATAAAGTAATAATAATGTATCAAAATATATGTATGCAAGATATATAAAGTAAATTCACTCTTACGTCTCACTTTGATAATCAGAAAGTCATCAACATGAGAAAATTAATATGAAATCATTTGGTTTTCGCGCCTGAAAATTATGGAACTGGCAACCCTTGTTGGTAATTTGGCGGTCAAGTCAAATTTGGCAGCTTTCTATTTTGAGATAAAACAATACAAGTAGTCCTTTTCTTTTCATTTTGTGGCATAGTCATTATTTAATTATTAGGGGGGGGGAACTATTTTTGTTTTATGTAGTTACTTTAATGAAAAATACAGAACTCAACAATTGTATTTTAAAAAATGTTATTTAAATATTATGTTACAGAGTTTGTATTTAACAATATTTTGTTAAATAGTTTATTTTTATGATGAGGCAAGATATAAAAATTCATCGTGTATTTAAAATGTTGCGTGCTTGTTTTATTGAATTACATAAAATGCCACTTCAAGGAAAGCTTATCTAACTAAACAGGATGATAATTACAAAATCAAGCTAGTACGTCGTGGCCAGTACAAAACTGTATTTTATATTTTCTTAAAGAAGTCCACGTTGTTCAATTAAAAGCAGTTATTTCTGCATTTTACATTTATGAAAAAAATGAGAGAAAGGAAAAAAGCCAATAATGGAAAAAAATATTATTTATTTATTTGATTATATATATATATATATATATATATATATATAAATTCAATTATTTCAAATTATTACAGAAGCTTGATTCAACTATTCATTTTAAAAATGGTGAGCTGTTTCAAAAAATATTTAAAAAATTTTGCCGGCACGAAAGAGCGGGTGTGAATGATGCTACTCCATATACTGTCGGCAGAAATATTATTGAAGCTCTAGTAAATCAAAATATTTGCACCTAAACTGTTTTGTTGAGTAAATATTTATCGAGTCATAATCTTAGTCTTAGGCTGTTTATAAAAAAGTAGATTGATGATAAAAATTACTGATCAAACTAATATCTATATAATATTTCTCTAACGTGGACCAATTTCAATTAATTTTTTTTGAAAAGATACCATAGTGGTAAAATTAATAAAATACGTGAGGATAAAAAATAATATTTAAAAATGAACAATATTTAAGCACGCGGATTCAGTTCAATGATCTAATAAAGAAAACATGACGATATTTGTTTGAGGACATTATTGTATGTGAAATGTATTTTTGAAAGTTATTTCTGCAAAATCTTTGCAAGAGTCAGTATAAACCTAGCAATATTTCAAAGATATAAACAGAATATGATATATTATCATAAATTGGCTAAAAAACGCAATCATAAAAAATATAATCAAAATAGGATTTTATTTTTTTTAACAAAAAATTACGCCAAAGTAAATAAAATGCAATTGCATACTTGGCGATTAAAATTTAAAAGGCGTCACAGGGGTCCTTTACTAAAACCGTACTGCCTGCGGAAGTATGAAAACTGAGTCATAAACCATGAATTTTATTTTGAAGCTTTTCTTTAAATAATTCTGGTTTCACTATTGCACAATATTTATTTGGATCTAATAATAATTTGGCTTCTGGTAAATTAAAATTTTAATGAAGGGGTGAAATTTATATAATATTTATAAATTTCAAATTTTAAAGGTAAATAAGAAAAGAAATAAAGTGCGAAAATGCCGCATGGGTTTGCTAGTATATATAAAACGTGGATGTGTGCTTCAGTAATTTTTCTGCCGAATGTACAAAAAGTTTTTTTGAATAATTATCAGTATTGTATATATATATATATATATAATCATTTCTCAACCATTAGTTAAAAATAATCTGTGTATTTTTATACTAAACGTTATTCTAGATGACTGCACGGGTCGAAATTCTATCCTTTAAACCTTTAATTTAATCCTTTGCTGGTCCTATTGAAATTCCCTCTCCTTTTTTTTGAATGTTGTCAAATTTAAGGATTTTTTTGTTCAATATCCACCAATAAATTTCTACTGCATCGGCTGTCTAATCACTTCGAAGTTTATTCGTCCATTATGTATATCAAATATCACTCCTCAAAATTATTGGTGTTCGTTAAATAAAAGAGTCCCTCAATTTGGCAATACTATGTATAGCGGTTTAGAGCATTAGGGCCAGCAAAGGGTTAATATAGGAGAAAATAAATAAATAAATAAATAAATAAAACATTTTTTTTAGCTGTTTTTAATTATTTCAACCCCAAGATTTGATCAAGCGTATGATTATCGTTTATTAATATTATTGTTATTTTACTTACATCTGTCAAGAAGAAAGTATTGGATAATTGGATTCGTGAAAATTTCCGACTTTCGATTTTCAATGAATTTACACAGTTTGTGATTTTTGGAATATGATTCGACTATTGTTAGAAAAATGTGTTTATATTTGTGTCAGAAAGAAAATTTTGGACTCTGTTTCTCACGAGCCTGTGGACAGCATTTAACGAAACTTAATATTTGGCTAGACTTAAGTTACTGCTAATTAGATTTTAATATGTGGCTTTCATAAGATGTTGCTTCTATATATAACTATTACTGGTTATAGAGCCAAATGGAATCAATAATATATCAAATGTACGTCACACATAAGGTTTGGTGAGTATATATGTATATTACAGAAGCTGAGATATGCCTTTCTGCAAATAGACAATATTGGAATATGACAGCGCCACCTGTCATCTGATATGCACCCAAAATCAAACAGCAGAGTTTTACATAATATCAATTTCCCATACCAAATTTACAGCATTTATAAATTACAGAATTTGAGGTATTTCATTCCCGTTATGAGATTAAATTGCAACATAGCCACGCCACCTGTTGGCCGATGTGCATCCAAAATGAATCAGCAATGCTTTACATAAAATCGATTTCACGTATAACTTCAGTGTATCACAAAATTAAAAAAATTAAGCGTTAAATCACAGTTGAAATATTGCTTTTCCGTTAAAATGATTAAATTGCAATTAGCAACGCCTATTGGACAATGTATACATCCAAATTATATTAGCAGCGATTATGATGATGTATACCTCATATATCAAGTTTAATGCATTTGTACACTATAGAGGCTGAGATATAGCCCGTCACATAAATGGAGGGTTTCACTGCATAGCAGAGAAATCTATCGGGCGATATATCCCAAATGAAATTCAAATAAACACCAATTTATGGCAAGGTCCAATTACGTAACAAGTTTGGTTAAATTCCGTCTATTGATTCGTGAAATGCAAAATTCACAAATTTTTTCCACAAGTTTAAAATTTTCTGATTTTTTTTTCTTTTCACCTCACCGCTACTGATTCTAGAGGAGCATTCTTTATTGACGTGCTAACAAAAAGTTAAACTGAAAATACAAAAAATGTTTTATTCTCTATCATGTTAAAAATTATAAATTTCGAATAATTTACAAAGTTTTTAAATTAGAATGTTGCAAATCTCTCAGTAGGATTCTTACCAATATCATAAAGGATATTTTAAAACTATCCCGATCTCTCTGTAATCATTTGTCTTGAGATAGCGTGTACACGGACTAACAGACTAAACACACTATTAGGCGCTGATACACATTAACAGATACCATACCAATCTTTTAATTTTCTGATTCATCACACCACAAAACGTGTACAAAAATCAAAAACTGAAGTCAAAATTTTTCATGTTAACCTAGTTTCCCTACCAATAGTACTAAAAAGTCATTTTGTCACGTTCGTTATAATTACACTGTTACAGAACGTGTTTGACGGTGATACACTTGAACGTTCTATATAGAACTAGAATTGTACGTTTTATAGATGGTACAACTCAGACATTTTCAGAACGTTCTAAGTAATACTATTTCTGAACTTGTTTTAGAACGTGCTTTTGACACGAAACACGGTGTTTGAACTATTGTAACCGTTATTAGACGTTCACAGAACGTTCCTGTGCTACTTGGGCATTAAGTGTACTTTTTTTACATAGGAATTTTTGCTAGTGCTCGGATATTTTTGCTGCCGACTGAATTTGCAAAAAACTTGCAAAATTTACGTCATCGAAATTGCAAGCGTTCCGTTTGTATGTAATCCTTAATGTCATCTAGTACATTCGCAACATCGTTTTCTTTAAAGTGCGTGAAGCGAATAGATTTAGGGCCGGCTCACATTGAGATGCAGCCGTCACGTGCAGAGAAATTTTCACGTCCCTCGATTTTGTGAAGCATTGAAAAGACAGCAACAGCACAAATTGGCCCACGCGCAGGTATTTCTGACATTGGTCCGAGTGTCACTTGTGTTCGGAACGCAGTTTAGAGTGTTATACAGCTTTACGCAAATCAAAGCAATATGGAAGATTTTCTCTATTTTTCATGTGATCGATTTTCCAGAACATTTTTTTTTCGATCCATGATAAAATAATAAGTACGTATCTATTTCTGCATCAGAATCTAACTCAGAACTTAAATCCATATTGTCAGCCATGGCAAAATAAGAAAGTACGGAACACGAAACGTTCTGAATGTCAACAAACGTGAAACGTGATGAAATACTGTGCGGTAATATGCGGTCACCCTGCTTCACGTAGTTTTTTTCCAGAGCAATGTCGCCTGACCTGCGCGGCACGCCTGCGTCTCAATGTGTGCTTTGGCTAAGCCACATTGAGACGCAGGTCAATGTAAACGCAGGTAATGTTCCGCGTAAACCTGTGGAAACATCATTCGAATGTGTATTTCGAATATTTGAGGACACATCATTCAAATGTGCATTTGAAATGAACATTTGCCAACATTTGAAATGACCATTAAATAAATTATTTTATCAACCCAGTGGAAAGCACAAAATAACCACCACATATTTAAATCACGTGGTTACATTATTGGTTCTCACAGGCAGATTTCTTAATGGTATTAAAAGCGGTAAAGCTTCATTTAGTATGATTTTATTAGATAAAATTACATATAAGGTGAATTCGGAGCGATGTGATTGAAGATGCGTATAATAGTACGAGTTTTTGTGCAGTTGCAAGCTTTAACGATGTTATGGTACGAAGTGTTATCAAAGAGTTTGAGTGTTATACTTAGAAGGAAAAAGCCTTTTGAAATGAATTTACTTTAGGACGGTTAATAAAAGTGATTCTCTAGTAGTACAGCCGGTAGTAAAATTATCCGAGCACGAGCAATAATTCTTGTCTAAAAAAGTACACTTCAAATTGCTTTGTTAAATAAATCCTTGTCACGTCATATTCTTAGACTGTCTAAGAACATCTTTCGACAAGCAATTATTTAACAAAACAGTATTAAGTGTAATTATTTAACGTCGGAACTACTGGCTAGTGCTCGGATACTGTTGCTGCCGACTGTATATGTAATATGATTAAAAAGAACAATCACAACATTAATTTCAACGTACAACATTCGCAAATAAGTGTAAAAATTGTCAACAGAGTAATCAATGTACGAGAGTGATGTATTTTCATCGAAGGTAAAAGAGTTGCTTGTTACTCAAATGTCACTGTGTCTTAATGTTCAAAATAATAATAATAATAATAATAATAATAAACTCCAAGGTTTACCGAAAGGAGGTCGATGACGAGTCGTCCTCTCAGCAGAAGTGTTAGGTTAACCATTGTTATTTTTAAGTGGTTTTCTTTGAAACTTGCGAAAATACGGGTTAGTTCCCTTAAAAATACCCACCACGGAAGGCACCCCACCTCAGGACTAGGACCCTTGTGCCTCAATTCGGCCTTAATTCTAATACCACCACATCACCACCACCCCTCGTCGAAAAATCAAAATTATGATGGACTGTCTCCTGTACACCATGGAAATGAATATAAAATTATTACCAGTTGCGTAGCTCTAAATGTTAAAGATAAGTTAGCATAAAATTTGACAATATATAGAATTAAATATATTCAATTCTCTGAATATTTTATTTTCATAAATAGAGGTTGGTTGATTGGGTTTTACATCGCACTAGTTTTGTGAAATGGGAAATTGGAGACAGTATGGAACTTACCCCTAGAGTATGCTGACCAAATGTCCCCATTTTCTGGGGACAAATGGGGACTTTTTTTTTTTTTTTTAAGGCATTTTTCTAAATTTTAAAAAATTGTAGAAAGTAAATTATTAATTAATGATACTTTATTTTTAGTCCTTATTTATTAGGGAAAAAAAAATTCACCCATAATTGGATAATTGTAGCATTTTTTAACGCTTCTCCTTTATAAAGGTACTTTGATCTGGTCAACCTACCCTAGAGCACAGATTATTATACAGATAGGACACTCCCGTATATTCTTCGGTAACCGGAATTTGACTGCAACGACCCTATTGTCAACGACTGTAAGTTTCTCGAGCTCTCCAGCTTATGGAATCGCTCGTCTTATTTTTATTGTATCTATGTTCATATCGTAATATTAGTGCAACGTTAAACCCAACATCCAACCGACTAACCAATTTTATGTTTACGTTTGGACTTTGTTATTGTTTACGAATTTGATTGTCGAAAGCAATTTATTTTAAGAAGCAAGTACTAAATATTAAGCAAATAAATTTCGAAAATATACATAAACCAGAAATATTTTTTTCATTTTAAAGCATTTTGTATTATTTACACCAAGCAATGTTAAATATTTAAGATTTCATACCATACTGCTAATTCAGCATTACAGTTTGTTATATTAATTTGTACTCTTGAACGCGAATGTCTTTGGAAAAATTTATTTTCAAACATAATAAAAATTAGTTTTATTTCTTAGAAAATAGCTGTGAATGTTATGATTTGTTAAATTTAAAAGTAGTAGAAAATGTTAAGGAAAGAAAACTGCACACACGTTTTCGTTGGCAACTTTTTTATTGTTTACAAACTTGATTGTCAAAAGCAATTTATTTTAAGAAGCAAGTTATAAATATTAAGTAAATAAACTTTGAAAATATACATAAAATAAAAACATTTTTTTTTTCATTTTAAGGCATTTTATATTATTTAAACCAAGCAACGTTAAATATTTCATAAATGAATATAATATATAATATATAATATATAATATATAATATATATATAATGAATGAATATAATATATGAATATAATATATGAATATAATAAATGAATATAATATATGAATATAATAAATGAATATAATATATAATATATAATATATATATAATGAATGAATATAATAAAGGAATATAATATATGAATATAATAAATGAATATAATATATGAATATAATAAATGAATATAATATATAATAAAAGGATTTCATACTGCTATTTCAGAATTACAGTTCGTAATTTTAATTTGTACTTGAATATGAATATGTTTCACAAAGCATATTTTTAAACATTATAAAAAAAAATTTTTACTTCTTAAAAGAGTAGCTGTGAATGTTTTGAGGATAATTTTGTGAATTCAAAAACAATAGAAAGTGAAGAAAAAGAAAACTTCCCATACTAACCTGCTACTAACTACTCGCGAAATAGAAAAACAATTTTCGATCAAAAATGCTATTCATGTAGACTTAACACATGTAGTTCCCCTCTGTTGACACTAGTGGTGCGACTATATTTCCGGTTCGCGTTTTAGCTTCACTGTCCTATCTGTATGATAATCTGTGCCCTAGAGGTGGTTCGGAGACCTGCAATCACAATTTTGATCCTTTACTAAAGGAATGACTCTCCCGCTTCGGAGACCCCCAGAGGTATAATTTTGATGAGAACATGGAGGGTATTGCGACCACGATAGCTTTTACGTGCACCAAACACTATTAGTGTACGCGACGGTCTTTGTCTGGCTCAACTACCGAATCCGCAATCTTCCAATTACGAGCCCGGCGCTCTGCCGACTGTCCCCTCAAACTTGTAATTTTTCACTTTCAAAACACATATAATAAACATTAACACGTAAAATATGCTTCTAGTATATATGTTACCGTTAAAGCTTAAAATCCGTTAATGTGCAGATTACCTAGATAATCTACAGATTAACTAAAATGACCCGTTAAAATTTGGAATCAAGAGTTTTCCGCTTTTTAACTAGGTAATCTGCACATTAGCGGCTTCTGTGTCGTTAAAGTTCAAATGTGTTTCGAGCCTTAGTTCTTTTACATTCACTATGACGTCAAACAGTCATGTGATACAGATACGCGAATGATCTTCAAACACAAACTAAAACTTTCATCCCTTCCGCTCCGCTGAGATAATCCACAAGTGACAAACGACAAAACGTGGAGCATCGAAGCCATGAATAGGTTTCTTATTATGATCAACACAAAATTTAAAGTAACAAGTAAGTTATAATTGTTTGAATTTTCATTTTATATCTTCTCTTTTTTAATGCAAACAAGACGTAATCGACAAGTGTATCCAATGGGACTCCCATACCATCACTGCAGGTGATGGACAGTGTAACGATGTCAAACCGCAGCTGGCAATGTGCATTACTGACAGTCCGTTAAATAGGGATAAAGCAATCTTGATGCTGTATACCGGATTGTGATTTGTCTGAAAGGCGACTTCACGCCATTCCTGCTTCCAGGTTCTTTGTTGATCACACATTAAAGGCGCCAATACCAGTGGTGCAGTTTTGAGGGTAATTAAAATTTTGGTAGCCGCATACTGGGTCAGCACCTGGAATGATTGTATGCGGTACCATTGGACACAGGTCTCGATCACCTCTTATTTTAATTCCTGCCACTCTGAATACCGTCCATTACATTTCTGACGAGTTAAGGCCCGTCGCTCTGTCCTATATACAAGGCTTCCGAAGCTTAATATTTAAGCAGAACAATGTTCGACCACAAGTTTTCCGTATTGACCGGACCTACCTTGATGCAGAATGTGTTCGACTGTTGCTCAGGCCAACGTGTTCTCCTGGTCTAGCAAAATGAAAATGACTGTTTAATCGTTGAAAACCGACTGGTCCCCCACCACTCACCAATAACTATGATCGATGAATTGTGGTATCGTGTTGAAGCTTCATCAAGTGCTCTACCCATACATGTCATTCAAATGCTGTTTGATTCTGTTTTTAGGCAGATAAGTGCTGTTATTGTTCACAGAGGTCGCTGCTTTATGTACTGTTTTTACAAAACATATTGCTCCAAATTTCCTAAAATTTTAATCAATTGTTCTTCCTACTGTATTGTTGTACTAACTGTTCTATCTCTCTTATGCCCAATAAATATCATTCTGGTATACGCATTCCTTCTTGGTGTTGTAATTTTAATGTCCAGTAGTGTACTTTTTTTTTCATCGGAGCAATTTGCTAGTGCTCGGATACTTCTGCTTTCAACTCTATACATAAATCAAATTTCAAGAAAATGCAGGAGTCATTAAGAGACAAAAATACTATACACTTTGTACACATGAAAAAAATCACTGTACCGCTGGTGAATGAAACTCGAACTGCAGAAATATTTGGTTCCTTATCAATCAAAACTAGGGTGATAACACTTTTTTGAATCCGGGAGCAGATTTATTTTCTTCAGTTTTGAAGAATAAAATTTTTTTCTTCATCTCAGATTTTATTTCTGTCATAACTTAGAAACCAAAAAATAACTTCGTAATTACTTTATTGTAATAACTTTAATGATTCGTTTTCACAAAAGTACTCTGGTCTGCGGTCACAGATTGCCATACAGATAGGTTAGTGAAGCTAAAACGCGAACCGGAAAGATAGCGGCACCACTGTTGTCAACAGAGGGGAACTACATGTGTAAAGCCTACATAAATAGCATCTTTGATGAAACACTGTTTTTCTATTTCGCGATTAGTTAGTAGCAGATCAATATGCGAAGTTTCCTTTTTCTTCGCTTTTTCTTGCTTTTGAAATTACGAAATCGTACAAAAAACACTCGCAACTATTATTCTAAGAAATAAAATTAATTTTTATTATGTTTAAAAATATATTTTGCCAAACACATTCATGTTTAATTACAAATTAATATATCAAACTGTAATTCTGAAATAGCAGTGTAAAATCTTAAATACTTAAAATTCCTTCGTTTAAAAAATACAAAATGCTTGAAAATAAGAAAAAAGAAATTTTTGGTTTATGTATATTTTCGAAATTTATTTGCTTAATATTTAGTACATGCTTCTTAAAAGAAATTGAACTGACAATCAAGTTCGTGAATAATAACAGTTGCAAAACTAAAACGTCAATACAATGGTTGCTTCGTTGGTTGTTACGATTAATATTGCATTTGTGCTATGAACACAGATACAATAAAAATAAAACGAGCGATAACATAATCTGGAGAGCTCGATAAACTTACAGCTGTTGCCAACCGGGTCGCTGTAGTCCAATTTTGGTTACCATTGAATATACGGGAGTGTCCTATCTGTATAATAATCCCTGGGCTATGGTAGCCCAATCGGTAGAGCTTCGGGCTCGTAATTGGAAATTTGCGGGTTCGATACTCGAGCCGGCTAAAGATCTTCGCGTATGGTGCACATAAAATGCATCGTTGACGCAATTATCCCCATGCTCGCATCAAAAATTATATTTCTGTGGGACAAAGAAGCGGGAGAACCATCCCATCCGTGGAAGATCAAAATTGTGATGGCGTGTCTCCGGACCATATCTAGGGGGGTGTCCCAGACCGTCGCCAATTGCCCATCTACGCAGCACTAGTGCGAAGTAAAACCCAACCATCCAATTCATCACAAACCTTCGCCAATAGCGAAGTAAAGTCGGTAACAAAAGTATCCGAACATTAGCAAAAACTCCTATGTAAAAAAAGTAGATTTAAAATACAGTCGGCTGCAAAATTACAGTCGGCTGCACTAGCAATAATCCTTTCTAAAAAAAGTACACTTAATGCAGCTTTGTTAAATAAATCCTTGTCGAGTCATGTTCTTAATCAGTCTAAGAACATGATTCGGCAAGGATTTACTTAGCAAAACAGTCTTAAGTGTACTTTTTAAATACAGGAATTATTGGCTAGTGCTCGAATAAGTTTGCAGCCGATTGTGGTTTTGTTAAATAAATCCATGTCGAATCATGTTCTTAGAAAGTCTAAGAACATGATTCGACAAAAATATATTTAACAAAGTGATATTAAGTCTACTTTTTTTACATCGTAAATTTTGCTAGTGTTCAAATACTTCAGTTACCGACTGTACAGACGGTAACATTTTTTTTTTTTTTTTTCATTTTCAAGAAGACTGCTTCTTCTTTTTTTTTTTTTTTTTAATGAATAATTTTATTTACTAGTCACTCAGTATTTTTTCAAAAAAAAAAAAAAAAAAAAATATTTAAGCCCTTTCTTGAGAATAGATTGTGTAACTTAAACTTTAAAATCAACAAAGCATTTAAAGTATTACTGATTTTTTATTATTTATTTTTCTGTGCCTATATGCAGCTCTTTGTTGTTATAGATAATTAAAATTTATACGAAATTATATTATGTGAAATAATTAATTTACGTAATTATTGTATAAATGAAATAAATGTATCTTTTTTGAGAAAGACTTATACATTTCAGCAAAACGCGTGAAACATCTAAAGTGTCAAATTCTTTTTGCAGGTGAAAGTTATTTAAATTTCTGATTTTCTAATAAATTAAGGTATTTCATTACTAAATTTCTAAATAACTGCGGTTTATAGTTTTTTATATGTAATGAGTCTCTGGACTATAATAATTGCCCATCTGCGCAGCACTAGTGCAACGTAAAAACAACCAACCGGTCTATAATATCCTTAATACCTATAATATCTATAACATCTATAATATCCTCTGGGGGGGGGGGGGTCACGAAGAAAGAGAGAGCCATCCCTTTCCTGGATATCAAACTTGTGATGGTATGTCTCCGAACCACCTCTAAGGATGTGTCCCAGACGATAGACAATTACCTATTGTGCAGTACTAGGGCGACGTAAAACCCAACTAACTCTATTACACATTTGACGTCAGTTTTGTCAACGAATCATCTATCTTCCTAACACCAGACTGCGCCCCCTTTATTTTAGGTTCATTCTGTTTCCAATTTGCTGTATAGCAATCACTCTGCTATTCTACGTGTCAATTGACACTGGTGTGTCCTGTAGATTTTGAGTTTTTTCAATAAAAATGATCTAATAGCAGTCTATGTCAAGAAGACTTGGATGAAAAAAAGTAATTCTCCTTAGAAGCTGTCTCGTATCGATGACAAGTGTTGTGTGCTATATGGATTTCTCTTGAAAGTACTTTATATTCATCCCTCTGAACACATCAGTTTTTCTTTTGGCTGCTCATATAACTATTGCAGAAGCACTGCTAAATACCGATGCTACTTAACACTTTATATAGTTTCCCTAACAGCACGGAATGTTCCAGAAACATAGCAATCATATAGCATAGAAACATTGGAAATATTCTAGAAACATTTTGACTTTTGCTGACGATTCCAGACCGTTTGCTTTCCGATAAGTTTCAAAAATACAGGAATGTCCGCGATCGTAACAAAAAATCAGTCATGTAAAAGAAATGTTTCAATTACTTAACGGATGGAACATCGAAAAATGCAAATGTTTCACAAAGGTATCGGAGAATACTAAACTGTGTTACGTGTTTAGAAGATTGTACGTTTTCTGCAACAGAACTGAAACTTCCTGTGCTGTATGGGTTGTTGTACAAGGAAAATTCTAAAATTGTTGGGAGAATGAAAGAAGAAAATATATTCTTATTATATCGTCATAGAATTTCTTTAAATGACCACCACAGTATATCCTATGAATTACGACATCCTATGGACATCTTCAGTATGTGCAAACGACACGTGTGCTGTTAGGGTGCTATGTTGAATAAATTTCATTGTGACATTTTCTTGTTAATCTATTTTAAAGAACGACGTTAACTTCTACGTTGTAAAATTATGGGCACAACTGGAAATATTAATATCTACCATAAAAATATATATGCCCTAATAATGCTGCTGCAGTTTATCACTAATTACAAAATGGTGGTCACAAGAAATAAGTTTTTGACAATAAAAGAGGTACCGTCATTCACAGCGAACATTTATATGCATATTCAGTACTGAAACTTTCATCACTTTCGAAGGAGATATTAAAAAAAGTGAAAGAACAAACTGCGTATTTAAGCAAATTTTATCAATTTGCAGAAAGATAAAATAAAATTTTTAACCTATAATGAGCTGATGAACAATACTCATGCCTTAAAGAATGCTCAATGCTCAAAATAAAACTGCTTGTTTTCCTGCAGTCTGCGATAATTAGCCAGTTACTTCCTTTCATCCATTCTGATTTTTTTTTTTTCGTAAGTTGACATTATGTTGACACATTTGTATGTATACATCCTATAATTGCCTTCTTTTTGTTTAATTTTCATTTTGAATATTTTTAAGCATTACAGAGAAATATTTGTTTCCATATGAATATTTTTTGTGCATAAATGTATCAATCTGTTGAATAAAAATCGTTATTTCCTTTATCTGTTAGCGTGCATTCAAATGAATATGTTTGTGATATACGCTTATTTTTAAATATCTAAAAAAGAGGAGAAATACAGAATGTAAATTTTCTCGAGAAAGGTTTAATGAAAAATGTTTCATAATCAATTCCATGTTATTGAGTCTATTTTGTTGTAAATAAAAAAAAAAAATTACAAAATTTAGGTATGTTAAATTTTTTGTGCGTTGCTGTTTAAATTATTCCTTTTACAATTTTTCATATTCTTGCAATGTATTCACTATATGGAAAATAATTGCAAGGCTGAAAATCCGTAACATTTTGTTTATCTGAGTTAATTTAAATTTTAGTAGAATCTAGGTTTTTAATTAATAAAGTTATAATTGAAAAAAAATTACTAAATCTTAAATGGACCATCCATTTAATGTTGCCATTTGTAAAGGGAGTATGTTTCTTTGATGGTAGCTTTAATTTAAGAGTTATTTTCACCATATTTGCAGCTACTAATCTTCAAAGTTTTTTGAGCTAGATCATGATTAATCTCTTTTCAAGGAGGCTATAAATGTTATGTGCGACTCATGATGAAAGCCTATAAAGAATGTATGTATTATGAAGTAACAATTAAAAGCTATCCTGGACTTCTCTAACTTTCCTAGAATGTATGGTGCCCTTTAGAAGAGATTTTTCATTGAAACCTTTATACGAATAATGAGGGAGAATTTTATTAATTAGTAAAATTTAAAAGTAATCAGCTATATTATTTTAGTAAAGGAATTTAATATATAACTTTCCTTCTTTGTTTTTATAGAAAAAGAAAATATTTTTATTATAGTTAAAGTTTGAAAAAACGTTAATGTAAAAAGCCACTTGATAACAAAATATTTTTATAATATATAAAAACCTAATAACATAATTAGTTAAATTCTTTATATTTAAGGATAAATTTAAATAGAAACGCTAAATTGATTATAAATTTGGACTGTTAATACATCGCTATTCTATAAATGTCAGTAAGAAATATTCTGCCTATGAATTTTGAGTTATTGTGAAACGTTTAATATTTTATATGAAAAAGGATTTTTTATTTAAATTTTTTATTTGTGTGTATGTGTGTGTTTATAGTTCTACATATTTTTTTTTTTTCAAGTAGACATGCTTACAATTTATAAGTATTCAAATATAATTTTTGATTTGTGTATTTATGTATAAATTTACAGTGTGCTTAATGTTTATTCGCCTCCTAAAATGTTTCATCTGCAGTTAAATGTAAAAATGTAAATTGAATAAAACTGTAATGTGATTTATTTTATAGTTTCCTTTTTTTTTCTTTAATTCATCTGTTTAAAACTTCCAGGTGTCTTTAGAATTTAATGTTCGTTTAAATATTTTTATCATAAATGCTTAAATTTATTTAAATAAATTTTCTAATTTACATTTACAAACTATTGATTGAAGGGAATAAAAAAGGTAATACACAACAAAAACATGTTTTTTATGTGCATAAGATGGTTTGTGCAGTGTTTTAATTTTATGTTTTAATCAGTGCAGTTTTAATTACTGCCCAATGGGAGTAAAAGTACATTTAATCTTTCTGGGTTCAGTGTTTTTAATGCTTTATCTAATCTAGGAATGTTAAAACATATTAATGGTTTTGCTATAATTAAGTTCTATCGTCATTTCAAAGTAATTATTTTATTTAAATTTCGTAAAACATCTGCTGTATGAAAGACACATTTAAAATGTATGATTTATTATTCTTAAATCTTTATAATGTAGCTTAAAAGGATACAATCTAGTATGTTTAAGGAAAGAAGGGGCTTTTTTTTTTTTTTTTTGGGGGGGGGGGGGTGTTGTTTTCAGAATAATGTGTTATTTTTAAAAACTTGCAGATGGAGTCAAAGGAAATTTTATCAACTTTAATCTATATAATTTCAAAAAAATAAATTAAAGTTACAAAAATTTTATATTATTAAAAATGTAAAATTCATTGTTTAATTCACATCATTCTATTTGTAAAATGCATTTATATCTATTGATATCTCGAGTTTACGAGTTGTTATAGTCTCACTGCGAGACGATAGCACTCTAGCAGAGTTCAGAATCGTCTCGCAGCGAGACGATAGCACTTCGAGGGTTAATATTCTATAATGTTTTCAGATTTTTTTTTAATAATTGTCATGCAGTTAAGAAATTAAGAAAAATTAGCTTCCACATTAGACATCCTTATTTTTTTTCTCTCCCCCTACTTTATGATAAAAAAAATTAATTGTTCGAAATTACTATGCGAGGTGCACAACATTAATTTATAATATTTGTAGTATGATATATCGCTTTCAATTTGATTAAGGCTATGCATGAGCTTCAAAGGCTACAAAATTTTTTATTTTTATTTTTTTTATTATATAATAAATTAATTTTTAATTTTTGAGCGTATAAAAAAGCTACACTGAAATAAAATGTAAAATTTTCAGAAAATTGAAAAAAAATGTGCTGGTGTGACTGGTTTTCAGTGATCTTTCAGAAAAATTGTGAAGATTATTTCCTAAATTAAAGCATTTAAATTTTGTGCAATTCTTCAAAATCGAATTGACTAGTGCTCGAACGGAGGATTAAGAAAAAACTTGAATATTAATTAATGTGAGTTTTATGCAAAAAGAAACACAATTTTCAGTACAGTTTATGCTAAGTATATCCTTGTAAAATTATTCCATATCTTAACAAAAATCTTTTGTTCGAATAATAGAGATTTTTAATAAAACAGGCTCCATTATTTCCTGAGATTTAATGTATACTGGTTTTCCGACGTTTTAACGAAATGGGAACCCACCGACTGAATCTTTCAAGATCCTTCAAGTTTTTGAAGAAAAATTTCATAAAATGTTTTAAAGGTACCCTTTTTTATATATCCAAAATTTTGAATTATTTATTTATTATTTATTTTTAATATTCATTTTATTTATCTTTGTTAATTTATGGGTGGGGGGAGGGGGGCAAGAGAATATTCTCTTCAAGCCTTCGAATACTATGTAATACTTTCATAAATGTTAACTTAAAATTTTGGTTACGAATTTTATCTAAACATGCACATTTCAATAAAGTACACTTAAAATGTAAAGCCTTGAATATTGTTTTAGATTATACATAGAACACATTTTATCTCTTAACATGTTTAAAACTTATTTCGAGTAAGGAACTGTGTATTTCACAATCAACTGAAATTCTTCCTAATCTATCCAATGACGAAGAGTTTTACATTACGAATGTAATATTGTCATAAACGTATTTTTAACCCGATCACATTATCGTGGGTCATTGGAGACCCGAGCCGTTTTTCTTTTGTCTCATGCCTCAGAATTCACATATAGAACAAATACCTATTCACTCTGTCCATGATTTTTTTTGTCTGTAAAAATACCATTCTTAAATTTTATTATGCAATTTGAATTTTTCATTGTTCAAAAGTTATGAATTTTTTAGTAAATTGCTGCATGTTATGGAAATGGTGTATTTCTGATGAAAAAAAAAAATATATTGGTTTAAATTTTTTTTGCAATATTCATTGTTTGCTCTTAATGTAGTAGTATTCTAGAGTGTTCGTGAATTTTATCAGATTCTTTTCCTTAAAAATTACGTGTTCTAACATTGTTCGGGTTTTCAGCGACCCATGATAAACTGACAAGGTGCCGTAAAAATCGATAACTTGGTCGGGTTAATATTCCTGCGATTCGTCAAACTAATGAGCCAATCTTTCTGAAATTTTGTACAGTTATTGAAAATTGAATTGACCAGTGCTCGAATAAAGGAATAAGAAAAAATTTGAAGCTTGATTATTGGGGCAGTTTTGTGCAAAAAACCAAGTAAAGTTTTTGGATACATTTTAATTCAAGTACAACCTTGTAAAATTATTTGTTAAAAAAAATCTTTCGCTCAGGTACTCGTTAATTCATTTTTTGAAGAGTGAAATTTCAATAAGATAAGTTCATTAGTTTATGAGAAATGGTGTGTCTCGCTTTCCTAAGTTTATCCGAAAACCACGATTCGACAACAAAATCTTCCAAAATTTTGAAGGAAAATTTCGTAAATGTATTTTAAAGGCTTAATTTTTTACATATTCAAAATTTTGAATTTAAAATATTTATTACCCCCTCCCCGAAAAAAAGAGGGGGGGGGGGGGAGAGAGAAAGTTCTCTCTAAGCCTCCAAAAGCCATGTAACACTTTTATAAATGCTAACTTAAAATTTTGGTTGCGGATTTTATCTAAATATGTACATTTCGATAAAGTATATTTAACATGTAAAGCCTAAAATATTGTTTTATATTATACATAGAACATATTTTATCTCTCAACATGTATAAAATTTATTTCGAGTAAGGAATTGTGCATTTCACAGTCAGCTGAATATCTTTATACTTCCTAATCTATTCAATGACTCAATTCCTAATCTATTCATTTCTTCCTAATCTATTCAATGACTCAATTCCTAATCTATTCATTTCTTTCTCATCTATTCATTACGAATGTAATATTGTCATAAACGTATTTTTAATATTCATGCACAGACACTTCAGCATACGTTTCATAAATACTTTATTCTATAAAAGAAATCACTCTAATGCAACTTTTATATAGTCATACATTTTAGTGATTTGTATAAAAGTAAAATAAGTTGAAGACGATAATAAATTCTTTAGAAATTTTGTGTTTGTCGACATTTTAATAGTTTTAAGCTTTTCTAATCAAAAATCTTAAATCTTTTATTTTATAGTCATATTTTCTATAGTCACACAACGAATTTCTATATCGTTTATTTACTATAATAAGTTTAAAATTAAATACCGTGTAATGTGCTCTACATTACTCAGATTTAAGCAATATAATGATTTGTATAATATCTTTTGAATGCATCCCCCCCCACTTGATCTCTTTCATGAATAAAATTTCCTCGTTTAAATAACTGCGTTTGACATGATAAAAATTAACGCAATTTTTTCGTTGCTGCGTTTCATATAACCAATATATTGATTTCAGAAAATTGTCCTTATAAGGAAATTGGAAATCAGCTTCTTCCTTACAAATTACCTAGCACAGAGTTTATACAAAACAAGAAAAATAACTTTTTCAATCGGTCGATTTCTTTATAGACAGATATGAAAGTTTTTATTCTAAAAAATTTCCAGTCTTTAATATATTTCACTACAGGGCATTTAATGTCTTTTTCATACATCCGTTTCAACTGCATTTTAAACTTAATAAACTTAAGTTACCAATAAAGATATCTTCCCTTGGAAAGCGTTTTACAGAATCTTGGTTTCAGAAATAAAAGCAGGATTTTTATACTTTATTATATACACAGAATTTCAATAACTATTTAAAGAAAAAAAAAAATAAAAATAAAACTTATGTACAGTAGGGAGTAATGTATAATTATCACTTAAATGTCGCCTAAGTGCATCTTAAATTTTATGTTAATTTTTAAATATGATGCCAGGCTAAAATTTGTCATTGATACCGACAATATGTGATTAAATTGCGCGTATTTTGAGTAACTGACAAATTTTCTTTTAAATTCAGTTTCGATTTAAAATACTTGATGTCATATATAACAGAAAATGTTTTCGAAATAGTTCATGCCCACCAGTTGATAGAAGTGTGGTGCTAGCTTCGATCCCAGATCGTGATCCATCAGCGTAACCTATATCAGATTTCCGTGGTTTTCTCCAAAACTTGCGTAAATACCAATACTTCCCCTTAAGCCTAAAATTATAGTGAAGTCAACCGGCCTTAGCCTCAAAAACCAATTTTTTTTTTTTTTTTAATTCTATTACAGAGTTGAGTATATATTAATTCTAATTTAAATTTTAAATTATTCTCATATGAATTTCTTTTATAATGAAATCTCAATATAAATGACAAATTGAAGTATAATATTTATTAAATTTCTTTATTTTTATATATAAAAATAAATAAAATAAATAAAAAATACTCTTTTTAGAAATGTAAATTTACCATTAATTTTATTTAATCCCCTCTGCTAAGATGATATAATTTCTCCATTTTTAAAATTCATCTACTTGTATTGTCTAAACAATGAAGAAGATTCTTGCACTGCATGAATTTTTATAGAAATCTACAACAGAACTTGACTTCATAAAAAAGTACACTTAATACTGTTTTGTTAAATAAATCCTTGTTGAATCCTGTTCTTAATCAGTCTAAGACAAGGATTCGACAAGGATTTATTTAGCAAAACTGTATTAAGCGTACTTCTTTTTATATAGAAATTTTTGCTAGCGTTGGGACACTTTTGTTACCGACTGTACCTTGCGCATTCATATATCTAAAATAAGCACGCAGAATTCGTTTATTGTGTTGTTTTTTAAATCTTGTATTTATCTATCATATTTTTATGGGTGTCCACTACTAGTACTAAAAAATATCATGACTAGTTGTGAACACTCTTGTCCACTACTGGCTCATTTGAATTTTAAGATCAGATCCAGTAGCGGAAGTAGCTCTATAAAATTCTAAATTTGGAGCTGATTTGAGTGTTTTATATGTTGCACTAAAGCTACGCATTGAGCAATAAGCGATGGACTGGGACTCACTCTTAGAAGTGGTAAGGAGATAATTCTGCTGATCTGCGGAGTGGATAGCTCCCATACTTTTCTAAATTTAGAAGGCGGAACAAAATGGGAATTCATTTGAATCAGGAGATAATTTTGAGACTTTTCAGGGGTTTTTTTATTCGCGAATTTTTTTCTAGGTTCCATATTGGACTAGATGGTTAAGTTCGATTCCCACTGAAATAAAGACATGGGAATAGCTTAATTACGGTCAGTATTTAAAGTGTTCAGGTTAAGTGGATTTTATGTCGCTCTGGGCATTTGGCGACGGTCTGGAACTCAACCCGAAAGATGATCCGAAGACATTTAGTGATCCACAGAGGTTTAATTTGAATAGGAATATAGAGGACATTAGTATTTAGAGTGTGATATCATGATTGTTTCACATAGGGTCCGAAAGACTGGCGTGACCGTGTTCACGTTAATTAGTTTATGCTCCATCACAATATCAGTTTTTTTTAAAAGTCATCGTGGTCTAAAAAGTGGAGCCAATGTTTCTGTATAAGAATAAAATGTGACGGTATATCTTCAGCGAACACTTATGGATGACTCCCAAACCTTCGCCGGGCCGCGGTAGCCCAGTCGGTAGAGCGCCAGCCTCATAATTCGAAGATTGCGGGATCGGTACTCGAGCCGGCCAAAGACCGTCGTGTACACTAATGGTGGCTGGTGCACGTAACATCTGTCGTGGTCGCAATGTCCTCCATGTTCCCATCAAAAGTTATACCTCTGGGGGTCACCGAAGCTTGAGAGCCATCCCTTCGGTGGAGGATCAAAATTGTGATGGCATGTCTCCGGACCACCTCTAGGGTGTGTCCCATACCGTCGCCAATTGCCCATCTACGCAGCACTAGTGTGACGTAAAACCCAACCATCCAATTCATCCCAAACCTTCGCCACTAGCGAACTACAGTCGGTAACAAAAGGATCCGAACACTAGCAAAAATTCCTATATAAAAAAAGCACACTTAATATAGTTTTGTTAAATAAATCCTTGTTGAATCCTGTTCTTAGTCAGTCTAAAAATAGTATTCGGCAAGGAATTATTTAACAAAACTGTATAAAGTGTACTTTTATTTATAGGAATTTTTGCTAGTGTTCGGACACTTTTGTTACCGAATGTACATACAGTCGGCAGCAAAAATTATTGAAGCACTAGTAATAATTCCAACATAAATTATGGACACCTAATACTGTTAAGTAAATATCGCTGAGCTAGAGAACAACTGGAGGGAATTCCTAGGCCGGTTTGCGCGTGCCAGTTTTTCAAAAACTCGTCTGCTATGGTTTGCTGTACAACGTCAAACCTAGTACGGAAGAAAGCATTTGCTAGTTTTATATTTCAATGTAAAATTGTATAAATGTTGTCTGTACGTACAATCAAATGCAGAACACGATATTACAAATTTTAATTCTAATTCCTTAAATAGTATAGTAGTAATGGATGACCTGACAAATGTTGCCTGCTGTACAAGGTTTGACTTTGTACGGCAAACGATAGCAGACGAATTCTTGAAAGCATGAATACTGTGTAAATGTGTTGTAACGATTCGCTCCAGTTGTTCTTCAGCTCAGTGGTAAATATTTGTCGTGTCATGATCTTAGTCACTGTTTATAAAAAAGTACGTTGATCATAAAAGTTAGCGATCAAACTATAAATATATATATATGAAAAGTATGAGTGCTTGAATAATTTTGTTGCTGGCTGTACTTTTCGGGTGACGCCAAACCCACGCAATTTCATCCTTAGCCTCAATGTTTCTGAATTGCTGAGATTCGAATTATGGGCTGTCTAAGATATTTTCACCCATATATTTAACAATTACGATCCCTTCACAATTTTGAACAATAAATGTGCGAATACTAAAGCGACTAAATTTTCTAAAGAGAAATGTGGGGATAAATAAGCACGGAGTGTCTCCAATATCAAAAGGTGGCAAAGGTAGTGCTTTAAAAAATGAATTATCATCAATTTTAAATTACAAATTGCGACAAAAGCTTTGCTTAGGAAAAAAGTTTATGCGGGAAAGATGAAATAAGAAAGAAATAGAAAAAAAGTAACTATAAAAATTGGGGTTGTCCCCTCAAAATGGGGACGTTTGGCCGACTTAAGTTTAAAGCAAAAATTCAAAGGTGCCCACTACTGGAACAAAAAAGGGTCCACTAGTGGTTCATTTTAAGTTCTTCGAAGTGTTGCTTTTTTACATATATAAGTGTTACAATTAACAATTTAAATAATACAGTCACATAAAAAAAGAGTTAATAAAGGTGTGACACGTTAATTATTTTTCGGGTCTCAAAAATTTACAAAATTACACACAAAATAACAAAAAAATGTCTATAAACTGTCCACTACTGGTGCTCTTACCTTATATATATAGGAATATATAAATGTAGAAATATATAAAAAAATGAATGAAATTAAACCCCAAAAAACACTGAAATCTTCATCAGGGAGACCCTCGGTGTAGAGGTGAACGAGACGTTTATGAAAGGACAGTATCTATATGCTAATAACTATCCTTAGCCGCCAACTTCTCACCAAACAGAAAACCACCAATAATTGAAGAGAAATCAATCATATATATATAATGTATAAAACTACTAAAATATTTATAAAATTATCAAATTGCAAAAGTTACAAAATTACATCAATTCATTTAAAAAATATGCAATACAATAAAGACCCCAGTAGCACATCCACTCCGAAAAACATCCCCAGGATATCCTGTGGATAAAAAGGAAATCCTATGGACCTCCTCAGGATGTTCTGTGGACAGGTGTGCTACTAGGGGAATTACTGAAGGTAAACAAGAAAGTATAAAATGAAATAAAATACAACCCTTCATCTGAAAAACAAACTAACTTCGGCAGACGGGGCTACTCCTCGGTACTTAAATATCGCCATTGAATGAGGAAGTAGAACAAACCGAGATAGGAAAACTCTAAAAACTCACAGTTAGAAATTGGGACGGGTAACAGTTATTTTGAAAGATACATTTTAAGTCTTCAAGAGCATATTTTAAATCATCTTCATTATTGCAAATAGTACGAATTCTTTTAAGCTGTGTGAACATAATTTTTTTAAAAACATTTATACTGATATTTGAAAACCAATTAGTAAGACTATTAACGTTAAAATTAAAATTCTTTCTTTTATCATATAATCCAATTTGCCATTTATCTTCATTTCTCTTTATATTTAAATCTAGGAAAGAAATTTTATCAGTACGGTTTAAAATTAATTCTTTAGGATATATTTTTCCAGAAATATTTTCGAAACAATTATAGTTAAAAACAATTAAATCATCAATATATCTGAATAAAGTAATATTTATAAAAAAAATTTTGAAAAATGCTCGGATACTTCTGCTGTCAACTCTACCATAAATCAAATTTCAAGAAAATGCAGGAGTCATTAAGACACAAAAATACTATACGCTTTGTACACATGAAAAAAATCACTGTACCTCTGGTGAATGAAACTCGAACTGCAGAAACATTTGGTTCCTTATCAATCAAAACTAGGGTGAGAAGACTTTCTTGAATCCGGGAGCAGACTTATTTTCTTCAGTTTTGAAGAATAAAATTTTTTTCTTCATCTCAGATTTTATTTCTCTCATAACATAGAAACCAGAAAATAACCCCGTAATTACTTTATTGTAATAACTTTAATGATTCGTTTTCACAAAAGTACTCTGGTCTGCGGTCACAGATTGCCATACAGATAGGTTAGTGAAGCTAAAACGCGAACCGGAAAGATAGCGGCACCACTATTGTCAACAGAGGGGAACTACATGTGTAAAGCCTACATAAATAGCATCTTTGATAAAACATTGTTTTTCAATTTCGCGATTAGTTAGTAGCAGATCAATATGTGAAGTTTCCTTTTTCTTCGCTTTTTCTTGCTTTTGAAATTACGAAATCGTACTAAAAACTCTCGCAACTATTATTCTAAGAAATAAAATTAATTTTTATTATGTTTAAAAATATATTTTTCCAAACACATTCATATTCAATTACAAATTAAAATATCAAACTGTAATTCTGATATAGCAGTGTAAAATCTTAAATACTTAAAATTCCTTCCTTTAAAAAATACAAAATGCTTTAAAATGAAAAAAAAAAAAAAAATTGGTTTATTACATTTTCGAAATTTATTTGCTTAATATTTAGTACATGCTTCTTAAAAGAAATTGCATTTGACAATCAAGTTCGTGAATAATAACAGCTGCAAAACGTAAACGTCAATACAATGGTTGCTTCGTTGGTTGTTACGATTAATATTGCATTTGTGCTATGAACACAGATACAATAAAAATAAAACAAGCGATTACATAATCTGGAGAGCTCGATAAACTTACAGCTGTTGCGAACAGTGTCGCTGTAGTCCAATTTTGGTTACCATTGAATATACGGGAGTGTCCTATCTGTACAATAATCCCTGGTCTATGGTAGCCCAATTGGTAGAGCGTCGGGCTCGTAATTGGAAATTTGCGGGTTCGATACTCGAGCGGGCTAAAGATCGTCGTGTATGGTGCACATAAAATGTATCGTGACCGCAATGATCCCCATGCTCGCATCAAAAATTATATCTCTGTGGGACAAAGAAGCGGGAGAACCATCCCTTCCGTGGAGGATTAAAATTTTGATGGCATGTCCCCGAATTACCAATTGCTCATTGCGCCGCACTAGTGCGAAATAAATCTTATCTATTCAACCGTCAACAAAAGTACTCTAAACCGGTCGCGATTATTGTATAATAAAATTAGTTGTTTCAGACACTTGTGGATTCAATCATATAATATACCCTCTTCTCAGTGAAGGAACAAAATTGTGATGGCATGTCTCAAGAGATACCTTAGTTTTCAGTCTAGGACCATCGCCTGTTGCGCATAGCGCAATACTAGTGCGATCTTCGACTAACCAACAACAGCAACATACAATAATTTATGTCTCTCTTATGTTACGTCGTGAGCGAGAAAGTAAAGTTATGGCTTCAATAATTGATAATTTGTCGCTGCGAAATTTCTCCAAATACATCTTGCACCGTTGTTTGCAAAAAGCAGTCTGCGAGACCGATTTTCCCGGTATGCATGATGAAATTATTATTGGAGTCAATACACTGTAAAAAAAAAACCTATTACCAGCTGCAATCTGTGATTTATTTTATCCAATCACAGAGAATTTCTTGCAAGAAATTCTCTGTGATTGGATAAAATAAATCAAAGATCGCAGCTAGTAATAGTTATTTTTTTACAGTGTAGGTGATAAATAATTTATGACAAGTTATTTTCTTTTGCTTTTTGACAGAGCTACCTCAATGTTTAATTAGTTCTTTAGCTCTTTTTTTTTCTTTCTTTCTTTTCTTTTTTTTCTTTTTTTTTTTTTTTTTTTTTTGCATTTCAAAGAAGACTGCTTCTTTTTTTTTTTTTTTTTTTTTTTTTTTTTATGAATAATTTTACATACCAGTCACTCACTAGCTTTTCAAAAAAAAAAATATTTTAAGCTCTTTTTTGAGAATAGATTGTGTAACTTAAACTTTAAAGTCAACAAAGCATTTAAAGTATTACAGATTTTTTATTTATTTCTTTTTCTGTGCCTATATGCAGCTCTTTGTTGTTATAGAGAATTAAATTGATACGAAATTATATTATGTGAAATAATTCATTTATGTAATTATTGTATAAATGAAAAAAATTAAAAAAATTAAAAAAATGTATCTTTTTTGAGAAAGAATTATACATTTCAGCAAAACGAGTAAAACAACTAAAGTGTCAAATCCTTTTTGCAGGTGAAAGTTATTTAAATTTCTGATTTTCTATTAAATTAAGGTATTTCATTACTAAATTTCTAAATAACTGCAGTTTATAGTTTTTTATATGTAAAGAGTTGTCTCCTGACTATAATAATTGCCCATCTGCGCAGAACTAGTGCAACGTAGAACCCAACCAACCGGTCTATAATATCCTTAATACCTATAATATCTATAACATCTATAACATCTATAATATCCTCTGGGGGTCAGCGAAGAGAGAGAGAGCCATCCCTTTCCTGGAGATCAAACTTGTGATGGTATGTCTCCGAACCACCTCTAAGGATGAGTCCCAGACGACAGACAATTACCTATTGTGCAGTATTAGGGCGACGTAAAACCCAACTAACTCTATTACACATTTGACGTCAGTTTTGTCAACGAATCATTTATCTTCCTAACACCAGACTGCGCCCCCTTTATTTTAGGTTCATTCTGTTTCCAATTTGCTGTATAGCACTCACTTTGCTATTCTACGTGTCAATTGATATTGGTGTGTCTTGTAGATTTTGAGTTTTTTCAATAGAAATGATCTAATAGCAATTGATGTTAAGAAGGTTTGGATGAAAAAAAGTAATTCTCCTTAGAAGCTGTCTCTTATCGATGACAAGTGTTGTGTGCTACATGGATTTCTCATGAAAGTACTTTATATACATCCCTCTGAACACATCAGATTTTGTTGCTTGCTGATATAACTATTGCAGAAACACTGCTAAAAACCGATGCTACTTAACACTTTATATAGTTTCCCTAACAGCTCGGAATGTTCCAGAAACATAGCAATCACATAACATCGATGCATTGGAAATATTTCAGAAATGTGTCGAAACGTTCCGTTTGCTTTCCGATAAGTTTGAAAAACACAGGAATGTCCGCGATCGTAACAAAAAGTCGGTCATGTAGCAGAAATGTTTCAATTACTTAACGGAAGGAACATCGAAAAAAGCAAATGTTTTACAAAGGTATCGGAGCATACTAAACTGTGTTACGTGTTTAGAATATTGTACGTTTTCTGCAACAGAACTGAAACTTCCTGTGCTGTATGGGTTGTTGTTCAAGGAAAATTCTAAAATTGTTGGGAGAATGAAAGAAGAAAATATATTCTTATTATATCGTCATACAACTTCTTTAAATGACCACCACAGTATATCTTATGGATTACGACATCCTATAGACATCTTCAGTATGTGCAAACTACACGTGTAATGTTAGGGTGCTATGTTGAATAAATTTCATTGTGACATTTTCTTGTTGATCTATTTTAAAGAAAGACGTCAACTTCTACGTTGTAAAATTATGGGCAGAACTGGAAATATTAATATCTACTATAAAAATATATATGCCCTAATAATGCAGCTGCATTTTATCACTAATTACAAAATGGTGGTCGCAAGAAATAAGATTTTGACAATAAAAGAGGTACCGTCATTCACAGCAAACATTTATATGCATATTCAGTACTGAAATTTTCATCACTTTCGAGGGAGACATTAAAAAAGCGAAAGAACAAACTGCATATTTAAGCAAATTTTATCAATTTGCAGAAAGATAAAATAAAATTTTTAACCTATAATGAGCTGATGAACAATACTCATGCCTTAAAAAATGCTCAATGTTCAAAATAAAACTGCTTGTTTTCCTGCAGTCTGCGATAATTAGCCAGTTACTTAATTTCATCCATTCTGATTTTTTTTTTCGTAAGTTGACATTATGTTGACACATTTGTATGTATACATCCTATAATTGCCTTCTTTTTGTTTAATTTTCATTTTGAATATTAATAAGCATTACAGAAAAATATTTGTTTCCATATGAATATTTTTTGTGCATAAATGTATCAACCTGTTGAATAAAAATCGTTATTTCCTTTATCTATTAGCGCGTTTTCAAATGAATATGTTTGTGATATACGCTTATTTTTAAATATCTAAGAAAAGGGAGAAATACAGATTGTAAATCTTCTCATGAAATACTTAATGCAAAATGTTGTATAATCAATTCCATGTTATCGAGTCAATTTCGTTGTACAAAAAAAAAAAAAAAAAAAAAAAAAAAAAAAATTAGGTATATTAAAATTTTCTGCGTTGCTGTTTAAATTATTCCTTCTACAATTTTTCATATTCTTGCAATGTATTCACTATATGGTAAATAGTTGCAAGGCTGAAAATCCGTAACATTTTGTTTTTCTGAGATAATTTAAATTTTAGTAGAATCGAAATTTTTAATTAATAAAGTTATAATTGAAAAAAAAATTACTAAATCTTAAATGGCCTATCCATTTAATGTTGCCATTTGTAAAGGGAGGATGTTTCTTTGATGGTAGCTTTAATGTAACAGTTATTTTCACCATATTTGCAGCTACTAATCTTCAAAGTTTTTTGAACTAGATCATGATTAATCTCTTTTCAAGGAGGCTATAAATGTTATGTGCGACTCATGATGAAAGCCTATAAAGAATGTATGTATTATGAAGTAACAATTAAAAGCTATCCTGGACTTCTCTAACTTTCCTAGAATGTATGGTGCCCTTTAGAAGAGATTTTTCATTGAAACCTTTATACGAATAATGAGGGAGAATTTTATTAATTTGTAAAATTTAAAAGTAATCAGCTATAGTATTTTAGAAAAGGAATTTAATATATAACTTTCCTTTTTTGTTTTTATAGAGAAAGAAAATGATTTTATTATAGTTAAAGTTTAAAAAAAAAAGTTAAAGTTAATGTAAAAAGCCCCTTGATTACAAAATATTTTTATAATATACAAAATCCTAATAACATAATTGCTTAAATTCTTTATATTTAAGGATAAATTTAAATAGCAACGCTAAAATGATTATAAATTTGAACTGTTATTATATTGCTCTACTATAAACGTCAGTAAGAAATATTCTGCCTATGAATTTTGAGTTATTGTGAAGCGTTTAATATTTTCAATGAAAAAGAATTTTTTTTGTGTGTATGTTCATAGTTCTACATTTTTTTTTTTTTTTTTTTTTTTTTTTTTTCAAATATACATGCTTACAATTTATAAGTATTAAAATATAATTTTTGATCTGTGTATTTTATGTATAAATTTACAGTGTGCTTAATGTTTATTTGCCTCCTAAAATAATGTTTTCATCTGCAGTTAAATGTAAAAATTTAAATTGAATAAAACTGTAATATGATTTATTTTATGGTTTCCTTTTTTTTTTTCTTTAATTCATCTGTTTAAAACTTCCAGGTGTGTTTAGAATTTAATGTTCTTTTAAATATTTTTATCATAAATGTTTAAGTTTATTTAAATAAATTTTCTAATTTACATTTTCAAGCTATTGATTGAAAAGAATAAAAAAGGTAATACACAACAAAAACATGTTTTTTATCTGCATAAGATGGTTTGTGCAGTGTTTTAATTTTATGTTTTAATCAGTGCAGTTTTAATTACTGCCCAATGCGAGTAAAAATGCATTTAATCTTTCTGGGTTCAGTGTTTTTAATGCTTTATCTAATCTAGGAATGTTAAACATATTAATGGTTTTGCTATAATTAAGTTCTATCATCATTTCAAAGGAATTATTTTATTTAAATTTCGTAAAACGTTTGCTGCATGAATGACATATTTAAAATGTATGATTTATTATTCTTAATGCTTTTTAATGTAGCTTAAAATTATACAATCTAGTATGTTTAAGGAAAAAAGGGGCTTTTTGTGCTGTTTCCAGAATAATGTGCTATTTTTAAAAACTTACACATGGAGTCAAAGGAAATTTTATCAACTTTAATCTAATATAATTTCAAAAAAATAAATTAAAATTGCAGAAATATTAAATTTTAAATTAGTAAAAGAAAGACCTTCTTATCAATTTACTTGGACATAAATTAAATAAAATAAAAAAATATCTGTATCATAGAGCATAATTAAGCGAAATGAGTTTATCATAATTATTAAAGGTTAGTTGAAAATGAAAAGCTTTGTTAAATATGCTCCCATTTTTTTTTCTCTTAGCTATTTAACCCGCCAAGTGCTGATCGTTTCACTCTTATGTGTAACCAAAGACCAATTAGCACTGCTTAGCAGGTAGAGAATTTCATTTCGAGTGAGACTATTTGTAAAATTCATTGATATCTATTGATATCTCGAGTTTACGAGTTGTTATGTAGTCTCAATGCGAGACGATAGCACTCTAGCAGAGTTCGGAATCCTCTCGCAGCGAGACGATAGCACTTCGAGGGTTAATATCCAATAATTTGTTTTCAGATATTTTTAATAATTGTCATGAAGTTAAGAAATTGAGAAAAATTAGCTTCCACATTAGACATCCTTATTTTTTTTCTCTCACCTTACTTTATGATAAAAAAAAAATTAACTGTTCGAAATTACTATGCGAGGTGCACAACAATATTAATTTATAATATTTGTAGTATGATATATCACTTCCAATTTGATTAAGGCTATGCATGAGCTTCAAAGGCTACAAAATTGTTTATTTTTATTTTTTCGATTATATAATAAATTAATTTTTAATTTTTGAGCGTATAAAAAAGCTACACTTAAATAAAATATAATGTAAAATGTTGAAAATTGGGAAAAAAAATGTGCTGGTGTGACTGGTTTTCAGTGATCTTTCAGAAAACTTGTGAAGACTATTCCCTAAATTAAAGCATTTATCTTTTAAATCTTGTGCAATTTTTCAAAATCGAATTGACTAGTGCTCGAACGGAGGATTAAGAAAAAACTTGAATATTAATTAAGGTGAGTTTTATGCAAAAAGAAACACAATTTTCAGTACAGTTTATGCTAAGTATATCCTTGTAAAATTATTCCATATCTTAACAAAAATCTTTAGTTCGAATACTAGAGATTTTTAATAAAACAGGCTCCATTATTTCCTGAGATTTAATGTATACTGGTTTTCCAACGTTTTAACAAAATGAGAACCCACCGACTGAATCCTTCAAGATCCTTCAAGTTTTTGAAGAAAAATTTCATAAAATGTTTTAAAGGTACCCTTTTTTATATATCCAAAATTTTGAATTATTTATTTTTTTTTTTTTTTTTAATCTTCATTTTATTTATCTTTGTTAATTTATGGGTGGGGGGAGGGGGGCAAGAGAATATTCTCTTCAAGCCTTTGAATGCCATGTAATACTTTCATAAATGTTAACTTAAAATTTTGGTTACGAATTTTATCTAAACATGCACATTTCAATAAAGTACACTTAAAATGTAAAGCCTTGAATATTGTTTTAGATTATACATAGAACACATTTTATCTCTTAACATGTTTAAAACTTATTTCGAGTAAGGAACTGTGTATTTCACAATCAACTGAAATTCTTCCTAATCTATCCAATGACGAAGAGTTTTACATTACGAATGTAATATTGTCATAAACGTATTTTTAACCCGATCAGATTATCGTGGGTCATTGGAGACCCGAGCCGTTTTTCTTTTGTCGCATCCCTCAGAATTCACAAATAGAAAAAATAGCTATTCACTGTGTCCGTGTTTTTTTTTTTTTCTGTAAAAATACCATTCTTAAATTTTATTATGCAATTTGAATTTTTCAAATATATCAATTTGTTCAAAAGTTATGAATTTTCTAGTAAATTGCTGCCTTTTGTGGAAATGGTGTATTTGTGATGAAAAACAAAATGTATCGGTTCAAATTTTTTTGCAATATTCATTGTTTGCTCTTAATGTAGTAGTTTTCTAGAGTGTTCGTGAATTGTATCAGTTTCTTTTTCTTAAAAATTACGTGTTCTGACATTGTTCGGGTCTTCAGCGACCCATGATAAACTGGCAAGGTGCTGAAAAGCGATAACCTAATCGGGTAAATATTCTTGCACAGACACTTCAGCATACGTTTCATAAATACTTTATCGTATGAAAGAAATCATTCTAATGCAACTTTTATCGTATAGCATAATTAATTAACAAATAAGTTAAAATATCTCATAATGAAAGACTAGTTAAAAATGATAGTTGTCTTGAACACGTTCGCAAATTATTTGTATTAGCTATATTGTATCATAATGTCCTAAAGTTAAGAAATTGAGAAAAACTTCTTTTATAATTAAACACAGTCGTTTGATCAACTTATTTTTTTATGTTTAATGTCAAATGTAACTGTTCGAAATTATTGTGAGAGATGCACAACTTATATTTTTAATATTCATAAAACGATATATCCAGTGTGTTTAAATTTTGTTAGGTTTATACATGTGCTTCAAAGACTACAAAAAAAAAAAAAAAAAGGATGAGGATTTTTTATTAATTTTTCTAATACATAATTAGAAAAAAATCTTTTAAAGTTTCAACATTATGTATGTGTATATATATAAACACTTAAATATTTTGTAAAACTTTCAGAAAATGTTAAAACATTTGCCAGTGAGCCTGATTTTCGGAGATCCTTCAGAAAAGCGGTGAACACGATTTCTCAAACTACTAAGCCCATCTTATTGAAATTTTCTACACTTCTTCAAAATTGAATTAAGTAATGCTCGAACGAAGGAATGAGAAAAAAAAATTGATTAGGGTTAGTTTTACGCAAAAAAAATAAAAGTAAAATTTTTCGATACAGTTTATTCCGAGTGCAGCCTTGTAAAATTTACATTTTTTTTCTTAAATCTTTCGTTGAGGTACTTGTTCAATCTTTTTTAAAGAGAGTAAAATTTAAATAATTTCATTAGTTTATGAGAAATGGTGTGTCGCATTTCTGAGTTTCTATGGAAACCACAAAGCACCGTCAAAACCTTCAATGCTTTGAAGGATATAAATATATTATAAGTTTCCTTTTTTCTATATTCAGAATTTAGAATTTTTTTTTAATCCCCCCCCCCCACACACACACACACACACAAAAAAAAAATTAAGGGAAGGGGAGCGAGAGAAAATTCTCTTTAAACCTTCGTAAGCCATGTAACCCTTTCATAAATGATAGCATTAATTTCGGTTACGAATTTTATTAAGATTTGTACATTTTAGTGAATGTTAGTTAAAATGTAAGGACTTGGCATTGTTTCACATTCTACATAGAACATACTTTATCTCCAAACAGAAAAAAATTACGTTTGTAACATATCAGAAAAGGCCGGTTTTTTTAACCCTAAAATTCAAAATTTCTTTTACTTTAATTTAGTTCACGAATTCTGGTGGCAGTGTAATTTAAAGGATCCGAATTGTCTTGCGCCGGAAAGGGTTAAACGTAATAAACTTAAATAACCAATAAAGGTATATCTTAACTTTAAAAGTGTATTCAGAAACTTAGTTTTAGGATTAAAAGCAATATTTTATAACGTAACATATACACTCAGTTTCAGTAATTATTTAAAACAATAAAAATAAAACTTATGTACAGTAGGTATAATACAGTTATCACTTAAACTGTCACCTAAATGTATCTTAAGTGTTATGCTAATTTTAAGTATGATGCAAGGTTAAATTTGTCACATATGCGGACAATTTGGGATTAAATTTCGCTTATTTTGGGTAACTTATAAACAGAGAATTTTCTTACAAATTCAGACTTTTGATTGGGAATCTGTTTTTAATACTTGTCGTATATAACTGTAAAATGTTTGAAAATTTTTCATGGCCTAACAGCGACAGAGTGGTTCTATGCTGAAAACTGGTAGATGTGTGGCGCAGGGTTCGATCTCAGTTTGTGGTCGTCGGCCTAACCTACCAGCGTTTTCCGTGGTTTTCTCCGAAACTTCGGTAATACGGGTAGGTCCCCTTATGCCTAAGACCCTAGTGCAGTCAACCAGCCTTAAGCCCCAAAACCAAACAAAGGATTTTCATTGTATTACTTTTCATTGTATTTTCTCAGTACATATTTATTATTCAAATGTAAATTTCAAATTATTCTTATCGGAATCTCTTTCATAATGAATTCTCAATATAAATAAAAATGTGTAAATTGTAAATTCCAATGAAGATAATTTGAAATACATTAATTATTACATTTCTTCAACTTAGTTTTTGCATGTAAAAAATTGTTAGCTCCGTTTTTAGCAATGTGATTTTACCATTAACTTTATTTAATCCCCTCTGCTAAAAAGAAATAATTTTCCCGTTTCTAAAGGTAAGTTTACTTTATTCTGTAAACAATGAAGGTTATTGTACATCATCAATTTTTTAAAGGAATCTACAACAGAACCTGAATTCATAATATTAAACGGTCAGAAATGTTAGCCAATCGATTAATCTGAATGAAAAGTATGTATTGTAAAATTTTAAAAGTATCAGATGCTGTACTGAATAACTATTCTTTCATATTTTTGGTCGAATAAAAATATTTTTGGAAGGTCGGAATTTGATTCCTACATTCAGTATATCTAAATTTTATGTGTATGTAGAATGTAGAATGTTTTAAATATTTTTATTATTGGAGGAAAATGCTTTTTTGAATGAAACAAAAATTATAAAATAAAAGGTTGTGTTAAAAATATACTCAATAATTATTCTTACTCTCTAGTCAAACATTGTTAAAATATTGACTTTTTTTTTTTTTTTTTTTCTTTCTCTTATATGTGTATATAGAGGAAGTATTGGATTCGTGAAAATTTTCGAACTTCAGTTTTCGATGGATTTACACGTTTTAGGATTCCCTGAACACTATTTAACTGTTTTTAGAAAATGTCTGTCAGTCTATCTGTTAATCTGCCTGTGTGTATGTATCACAAATTTTATGGACGCTGTATCTCACGAACCAATGAACGAAATTTAACTAAACTTGGTATTTATTTGGAGCCTGGCAGAACCTGGTGCTGATTAGATTTAAGGATCAATCGCTCAACAGGGGACGTTGTGATCGCATTTGTTCTAAATTTTCAACATGGCAATATAGGACATAATTTCGTATAAACGTACATAATGAGAGTTATTTTTAATGTGGGATTGTAAAATTCATATTAATTATTGATAGCAGTACTAGTAAACTAGAAAAAAAAATGTGCATGTGGGAGCATCGCTTCCCCCCTGGGAGGGGGAGTAAATTTTCAATATGAGTGACTTTCGAAAGATCTCGTCAATACCTTTAAAACGAATGATTGAACTATAGATCTGTGATAATTTAAAATAAAATTATCAATTTTTTTCATTAAATATATATATATATATATATATTTGTTGTGATGTGCAAAAATTGACTTTCTTTCGGCATTTAATAATATATATGATTCCGTCAGATAAAAATCGTCTGCATTTATAACGAAAAATATCTTAATAAATAATTTGTATTAAATGAATTTTGAACAAAATGATATAGAAGACAGTCATGTGGTGGCCACATCATACTAGTTTTTCTTGTAAAATATTACAGTCAATATATAGAAACTTATGTTTAGCATTCATTGTTGTTTAAGTAAAAGCTAAATCTTGAATTAACAGTCTAACAGCGTTTAAATAGTGACACTTTGTATATGCCTGCGAAATTGATGTTTTTGAAAAATACAAGAGACGCTTTAGCTGATTTTTTTTTTTTTTTTTTTTTTTTTTAATTTGGAGTTCTGATATCGAAAATGAGTTTCATTTTTTCCCATCATATCAGGATTATTAGTGAAATCGATATTGCTATTTTTCCCCTCAAACACTATCGCATGTACTGTTTGGCAACAGTAATTTTTATCCGATTAAGTCTATGTAAAATGATCGGTTTTTGGCGTAGCAAGTTGGTTTTTCAGCAATCGATTTCTTTGTTATAGGTTTCAGTGGATGCAAACAAATGTTGATAGATAGCCATTGAGCTCTTTTTACGTCAAATTATGGTACATTTTGTAAATGAAACTCATAAACATACTAATTTATTTATTTTATTAAGGTAACTTAAATAAAACAGGCGACTGACCATGAGGAGCAATATTATGCAAATATTACGCATGTGTTAATAACGAAGTAAAATGGAATTTTTCAAAAAAATGTGACGCAATACATATTTTTTTTTTAAAAACAGAACCAAAAAAATTATAAAGTTCATCAATCAATTCCATTGTATGGTTTTCATCGCAGGCCTCTGAAACCATAGCACCATTATACTTAAATATCAACAAGCCTTAAAATATTCATTTTTTTCCCCTCTGAGAGGGAAGGGGGAGTAAAGGAGCACGTCGATATTTTTGTAGACTGCTATGGTGAGTGGAAATTAATAAAATGAAATAAATTGTTATCTTGCTTTTACGCGCTATCTTTCTACATATAAATGGTATGAGAAAGATTTTTCAGTAAAACCTTCATAAATATAAATGCACAGTTGCTATGCAGGTTGACAAAAACTACTTCCATTCAACTTAATAAAACTTTTCAAACTTGATTTCTTAAAAGGTGTTACTCAGACTACGTTTGAAATTTTACGAGAGCTACATTTGCATTATTTTTTTAACTTAAAATTTAAGGCGTCATCAATTAAATTAGTGAGGAAAGTCCTAATTTTTGCAATGCGGGTAGTTGAATTAAAAAATAAAAAAGCAATAGATATATAACTATCCTAAACTGAAACCTTAAATTATGCTATGTTTGTCTTCTTACTAACTTTTCATTTTCTTTATATGACGGGAAGTGGGTGTATCAAGAAATATTTATTACTAGCAGGTTACGACCGCTTCGCTGGTCACTATTTTTAAATGATTCACTATAGTTAATGAATTCTGAAAATTGCATTAATTTTTATCATGCGAAAAAAAAAAACATATAAGAAAAAAAATAAAAATAAAATAAAAGAGAAAAAGGTTTGACTGGAAAAAATTTCGCACCGTGTCCCCACTGCCTTCGGCAGAGCAGGTCGTTGTACGCTGCGCGCGCGCATTTATATTAAACACTCTTAATGAATCACTCTATTATCATAAGGGATAAACATAAATATAAAATACAAAAAAAAAATTAAAAAAAAAAAAATCTTCATCCATTGGTGGAATAATCGATTCGGGTCCCCAGTGCCTGCGGCAACGTATACAGTCGCACGCGACGCGCATGTTCCTTCACCTACCGTTCCCGCCCCTCCTAAACATTTTACACTTTAAAAAATACTCGCAATCGTTCTCTCGGGCTTTTAAACCAAATAATACTAATTTCCAACATTCTATCTGAATGTCTTTATTTTTACCCCTTCACCTGCCCCCCTTCCTGCCCCTCGTAATAATTCTGTACTTTCGAAAATATTCGCGATCGATTTATCCTCAAAACCTAACAACTCAAATTTTGAACGCTCTAACACTTATTTATATATTTTGCCCCCCCCCTTCCTACCCCTCATACTAACTTTACAAATTTGAAAATATCCGCAATCGATTTGCAAGTATCAAAAACCTCTATGTACCAATTTTGAACAATCTAACTCTGTTTTTATTATTATTTTTTTTTTGCTGCTCCGCCCCCCCCCCCCTTTAATGACCCTCCTGATAACTTTACACTTTCGAAAATATCCTCAATAGACTTGCACGCCTCTAAAACCTATCTGTGCCAATTTTGAACGGTCTAACTGTATTTCTATTTTTTTGCCCCACAGCCCCCCCCCCTTTCCCGCCCCACCTGTGACGAATTTCTAGAATTAATGAGATTAGTTTTTATGTATTTCTGAGAGCCATATTTTAGAGCAAAAATCTCACGTGATCTTTTTTTCTGTTTGCGATATAAAGTATTATTTCAAATCACGTTTTGCCCTCCTCTTCCCGCTCTTGGGTGCTGAATTTCTAAAACTCCAGAAATTGGTTTTTAGATATTTGTATTAGCAATATATTAGAGCAAAATTTTCACGTATATCTTTTTTTTTTGTTTGAGATATATAGGAGTATGTAAAACCACGTTTTGCGTACGTGAAATCACGTTTTGCCCCCTTTCCCCCTTTGGGGACCGAATTTCTAAAATTCCAGAAATTGGTTTTTAGATATTTGTGTTAGCTATATTTTATAGTAAAAATTTTACGGATATCTGTTTTTTTCTTTGAGATATGAAGGTTTTGTGAAATCTCATTCTGCCCACTACTCTCCCTTAGGGGGCGAATTTCGCAAAATCTCTTCTTAGGGGGTGCTTACACTATATGTTCTCTAATCTGATTCAGTTTCGTGTCAGTAGCTCCAGTAGATTTTGCTGTGCGTTGATGAATCAGTGAGTGAGTGAGTGAGTGGAAGTACTCTTATAGATAAGAAATTTTTCGAGGAAATTTTTCAAGCATTTACCATTACTCGTATTTTTCTTTTTGTCATAAAATAATAATAATAATAATAATAATAATAATAAAAGTTTATGTTTTAATGCTTCATGTAACAAACAAATTTACAGAAAATTTTATTATCCATATTTCTTTAGATTAAAAAAAATAATCTAGAATTGCTTAGATATTTGAAAGAATATCATTAGCTATGAGCGGTAAACGTTATAAAAATTTTCATTTATAGATTACGAAAAATATGAAAAAGTAAAAATTTTCGCTTTTAAATTGGAAACTGAATTCAATTGACATTTTCGTGCAACGCTTTATACCTAAATGAATTATATAAGGACTGGATTTCTGTTTCACAAAAAATAATTAAGCTATTCGAAGCTTCTAGGAACTTAGTAGTAAGGGATTGAAACGTTTTCCCATCTCTACATACTCGACGAATAAGAATTAGATAGATTTTTTTTTATTATTATTATCCAATTACTTTGAAGTTCAAAAGTCCCCCCCCATACCGATTTATCGATAAAAATAAATATGTTCTGCATTTCTCAAACAATGATATTAGCATTGGTTGGATATCCATCGCTGGATAGTCAAAGTTTTTTTCTACAGAGTTCCACCTGTCGGACCCTAACCCAAACTACAAATTTTCACCAAATTCTCTCGCCAAGTCGTTAAATTTGACACTGAATCGAATTTTTTTTCCACGCGTATAAAGGGTTACATCCAAACGGAACGCTTGAAACTTCGATGACGTAAATTTTGCAAATTTTTTGCAAGTACAGTCGGTAGCAAAAGTATCCGAGCATGAGCAAAAATTCCTAAGTAAAAAAAGCACACTTAATGCAGTTTTGTTAAATAAATCCTTGTCGAATCTTGTTCTTAGTCAGTCTAAGAACATGATTCGACAAGGATTTATTTAACAAAACAATGTTAAGTATGCTGCTTTTACATAGAAATTTTTGCTAGTGCTCGAATACTTTTGCTGCCGACTGTAGTCATACATTTGGAATGCTTGCAAACGGCTTTGCAACCGGGAGTGTTTCATTCGTATGTACCCCTTAGATCCCCTACACCTACAGGTAAATCCCACACTGTCTCCAACAACTCGCTAAGCAAAATTTGTGCAACATCATTTAAACCAACCTAACCCACACATATCTAACATTTTGAATTGCACTCTCTTACGTAAGCAGTGAAGTGTTGCAATTTCTAAAAGTTGCATAAGTGTGCACTGTTGGCGATTTTTAAAGAACAAATATACTATTCATCTAAATTCTTCTCACTGAGAGTTACTGGTCCTTAGATGGTCGAACTCGGTACTAGAAGATTGTGGGTTCAATGCTCGAGATGGCCAAAAACCGTCATCTACACTAACGGTGGTTGGTGCATCTAAAATCCGAAATGACAGCAATGTTCTAAATGTTCCCATCCAAATTATACCACTTTAGGTCACCCATTGACTATTGATTCAAGTAGAGTGCGGATTCTCTATACCGGCTGTGGAGGAAAATTCCACACAAATCACTACGGTTTGTGGATGAATAAGCGTCTTCTTTTGGAGATAATCGGTTTAGAGGAAGTGGAAAACTGCTTTATAGTGGAAGTGCTATGATTGTTTGGTGAATACAATGTTGGACTGGTGGGAATGTAATGTTATGGAACAGATAGGTTACTTGTCAGGGGTCTATTTTAATACGTAGTCAATGGGGGGGGGGGGGGTGGAGGGGTCATGAAAGCGGAGCAGCTGCACCTTTCATGGAGGATCAAAAGTATGATAGAATGAGTCCGATTCATCCTTATGGGTGCATCCCAAACCGTCGCCAGTTATTCATTGAGCAGTACTAGTGTGACATTAGAACACATCCAACCAATCACCTGCTGGGGTGACTGAGTCATTCCTAGTGAATGCTACCGGGTTCATGAAATACAATTTATAACGCAAATGTTATCGATTAGGTTTATCTCTACATTTAAATCTATAACCAAAAATTTAGAATTTTTGTAAAAAGGATAATAAGATTCTTATACAGTCGTCAGAAAAGTATTCGATTGCTAGTAAAAATTCATATATACAGTAGGTAACAAATGTCACCGAACTCTAGCAAAAAATCCTATATAAAAAAAAGTACACTTAATAGAGTTTTGTTAAATAAATCCTTGTTGAATCTTGTTTTTAGACTAACTAAGAGCAGGATTCGACAGGGATTTATTTAACAAAACTGTATTAAGTGTATCTTTTTCATGTAAGAATTTTTGCGGACTTTTTCGGAGACTTTTGTTACCGACTATATATATATATATATATATATATATACACTTAATAGAGTTTAGTTCCTGTTCTTAGTCAGTCTAAGAACATGATTCAACTAGGATTTATTTAACAAAATATTATTAAGTGTACTTTTATGATATCTAAATTATTGGCTAGTGCTCGGATACTTTTGCTGACGACTGTACATAGCCGTACTAGTTTTAAAGAAAGATTTCTATTAATATTAATTAATACATCACTCAGACAATCATGAAAATGGGTGTACGTTTTTCAATCATGTACAGTCGGTAACAAAAGTGTCCGAACAGTAGCAAGAATTCCTATGTAAAAAAAAGTACACTTCATACGGTTTTGTTAAATAAATCCTTGTCGAATCATGTTCTTAGTCAGTGTAAGAACATGATTCGATAAGGATTTATTTAGCAAAACCGTATGAAGTGTACCTTTTTTACATAGGAATTTTTGCTTGTGTTCGGGCATTTTTATCACCGACTGTATATAAAATATATATATATATATTTTTTAAATAAATAAATAAACTCTTTGATATTTAAATAGAAACAAAATTAAAGAATTTTAGAGAAAATAGTCATTCAAATGCAGAAATTATATTTATTAGTACATGTAAATTTCAGTTAACTTTTTCTGTATTTTAGGTACACTTTCTGACCAATAATGAGATAAAAGCATACATCTCGAAATTATATAACGGTATTTTCATCTGCCTGTAATTTATTTAAAATGAAAAATTTAGATGTAAATTTTCACAAAAAAGATTTCTCCAGAATTATTGCCCTTAATGCAATTTAATAAAACGATATTTATTTTTATCTGAACAAAATTTTACAACAATAATAATAATAATAATAATAATAAATAAATAAATAAATAAATAAATAAAATTCTACATATTCAATTGAAGTTAAATTTGGAAATTTCATAATGATTTTTCATGAGTTTAAAATCTAATTATTTCTATGTGTTAATTTCGAGTTAACGAATAGATATAGTGAACTATTTCAGATATTCTATGTCATAACAAATATGAATATTGAATTACTTATTACCTAAAAATTTCCACCTTGCCTCACAATGTATCAAATCACGAATGTTTATTGTCGGGGTACTGCCACAAACACTGCAGTTTTATCCGTATCTTAAATTATAAATTGTTTATTGGCATTGTTGTAAATGACAATATCAAATAATACAAAGGTCGACGATTAAGTACTTTTCTTCAAAATGGTATGTTTTTTCTGATGTATTTTGGGATGCTGATTAGGGAGAAACCTTTCAAAAATGTCCATCACGTACAGTTTTGACAAAAGAAATGGGTTTCTGTGATCCTAAAGCTCCGCTTTTTAAACTCCTGTTTGAGTTATTTCCCTGAAATTCTGATGATGCAGTTGAAGAAGGAAGAGAGCTATTTTATTAAGACACCAAAGAAATGTGCAGACGGTATAAGGGACGATGGAGTATGGAGTGTTAACATGTTAGAAGAATATTGTTGGATTTTCCTTAGAGATTTCCCCAACAAGGCCTTCAAGCCATGCAGAAGGTGAAATGTCCTAAAAAGAGATTCGATGTAAAGAAACACATTTTAATGATAATGTGTAGATAATAGTTCATTTTATGTATAGATTGTTTCTAATTTATTATAGTCTGCTGGTAAATTCTTCTGATCTTTATGCTAACTTTGTTAAAATTCCTTATATGATAGGAAAAAAAGACTATCCTTTCCTTATTCAGCACATCAAAATACGTTACACACCTAACAAGGTGAAAAAATAAAATAAAATAAAATAATAAATAAAATAAAGAAATAAACAAAGAAATAACAATAAATAGAGTATTTTCAGTCACGTGCCCACACAAATGGCAACGAGCTTAGTCACGCTATCGAAGAGCAAACACTGTCTTTTAATAAGGAAAGAGCACGTGACGTCACTTGCAGTCAAATTATGGGTAAAGTGGCAAAACATTTGTATTTCCACCAATAAAAGTTGATCTTTTGCCACTCGAGAGTGGCAAAGATTGATTGACGGAGCGTTTGTTTTTAAACATGCCCTTTCCTTTTACGGCGGTGTACATTGAAACTTTGAATGGTGACACAAAAAACAGATACATTCAGAAAATAAAACTAAGTGATCATGTAGATCCGTATTCATTAGAACCTGTTAACAGCGATCAACAGATTCCTCCAGTCAATTTGTGGTCTATTGGAAAATATTTTGCCTGTGCGACATCTGCTAACACTAGTAGCAATTTCAATGCATATAAAAGTTTACAAGAGTACAATCAATTTCAGTGTGGTTGAAGGAAATATATTTTTTGGGTGTAAATATAAGAAAAGTGTCTTACTCGTATTATTGTGTGCCCCACAGTTACGATTTGAGCAGACGACTCTTGAAGCTCTGACATCATCTGAAAAAGCTCTATAAATAATTAAAAAAAAAAAAAAAAAGTACGATTTCGCAGACCTGTGCATTTGACAGCTTTGAGAACTATAGTTACAATGATTTTCGTCTCGATTGATCCATATTACAGAAGTGTATAGAAAAAAGTGCACTGTACCTTTTAGACTTAAGACATCAGAAACATCAATGCTCGCACCAGGATTCGAATCTCGGACTTGAAGGTCCAGAAGGCGGCGCCCCGGTAACCGAATCACCACCCCGTCACAGACCTGTGCAAGCAATGGAAACTTTGAAAGTAAGCAAAATAAATTGCAAAAATAGGCTACATTTTTTTCTCCGGTTGAAATAATATAACTATATTATTCAGGACAAATTCTGTGTGTAAAATTCTAAGTTGTGAGTGGATTGAATTTTCAATTCTTGCCTTTTGCGTATATTTTTACAATTTTTAATGCCATGTGTGTTTTGGTTCAATTTTCCACAATCAAACCACAGCCGACAATAAACGTGGCACATCTCCGAAATGCAATTCTTAAAAAACAAATCAACGTACAGAAAGCGATAAAACATAAATTAGATTTTAATAAAATTGAAAGAACTGCCTCTCTGAAAAATTAACTGTGATATAGAGTTATGAAGCTTTTACTTAAAGTTAGAACAATTTTTAAAAGATAACATTTTTTGACTTGTGTCCTTTTTTTTTCTCCAGTATAGTATAAACACAATTACACACACACACACACACACACACACACGTAAATATATATATATATATATATATATATATATATATATATATACATATATACAGTCAAATCTGTCTAAAACGGAACAGAATGGGACTGTTAAAACTTTCCGTTTTAGACAGATTTCCATTTTATGCAGATTTTCCATGTAACTGCCGTAAATTTGCCGTGTCTAACAGAAAATCAACTTTCTGAAGAAATTCTTAACTTTTAAATCATCAAATTACTACTAAATTAAATTCTAATTATACAAAAAATAAAATTGATAAAAGTCTTTATCTTGTATACTATTTTATCATTTATATATGTTTTAGTAAAGGTTCCCGTAGATTTTTGAAGGGACTGAAAATTTTTTCCGTTTTACGCAGGTTTCCGTTTTACACAGATTCCGGTTTAGGCAGATTTGACTGTATATATATATATATATATATATATATTCTAGCAGTAATACTCGCTTATCAAATGTGGAAAAAGATTAAAACAGAAAAGTTAAAAACGAAACTAGTTAATTTTGTGTTTATGTCGGTTTTACGTGGCACATGCGATAGACTATAAGCAAATGCAATGGTATAGAACACGCCGCTATGGTAAGCTGACCAGATCAAAGTACCTTTATAAAACAGAAGCATTAAAAATTGCTACAATTATCCAATTATGGATGTATTTTTTCATTCCTGATAAACAAGGACTAAAAATAAAGTGTTATTGATTAATAATTTAGTTTCTACAATTTTTTAAAACTTAGAAAAATGCCTTAAAAAACAAAGGCGTCCCCATTTTGTCCCCATTTGTCCGCAGAAAATGGGGACGTTTGGTCAGTATACGCTAAGGATGATTCGGAGACATTTCATCACACTTTTGTCACCTTATTATCATCACAATCCTCAACAGAGAGAAAATCCGTTGCAGAGACACAGTGATAATTTTTTGTAAGGTCGACACCCTTTTTCAGCCCTTAAATAATTTTCAACTTTTAACTTAATAATGCATAAGAGGAGATAATTTACACTGTCCTTTGATAATTAAAGTTATGGTAATATGTTTCCACATGTGATAGCATGTCATAGCACTCTTAAGATTGAGTCCAAGACCGACACGAATTGCCCAAAGCGGAGCACACTGTGACGTAAAAACCAACTCCACCCTAAACATAAAATTTATTGAAAATTGTAACAAAGAAATGTTTAATTAAAACTATAATGTAGTTGGTGTGTTTATCAAGCTGTTGTAATATATCCATAATGAAGTAATTATAATATATGGTAACAAAATATTTTTATAAAATAAAATTCACTCTCTACAGGATCAAAATTGGGATGGCCTGTCTGTGTACCCTTTTTAGTATAGTGACTAGATAAAAGTACCTTCGTAACAGAAAAGCGTTAAAAATTATAGATGTTATTAATCAATTAACCAATTAAGGATGTATTTTTACTTTTAAAAATATTGAAAGTATAATATCAATGATAAATGAATTATTTTCTACAAATTTTCAAATTTTACAAAAACTCATTCAAAATAAAGTCTGTCGACAGAAAATGTGGACATTTGGTTACCTTACTCTTAGGAATATGCCCCAGACCGTCAGAGCGTGGCAATAATGCGAGGCAAAACCTTCTCTCTTACTAAATTACACGTTTTATAAAGGCAACGATACGGTAAGTTTGTCACCGTAGAGTAGCGTAAACGTTTAGTTGGTTCGGTTTAACGTTGCAATAGTACTGAGCTATTGGTAAGTAGCGACGGTATGGGACGAACTTTCTAATATTGGTCCAGCGACATATCATCACAATTTGATCCTTCACGGACGTAGCATAAATTAGAGAGCCTCTAAGGAGCGAGATGAAATATGATGAAATTACTCTACGGCTCATGCTCATAGCAGACATTTTTTCTACCAAACTAGTTTGGTTAGGTTTTATGTCGCACTAGGCGCTGCGCGATGTACAATTTACGAAATCCTAGGACTCACCTCTAGCGGTCGTCCAAAGACATGCCATCTGAATTTTAATCGGGGGGCACGGTCGCCCAAAACATAGAGTGCTGGGCACGTAATTGGAAGATTGTAAGTTCGGTACTCGAGCCGGACTTAGAACTTCATGTACTACAATAATAGCTGGTGCACATAAAATCTGTCGCGGCCGCAATGTCTTCCATGTTTTCATCAAAATTATATGTCTGCGGGGGTCACCTAAGTTTCGCGGAGGATCCGTTTTGTGATGGCTAGTCTTCGGGCCATCTCTGAGGGGTGAGTCCCAGACTGCGCAGAACTAGTGTGACGTGAAACCCAACTAACTAAATGTTTTACTGTAATTTTTACCATGTCTAGGAAAGCTGATCAGGAATTGAAATTGAGTTATCATAGCCATATGATAAATAATCTATTTTTTAAGCTTAATATTCTTCACTTAGTTTTTTGTATATTTACACGTTTTGAAGCTTCTTGAATACTGATGTTAAGTTTTATAGTATGGTCTTTGAGTATGTAAGTGAGTGTAAATTATAAACAAATAATTTCTGGCTATCCAGATGATGCATTTTAAAGTTAGTACGTTGGTTACTAGAAAGAAAGGTTTATTCAAGATTGATAAGTTTTAAGGGATGGTGCTTGTGAAAGATGTCTGAATAATTTTAAATGAACTTTTGAATTTAATATCAGATTTGAATTGTATATAAATGTAGATACAATAAGTAAGCAAGGTTTGAGGGAGCGGTAGCCCCCCTCACATTATTTGTTAAATAAACCTGTTCCGAAGCCTAATTTGAATTGTTTTAACATATGTTTACATAACAGTACTCGTTTTATCTTAACCATTATAATCAAATATTTACTTTTAATCTTAAATTTCAGGGTAAGAGAAACTCGTGTGACTGACACGCCAGATTTTTGTTATTTATTTATTTATTTATTTATGTTATTATTACTTTTTTTTTGTTATAATCTTTATTTCAGTTATAGTTTTTAAAGGAAAGGTTAAAGCCATTAAATCACTTTTTCCTGCATTATACTCACACCATAACGGCGTAACTGAGAATGGGACGAAGCTAGAAAGTATGGAGGAGTATTTTAATTTTTGAGCTTACATTGGTGTTTCGAAAATGATTTGCAAATTTGTTGAAGCGATAGCAATATTTCCCATTTAAAATATGGGCACCTATTATACTGTTTTGTTAAGTAAATAGCTGTCGAGTCATAATCTTTGTCTTATATTATTTTTAAAAAAAGTAAGTTGATGATAAAAATTAGTGATCAAACGAAATATATATGCATATATACACTCCTTCTCATATTTATAAGGACACTTTATATTTTGAAATAACTAATGTAAAAATAATTGTGAACAAGATTATACTAAGTGTACTTAATATATCTAGTATTCTAAAAACCAAAAATTCTATATTTTTTTATATGAAAAAAAATTAAAAAAAAAAAATAATGCAATATATTTTTTTCTACACGTTTTTAGATGTTCATAATTAAAGGGACAATCAATATTTTTTCGTTTTATTTAACTTACTAGCCGATAAATTGCAGTTGACATGCGAATTTGTTAACTACTGGGCTAGATTAATTCATATATAAGCCTTCAATTTTTCTTGGATGGACATTACTGATAATTCCTGGAAAAAAAGAACGTTCATGTAGTGAAGTATGATAAATGTGTTTTTTAAGTGGAAGGATAATTTCAATCCGCCGAATTTCTAATCAAATTCGAAGTTCTAAAATTGCTGAAGGAAATGTGATCAAACGTTGAACTGCTGGCTCGATAGGAGAGAGATCTGATGCAAAATCTTAGTTGTTTTACAGAGATCGATGACCCATAATTCCTCTAACTGTTCTACTCATAATAGTTGCTGCTGAATCTGCTCGTAATTTTTAACAAAAGTTTGGGTCCATATTTATGCATGTTTAAAATAATTAAGAATATGTTAAAATGAATAAAAAACCTGTAATAATCAATAAGCATTTAATGGGGGAAAGAACGTCTGTGTTAAAGTTGTATAAAGACAATATTAAATGGTAAAATGTTGCATTTTCGGATGAGAAACGCTTTATTCTTGATTAATCAAATGGTTTTAACAGTTACTGGCACGATCTGAAGATATCGAAAGACAGAGCAGATTTTTTTAAAGGCAGATATGAATCGGGCATTTTAAAAGTGGATCTATGGTGCTCTGGGGAGCTGTTTCTACTGAAGGCAAAATGAATTTAGTAATTTTTTCTATCTTTATATACATCAAGAGAATATCCGCAAATTTTAAACTTAGAATTCTCAGATTTTTGGTAGATTTTGGTAATAATATTTTTTTCAACGTGACTTACTTTTTGCTGTACTTCTAGTGCAATAGGAAATAGTTTGAGGAAAGAAACTTCTGTATTGTTGCCTTTCCCGTGGTCTAAAAGTTGAAAAAAACCTTAACTTATCATATTAGAAAAGTGCATGCAAGTGGAAAGCAATTTGAAATAGTTTAAATGTATTCAGAATATCGTCTATGCTGTATAAATTGTATTGAAACTGAATAATAAAGAGAACATATATATATATATATATATGCCAGAGAGAATGTCTGAATGTTTCAACTAAAAAGAGACCCCAAAAAATATTAATTTAAAGAATAATTGAAAAGAAATACTAAGATTCGAGCTGTCCTTATAATTATGAGCACCGGAAAAATCCTTCTTTTGAACGTATTTAAAGATTTTTAAGGTAGAAAAACGATCAAACTTTTTAAATATCGTCTATTAATGGAATTCAAATTAATAAAAAATATATTTGTTTGAATAATAGTGTTCAGTGTTTAGCTAATATAGAAAAATGGGTGTCCTTATAATAATGAGAAGGAGTGTGTGTATATATGTATGTGTGTGTGTGTTATGTATGTGTGTGTGTGTGTGTGTGTATATATATATACACAGTCGGTAACAAAAGTCTTATTGGCCGTCTAGAGCCGGAGATACATTAAATTATGAAATCTTTTAGTAAAAATTAATATTTTTCAAATTTGAGAAAAAAAAAAAAAATTGTTCTAATGGCTTCGAAAATTGAAAAACTAAAAGCAAAAAAAACTATTATTCGGTCGTTAGTGACTAAATTTGAGATTAAAGCTATAAAAGCTTTGGAAGCGGATCCTTTAGACATTCAAGAAATAAAAATTTTGAAAGGTCATTTGCTTGAAAGGCAAACTCAATTAGAACAAATTAACAATGAAGTTGAGGAAGTTATTTCTGATTTAGATGAATTAGAAAAGGAAATTGAAGATAACGAAAAATGGACAGAGAAACTTACTCGTATAAAATATCACATAGAGTCAAGATTAGAAATTTCTTGTTTTCAGAACACTAAAGTTGTAACACAGGTTAATGAAAATTCTTGTTCTGTTTCGAAGCAATTTATTCACCTTCCAAAATTTGATTTGCCTCATTTCTCTGGTTATTTGGAAGACTGGTTAAGCTTCAAGCAAATATTCCTAACCACTATTCATGAGAACACTCAGCTTTCCGATTTGCAAAAATTACAATATTTAAAAGCGTCTGTTATTGGATCTGCCAATAAGTTAATAAAAGGCTTTCCAATAACTGAAGCAAGTTATAAGGAAGCTTGGGCAACACTACTTTCTAAATTCGATAATTAAAAAAATCTAGCTTATGCTCAGTTAAACAAATTCTTTAATTCGAAATCTTTGAAACCAAATTGTCGGAAGTCAATTTTGGATTTATTGGATAACAGCAATGAAGCTATACGTAACTTGAAATGTTTAGGATTTGAATTTAATTTATTTGTGGATTTAATTCTAGTTTATAATTTGCAAATAAAATTGGATGATAATTTAAAGAAGCAATGGGAATTATCTTTAGATAGTGATTCTTTTCCCACCTATGATGAATTTATTTTGTTTCTTGAAAAACAAGCGAGAAGCTTGCAAGATTTTGCTGATAGTACTTATTCTAAATCTGAAAGTAAACAAAAAGTAGTACTTATAAAATCTGTTTCTAATGCTGTAATATCTAATTCAGATATAAAATCCAATAATTCTATCTGTTCAGAATGCTCGGAATCTCATGCACTTTTCAAGTGCCCACACTTTCTTAAAAAATCTGTTGAAGATAGATGGAATATTGTGAAAGGTAAAAAACTATGCATAAATTGTTTACGTGGTAATCATTTCGTTAATAAGTGTTTGATTTCGACAAAATGTCGACAGTGTAATGCTAAGTACCATACACGTCTCCATTTCGAGAAAAATAAAGTTTATTCTTCACCTGTTATTGAAAATACTAATCTCAACATTGATAGTCCATCATTTGTCAACTCTAGTTTTTTAACCAGTACCCAAGAGAATTGTCAAACTTTGTTATCGACAGCTATGGTTTTTGTAAAATCAAATACTGGAGAATGTTTGTGCCATGTAGAGTCATGGTGGATTCAGGAAGTCAAAAATCATTAATTTCCAGCTCTTGTGCTAAAAAATTAGAGTTACCTATGAAAACCACAAATCATAGAATCTCGGGTGTAAATAATATTGTTGCATAAACTGCTCTTTTTGAAGTTAATATTATTTTAAAGTCTTATTATAGTAATGAAATGTTTGATGTGAATGCTTTAATAGTAAATAATGTTACGGTAAATCTTCCTAATTTTGTTATTCGAAAATCTTCATGGCCTCATTTGGAAGGTCTATCTTTAGCAGATCCTAAATTTTATGTTTCGAGTCCAGTTGAAATTTTGCTTGGTGCAGATTTATTTCCCTTAATAATTTTAGAGCAATCTATTCTGGGTCCTAAAGGTACTCCATGTGCTTTAAATTCCAAATTGGGATGGTTACTCTCGGGTGTCATACATGCAAACAATTTTCAGCATTCTAAAACTGTCCTTAGTTGCCATGCTACAGTTCAGTTAACTTATGATCTTCAGAAATTTTGGGAAATTGAGTCCCTTCCTGATGCAACACCAATTCACACTTCTGAAGAAAAATACACTAAAACTGTTAGACGAATTCAGTCTGGAAGGTACATGGTGGATCTTCCCTTTAAAGAAGCTTCAAATTTAGGTGACTCACGATCAAATGCTTTAAAACGGTTTTATTTGTTAGAATCCAAACTTAATAAAAATCATGAGCTTAAGGAGCAATACCATGCCTTTATGCAAGAATATATTGACTTACATCATATGGAACCAGTCCAAAATTCTGAAATTGATGCTAAAGATTATTTTTACATGCCTCATCATGGGGTTGTGAAAGAAGATAGTAAAACTACTAAATTGAGGGTGATGCCTCGGCTAAAGGAACATCAGGCCACTCTTTAAACGGCTTTCTTGAAATAGGTCCAAAGGTGCAACCAGACTTGTTTAAACTTCTTCTTAAGTTTAGAACATATTCAATAGCCTTAACCGGAGACATCGCCAAAATGTACAGACAGATATTGGTAAACCCCAAACATGTTGACTGTCAGCGAATCTTTTGGCGATTCCAGCCACATGAATCTATTGCGAGTTTCAGATTATTGACTGTAACATATGCCACAGCTTGTGCCCCATTCCTGGCTCTAAGGACATTGCACGAACTAGCCAAAGATTATAGTTCAGAATTTCCTATTGCTGCGCAGTCAATTATTTTTTATATAACAATCAATTTTATATATCAATTATTTTTTTATTGAACTTTTATGTGGATGATTATCTTGGTGGGTCACAATCAATTGATACAGCAAAACAATTGGTCAAAGACCTAAATCATGTTTTAATTCAAGGAGGCTTTACCCTTAGAAAATGGGCTTCCAGTGTACCCGCAGTCATTGAAAATCTACCAGAAGATCTTAAATCCACTAGGCAAAATGTACAATTTTCCGAAGATTCCTCCCAAAAAATCTTAGGCCTAGTTTGGAATTCGGCAGAAGACTTGTTGAAAATTCATTTGAATGGCGTCAAATCAATGCATACCAAGCGAGAATTGCTATCGATGATAGCTCAAATCTTTGATCCTTTTGGGATTATAGCTCCAACCACGATCATGTTAAAAATCATGATGCAAGATCTTTGGAAAGATAAGTAAGCTTGGGATGATCAAATCCCAGGTTCAATTTTCAAAACTTGGCAAGAATTTGATTCTCAAATTGAACTCTTAAAGTCCATTGGCACACCAATATATCTGAACTGTGAAACATCTCCAAAGAACCACATAGAGATCCATGGTTTTTGTGATGGATCTGGCAAGGTCTACGCTGCAGTGGTATACCTTCGGACACTATCTTTTCTGGGTGAGATTTCAGTTAACTTTGTCGCTGCTAAAACCAGAATTAATCCTTTAAAACATGTCACGCTTCCCAGAATTGAGTTATGTGCTGCATTCTTGCTTGCACAATTAAGTTCCACAATATTAGAATCTTTAACCTTTAATGTAAATAAAATTTATTTGTGGTCCGATTCACAAATTGCTTTAAATTGGATTGAATCTCCTCCAACAAAAGGAAATCAGTTCGTAACAAATCGAGCAAACAAAATCAAATCACTTGTCCCACAAGCAGTGTGGACTTATGTTGAGAGTTCGTCGAATCCGGCAGACTGTGCCTCAAGAGGCATTCTACCGAAGGGTCTTTTGCATCACAAATTGTGGTGGCTTGGGCCTGAATGGCTTAGTGCTAGTGTCAAGTTACCATTATTCCTAGTCAAATCTTCAAATGTTAAGTCAAAAAATTCTGAAGAAAATTTAAGTCATGTTGCAACATCTAGTCATGAAGCCTTTCCTGATTTTCTACACAAATTCTCTTCTTTTTCAAAACTTTGCAGAATCCTTGCATTGTGTTTGAGATTCATTTATAACATTTGTAGTTGTAATCGTAATTCTAGACGTATTGGACTTGTCAGTATGCCGGAAGTTTCAAGTGCTATTACACATATTCTTAAATTGATTCAGGAACAAGAGTTTTCCGTAGAACTGAATTAGCTCAGGAAAAATCAACCTTTACCAACCAACAACAAATATTTATCCTTAAATATATTTCTAGATGACCCAGGTCTAATCAGAGTTGGCGGACGGTTGTCCAGACATCAGTCACTTAATCAAGATCAGAAATATCCAGTGCTTTTATCGAGAAATCACTTAATTACAAAATTAATTGTTGAGCAATATCATAAAAAACACTTCCATGCTGGTGCACAACTGATTCTTTCCCTAATTAGACAAAAGTATTGGATACTAAATGGTCGCTCTTACATTCGTCGAATTCTAAATGAATGTATTTTGTGCAAACGTTTGAAGAAACAAACTTGCCAACAAATTATGGGTGAGTTGCCAGTCGAACGTATAACTCCAACACGACCTTTTTCAAAGGTGGGACTAGATTTTGCTGGCCCATTCATCACTAAACCAAATGTGCCTAGATCTAAAGTTAAATTGAAGTCATATATTTGTGTTTTTGTCTGCATGTGCACAAAAGTGGTGCGCCTAGAAGCTGTTTCAGATTTATCTTCATCAGCTTTCTTAGTATCCCTAAAACGATTTGTTTCTAGAAGAGGACTGCCATCAGACATATTCAGTGACAACGGGAAAAATTTCAGAGGAATTGCTAACTATCTTAAGCAACTATTTCGAATCATTCGTTCTGAAAATGTTCAAAATTTTGCTACCAGCAACTTCATCAATTGGCATTTTATCCCCCCATATTCCTCCCATTTCGGTGGACTGTGGAAATCTGCTGTTAAATTGGCGAAATGTCATCTAATTAAAGCTTGTAAGGCTACCATTCTAAATTTTGAAGAGCTTACTACTCTTTTATGTCAAATAGAAGCCTGCTTAAATTCCAAACCATTAACGCCACTTTCTTCAGATCCATCCGATGTTAGAGCCCTCACTCCCGGACATTTCCTGATAGGAGTTCCACTTCTTGAGATTCCTGAAAGTCGAAATTCACCAAATCTCACTTTATCTTCTCGTTGGACTCTAATCCAGCGAATGAAGCAAGACTTCTGGAAGCGATGGTCTAGAGACTATCTACATCACCTGCAGAATCGACCTAAATGGTTCACTCCACGAACTGATCTTCAAATTTGGGACTTGGTTGCTATTCATGATCCACAATCTATTCCTCTCCAGTGGAAGCTGGGTAGAATTATTCGTACCTATCCAGGATCTGATAATAGAGTTCGTGTGGTCAGCATTTGGACTCAGAGTGGTGAAGTTCAACGCCCTATTGCTAAAGTGACACTCCTTCTCCCGGTGGGGAAGAATGTTCAGAATTCTAATAACTCTGAATTTTGACAATAGATGGCAGCACTATGCAATTTTATGACTCTTTAGAATATAAAACATTGATTAAATTCATTCTTTTTATTGATATTTTAATGTGTTTTAAACGCTAAATTAATTCTTTTTTCTTTTATTATTATTTATTTTATTCATGTTTTCAATTAATTGTTAGTTATACTTTAAATAATTCATTTCTCAATTTGCTGTGAACTTGTTATGTTTCTGCAGACCTATTCGAGTTTGTTCTTTTTGTTGTGATTCTAGCGGTAAGCTGAAAAAAATTCATTCTAACGTATGAGCTGAAATAAAGTCAATAATTCATGTTTGTATTCAACTCGGTGTATTTATTCAAGATTTTATTCATTGTTTCTTAAAAATGATGTTATTAAATTCAATTGAAAGGAAGGTGAGCCCTTCAAATTCATTTTAAACTGATTTATGATTTAATATAATTTAAACCAGCGATTTTTAAAACCATACAGTCCACAATTCTATTCAAAATCCCTCCAAATATCGTCTATTAATGAAATTCAAATTAATAAAAAATATATTTGTTTAAATAATAGTGTTCAGTGTTTAGCTAATATAGAAAAATGGGTGTGATCACAAACATTATTGATTTTGCTCAATCTGTTATTGGCCTCTTAAATGTTGTTTTAAACTTATCTTCACAAAGAAATATGAGCAAGACACAGTTCTTTAAATATCCAGTGATAGAAAACATTTCATTGAGAGATAAGTTAAAAAAAAAAAAAAAAAAACTCATCGTTTGCTAATTTTGCTCAAATTTTGAGCGGAAGTATGAAAAGAAATATAAAGTTCAAGATGGAACACTACAAATGGCCACAAAGTTAAATTGCAAATTAAAAGAAATAAACCTTTGGTATTTAAAAAAAGAAAAAAAAGAGTAATATTTATATCATAATAATTAATGATAATTAATGATAATTATACTTATGCTCAGTTTATTGTGCTAAATGAAAAAATGAAAAATAAATAAATAAAATAAAGCTGAAAATACTTATGTCTAGATTACTGCATTAACTGAAATAATCGGGTGCGTCACTCGCACGATATTCTCTTGCCCTGAATTTTAATACTATAAATACAGGTTGGAGATTAAGAGGGAAGATAACGAGTACTGTTATGTAAACCTGTTTTAAACAATTCAAATTAGGCTTCGGAAGTGTTTTCTATGATAATTATATCTGTGTGAGGGGGCTACCGCCCCCTCAACCCCCATTTCATTAATGCACCTCCATATATATAGAATTTAAAGCAGTTATTAAAATTAAAAGTTGACTTAAAATTATTCAGACAATTTTCACACGCAACATTCCTTGAAACTTATCAATCTTGATAAATTTTCCAACAACAAACTTATATTAATTTCGAAATACAATATTTGGATCTCCTAAAATTATTCGTTTTTAAGTTACTCTAAGAGACACAGGCAAAGATCAAACGTTAAAAAGTTTGACTTATCAGGAAGCCTCAAACGTGTAAATATGCAAAAAACAAGCGATGAATATTTAGATTAAAAACATACATTATATACCACATGTCTATAAGGAATTCATTTCAATTCCTGAACAGCTTTCCTAGAAATGACAAAATATTATTAACCCTTATACCGGAACATCGGTCTCTGAGACCGCTAAAGGTTAGGCTTAGTGCGGGGAATTGCGGATGCAGATTCCTAGAATAGGGTACCGGCACGTTTGGCGATAAACGTCGAAGACGCCAAGTCTATTTAACTGCAGCACTAGTGCGACGTAAAATACACTCAACATGTAGAGGATGGCATATCTCAGAACAACCCTATAATGAGTCCCGGACCGTTGCCAATTGTCCACAGCGTGGCACAAGTACAACGTAAAATCTGTTCAAACAAGGAAACTACCCTTTGGGATTGGAAGAGTGAGCAGGGCCCTGAGCCGCTTAGTGTTGACGGTTGTTTGGTTGGTTGGATGAGTTTTACGTCGCAACTAGTGCTGCGCAATGGGCAATCCCCTTAATGTTGAAAATAAAATGCAAAAAAACAATTTTCGGAAAAAGAATATTACGTAATGGGTATTGTGGAAACAGATATCCTCACAGAATAACACTGCTTTTGACTACTGGCAAGAGCACAGTCGGTAACAAAAGTGTCCGAACACTAGCAAAAATTCCTATATAAAAAAAGTACACTTAATACAGTTTTGCTAAATAAATCCTTGTCGAATCATGTTCTTAGCCAGTCTAAGAACAGGGTTCGACAAGGATTTATTTAGCAAAACTGTATTAAGCGTACTTTTTTTTTACATAGGAAATGTTGCTAGTGTTCGGATACTTTTGTTACCGACTGTACATTCGGCAGCAAAAGTATTCGAGCAGTAGCAAAAATTCCTATGTAAAAAAAGTACGTTTAATACAGTTTTGTTAAATAAATCCTTGTCGAATCCTGTTCATAGTGACAAACTGCCAAAAGTGGTGACTGTCCCCAATAAATTGAGACATACAGTCGGCTGCAAAATTATTCGAGCACTAGCTAATAATTCCTATATTTAAAAAGTACACTTAAGACTGTTTTGCTAAGTAAATCCTTGTCGAATCATGTTCTTATACTGATTAAGAACATGACTCGACAAGGATTTATTTAACAAAGCTGTATTAAGTGTACTTTTTTTTGGCAAGGATTATTGCTAGAGCTCGAATAATTTTGCAGCCGACTGTACAGTCACTTTAGTTAACCCCCTAATTTCAGGACATTTGATCACCCTAGTTTAAATATCACATGATAGCTACGTAATGAGCAATTTGTGGAAGTCTAGAGTGCACCCCAACAAGTGGTCCAGGACGAGGCATGTCATTACCATTGTGTGTACCAGCAAAAGTATCCGATCACTAGCAATAATCCCTCTAAAAAAAGTACACTTAATACTGCTTTGTTAAATAAACCCTGTCGAGTCATGTTCTTAGTCTAACAACATGATTCAACAAGGATTTATTTAACAAAACAGTGTTAAGTGTAATTGTTTGGCATCAGAATTATTTTCTAGTGCTCTGATACTTTTGCTGCCGGTTGTACAAGAAAGCTCAGCAATCACTTGGACACACGAATGTACTCTTTGCACACATGAAAAAAAAATGACTGTGTAACCCTCATTGAGCAGATATACTAGTAGAGTACGGATTCCCTATATTGTCTATGGAGAAAAATTCCCGGAACATCACTACGGTTTTTGCGCCTTCTTTTGGTAATAATCGCTGTCTTGGCAACTGGTTCTTGGGATTTTGCATGTTTTAAATGGTTTGTTCCTCTTACCACCAAAACTCTAAACAAAAGTCCCTCTGGAGGTCACCGAAACGGGAGAGGATCACTTCCGTGGAGGATCAAAATTGTGATGGCATGTCTCCGGACCACCTCTAGAGCTGTGTCCCAGACCGTCGCCAATTGCCCATCTGAGCAGCACTAGTGCGACGTAAAACCCAACCATTCATTCATCCAAACAAAATTCAAACGGAACAGCTTTTAAACAATAACAAGGATTAGGTTACTTGCTTTCCATTTCAGCTAGTGTAGGTTTTAGTATATGTTTAATTTACACCCATTTGAAATATAAAACAGCGATAACAAAGCTGGAGGAAACTTGCCTTGGTGGAATTTTTATGTCGGTTTGGTAGATGATTTGACTAAATGGTGGAGATCTGATGTTGGATAGCAAAAAGGTTACTAGTCCGGGGTGTACTCTAATATCTTGTCGATGGTACCGCTTGTGAATGCATCTCTAAGTGCACGAAATTCTGTAACTCAATAGTCGAAACAGGGTGACAAAATTTCTTCCAATCCGAGCGCAGACTCATTTCCTGTAGTTCGAAAAATAATAAGAAATTGTTTATTTATAACTTTTTATTAGTGTGGTTATTTAGAATTAAAAAACCAACGCCGTAATTTCATTCTTTTAATGATTTTATTGCTTCGTATTTATAAAAGTACTCTAAACTGGTCACTATAAACATATTAAAAAAGAATAATTTCAGAAACCAGATGATTCAATCATATAAGGAAAGCGCAGCTGACGTCACGCTCAGGGCAAAACACTTTACTCAGGGCAAAACATTGGCATTTCCACCAATACGGATTGTCCTTTTGCCACACGTGAGTGGAAAAGATTGATTAATGGAGCGTTTGTTTGTAAACATGCCCTTTCCTTATACTATACCAAATTATAGCTCTCGGGGTCAATTAATTGGGCAGGATCAAAATTATGATGGCACGTCTCCAGACCATCCTTAGGGGTGCGTCCCAGACCATCGCCAATTACCCGTTGCGCAGTACTAATGCGGCATTAAATGCAATCAACCATATGATATCCTATCATCCCTATAATACGTCATGATTGAGAAAGTAAAGTTATGGCTGCAAGAATTCATAATTTATCGCCACGAAATTTCGATAAATACATTCAGTACCTTTTTCTAAAAATAGCGGTCTGTGAGACCGGTGTTCCCGGTAAGCATGATGAAAACATGTTCCGGGCAAAGGGTTAATAAAGCACCTCCACTAACAACAAAAAAGAATGTTATCGTTTAAATATTTGCAGCCCTGTATACTTTCGAAGATTATATACAGACCACATGATGCACCTAAATATAATCCTTTAGTTATAATACATGGCCCAGCCTGAAATACGCTTCCATCAATTTGCAACTATTGTCGCACTTTTAGCTAGTTCTTTTGCGTAGCCCTGTAAACTAACTGTGAATAATTTCCCTACCATATTTACATGACACATGTTTTTACACATTTAAAAAAATATATATTTCTTTCATTTGCTTTAGTGCAGTCTATAGATGTTAAAAACTCTACTTACCAGCACTTTACCCTATAGTCGTAATGAATTTTGATTCGCATGGGCGTCCCTGTACACGATCCATTTACTTCCTCTCAACGAAAATCTTAGTGTAGCATCCTTATAACATGCACATTTAGAATACCAAGTTTGGACTTTCTGCTGCTATCTGTTCTTGAGCTATGCTGATAACACATACAGAGGCTGACAGACACACAGACCATTCGCTAAATCATGATTTTCGGTTTCAGGGGTCCTGAATACGTGTAAATATAACAGAAACTCACGTTCGAAAATTTGACCTTAAAACAATACTTTCTCTACCTTATGGGTAAGATCCAGTAAAATGCAGAGGTTAAAAGCTGAAATGTAATGTTTTTTACACGATTCGGTTGCTTTATCTTTCAATAAGAAAAAAAAAAAAAACCTTTCCAAACAAATAATTACCAATGACGTGATTATTGCCAAAAAGTTTTCCCTAAAATTATCTGAATCACCTTTGACATTCTTACTTATATTCCCCTACAAAAGCAATGCTTTGTCTAACGTAGTAATAGGGTATGGATAAAATTAACATGCTATTATATATTTAGAATCCACATTAAAAAAATAAAGAAAGAAAGAAAGAAAGAAAGAAAGAAAAGAAAGAAAAAGCACTTTTACTAATTTTAGGGTAATTTGTATGTAAATCATTATTAATTTATCAGAAAGAACTGGTTTCTTTAAACGTCTTAACGACAATTTTTGTACAGTACCCTCTTTGTCATTTAAATTTTTATTCCATTTTGGCGATAAATTAGAATGGCTATTAAAAGACCTTGGCGAGAAATGACCGAGCTACTTTGGTGCTAAATTTGAGTTTCGCCTAATGGGGCTACTAAAACAATTCCACAATATAATTATTTTTTCTATTTTATGACGCATATATATATTAAGTGATTCTCTGTTACCAATATCAGATTCAAATATTGCCATACCTTCACCATTTGACGAAAATTCACTGCAGAAAAATCGAATATATTTTCGATTCAGTTAAATATTGAATAAAAGATGCAGTTTTAGTATAAAATCCTCTTCGCGACTTTCCTTTTAAAAACCGTTGTACCCGCTTTAAATGGCAATATAAATTATGTTTTTGAGTGTTGATAAAATTTATGTTCAAGTCGGTGCACAAAAAATTACACAAATTAACATATCTATACTATATAATATATCTATATATATAAAAGAGTAAACTCACTTATTATTGATTCACTGACTCAACACAGCAGTGGCGATTCCATGGAAGATAGAGCCACAAATTTTAGTGAGAAAGTGGACTTTAGAACCCTAAATTTTGACATCCATACTAAGACAGGATTTTGCGAAATACTCCCGGTTCCACCTTGGAGGGGACAGAAGTCAAAAACAACTTTATAAGCATAACTCGGCTCCAAATTACTTCATGGTGAAGAAACTGCAGATGGGAAGTCTAGACTTGAGTACAAAAAAATCATTTTCTGCGATTTTTCAATTTTGGATATTTAAAGGGGGAAAAACGATTTCCGAGAGCAATTTTAGCAAAATACGGATTTTCGAATAGAACTCTACCAATAATAGCACAAAGATATTAAAAACCGCCAAGCGTCTTCTTGAGGCTATTTTCAAAACTCATTTTTTTTTTCGATTCTCGATTTTAGGGGTAATTGACAGGGGGGCAAATTTGTGCCCCCACTCCCCCTTTAGCGTTAGCTTTTTCCGGGTAAATCTATAGGAGCTGAAGTCACAAATTTCAGTGTGTGGGTTATTTACGTGTATCTAACACTCATTGCAACGAGGTTTTGAGAAATTTCTCCTTCACCCCCTTGGGGACGGATGAGCAATAAACACACCTCCAAGCATAACTTTCCTTCAAATCATCCCAGTAAGATTAATTTACATGTGTGGGTTGGTTATATGTTCTTAACACGCACTATAACGGGATTTTACGAAATTTCTCCCTGCCCCCATTTAAGGGTGGTGAAGGGGGGCAAAAACACGCTTTTAAGAGTAACTCCGCTCCAAATTATCTCAGGATAGCGATTTTTTAATATGTCGATTAGTTATGCGTACTCAAAACACACTCTACAAGGGGATTTTGTGAAACTCCATCCAATCCTCCTTGGTGTGGGGTGGAGGGGCAAAAACCATGTTTTCGTACGTAACTGTGTTTCCAACTATCTTAAAATGGCGATTATTTATGAGCGGGCTGTTTATATGTTCCCAACACGCACTCTAAAGGAATCTGGGGAAATTTCCCTTCCCCCCCTCTTTAAGGATAGGGGGTGTGGCAAAAACATGTTTATAAGAATAACTCTGGTCCAAATTATCTGAGAAAAGATATTTTTGATAGGTCAATTGGTAATGCGTATTCACCACACACACTACAAAGATTCTTTTTTTTTAATTCCGTCCTACCTCCTTTGGGTGTTGGGGGGGGGGGGCAAAAACATGTTTCTACGCTTAACTCTGTTCCAAATTATCTTAGAAAGACAATTTTTGATATGTGTGGGCTGCTTATGCGTACCTAACGCACACTACAAAGAGATTTTGTGAAATTCCACCCTACCGCCCTTAGGAGAGGAGGGGGCAAAAAACATGAATCAATACGTAATTCTGCACTAAACTACCTCAGGAAAGGAGGTTTTTGATGTGTGGGTCGGTTATATGTATCTAACTCACAGTGTAAAGAGATTTTGAAAAATCCTTCCCCTTCCCTCCTTTAACAGTATGGGTGTAAAAAACACGTTTTAAAACATAACTCTGCTTCAAATGATCTCAGAATCCTGATTTTTTGATCTGTCGGATAGGTATGTGCATGCAACATGCACTATAAATTGTTCGAAGTAATCCCTCCCCCCTTTGGGGGGGTGTGAAGCTGAAAAGAGGTTTTCAAGCTTAAATCTGCCCCCAGATTATGTTAGAATGGCGAATTTTGGTGTATGGGTGTTGATTAAGGCTACGCAATATGCACTTTGGTGGGATTTTACAAAATTATCAACTTTACCCGCTTGAGAGGGAGAGTAAAAAGAAGGTGAGGAGCTGCCAAAGCAATTGGGGCTCCAGAGTCGCCGTGTGGTGAGCGGGAAAACCGCTATCGAAAGTAGCGGGAACTTTAACTTAGATTTTGACTGATTTCATTGATTTATTATTATTATTATTATTATTTATAGGGTATTTTTAGAATTCATTTCAATGTAATGACCAGCGAAGCAGCCAAAGCCTGCTAATATATATATCAGTGAAAATTGACAAACTGTACTTATTAACTATAATAACCTATTCTCTGTCTTCATCAGTGTATTATACTAAGCTTCACTAAGTTAAATATATATTTTTAGTAATATACTGTGAAGAATAATTAAATTCCTGTGCGAGAAGAACGGGCAGAACAGCTAGAAGTAATATAAAATTGAAGTAAAGTCACATTGAGCATTTTAAAAATTTAAAAACAATTAAAGTTTTCAATTTTGTTTTATTTTTTAAATGTCTGAAAAAAAAATTAAAATTTTGAATTTTATTTTATTTTTAACTTTATTAATTTTCGAGAAATTTTATTTCATTAAATATTAATACATTTTAATGCACAGATGTTGAAACTTTTATAACGTATAGTTTTAAAGATCAATTTTCAATGTCCACCATCTCTTTACAATACATCTAAATTAATTACCACGATTTTTCAAACGTAATGTGTGCTCTTGTTTAATCTTATTACTTGTATGATACATGCATTCTTTAATTAATTTTGAAGAGAGTATTACCATTTCTTTCGTTGTATAAATGGAAAGAAACATTCTACTAATTATGATATTTTTATAAAAACCCTAATAATTTGTAATGACTTTTAAATCTTTAACACGAATAACTATGACACATACATTAATAAAAACTCGAATAACAGTAAAGCCTTTTAAATCTACAACACATAAAATTAATTCTATTTGTCATGTTATTTCAAAATTAAACACTGTAAAACTAAACACATATTTTTTTGAATAACATATTACCTTTAATAAAAAAATATTACTTTTCAAATTGTAAATACTATGCGTGAAAACTTTATGGATTTCCAGATATCATCATTCGTTTCACATGGTTTACCAAGCGGGAAAAATCCTTTAACCTTAACGGCCTTGCCGTGTTTATCAAAGCATCTCTTTGTATTTCAATATAATTAATCTTTATGTCTAGTCACAAACTATTTCTTTTTTTGTCTGGAAAAGTAATTAATATATTCTAATAAAAAATAATAATAAGCTGGATTAAGTAAATATTAAACACATACAAAACTATTATAAGGAAAAGATTAATAACATATTTAAAAATATTTTCATACATAACGCTATAATTTGAATTAATAAAAGAAAAAAGAAAAAAAAGAAAAAAGAAATAACCGCTTACATGTTGTAGATTGGGTTAAAATTTAAATAGGTTTTTTCCAATTATGCATTGAATCATAACTAATTTTTAACTATTTCTAACGATTTCCGTAATTTTTTTCCCCGGTATATGTAAACAGATAAATTCCAAAACAAACCTTACAGTATGGAATTTTTTTTTCCTTTTCTTTTTTAAACTTTTAGGCTATTTTTCCACGACAAAAAGGTTATAAAATATTTTAAAAGTTTATTCTTGCCTTTCCCGTTGGAAATTATATGTGAATGTATACATGGATGCTTAACAAGCAATTATTTGAGGCTAAAGAATTCTAAAAAAAAAAAAAAAAAAAAGTGTAACAACCACACGAATTCTATTTCCCATGCGCTGAAAGCCGATAGTCCTGAGGTGTCAGAGTTTTTATCTCAATTCGTACTCGTCGGCCATGCCTTTCGGAGTTTTAAATTATTTCCTTAAAACTCGCGTAAACACGGGCTAGGAAATACTTAGAAATACACCCACTCAGGGCACTCCCCCTTAGGTCCAGGACCCTAGTTTAGTCAATCGGCTTCCCTAACAACACACTTGTCCACAGAACATCCTGAGGAGGTCCATAGGATTTCCATTTTATCCACAGGACATCCTAAGGATGCCTTTCAGAGAAGATGTGTTGTTAGGGTTTACTCCTAAAACATTAATCCATTGTCCATTACATTTAAATAAAATATATTATACATATTAAAAACTTTTTTTTTTGTTGTTGTTGATAAAATGGTCAATAGATATAAAATTGTTCTAACCAATTAGACGACTACGAATTTTCATGTAATAAATAAATAAATAAATAAATAATAAAATAAACAAATGCCTGAATCATAAAGATAATATATATAGTGAGTTTAAAGAAAAACATTCGAGCCATTTTTTGAAACAACAATTTCTAAGATCTAAAAATGATTTAAGTATTCAGACTAAATTAAATTACAACCAAATTCAATAACATAGTTTTGAAAAATGGCCATCTCATACATCAAGTTTGTTTCACTTACACGCTGTAAAGTCTGAGTTATAAACTTATCATAAACTGGAAAAAGTGTAGCAATACAACGCTCAATTTTGGCCGATATGCACCCAAATAAAGAAGCATATTTTAATTTTTTTAAATCGTGAATATTTTGTTTGGTGAACTAATATACACTACTGGCTATTAAAATTGCTACACCAAGAAAGAATAATAATAACGCAATGAAATTTGTTGGACACATACATTATAGTAGAAAGAACAATTGATTAAAATTTCAGGAAATTTGGAGTAATATGTACTGAGAAAACAGTACATAAAGCAGCAACCTCTGTGAGCAATAACAGCACATATCTGCCTAGGCATTGAATCGAACAGCGATTGGATGACATGTACGGGTAGAGCACTTCTTGAAGTTTTAACACGGTGCCACAATTCATCGATTGAAGTTACTGGTGAGTGGTGGGGGCCAGTCGCATTTCAACGATTAAACAGTCATTTGCACTGGTGCGAGATAAGGAGAACGCGCTGGCCAGAGCAACAGTCGAACACATTCTGTATCAAAGAAGGTCCAGACAATACAAATAACTTGCGGTCGTGCATTATCTTGCTTAAATTTTGCGCTACGGAGGCCTCGAATACAGGGCAGAGGGGCGGGCCTTAACTCATCAGAAATTTAATGGCCGCTGTTCAGAGTGCCATGAATACGAACATGAAGTTATCGAGACTTGTATCCAATGGGAACCCATAACATTGCGAATGATAGACAGTATGATGATGTCGAATCCCAGATGGCAATGTGCATTATTCATAATGCCGTTAAATACGGATAAGGCAATCTTGATGCTGTAAACAGGATTATGATTTGTCTGAAAAGTGACTTCACGCCATTCCTGCGTCCAGGTTCATCGTTGATCACACATTATTGGCGTCCATATCAGTGATGCAGTTTTGAAGGTAATCAGAATTTTGATAACCGCATACTGAGTCACCACCTGGATTGATGGTATGTGGTACCATTGGATACACGTCCCGGTCACCTCTTGTTTCCATTCCCGCCACTCTGAAAACCAGCCATTACATTTCTGATGAGTTAAGGCCCATAGCTCTGCCCTATGTTCAAGGCCTCCGAAGCGCAACATTTAAGCAGGACAATGCACGACCGCAAGTTGTCCATCTTGTCTGTACCTTTATTGATGCCTAATGTGTTCGACTGTTGCTCTGGCCAGCGCGTTCTCCTGATCTCGCACCAATGAATATGACTGTTTAATCGTTGAAAAGCGACTGGCCCCCCACCACTCACCAGTAGCTTCGATCGATGAATTGTGGCATCGTGTTAAAACTTTATGAAGTGCTCTAACCGTACATGTCATTCAATCGCTGTTCGTTTCAATGCCTAGGCAGATCAGTGCTGTTATTGCTCACAGAGATCGCTGCTTTATGTACTGTTTTCTCAGTACATATTACATCAAATTTCCTGAAATTTTAATCAATTGTTCTTCCTGCTATAATGTATGTGTACAACAAATTTTATTCCGTTATTATTATTCCTTCTTGGTGTAGCAATTTTAATGGGCCGTAGTATACACAAAAAGCCTAAGATATATATCCTTCCAATAAATAGGAGAAATTGCAGCATGGAAGCATCATTTGCTGGGCAATATAACAAAGTATTATCAGCACTTATGTCTACCTATTTTTTAAGCGAATATAAAATTCTGTGAAATCCCATACATTATTTCGTATAGTGTCTAAAATATTTTGTTAAAACAAATGCATACACACAGACAGATTCCTAACATTTTTTTTTAAAATGATTGAATCTTGTTCAGGACATCCCAACGCGTATAAATCCATTGATGACAGGCAATCGAAAATTTTCGCAAATGCAATACTCTCTTACGTATGTAGAAGAAAGTAAAAGATAATATATTTGAGATTAACAAGTTACATGTATTATAAATGTGCAGGAAAATAAGCATATTTAAAATAAATAAATTATATACCGTTGCAGAAACTAAGGTAAACCCACCAATAGTGGACACTTTAAGGACATTTTCCGGCTATTTTTTGTGTAATTTCCTAAATTTTAAAATTTCAAACAATAATTAATATTTCACTCCTTTACTAACTCTTTCTTAACCCGATTGTATTATGAAAATTGCTAATTGTAACATTTATATATGTAAAACGTCAAAAATCCGGAGAGCTGAAGGTGAGCCAGTAGTGGACACACTAAACACCCAATAGTGGACCCTTTTTTGTTCCAGTAGAGGACACCTTTGAATTTTTGCTTTAAAATTAAGGTGACCAAACGTTTCTATGTCTTGGGGACAGACCCGTTTTAGCAATTTGTCCTCACATACATTAATTCCCGTTGGGACCAGCGTTTAGCACTGAAATTTGAGTGAATTTTACGTCGCACTAGTGGTACACTACTGGTTATTGAAGACAGTCTGAGAATCGCTAATAAGACTAGTCAGGAGACATCCCATCACAATTTTCTCCTCGTGGCCGCAATGTGACATAGGTTTGGGTTCCGGATATAGGGGTGAGTTTCAGAAGTCGTTAACTGCCTATAGTGAAGCACTAATGCGAGATAAAGTTCACTCATACTCAATCCTCTAAATACTGGCCGCAGTTATGCTATTTTAATGTCGATGTTTCAGTGAAAACTGAACTTAACCAACTAGTCTAATATTGAACCCAAAAACAGAAATGCCAAAAAGAAAAAAAAAAATTAAAATGCCGAAGATTTTCTGATGATACAAGCGAATTTCCATTTTGTTCAGTTTTCTAAATTTGGGAAAACCTTGGGATCCACCTTCTCCTCAGAAGTTCAAAATTGTGATAGCATGTCTCCTTATCCTCCTAAGAGTGAGTCTCAGACCGGCGCCAATTGCTAAATACACAGCTTTAGAGTGAAATTTAAAAACACTGAATTCAACTCTAAAATAACGAGATTACAGAAATGAGTCCACTACTGGATCTGATCTTAAAAGTCATATGAGCCAGTAGTGGACAGGGCTGTCCACTATTGGTCGTGATGACTATTTTTGTGCCAGTAGTGAACACCAATAAAAATATTATGTGTTAATACAAGATTTACAAAACAGCAAAAGAAAAGAACTCTTCATACTTATTTTAGTCATATGAAAGCAAAAGTTAGAAGAAATCAGTTAAAAATAAGCAAATAAAATTCCATTTCCTTATTCAAAGTGATAAGAAGAAAACGGCAAAATCACAAAAAGTGCAAATTTTTTTAGTTAACCCTTTGCCGTACAGTGTTCCACTACATGGAAACCTAACTTCGCTAGCATCTCCAACCATTAAATTCAATTGCAAATGTATAAAAATAGGTTTATTTTTTACTTTGAAATTTCCTTTTCACCCATAGATGACATCACTACACAAGGCAATCCATGATATTTAACTGAGACGCGTTAATTTAAATCCTCGTATTTACAAGAAATTTTGTATATTTTTTTTGTGATACAAAAAAGATTGCTTGAAAAAAAAATTCTATGTGATATCGTTGGCTGTACTCTAAATTATTTATTCTATATTATTCTTAAATTTTTATACAGGAAACATACGAGGAATTGTTGAATAAAATAAGGTGTTCCATCTCTTGGAACACTGCGACACTAGCGCTTTTCATAATACGCAACCGAAAGTAATGATGAGAGAAGACAACTGTGTTCAGGTTTTCTGTTTTCTACTGTTTGGAGGAAATGACGTCAAGCTATCAGATGCTGCGAGGGAGGGATGGTTGTTTATAAAAAAAAAAAAAAAAAAAAAAAAAAACAAGAAATATACATTCCAAACTTCTACCAAAAGGGTGTGACGTGCTTTCAAAAATTTCATGAAGCTAAAAAATAGACTAATTGTAAATAGTTTTGCACATAGGACTTATATATATATATGTATACTAACTGTAAATATCAAATTATTTCATAAAAAATCACATAACCAAGTTTTTTTTTTTTTTTTTTGGTGTGTGTGTGTGTGGGGGGGGGTGGAGTAGCAGGCCTCTCCATGTGTAAACCCTGGGTCATGCTAAATCTGCTACACAGGTATAATACAGTGTTTTTTAATTCATATGCAAAATCTTTTACTCATTTACGCGCTTCGCTGCGATGCTCCCTTAGACGCACTTTTCAGAGCTCTAGTGGCGCAGTGTTCCCGCTGATCGAACACCCACAGATTAAAAACGGCAAGTACTATCTTTACAAAATTATACCTGCGTACTCTTTTAGACCTAAATAGATAGCTTACCACTTCTTTTGTTGAAATTCCAACTTTAAAGGGTAGTGCGCTCTAAAGGGTTAAACTAACACTATTTTAAAACTAATGGCTGGAATTATTTTCAGTGAAAGGGTTTAACAGTAGAAGACTATAAATTCCTTTCTGAACAATGCTCGTATCTTCAGAATTATTAGGTAGCTTATTTTATGAGTTTAAAATTAAAAGTGTCCACTACTGGTGCGTTTACCTTAGTTTGATTTCCTCTTTACAAAACATTCCTCGATCCTCGACATCGTTTTATATAAAAGCACTGTCTACTGAATAGCATGCACAAAATCTAATCAACACCGTTTCCACTATATACATTTTACATATGCAATTTAGTGAAATTATATTTCACGGAACTTGAGACATAGCTACGGGGATAAACACAGAAAGTAAGTAGTAGCAATTTCATCTGATGACCGATATGCACCTATAATCAGTGTTATTTTTCGTAATGTCCACCTAAAATATAAAGTCCAGTGCATTTCTGGCATAGAATCTGACGTAAAACCTTCCCATAAACGGAAAATATTGTACCATAGCAGCGCAACTTGTTTTCAGATATGGACCCAAATGAAATCGACAAAGGTTTTATAATATTCATCTCACAAGCAAAATTTGGAATATATAAATATATATACACACACATAAGTATCATAGAATATAAGATTTTGCCTATCGCAAGCAAATGGGATCAAATAGTACCATAGCAATGCCATCTGTCGGCCAATATACGGCCAAATAAAATCTTCTTAGTGCTTCAGAATGATCAATTCGCATATATCAAGTTTGGTATACTTTTACCATAGAATCTGAGACATAGCCGTCACCCAAATAGAAAATCTGATGTGGGCACCACATGACTTCCTTATACACTTTTAGAAATACTCATAATGTTAAAAAACATTAACAGTGGACCCGAAATAGTTGACTAAAAATATTTTGAAAAATGAATTATCACCGTGTTCTGAGCTTTTCTGAAAGTTAGTTAAAAACCGATTGCAAGATTTGTCTGACGAAGGCAGCAGGGACCTGAAAGAGTTGGCTAAAATTATGAAAAAGAGGCATTTTCACTGTGCTCTGAAGTATTCTGGAAGTTTCAAATGTCTAGCTAGTCGGGAAGTTAGTTAAAAATCGATTGCAAGATTTGTTCTGGTAACGCTGCCGGAGGCAGCAGGGATCCTAAACTGTTAGCTAAAAGTATTAAAAAAATGCGTTTTCACCGTGTTCTGATCTAGTCTGAAAATTTCAATTGTCTAGCTAGTCGGGAAGTTAGTTAAATAAAATTTCTGTTGAATCACATAAACGCTGCTGAGGGCAGCAGGTATCGGAAACAGTTGTCTAAAAATATTTAAAAAATGCATTTCCAACGTGTTCTGAGCTTTTCTGAAAGTTTCAAATGTCTAGCTAGTCGGGAAGTCAGTTAAATTGCAAGATTTGTCCAAATCGTTTTCGAGTTATTACAGTTTTTTGATACTTTATGGCCAAAATCTATGTGTTTTTGGTCATTATGAACCTAATTTTCCTAAATATCTCCAAAACGGAAAATCATACAAAGTCCAAAATAGGAGGTGCACAACTAGATGTTATAACAAACCTTTGTACCAATTCGCAACTTTCTACGTCCAACCGTTTTTTGAGTTATGCGACATACGCACACACACACACACACATACATACAGACGTCACGAAAAATCGTGTAAAGTCCCTTATATCTCTAAAACGAGAGCTCGTGTTAAGACGACACTTGCAGCTGTACAACTAGACATCATGAAAGTCACACGTATATATCGGCAACATTCAGTGATGTTTTCGAGCAATACGAAATACAAAATCCATTTCGCAAATCGGGATTACTATACTTCCTTATACTTTGTATAAGGAAGTAAAAAATTACAGCATAATGCGTTTTTGGAAATATAATTTATGCACACACATATCAAGTCAAAATAGCTGGGAGAGTTTTTTCTTCAAAGTTTATTGTATAGACATTAAAATAGAAGTTCTGTTTGCAGATTATATTTAAAAAGCAATTAACATTTTAAATATTATTAATATTTATGCTAAGCTTCCAGTCTATCATGAAATTAAATAATTTTCTTTCTCCGAAATCGGAGAAACAAAGAACATATTTTTCTTTTCTTTTTTTTCAGGCACAAGCAAAAAAAAAAAACTCACGTCATGATATAATGTGAAACAAGAACAACTAAAACAAATAAGAAATTATTCCAAGGTCTCAATTTCTCTTTGAAAAAGAGCCACCCTTTTGAGCAGGGTGGTGAAAAACCGAATGTATGAATGAATCAACGTTCAAGCATGCTCCACCCCCATGAACGGAGGTTCATGAAAATATCCTTTAAAAAATAATATAAGTTTTAACATATATAAACTAAAAGTAAATAAAACAAGCCACTACAAGATTTTCAGGCTCACTCTTCAAGAATATGCAAACAGAAAAAAAAAAGAGAGAGAGAGAGAAAACTTAATATACATAATGAAAACATTGTAATTAGGTTATCAAAAAAGTAAATGGAGACAAAATAAAGAGAAAAAAAAATGAATCAAAAGTTCTACAGTCTAATAAAAGGGCAAAAGTGACAGTTTTGTAATAGGGCGTTTCAACCCCCCCCCCCCCATGATCGGTGCGCAACTCTACAACTCGCACTTTGCCATCAGCTCCAGGAAACAATTTAACTATTCTTCCCATTTTCCATTTCAAGGGGGGCTGATTATCGTCCTTTATCAAAACCAAATAAGTTCCCTGAACTTTGGTTTGTTCATTAACCATTTTGATCGTTTTTGCAAGTCCGGGAAGTAATCCGAGGACCTTGACATCCAGAAATTTTCGAAAAAAATTTGTAGAAGTTTCCATCGCTCGAACGGAGTTAAGTTAATTGAAGAATAACCAGGTTCAGGTATTGCTGTCAATTCAGTGTTGATAATAAATTCTCCTGGAGCCAGGGTACTTAAATCTCTTGGATCCTTCCAGAGAGCAACAAGAGGTCTTGAATTCAAGCATGACTCTATCTGAGTAATTAAAGTAAGAAACTTCTCATAAGTAAGCATTTGTTCACCAATAGTGTTTTTTTTTTTTTTTTTTTTTTTTTTTTATGATTTTTAATCTGTTTTATTCCAGCCTCCCAAAGGCCTCCAAAATGGGGGATCGATGGTGGATTGAAATTCCTTTTGATTATTTCTTTGGATAAAATCTGTGGATTTTTTCTCCAGAAGAAATCAAGGACATCATTCTTTTTTTTTTTTTTTTTTCATTTCGTTATCGGCGCCTACAAAATTCGTTCCTCTATCTGAAAACATTTCTTCAGTCTTTCCTCGTCGAGCAACCATCCTTTCTAATAATGCAAAGAATGTCTCAGACGTGAGATCACTAACTATTTCCAAATGAATGGCTTGTGGTAAAACAAATGTATAAACAAGTATAACTCTTAAAAGGTTTAACACCTCGACTTTTACGATGTTTAATCAAAAAATGTCCGGCTAGATCAACACAGACTTCTGAAAACACTCGTGATGGCACTACACGTGCAGCTGGAAGATCACCCATGAACTGAGAGACTAAGTTTTATGTGTTTTTAAAACCCCTCATACAGTTCCGAATACAGTAACCACCGCTTAATAAATTCACTGGTTAATAAAATCAGCCGCTTAATATGATCAAATTACCAGGACTGAAATCAAATCAATACAAATTATTTTATAAAATCAGTATAGCCGGTTAATAAACTCAAAAGTGTCATTTATCAAGGTTGGAACTACCTAGCATGCAAAAACCCTGAAAACTGATATTTGCATGTACATAGGGAAGACTTAATAATGAAATATCATGTGGCTACCTCTATTAAATTATATTTGGCGAAATCTTAATACATAAGGCAAATTAAACATTCAAAATAAGAAATTTCTCTAAAAAATTAATTAACATGAAAATTAGAAACAGCAAAAATTTCAAAAACCCTGAATTCAGGGTAGCCCCTGAAAAGTTTCACCCCTGATTTATGCACGCTAATCCTTTCTTTCTTTCTTTTCTTTTTTTTTTTTTTTTTTTTTTTTTTTTTTAATAAAAATGAAAAGAAAACAACAATCCCCCGTTATCTCTCTTTGTGGACAATTTTGCACTTTCAGCAGTTACAAATTTAATCACTTATCTCAGTAACAGTTTCAAAGAATGTATTCTTCAAAGCAAGTTAATGAATTAAAAATTTTATTTGATTCACAAGTGTTTTATTATTATTATTATTATTATTATTATTATTATTTAAAAAATTGTAATTTTTGTTTTTGAAATTACTAAAAAGCAAGAAGTTTAAGCGTAAGGATTTTAAATTTATAGGAAAACTTAAACTTTCGGCAAACTAATAAGGATTTTCTTCAAAGAAAAGCGCATCGGAACTTGGGATATGTTTAATTTATTGTATCGAAGGAACAATTAATCAAATTAACTTTCAAAAAATAATTAATATTGTTTATTAATTCCATTATTGGTTACTTTTGAAATTTATTTCTAAATTCAGAAAAGTAATACCTTCTTTTTGAGTGCAGAAACGTTCGCCGGATACAAAAATCAGCCGCTTAATAAAATCCCTGGACGAATGCGATTTTAATAAGCGGCGGGTTTCTTTTTCCAGCTTCTCTTGCATTAATTATCCAGTATTGTTGTCGCAGAACTGAATTTGTTAACTGCGTTCTACTATGAAGATGCTTTTATTAAAAGTACTTTACAACCAAATCGGTAACATGATGCCTGTTGGGAAGTATCATTTGTTTTTTTTGACTTTCAGGTACCTTTGCGTGTCTTAACCACCCACCAACATGAAGAATTCAATTTTTGTCTAGAAAAGGATTTAATGAAAGAAGTTTGTTACCAGAATTGAAGCTTCTTCCAGATTTCAAAGTCTTTTTTCTTCTCCAAATTCATTCTTTTGAACTAAATGCTCAAAAATGTTAGTTGCTCCATTAACTTCTTGCAAAATCAAAAAGTCAGCACTTCGCTCGCCTTATTTTCAGGTAGAGATGTCGGTAAGTGTTCTTCTTTCATCCAAGTTGGTCCATTCAAACAATCTTCATTCTTCAACAACTCAGATGCTGTGCAACCACGAGACAGCGCATCGGTGATTTTCTTAACCCCTTGACAAAATCTTCACTGTGATGAGGCCACAAATCGTTGAATTTCACGCACTCTATTTTCGACGAAGAGTTTTCAGTTACTAGCACTTCCTTTGACCCTATAACACTTTGACTGCCAAGCCAAAATTGCAAATGTTCACCACGGTGCCGAAAAATTATGTTGTGTAATTTGTATTTTTTTCGACATAAAATATATATATAAAAATATTTTTCAATCTGATACATTTTGCAACACATGGGGAGATTCTCATTCCCCAACAATCAACGATTTTCATGTAACTGATATCGTTTTTATAGCCAAGGACTGAAGTGTTGAAAATCCATGGCTATCATATCGGATAGCTATAGTGTCCCAACGGAAACATCACTGGCTATCACACATGATAGCCATGGCAGTCATGGTGATAAAGGTTAATTTGTGAATCGCAGAAGCATAGCACATTCTTGATGAGAATTGTGAATAGCTGACCTAGATAATTAGCTAATCGAAAAGCTGTTAATGCTCCCATTAATTCAAGGCGAGGCAAGATAAGTTTTTTGAGAGAAGCCACTCTTATGTTTGACATAATAAATGAAGTTTTACGGGAACATGGATTACGAAAATAAGCTACTGCGCCATATCACAGCAAGCTACCATAGCAGAAAACAAAAATTTGAGTAGTTTCCGAATTTAATTTACCAATATTCGTAAAATACCTTCTAGGCACTCCCAAAAATTCTAAATCTTTTATTTCACTATATCACGTTTTAAATTTTTGTGTTAAAGCATCAGGTTAAGAACAATCCAATCAATATACTGGCCCCACAATTCTTACATTAAAAATTTAATTCTTGTTACGAAAGGGGAGGAAATAAATCCTACTGGATCATACACTTTCGCTACAGATTGTAAAACAATCCTTTTGGTAATAATTTCATTATCAAATCCCTCTAAAAGAGATTGTAAGGCTATTTTTAAAATATCATCGTTAGTTGATCGCATTATTCCCAATACTTTAGAAATACTTCCTTATTTATTTCTTCATCAATATTTATCCCATGTTTTTCCCACAATTGTCTTAATTCAACATAACTCTTAAATTTTCTTAGTGTCATATTGGCTTCCTTTAATATTTTGACAGCGCCAGACGATAAAATAAAGGCCTCATTTACAGAATCAGCCCCAAAAAAGAGATCGTCGATTCATAAGGAAGAATCAAACACATTAACAACCTTCTCAAACAAGCCCTTATATCCTTTAATATGATGCTTAATAATGCCAGAGGCTAAAAAGGGTAATGTTGTAACGCCAAAAGTTACACGAGTCATGCGAAAAACCTTTAAAAGAAGATTTTTACTAATTATGTTATCAAACCAAAAAAAGCTCAAAAAATTTCTACCATTTTCTGCAACCTCTACATCACAAACAAAAGCATATTTATGAAGACGGAACCTTAAAATAATATCCAAAATGTTGCGTTTTAAATTAGGGCCTGGATGTAAACATTCATTTAAAGATTTCGCTTCCTTCTCTTTAAAAGAGTCATCGAAAACAATTCTGACTTTGGTAGTGGACTGACTTATCTGTCCTCACTACTGGCCTGGTGGGCATATAATAAAAACAACTAAATAGTTTAAAATAATCTCTGTTTTAAATAATAAAAAAGAACGTAAACTAAGAAAGATACTGTATCCCGAAAAAAAAATCAGCTATTAGATTTTGGTGTATCTATACATTTCATCAATTCAATTTTGCTATGTATATTTTATGCGTTTATGTATATGATAGGCATGTATGTGTGTATGAATGTGTGTTTATAGCTTATCGACTTGTGTGTGTGATCTTTATGTGGACCTTAATCGACTGAGATAAATTTGGTGGGTATGTTATAGGTCCCAATCACACGATTTGTACAGATTTGAATGAATTTAGGACTTACAGTTCTTACACAGGGGCACAAACAAATTGTATTTTATCCAATATGGCTAAAAGACTTAGAATTTTTGAAGTGCAATAATGTCCAAACGCCTTTCCCATCAAGATAAAATTCCATAGCATGTTCTAGGTCACAATCTTACGTACTGTATAGGTTTTTATGAGTGTAGAACTTATAGGTATTAGAATTTATTTTTTGTAAAATAAAACATTCTTTATCGTTATAGTTTATAGTTGGTTGAGTTGGTTGGGTTTTACGTCGCACTAGTGCTGCGCAGATGGGGAATTGGCGACGGTCTGGGACTCACCCCCTAGAGGTGGTCCAGAGACATGCCATCGGAATTTTGATTCTCCACGAAAGGAATGGCTCTCCCGCTTCGGTGACCCCCAGAGGTATAATTTTTTTATGGGAACATGGAGGACATTGCGGCACAACAGATTTTACGTGCACCAGCCACCATTAGTGTGCACGACGGTCTTTGGCCGACTCGAGTACCGAACCCGCAATCTTCCAATTGCGAGGCCGGCGCTCTACCGACTGGGCTACCGCGGCCCTACAGTTTATGAAATCAGATTACTTGAAAGGTGTCAGCATGTAACCTCTACATTCAATTAAAATAAAATTAGGTAGGCAAGTTTATAGCTTATCATCGCAACTGTGTTGGTGTTTAGGAATAAGGCCGACTGAATGCTATAGGGTTCTAGCCCTGAGGGGCATTGCCTTCCGTGGAGGTCTTTCTAAGGAGTCCTAGCCCGGGATCGAACCCTTCACCTCACGTCTACCAGCTTTGAGCGCAGAACCGCTCGGCCGTTGGTAGGCCTTATCACTACAAGAATATTGTGAATTTCTTAGTGCAAAATTTGCAGTCATTTTACAGGAATATGAAACTAAATTCCTATTCCTTGCGATCGAATCGAATATCTCAAATTAAATAAATTTCGTTTTCATTACGTTAAATTGTTTTAGAACTCAAAAAAAAAAAAAAAGTTTTTTGGCGTAGTTGACTATTTTCCCATCATACGTTCGTTCTCATAAATTTCTAATACAGAACACACTATATACAGTCGGCTGTAAAATTATTCGAGCACTAGCAATAATCCCTGTCTAAAAAAAGTACACTTAATACTGCTTTGTTAAATAAATACTTATCGAGTCATGTTCTTAGTCAGTCTAAGAACATGATTCGACAATGATTTATTTAACAAAACAGTCTTAAGTGTACTTTTTTAATATAGGAATTATTGGCTAGTGCTTGAAACATTATGCTGCCGATTGTATATGCTGAGAGAAATGAATCTGACCGATCGCTTAACACGGTGACAGATTGAAATGTCTTTTCTTCTCAATAGGCTACCCACCATTAATTTCGATACATTTACCTTATCCTAATTTATTAATTTTATTTGGATTAGTTTCATATTTGAGTATTCATACAATTTTCTATGCTATGATCCCCATGATATAAGTTCAGATAAAGTATTGCACTATTCTGCAACGTTAAAGAAACCTTACATTTCGAATAACTTAAGAAAAGTTTTCAAATTAGAATTTTCGTAGTCAATTGTTTACAATCGAGTATCGTAAATCCTTTTTTTAAAAATGGTCTGACATCTTTACGACGAAAATATCCCTCGAAATGAATGTTTATGCGAGATTTTGCCGTTTTTTGCATGTTACGAAATTCGTAAATTTTAAATAAGTTACGAAGCTTTTAAAGTTTACTTTTCATAGTTAATTATATTTATGCAAATATCATAACTAATATTTTAAACCTGGTCTGACGTCTTTATAGTAAAAATATTCTTTTTAGTACACGCTTAAGCAAAATTCTGGCTTGTTCTTCCTTTCTAATAAAAATCGTAAATTTCGTATAATATACAAAGTTCTTAAATGAGAATGTTACAAATCAATAGAGTTCTTGCCAGTGTGATAAGAGATATTTTAAAACTGCTCTGACCTCTTTGCAATCTTTATTATTATTATTATTATTATTATTATTATTATTATTATTATAATCATTAAGATATTGTGCATACTGATTAACACACGGACACCATGTCAATTTTGTGATTTTTCGGATTCCTTAGACCGCAAAACGTGTGAAATACTCAAAAAACAGAGATCTAAAATTTTCACCACTACCTAAGTTCTCCATAATACCTATAGTATGATGAGACACTAAATATAGTATATACAGTCGGTAATAAAAGTATCAGAACATTAGCAAAAATTCCTATATAAAAAAAGTAGAGTTAATACTATTTTGTTAAATAAATCCTTGTCGAATCCTGTTCTTAGTCAGTCTAAGAACATGATTCGACAAGGATTTGCTTAACAAAACAGTTTTAACTCTACTTTACAAAATTTAACCAAACGTGATAATTTGCTGATCCTCCACCTAACCATTTATCACCGTGTTGCATTTTTGAAATATACCAAAAAGTCAAAGTTATTTATGTATCAAGATTTTGAAAGCTGGTTTTATTGACTCTTGATTCTTGGAAAAAGTTTACAAAATTTCCAACAGATGGCGGTATTATGTGATATTTTCACCTGAAAGTTTAATTTATAAAGGGAAAAAAAAATCAGATGTAATCTTTCTGAACATAAACAGTTTATATAAATAGAATTTGTGAGAGATAAAACACGTTATGAGCCAAATTTGTTATGACAAAATTAAGAGATTTTTTAAATTTTGGATTAAACTGAAAATTTGAATACTTTTTACGTCATTTTGCCCGTTGTTTTAGGCATCCGACAAACACTTTTTTGTCAATAAATGTTTTATTTATTTATTTATTTTAATTATTGTTTATATGCTTCAGATAACATATTTTAAAATATTTAAAAATATTTTTAAAAATGAGATTTTGAGATGTAAACGATTAAATTTTGATTTCATCTGAAGATCAATAGCTCAAGGTGATATCTAAATTTTTCATGATTTTGAATATGTCAGTATGTAAAAAACTTACGCATAAATGTACTTAATGAAAATTATTTCAAACTTTTCAATATGAAATAATAATAAAAAAGAAAAATTAACGGTCAGCCAGGAAAAATATTTTTATATGTAAAAGCATTGCTTCCTCCTTTTGGGTACAAATTTTTGATATCGGTATCTTTTAAAAGAATTTATTGATACTTTCAAAGTGAATGGCTGAACAGTAGATCTAAGATAAATTAAAGCAAATATAATGATTTTTTTATTAAACATTAATTAAAAAAAAGAAAAATATTTCCTCAGATGTTGGTACAAAATCGACTTTCTTTGGACATTTAGTGCTCTACTTTTCTATAATGAAATTCATCATGGAAAATAATTTTATTAAATAACTAGCAGGCTTCGCCCGCTTCGCTGGCATTACATTTAAATGAGTTCTCAAAAATGCACTGAAAATTAATTAATAATTAAAAAAAAAAAAAAAAAAAACTGAAATCAGCCGAAACCTAAATCAAAATTAACCGCTGTGTTCAGTAGAGGTTTTCCCTTACGCAACGTAAGTTTTCCGGCATTCGGCAGCAACTTACCTGCTTTTTTCTTCCACTTCCCCAGCGGGAAAGTTTGAAGTTTCGCGAAATCCCACCAAAGTGCATAATGCATACACTTACCCAGACACCGAAATTAGCAATTCTAAGATAATTTAAAGCAAATTCAAACGTGAAAACTTGTTTTTTTGCTCCGCCCGCCCCAAAACGGGAAGGTAATATCGCAAAATAGTTTAAGAGAGTGTGATGGCTACACAAAACCAACCGACACATGAAAAAATCGCTTTCCTGAAATAATTTGGAGCTGAATGGAGCTTAAGTCAAAAAACTTGTTTTTGCCCCTACCAGCTCTCAAAGTGTGGGAAGAGGGTTTAATAGGGCAAAATCTCTTTATACTACCTTTTTTATACGTATAACCAGCCCACACATCCAAAACCTCTTTTCTAAGTTATTAAAGAGCAAATTTAAGCTTAAAAAATGTCCTCCACTCCCCACACCTTTGATGTAGAAAGTAATTTCGCAATTTTTTTTTATACTGTGAGTATTAGGTACTCATATAGCCAATCGACACGCATTAAAAATCGCTTTATCGATATAACATGCAGCAGAGTTACTCTTGAAAACGTGTTTTTTCCTTCCCCCAAACTTTAGAGGGGCAGTGGAAAATTTCACAAAATCTCTTTATAGTGCGTGTTGGGTATGCATAACCAGTCCACACATAAAAAATAATCTTACTGGGATAATTTGGAACAAGGTTACGCTTGAGAACGTGTTTATTGCCGCCCGACCCAAATGAGGTTAAGGGGTAGGAATTCCGTAAAATCCCGTTACAATAGGTGTAAGATACATATAAATAATTTACTTACCAAATTTTGTGACAGCAGATCCCATAGATTTTTCAAAATAACTTTAGCACTAAAAGAAGGGTTTTGAATTCGCCTCCTCGTAACTACCCTCCCCACCCCACCCCCACCCCAAAAAATAAAACATCACATAAAAAGAAAAATAAAAGGGTTTAGAAATATTTTAAGTAGACACATGGCTGATTTCAATATCATTGTATCATTTTTCGTTGAACTCTACTAAAAAAAGAGGAATTTGCGAAATTTCCCCCCGAGAAACAATTTTGGCCCCTCCCACCACTAAGAGTAAAAAATGAATCGCATCATTAATTCGAAAATCGCACGTAATATTTTATTTGTACTCAAGTATAGTTTCCTCGTGTGCAATTTTTTCAACGTGAAGTGATTTGGGGGCGAGTATAGACATTTTTTGTATCCCGCTCCCCAGAGGGTAAGGGAGGTGATTTCGATTAATCCCGTTACTTTTTGGTGTTGGATACATGTAAACAAACCAAGTACCAAAATTAGTGACCACAGCTCCAATAGATTTCCAAGGATATACCCCCTCCAAATCACACAAAAAAAAAAAAAAAAAAAAAATCCAAAATCACAAAAATCCAAAAATGTGTTTTTGAAAATATCCTAAAGAAGATGCACGACTGTTTTCAACATTTTTATTCCATTATTGGTAGAGTTCTAATCAAAAATTCGGAATTTGTGAAATTTCCCGACAAAAATCGATTTCCCCTTCTTTCTCCTTAAAAATGGAAAATTCCTGATCCACAGATATTGTTTTATTTGTACTTGAATCCAGTTTTTCCATGCACAATTTCTTAACATCTGGAATTAATTTTGATCCAAGTTATGCTTACAAGCGTGTTTTTGCCATCTGACCCCCCAGTGGGGAAGAAACGGAGGAGAATTTTGTTAAAGTTGATAGATAAAACTTTAAATTGAGTAAGGATCTAAATTCTAGTTAAGTGTCGTTGAATTCCGGCCAGCCGTTCTCACCTGATACCCGGACAAAAAAAGCGTTACAGACATACAGGCACAACGATACACGCACATACAGAATATTTTCTGAAGTCATTTTTAGCTTTCACGATGTGTGAAACTTTAAGGTGTCACGTAGTTTTTTGATTCTGAGAAATTTACAGACAAAAGTCTGATTTTATTAGTATAGATAATTTGAACTGACAAGGAAACATTCAAAAGGTGTCATCTTCAAAAGGTATTGAAAAAATATATGTGATTCTACTCTTCATAAAACATCAGAAAACGAAAAAAGTATCGGCTGAAATTAATTACAGCGACCACAAAAAATTATCAAAATTAAGCATATTTGGCAATTTAGCGCTGTTAGGCGATGCGTTTGCTAGCACCGAGATTGCCGTGTACTAACAGAACCGTGTTTTGCTTTTCCGCCAAGTACTCAAAATCAATCGCCTAGCAGTGTGCAATCGCCAAATATGCTTAATTTTGATAATTTTTTGTGGACGCTGTAATTAATTTCAGCCGATAATTTTTTCATTTTCTGGTGTTTTATGAAGAGTAGAGTCACATATATTTTTTTCAATACTTTTTGAAGATGACACCTTTTGAATGTTTCCTAGTGAGTGAATTTGTACAGAAGAAATTTTGTCATTACTACAATGTACTAGGTTAATTTTATTTTCTTCTTACATATTACTTAAAATTTCTCTGAATAGTAAAAGAAATACACTGTCTTAAAATAAATAAAAGAGTACATGAGTGATACGTATGTTACGATCCATAATTTTATGGGATTGCTTCGAGAATATTCGTTGCATTGACAGTTTCAGACACATATAAGCGCATAAACCAGACATATATAAGCGAGACGTATTAATCCTGGACGATAGGACCCATACCCCAGCCCGCCCGGTTCTCGCTGTTCGATGTCTTTTTCTAGTCAATTTTGTCCTGTTATTACTTCCGGTGCGAACTTCTTTTTTTTTTTTTAACACACTTGACATTGTGAGTTTTGTTTTTGCTTTTCTTCCCATGTTGTTTCTATGGTTTTTTTTTTTTTTTTTTTTTTTTTTTTACCGCCACTTTAGAATGCAGGAAAAGAGGGGGAAAAGAGCTAAAAAACCCATAGAAATAGCATGGGAAGAAAAACCAAAAAAACTCACAATGTCAAGTGTGTTTAAAAAAAAAAAAAAAAAAAAAAAAAAAAACACGCTCACACCGGAAGTAATAAGAAGACAAAATTGACTAGAAAAAGCTGTCTAAAAGAGTACACGAGTGATGCGTATGTTACGATCCATAATTTTATGGGATTGCTTCGAGAATATTCGTTGCATCGACAGTTATATTGAACTGTGTGGGTGATTTTTGTTGAAATGCCAACTTCATTTGACTAGGTCAAAAATGCTAGTTGAATATACAACTTTATTGGATTGTGCAAGAATATTAGTTATATAATGTCATCGACCAGAACCGACTAGAACTAACCTGTTTCTATAAGCACTATTTTCTTCGTGATAAAATTTGACATTTTATAGTAATCAAATTTAAAAAATAAATTCGTTGAAATCGTTGCCAAATATATTTGCTTAAAAAAAAAAATCAAGAAAAATTTTAATTAGTATCACTATTACCTTAAAGAAAACGTCTACAAAAAATGTATTAATGTTCTACTTTATATAAATAAACATTTTTCAAAATTTGTCGTAAACGTTTCATTTTCTGTTTTGTTTTATGAGACACATAAAAGAACCTGTTGTTTTTTGCAAAAAATTCTGAGATTTTTCAAATATCAAATAGTCTGGAACAATACGACTTTAAAGGAATCATTTAAAAAAAAAATCTGGAGTGACTCCACTCGACTTTCCGAACATTGAGTAATTAACAGTTTTGTAGATAAAGTAAAGAAAGAGTAGTTGTTAAACAAACAAAAGAGAGAAAACCATAATAGAGTGTTTGAGTATTTTTCTCCATCTATTACACGTTGTTTTATTTAACGCTACTGAACTTTGAGCCCATAGATCATAATGACAAAGAAATTTTCGTTGTGTCCCTGTAAAAACCTATAAATGTTAGATTCACCAAAATGCTTATAGTTAGTGCAATAGTGATTTATAATACTCATATAAATTTTCAGCTGAATTCAATAAGGCGTTTAGATGCTATCGTACTTTTAAAAATTTAGTCCCATAGGCCATAATGATAAAGAATTTTTCTTTGTGTCCCTGTAAAAAAACTGTAAGTGCTAGATTCACCAAAATCTATACAGTTAGTTCAACTGTGATCTATAACATGTGTACAATTTTTTTGCTCGGATTAATAAGGCGTTTAGACACTATCACATTTTTAAAAATTTGGCTCCATAGGCATAATGATAAAGAATTTTTCTTTGTGTCCCTGTAAAAAAACTATAAGTGCTAGATTCTCCAAAATCTATACAGATTGAGTATTTGTGATCTATAATATGTGTATAAAATTTTTGCTCAATTGAATAAGGCGTTTAGATGCTATCGCACTTTTAAGATTTTGCTCCCATAGGCCATAATGATAAAGAATTTTTCTTTGTGCCCCTGTAAAAAAACTATAAGTGCTAGATTCACCAAAATCTATAGGGTTCGTACTATGGTGACTTACAATATGCGTACCAACTTTCAGGTTAATCGAACGAAGCGTTTAGACGCTAGCGTGTTCACCCACAGACATACACACATACACACATACACACATACATACATCATCGTAAAAATAGTGAAAACGGACTCAGGGGACCTCAAAACGTATAGAAACATCAAAATCTCGAATTCGGATTTTTGACATGATTACAATACTTTCCTCACTATAGTGTTCGGAAAGTAAAAAGACATTATTATTTTTATTATTATTATTATTATTATTATATTTTTTTTTCGGCTACCACATAGGAAAACTCTAATTTTTTTCCTGATATGTTAAAAATTTTAATGCAAAGAATTTCAATTGTTTTTGGAATTTCGTTTGCGTTGCAAAGAAAAGAAAATAAGAAGATGGATTCGACAAATAATTTATTGTTCGATAGATTTGTGTAATAAATGATTTTGTTGAAAAAAGAATAAAATGATGATTTTTTTTTTTTTTTTTTTTTTTTTTTTTGTACACACTAGTAGAAAATATTTGATTCTTGAAAATTTTCGATTTCCTGTTTTCGATATATTCACACGTTTTGAAATGCCTTGAACACGATTTGACGTTTTTAGAAAATGTATGTGTGAGCGTATAAGAAAATTCGTGTACGCAATATCTCCCGAAGTAATAGACGAAATTTAACCAAAATTCATATTTTGTTGAACTTTTAATTAAATTAATAATTCGGTGAACAATCGGTCATCTGGTAACGCTACCATCGCATTTTTCATAATTTTTAATACTAGAATTATACGATAAAATTTTGTATAAATGTATGAAAATTATTTTAAACCTTTCAATATGAAATCATATATATATGATTGTATCAGTCATCTTGGAAATGGGCACGCTTAACTTCTGTTGGTCTAAATTTTCGGTATGGGTATCTTTGAAAAAAAAACTCGTTCATACCTTCAAAATGCAAGTGTGAAATAATTTGCACATAATGTCATATAGGGGATAATTTTCTGAAATACATGAAATTATTTTAAAAAGAATGAACCTCATATACAGGGTGGTCCGAAAAACATGGTAGAAAGTAAGCGATCGTTGTATTGAAAAAAAAAAAAAAAAAATTGAATGTTCTATTTCTAAAATTCTATGTTTCAATTTTGAAACTTCTGTAATTAAAAAATTCGTTTTAAATTATTATTTTAATTTATGAAATCTATATATATATATATATATATATATATGTGTGTGTGTGTGTGTGTACAGTCGGTAACAAAAGTGTCCGAACACTAGCAAAAATTCCTATGTAAAAAAAGTATGTATAATACTGTTTTGTTAAATAAATCCTTGTCTAATCCTGTTCTTAGACTGATTTAGAACAGGATTCGACAAGGATTTATTTAACAAAACAGTATTAAGTGTACTTTTTTTCTATAGGAATTTTTGCTAGTGTTCGGACACTTTTGTTACCGCCTGTATACATATATATATATACTGAAAAAAAAAAATCACATCGTGACGCACAAATAAATTCAGAAAAATGGAAAAAGGCAAAGAAATTGTCTGTATAATAAATTTATTTCATTAATGTTTTAAGGTTACATGTTACGTCACACAATTGCCTTATGACCTTTTACGGGATTTAGTTTCATAATTGTTGTGCTTGGTGAGACCAATCAGCAACAGTTAATTCTGGATGTAAATAAAACTCTTTTTGTCTTCTAATCATGTCAATACATCAATGATAGGAAAAAGATCTTGTGCTTTCATGAAAGTAGAATAGTTTGCTGCATTCTGTAGAGCTCGCTTGGTGACAGCGAAGGCTTGAAGTTGACGTTGACTTTTTGGAAAATACCTCTTTGAACATTGTTTACAATAACTGGTATAATTACCAATCTGGCATATACATTTCCTGTCAACTTGCTAGAACAAACAACGTTGAAAATCCCTCCTAGGAACAACTTTATCTATGCATATCCAATGTGTCTACGCCACACGCACACACACACCAAAAAAAAAAAAAAATCTTGTTTTCAATTTTTTTTTTTTTTTTTAAACAGAATTCCCTCGCTACTTGCATCTTAACAGAAGAGGCTTATATTTCTGTACTTAAGTGGATCAAATAATGTTGGTAAGCAGAAGGATTAAAGAGCATTTGGGACCAAATTCTCTATGGTGTTGACACAATATATCTGCAGCAGGAATGTTGACCATTTCGACTATTTCATAAAGCAGCCGTTCCCCCATTTGAAGAAATGTTTAACACGTTGAGCGACACGCACATTCCTAAAATCCGTTAAAATTCCATAATTATTCCTCCTGTAATAAATAAAAATTAAGCAAATTTTTAATAAATTTTCAATCATTAAATATAATACTTTTAGTTTTATATTTTATTTAATATCCGCCACCGATGGTTGACGCGGCTTTATATTATATTTGACACTGTCAGTCATCGATGGCTGACAGGACGCTCAACGTTTTAATTTTTTACTGGTACTGCTTTTACTTTCGGGGTTAAACTTTCACTGAAATATTTGAAGTATAACATGTTATGCACACTCCTAAAGTTTCAAAATGATTCCTTCACTACTTAGAGATACATGACAAAATGTCTAGCATCTGGAATGACCGATATGGTGCTGAACGTGTTAACTCTCTGGCCTTCAGCTGAATGGTGTTGTATTCGTTATCTAGTTCCTGCTTAGAGTTCATCTTGCTAATTAATCCATTTTAAGCATTAGCTTTCCGTCTAATTAACATTAACGTTAAAAGAATGACCATAAAGACTAGATTAAGCCAAGTTCAACCAACAGAATTTCCCTCGCCATTATCCTAAGCATATACACAGCAAATTTACATGTCCAACTTGTGATAGAATTGACTAATTTGCCATTCATTAACAATATTAAAAAAAGCATTTTCCAACAGAATAATACTCGCTTCATACCACTGTTGCCACCCAACGTGATGCTAAGATGTTCATCTAGCTTGTAGGTTTATTAGACTAGAATGCATCTTGAATAACTGGCGAAAAAATAAAATGAAAGAAATCTTTAAAAGTATTCTCCAAAAGAAGTTTATAACTCAGATGAAATTATGAAATTAGGCCATTTTACCAACTACTTCCCGATCGTACACTGACGCTCAAAGGTGAAAAGTGTTATGGAGGGGGAAAAATCAAAACAGAGACTGACTGTTCTTCAGTGTACAAATATCACAGGCGCGCATAAAATCTAAGCTCTTATTGTCGGTAAATCATTAAAGTCAAGATGCTTTAAGGATGTGAAACGCTTTCCCGTAGAATATAAAATCCATAAAATGGCTTGGATGATGTCTAAATTTTTTTCTGAATGGTTACAAAAGTTAGATAAAGAAATGAAGAAGAGAAAGAAAAATATCGTCACTTTTAACCACTGAATGATGAGGAAGATAATAAACTTTGTTACTAGTAAAATTAAGCGAATCATCAATTTGTGTCATACGACCTAAATTTTCATATTCTTGCATATATATAATTTTTTTTTTTCATTGTCAAAATTTTTATCTAATTGAAATTTCTTTCCCATAGCAAGTAAACGGGAAACAGCCATTGCCTTTGAATCCCCTAATAAATTAATATCATTAAAAATGGGCAAACTAACTTCAAATCTACCATCAACTGTTTTAAAGGATATTACAGTAAATGTTTGGTAGTATCAATATTTGTAAACATTGAAAATAAAAGAGGAGACCATTTCAAAGCTATAAATGTATAGGAAGCGTGTGAAAATCATGCTGGAAATTAGTTGAAAGTAATAATAATAATAATAATAATAATAATAACATTCGTTATTGCTGGAAAAAAAAAAAAAAAACTATTTTGTGTCATGGGAAATAAGAAATCAGATTGTGATGAAAATTCCATAGACAGTGATCATTCAGACTATCCAAAATGCGTTTTGAATCTCCGAAAATGCGTTTGAATCCCTTTGCGCCTTCCAAAAATGCGTTTTGAATCCCAACTTGAGGAAAGAAATGGCGAAAAGTTTGGAATTAGCTTGGAAGACTATTTAACATCAGATAATGACATAATGATTTTTACAGTAGTTACTGATGAAAATATTCTCTCTAAAATTACCGAAGAAAGAAAATAATGATGGAAAGGAGGATGACAATGATGATGATGGTGATAGAGGTCCATCACAGTCTTTATTGTCAGCTGAGGAAGCTCTTCAATCTGTGAAGTTTCTACGGACATTTTTTTAAGCTTTTTATCTACAAATGAGTATCATTTTCGTGGACTGGACTCTCAGGGCATACTTAACAGTTAACTTCACTTAGTAGGGCTGACTTAATATTTAAAAAAAAGAATAAGCAAACTAAAATATTCGTTTATGTGCTTATTTTTTGATTTTTTTTTTTCATTATTTATCCACTGCTATTAACAATCTCCTATTATTTTCCCCTAATTATAAATTTTTAAGTAGTATATATCTAAAAAAAGAAAAAGAAAAGAAAAACCTTATTAAATGCCTAAAATATGTAGGCCTCCGATATAATAATATATTTTTTTACAACAATATATTTATTTGGTCTCTAAAATAATGTTGCAACGAGGTTTTACTGTATCTGAAATACAATTTGTCTGCTGGATGCGGATATGTGCCATTCGGCAAAATAACTGTCCATTTTATCCTATTTTTAAATGTTTAAATTGGACGTTTTTCAAAGGAAAAATAAAAGCTATCTACGTGCAGCTCTTTTTTTTTTTTTTTTTTTTTTTTTTTTTTTTGTTGCTTAGTGTACATAAAGCTTTATAAATTATCATGATATGTATAATAATATTTCTGTTTGGGTAGGTTTTTTTTTTTTTTTTAACAACATGTATAATTAAAAAAGGTAAATAAATAAATAAAATATAGACATCATAAAACATTGATTCTACATTGTAAAAGTCCCACCACGCTTCAAAATTATACATTTGCTGAAAATGTAAATGGTATAATTATTATCTATCAATATGTCAAATTTTAATGTTGCAACTTTTTGTGCAGGTCATGTCATAAAAATCAGATGCACAGCATTTTATTAACTTCCATAAATCTTTTTCCCATCTTGAGGAAAGAAGAGGTGAAAAATAGGAACTTGCTTGGAAGACTGTTTAACAGCAGATTATGATTTTAACTGGAGTTACTGATGAAAATATTCTCTCTGAAATTACTGAGAAAATAGAAAATAATGATGTAGAGGAGAGTGACTATGGTGATTATGAGATGATAGCGGTCCATCACAGTTCTTATTGTCAACTTAGGAAACTCTTCAACCTGAGAAGTTTCTGCGGACATATTTTTAAGCCTTTCAACTTTCAACCACAAATGAATATTATTTTCGTGGACTAGAAACTCAGTGGGTACCTGATTTACCCATATTGGACCACTCATTAAACGAATCATTAGAAAAATGTATTTTTTTAAAAACATGGTCAGTATAAGATACTTACACATATAAAAAAGAAAATTAAAAAATTATAATAATTTTACAAAATTTTTAATTTTGTTTGTTAGTCCAAAAAACAGTCTCTACACAGTCCAAAAGTGAGCATTTTGCAAATTGTAAAGATTTTTACGAATGGAAGTCCAAAAAACAATCTCTACATCCAACATTGCACATGTTGCAAATTGTAACAGGTTTTTTATTGCATGATTTCAGTTGACATCGTCTTTGACGACCATTTGGATTTTTGACTAGCACATGCTCACTATTTAGCAGAAGAAGTTATTTATTATTCTGCAGCATTAATATATTTTTTTTCAAATTCCATTTTTCACAGTAATTTAATTAATTTAGTCTATTTCTAAAAATTTATGTCAAGTTTTTTGCAGATTTTAGATGTTTCTTTTACATTATTGACATTTACTTCAACTGTCCTATAAATAGGACGGCAGTCCAATATGGGTTAATAGTGAACCAATTTTAAACTGAACCAATTTTGGACAGCGAATTTATATTATAAATATCTTGGATATGTTCTTTAACCAAGCAGTTTCACAATTTTTTTTTTTCAAGTGGCGATGTATGCATAGACCATATAAGGGTCTCAACCAAGTTTATAAAGGAATTTTATCCACCATATTACCAATCGTTTTTTATCACCAAACAATCTGTAACTCTAAACTTTCATTAAAATCGCTCTCTCCATTTCCGTGTAAAACATATTTCTGCAATATATTGTAATTGGCCTTTAAAGGTTTAACAGCGAACGCGACATTTTCTGAAGATAAAAATATTTCGAATCGTTTATGCACCCCAAAATTTTCATCCAAAATCTCTATATCGATTTCCGAGTAAACTCAATTTCTGACATATGTTGCAATCGGCCGATAAAGAGTTAAAAGTGAATGCGAATTTTTCTGTAGATGAGGATAAGTTCAAACGCGCGCATGTTACCAACTTGTGGGTACAGAACTTTGAGGAAACGGGTAATGTGATGAGAAAGAGGGGGGAAAGTGCGAAACGCGTGTGCACACCAGAGAATGTTGCAAGAGTGGAAGAAGCCTTCAGTCGAAGTCCCAGGCGTTCTGCACGCAAGCATGCCCTGCGACTTGGCATTCCTCACAAATTGCAAGCATTGTAAATTCATGTTGAAATTCTTTTATATCGCTGTGAATTCATGTGTATCGCTGGTGGATATTTCAAAAGCGCCCGTTTCACTTCCACACCTGTTATAATTAAAATAGGTGAAAAAATAAATAAAACGTAGACGTCATGAAACATTGATTGTACAATGTAAAATTCACACCTCGCTTCAAAATTATACATTTTCAGAAAATGTAAATGGTATAATTATTATCCATCAAGATGTCAAATTTTAATGTTGTTACTTTTTGTACAAGTCATGTCATAAAAAATCAAATGCACAGCTTGTTCTGAAACTCCAAAAATCTTTATCCCATCTTGAGGAAAGAAACGACGAAAAATCTGGTATTATCGTGGAAGACTATTTAACAGCAGATAACGGCCTAATGATTTTTGTAGGAGTTACTGATGAAGATATTCTGTCTGAAATTACTGATGAAATAGAAAATAAAGACGGAGTGGAGGATTACTAGGATGATGATGATGATGATAGATGTCCATCACAATCCTTATTGTCAGCTGAGTAAGCTCTTCAATCTGGGAAGTTTCTACGGGCAATTTTTTTAAACTTTTCATCCAGAAATGAATATTCTTTTCATGGACTAAACTCTCAGAGTGCATAGCTTGTTGATTGATTTAATTGTTCAAAAAATGAATAAATAAACAAACAAAAATATTGGTTTATGTGCTTATTTTCTGGTGTTTTTTTTTTTTTTTTTTTTTTTTTTTTTTTTTTTTTTTCAGAATTTATCCATTGTTATTAACAATTTCTTAATTATTATTATTATTTTTTTTTTTTTTTGTATCTGAAAATTTTTTTAAGTAGTATATACCTTAAAATTCATTGAAAAAAACAAAAAAGGAAAATTAAAAGAAAACCTTATGAAATGCCCAAAATGTGTAGACTCTCTTAATAACAATATATCTCTTTCAATAATATATTTATTTAGTCATTAAAATAATGTTGTAACGAGGTTTTACTGTATCTGAAATACAAATTGTCTGCTGGATACGGATATGCGCTATTCGGCAAAATAACTCTTCGTTTCATCCCTACTTCATCAATTATAACATTTGAAAATAAAGATGAAACGAAGAGTTGTTTTGCCGAATAGTGCATATCGGTATCCAGCAGACAAATTGTATTTCAGATACAGTAAAACCTCGTTACAGCATTATTTTAATGATCAAATAAATATATTGTTGAAAGGGATATATTGCTATTAAGAGGGTCTACACATTTTGGGCATTTAAAAATGTTAAAATTGAACGCTTTTCAAAGGAAAAATAAAAACTATCTCCGTGCGACCTTTTTTTTTTTTTTTTTTTCGTAGCTTAGTGTGTATAAAGGTTTTTAAATTATCATTATATGTATAATAATATTTCTGTTTGGGTAGGTTTTTGTTTACAATATATAATTAAAAAGGGTGAAAAAATAAATAAAACACAGACGTCATGAAGCATTACTTCTACAATGTAAAAGTCACACCTCGCTTCAAGGGCCGCGGTAGCCCAGTCGGTAGAGCGCCGACCTCGTAATTGGAAGATTGCGGGTTCGGTACTCGAGCCGGCCAAAGACCGTCGTGTACACTAATGGTGGCTGGTGCACGTAAAATCTGTCGTGGCCGCAAAGTCCTCCATGTTCCCATCAAAAATTATACCTCTGGGGGTTACCGAAGCGGGAGAGCCATCCCTTCCGTGGAGGATCAAAATTGTGATGGCATGTCTCCGGACCACCTCTAGAGGTGCGTCCCAGACCGTCGCCAATTGCCCATCTGCGCAGCATTAGTGCGACGTAAAACCCAACCAACCAACCAACCACCTCGCTTCAAAATTATGCATTTGCAGAAAATATAAACCGTATAATTATTATCTGTCAAGATATCAAATTTCAGTGTTGTTACGTTTTGTGCATGTTATGTCATAAAAATCAGATGCATACAGGAATTTTGATCTAGCATGTTCTAAAAGATGCAATTCCAGAGCTTTGTCTAAATGAAGATGTTATAAAAAATAAATAAAACACTTTGCAAAATCTATTGAATAAACAAATTTTTACTATTTCATATATGATATGCAATACACTACATTCCTTTCTTAATAAGAGCAAATCATCTACTGTAGTAACGTAGTAACGATAGAATTTTTTTTTTTTTTTTCATTCACTTCCTTCGAAAGCTAATGATGCTATACATAATAATATTAATTTTAATTGCCCCATTTACAAATATTCTACTTGTATAATTGTCACTTAATAAAATAAAAAATAAAAATAAATAAATAACAATTACAGCAACACATTCTCCTGAGTTCAAGACATAAATAATCACTCCTTAGCCTCTTCCAAAAGGTTTTTTTTTTTTTTTTTTCTCTCAATTTGGGATTTTTGTGGTGTCATTTTTCGTTAGTTGGACATTTATCGAAATCTAAAATTTATCTAAAATATAATTGAATAATTTGAAAGCGATGTTATAATTTGAAAAAAAAAAAAATAATAGTAATAAATAAAAACTAATAGTCCTCCGTCCTAAACTAAATTCTGCTTTTGCCAGAATTTAATCAAAATCATTTTTTTTTTTTAATTGGAAAGAAAAAGAAGAGAAAAGAAAATTAATAATAATTATGATCGAAACAAACACTATCGATAAAGGTTTTTAATATATATATATATATATATATATATAATTTTTAATTAGGAAATAAAAAGTGCGCGTGCAAAATTAAATAAAAATAAGTAAAAAAAAAAAAAAAAAAAAAAAAGAATTTACTGATTTAATTTTTATATAAAACGTGATCGCGTTCTATCTTAAAAAGTAGATGTAAAATTTAAAGTTTATGTGGCGTGCGTGGCATCTATAAAAATTGTTTTAAGAAATAGAATAGAATAAAGAAAGCAACGATTTTGATTGAATTTTGTTATACAGTTTGAATTTTTGAATTTTATAGAAGTAATATCTACCGAAGGAATAATTCCTTATGTTAAAACTATAAGGAATTGTTATGCGAGCACAGACGATGGTACTTCTTTATATATATATATATATATATATATATATATATATATAACAGACAAATAGGAGCATAGACAGCTAACAATGAGATTTAATCTGTCGAGATTAATGACAAAATTCTAATAAAAACATTATTTTCTAATTTCGGTGTAAAGAGTAATAATATTATTTTAGGGCTGAGGAGTATTAGTCTTAATCTACGGATTTTTAAGATACCAGGTTTACGTAGTTGGACATTTATCGAAATCGAAAATTCATCGAAAATATAATTGAATAGTTTTAAAGCGATGTTATAATTTGAAAAAAAAAAAAAAAAAAAAAAAACTAACAGTCCTCTGTACTAAACTAAATTCTGCTTTTGCCAGAATTTCATCATTTTTCTTATAAATTATTATTATAAGAAAAAGAAAGGAAAATTAATAATCAGTTTCGAAATGGACAGTATCGAAAACGGTTTTTTTAAATAATTTTGAATTATGAAATAAAAAGCACGCGTACAAAATGAAATAAAAAATAAAATAAGATTTATAAATGGACAATATTTAAGCTCGTGGACACAGTTCAATCATATAATAAGAAAAAATGACGACATTACTCCAATGAGATTATCTGTTTTTATTATTTATTTAATATTTTTTCTATTTTATTTATATATTTTTTTTCGTCATCAGGTGTAATTTAAAGGAAAAAAAAATCGATAATTTAAAACTGCTATTATTATTTTATTATTATTATTATTATTATTATTTTAAGGACGGAGAACTATTAGTTTCAATCAACGGATTTTTATGATACCAGTTTTACGATAGTTGAACATTTATCGAAAATACAATGGGATAATTGAAGTCTTCCATACTAAACTAAAATCTGCTTTTGCCAGAATTTCATCAAAATCTTTTTTTTTTAAGTGAAAACTTCTTTAGTCGCGTTGAGCACTTTTGGGTGAAGAAAAATCTTTGAACTCCCGTCATCGTCAGCTGACGCTTTCCATTTGAAGTGAAAACTTTTGGGTGAACAAAAATCATTGAATTCGCGTCATCGAAACGCTTTCCATCCTTGTATTGTATGATACAAATAATGTATCATACAATTAACTTGCTAATGTGAAGTATTAGTAATTATATACTGTATATATTTTTAAAATCTGGTGCGGCTCTACACGACTTCTCTCATCTCCGAGCAGTCTCTATTGCAGTTAGACTTCACAAAACCGTGAGAAAGCCCAAAGCTGCCATTTTTCTCAAGTTTTTACAATCTGGTGCGGCTCTACACGACTTCTGTCATCTCCGGACAATGTCTCTTAAAGATTGCAGCCGGAACCGTTGCAGTTAGACCTCACAAAACCGTGAGAAAGGCCAAAGCCGGAATTTTTCTCACGTTTTTACAATCTGGTGCGGCTCTACACGACTTCACTCATCTCCGGACACAGTCTCTTAAAGATTGCAGCCGGAAATGTTGCAGTTAGACTTCACAGAATCATGAGAAAGACCAAAGCCGCCATTTTTCTCACGTTTTTAAAACCTGGTGCGGCTCTACACGACTTCTCTCATTTCTGGACACTGTCTCTTATAGATTGCAGACGGAAACGTTGCAGTTAGACCTCACAAAACCGTGATAAAGGCCAAAGCCGCCATTTTTCTCACGTTTTTACAATCTGGTGCGGCTCTACACGACTTCTCTCATCTCCGGACACTGCCTTTATTGCAGTTAGCGCATTAAAATTGTAATATAATTTTTGTAGTAGTAGTTTATATTAATGAATAAAAAACACTTCATTTAAAAGTATTTCGTACACAATAAAATATTTCCTGGCGATTCAAGAAATACACACGTAATTGCTCACGTTTTCACTTCTGTCGGCACTCCCGAAGTGCAACTTTTTTTTTTTTCCTCTCTCTCTCTCTTTCTTTTCTTAGAAGGAAAAAGAAAAGAAAAGAAAAGAAAATTAATAATAATTAGTATCAAAACGGACAGTATCGATATTTTTTTTTTTTTTTTTTTTTCAAAAATTTTAAAATTTTAAAATTTTAATTAAAGTAAACTTAAGTCTCTAATTTTCAATCTATTTATTAAGAAATATTTAAATATTTAAATTTATTTCTTCAAAAATTTGCCCACTAAGTTAAAAGGTGACATGTTCAAAGAGTAGAATTTGAAAACTTCATTCTTGAATAAGTTATCCTCATAGTATGGAGCAGTAAAAATCCCATAGGATTACATGGGAAGGGGAAATCTGACTACCAACCTACCAAGACCAGGGCATCTATTCTCCGATCAGACTACACCTCAATTCCGACTGTGGCAGTCGTTATTTTGATCACGTGACGTCACATTCCGACTTTTGATTTGACGACTGTCGTTGTTTAAGGACGGCCGGATCGGAGAATAGATACACTGGAAAGTCCCCGATTTTTGCTGATGTTTAAAAAAGGTTCTTGAATTTTTAAAAGGAATCTTGATATGTACTGTTTTTGAGAATATTGAGAACGTTAAAAGAATAATGGGTAATATTTTTGAAATGCTTTTTGTATGTTTAAATCAAAATACGTCTATCGCATCATATTATATAGAAAAATTACATCAAGTAAGTGAAAAATTATTATTATTATTTTTTTTTTTTAACATAATCTTAGAGAAACTAAGCCCTTGAATAAATCCCTATTCTGTAGCGTTGCGGGATTGATTTAGAGATATCTGCCAAAATTAGTTTTTGGTTTGGCCTCTGGAAAAACGTCGAAGCATTTTTTTTTTTTTTTTTTTTTAACAGAATCATAGAGAAACTTAGCCCTTAAATAAATCCCATTTCTGTAGCTTTGTGGGATTGATTTAGATATCTGCCAACATTAGTTTTTGGTCTGGCTTCTGGAATAACGTCGAAGCATTTTTTTTTTCTTTTTTTTTTTTTTTTTTAACAGAATCTTAGAGAAACTTAGCCCTTGAATAAATCTCATTTCTGTAGCTTTGAAGGATTGATTTAGATATCTGCCAACATTAGTTTTTGGTCTGGCTTCTGGAAAAACGTCGAAGCATTTTTTTTTCTTTTTTTTTAACAGAATCTTAGAGAAACTTAGCCCTTAAATAAATCCCATTTCTTTAGCTTTGTGGGATTGATTTAGATATCTGCCAACATTAGTTTTTGGTCTGGCTTCTGGAAAAACGTCGATGCATTTTTTTTTTTTTTTTTTAAAACAGAATCTTAGAGAAACTTAGCCCTTGAATAAATCTCATTTCTGTAGCTTTGAAGGATTGATTTAGATATCTGCCAACATTAGTTTTTGGTCTGGCTTCTGGAAAAACGTCGATGCATTTTTTTTTTTTTTTTTTAACAGAATCTTAGAGAAACTTAGCCCTTGAATAAATCCCATTTCTGTAGCTTTGTGGGATTGATTTAGATACCTGCCAACATTAGTTTTTGGTCTGGCTTCTGGAAAAACGTCGAAGCATTTTTTTTTCTTTTTTTTTAACAGAAACTTGGAGAAACTTAGCCCTTGAATAAATCCCATTTCTGTAGCTTTGTGGGATTGATTTAGATATCTGCCAACATTAGTTTTTGGTCTGGCTTCTGGAAAAACGTCGAAGCATTTTTTTTTTTTTTTTTTTTTTTTTTTTTTTTTTTTTTAACAGAATCTTAGAGAAACTTAGCCCTTGAATAAATCGCATTTCTGTAGCTTTGAAGGATTGATTTAGATATCTGCCAACATTAGTTTTTGGTCTGGCTTCTGGAAAAACGTCGATGCATTTTTTTTTTTTTTTTAACAGAATCTTAGAGAAACTTAGCCCTTGAATAAATCCCATTTCTGTAGCTTTGTGGGATTGATTTAGATACCTGCCAACATTAGTTTTTGGTCTGGCTTCTGGAAAAACGTCGAAGCATTTTTTTTTCTTTTTTTTTAACAGAATCTTGGAGAAACTTAGCCCTTGAATAAATCCCATTTCTGTAGCTTTGTGGGATTGATTTAGATATCTGCCAACATTAGTTTTTGGTCTGGCTTCTGGAAAAACGTCGATGCTTTTTTCTTTTTTTTTTACAACAGCTATTAATATTTTTACTGTCGGTGTTCGCCGGCCTAGTGGACAATATTTTGAAATGAACCGATTTCCATTTTCAAGCAAGCCATTTTCGCCAAATCAAAAACTGTTACTAGATGCAAAAATGAAAAAAATAAATTATTATATAAATTTTAACTTTTTTTTCCATAAAAAAATGGATTTCGAGTAATGAAATGTAATTTAATTTATTTATTAACAAAATTAACTTCGAAGCAAATTCATGAAAATCGTCGCTTTTCATGAATTTATTTTATTATTATTATTTTTTTCTCATTCATTTTGACATAAATATAAACTTCATAACATATTGTAGTGTTATACTTGGAGTGGAATTGCTCTCATTTTATGGTCGTCCGAGTAAATCAAATAAAATATAAGAAATTGCTTGATAATAAATATTGTGTATAGTCTGTATAGTGCTGTTCAATGTAATCGCGATTTAAATATGAAAAATGTACTTCGATTTTTTTTTTCTTTTTAAGTAATAAAAATAGTTTCTAGTTATTTATTTTATTATAACTCTGTACTGATAAGTATAAAGTATTTAAGTCCAAAAATGTCGATTTTGAGTTAAATACATAGTCAGACTTAGAAAAAAATTCTCTATCGATTGGTACAAAGGATTAAAGTTCATGTCATTTAGTTTTTGAGAAAATCCCTTGGTAAAAAAGATTCAAGTCAGAAATTTAGCATTCATGTTTGGTATAAAAGATTTAAGTCCAAAAACGGTATAACAAATCTGTTCCAACCTCAGTGGAGAAGAGAGATCTACTTACTTTGCTTTGTCTTGTGCCTCTAGTATTCCATGACTTATACAAAACTTTACGAACATCAGCTGGCACAGAGAACATTGACCCTGACTTAGAATTTAGTGATATTGATGAAAATGACCATTAATGACCATGACCCATGATTCAGTGGAGGGGATGACGAATATAATATTGTGATGGTCAATATTCTATTAATCCTAATGCTTTGTATTTTGTGTTTTAACTTTAGTGTTTTGCTTGTGGATTATTAATGTCGTATTTTTTTGCCATTTAATGGGGTGATACATATTTTTGTTTTTTAATCTTATTATTATTATTATTATTATTATTGCTTATCATTATTATTATTATTATTATTAACTATTTTCAACTACAGTATATCGTTTATTGTGATTTAGATTCTTCTAATCTTCAGAAGTTTTACAACAGAAAAGGATAATGAAATTTTATAAAAACGACTTCTGGAAGTAAAATATAAAAATATCTAATCATTTTAGCTTGAGTAGTATTGTACCTCAGATATTTTTTTATTTGGTATATGTTATCAAGTGCATATTATCTTTATTTAATTAGTTCATAGACATTGAAGGCATTTGAGCATTAATTTTCAATAATTGTGTAATAATTCTTTAGTATGATAGTCTATTGTATTCAATTCCTTGTTTAAGGTGATAAATTCTTTTAATAATGATGATCGTTCTGTTTTAATAACCAGGATTTATCATGGATTAACCACTTATCTAATAACCTTCCATTAACCTTAGATTTCTAAGATTAAAGCATTTGGTAATCCTGCACCACTCTGTTCGTATATCTTATTAAAGTCACGAATCAATAATGTTGAGGAAGTTTGAATTGGTAATACTTTATTTTTATTAGGTTCAAAATCTTTTGAACATCCACTGAGGTCATAAATCCAGTATTTCTTGATGCTGCAGCCAAGTATTTGGACTGTCAGCATAATCAAATTGTTACATGAATGTACAAGTCAAAGTGGTAAAAAGGAGTTAAGTCCTGGGTTGAGTGATTCAAAGGATTTAAGTCCAGCAGTGAACTTTTTCAAAACTATATAAATCTGTTAAAAATAAACAAACTTCGAAATTAAATGTATGTAGTTTATTCACAAAACTCTACATTATGATAATATCCTGGTTAAAACTGTATTGAACGGATAAGTTTTTATACAGAATTTTTTGAACTTTATTTTTCGTCTCCTGAAAAATCAAGAATATGGACTTAAGTCCTCTGTACTTATCAGTACAGAACTATTATTTAAAGTTTGTATTGATGGGAATTCTAAGAGAAAAAAGAAAAGAAAGTGGAGAAGGTTGGGGGGGGGGGGAGGGAATTAAAATGCCCATAAAAAATTAACGTCCATAGTTGTGGCCGCTGAGCGTGAATAATTTCTATGGGAAATGGTTTCATACATTCTAGAAATACCTGTTTTTCACATTTCTTACCAATGTAAAGAGCTCTTCTTACAAATTTTTTGCTGCAACATCTTGGAGGATTTTTTATATTCCAATTTGTAGAGGAAAATTACCTATGCGAACTATTTTAATTTAAGGATCAAATTTGGGATTTTTTATTTCATAAACAGCCGAACAATGTGATTTGTATTTTTCTTGTTGAGGGATACCGTAGTAATTTAGTATAAAATTTGGGTTCTTTTTGTTAATGATAGTAATTATCATTATGAAAAACTAAATGTCCACATATGTCGACAAGAGCGTTAAGTGATTAATCTTACTTTATATATACTAAATAAATACAATGCTTTAGAATCAAATACAAAATAATGCCCATACAAAATAAATAAAAATAAATGGAATAGTACATTACCGCTTAATAAAAACTGAGCAGAAAATTTTCAGTGTAAGTTTTTTGTATTTTTTTTTTCTGTAGCTTCATTTATATGCATTTCCGTTTGATTTAATGTGCTGAGAACACTTGTGTATCAGAATATCTGTATCATATTGTCAATTACTGACAGTAAGAAAATTACTGTTGATAGATATACTGTATCATTTATTGTACGTTAAGAGAATTTATTAAATGTTGAAATAGATCCAAAAGATATTACAAAGGTTGACATTGTTCAGACATTTTGCTTTAGAGAAGTTGTTGAAAGGGTTGTTATTGCTGTTGTTGTCACGCTGTATGTGGAAAAAATAATCGTAGATATACACTGTCAAAAGAAGTAGAAGGACAATAGATATTTTTAGAAATAAAGGATATCTTTTATTTTTAATGAAATTATTTTTATTTGTAATATTTTGCAGATCATTTATCTAGAAAGTATCAGTATCATTACCATGATTTTTAAAAAATAAATTATTAATGACAATAAAAATAGATTCTACTTCTTTTAACTCTGTAAAAAAAGTAGAAGGACAATAATACAAAATATAAAATACAAGCAATGTTAGTGAGGATACTCTTCCCATTGGCTTTTCTGACTTCGAATATTCTATTTGGTTGTGAATCACACAAAGATTGGATTCCTGTTTGGCAAAAATTAGTCTATGAGCTGTTCAAAGTTACTCAAAGCTCAATAAGGAATTTAAACATTTTTTCACTAACATATACTTGACAAGCAAACATTAGCCAGATGTTTTCTACTGTGTTAAGATCAGAGCTTTTAGCTGACTTAGGTAAAACCTGTACATTATTTGCAGCGAACCAATTTTTATCTCTATGGTGATGTGAATGGCGGCTTCGTCTTACTAAAACATCAACTCTCCTCCTCCTAATTCAGAGCCATAAAGAAGAATCTCGGAGCATACCACTGAAAAAGACCAGACTTGTTCTTTTTCGATATCCAATTACTGACACACTCTCAGGAGATTCGCTGACATTCGCATAGATTCGCATACGAGATTCGCTCTTGCTGTCATCCAGTGCGGACGTCTTTTGCTGTTGCTGCGCAGTGCGATTATCGTTCTGCGCATTTCCCCTGCTGCTGAAAGCCGAGGGGTTGTACTGATTGTCGCTGGTCGGGGCCTTTTTCAAGGCCAGAATAGTATATCTGGGCGCAACTGTTACTTCCCTCGTGAAGTTGATGCCTGCTGTGATGGTTGAAGATATGGATTGCTCGGGTGAGTTCTCTAATGAGGAGCTCATCACTGACCCTGAAGAGTTGAAGGTGCTCATGACTGAGTTGAAGAAGCTTCGTTCCACACTGTAAAAAAAAAATTTCAGTATTTTACAACAAAAGGTGCTGGCCTGTAAAATTTACAAACTGCTGTTTTTTATGGTGCTGTAAAATTTACTGCACTTTGCTGTGAATTTTACAAGATGCTGTTTTTTATGGTGCTGTAAAATTAACTGCATTTTGCTGTGAATTTTACAAGATGTTGTTTTAAAAAGTGTTGTAAAATTTACAACAAAGTGTAGTTAATTTTACAACACTTTTTAAAACAGCATCTTGTGAAATTCACAGCAAAGTGCAGTTACTTTTACAGCACTACTAAAAACAACATCTTGAAAAATTCACAGCAAAGTGCAGTAAATTTTACAGCACCGTAAAAGCAGCAGCTTGTAAATTTTACAGCAACTGTGTTGGCAGCCGCGGTGCCAGCACCTTTTGTTGTAAAATACTGTTTTTCTTTTTTCTTTTCTTTTTTTTTTTTTCAGTGCAGGCAGTGATGCCAGATTGGGGATTTTCGAGGCTTCTGGGGACAATTTTGGGGACCAAATGTTTGTGGGGACTATTTTGGGGAGTTCTTCAACTTTCTGTCAATGTTGGCAACATAATGATTTATCCCTACGACTAGAGACTTTCAATAGCTTTATTGTTATTTGGAGATTTTTTTTCAAAAATTGCCTTCATTTGGGGAACAATCTGAGCTTAAATCATAGAAAAATCTGCTTGATTTTTTTTTTTTTTTTTTTTTTTTTTTTTTTTTTTAAGAAATTTTTATTTTTCCTCTTTAGTAGAAATCAAGCTGGGGATTTTTTCGAAAAAAAAAAAAAAAAAAAAAAAAAAAACACCCTGATTTGGGAAAATTTGAAGACCTGTTTGGGGAAATAATTTTCGACCATCTGGCATCACTGAGTGTAGGCGGTAGAGATGGGAATAATCGAATGATTTTACAATCGATTATTGATGACGTAAGCGTAGAATAAGCGTTTTGTAAGTAGTTTCGGTTTCTTCGTAGCTATCAGGTTGCTTTCTGTTTATACTTTGTCTTTTCACTCATTGCTATGAAATTTTGGTTATATGGCAGATGCGTACATGACATTTGCGTACAAGCTGAAATTAGTGACACTTGCGTACAAGTCCAGGTGTTCCAAATGTTACAGATCTGTTTTCGAAAAATCAAGTGGCATTTCCGTACAAAATTTGTTTCGCTGTATTTTTCGTTTGTAACACAAAGGGGTTGTATCCATATGTTAAACTTGAAGATAAATACTCTTATATAAATCCGTGAATTTTCTCTTATGCATGTAGTCTTCTCTTACGGCTGACAAAGTTATGAGCTTAACCCTTTGCGGCGCAAGACAATTCGGATCATTTAAATTATACTGCCACTGGAATTCATGAACTAAAAGAAATTTTAAATTTTAAGGTTAAAAAAACCGGCCTTTTCTGCTATGTTATAAAGGTAAACTTTTGCTAAAATATTTCCGGAATGAATTTTTGCAGCTGGATCTTAAATTTTGCGTCCTCGCAGCGAGAACAGCGCGCGTTAAGGGCATATAAAAGTTGCAAGCTATAATAGCCGTAGTTATTTTCTGAAATGGCATTCAATTATTTATTCACTGAGTCAAGATCAATAAAGGTCCTTATAAATGCTATTAAGGTCTTTAAAAATATTTTTATTTCTTAAATACTTTTTTACTTTTTAACAAGTATGAATTTTTGTGTCTCCAATAAAGAAAAAAAAAGTTAAAAAAGATCTCTCTTCTTTATCAATAACGAATTGAATCATATTCCAATTCCTGAAATTATTTGTCGTTCACCTATATGCCTCTCTTTCTCCCCCCCCCCCACCCCACCCCCCCAAAAAAAATTGTGTGTGTGTTAAAAATGAAAAAAGTCGATAACTTTATTTTAAATTATCGCAGATCGATGGTTCAACTATTCGTTTTAAAGGTATTGGTGAGCTCTTTTGAAAGATACCCATCATGAAAATTTACTCCCTTCGAGGGTGGACTTCCCCCCCAGGGGTGAGGCGGGGCTCCTACATACACAATTTTTGTTTTTTTCCCAGTTGACTATCTCTATTACAAAAAACATATATTCGTTTCATTTGGTTTAGTGCAGTCCAAAGGAAAGCTTACTGTAACATTCCTATATGATATACATTTAGAATACCGAGTTTGGGATTTCTGCTACTATTTGTTCTTGAGATATGCTGATAACACAGACAGACAGACACACAGACCATTCGCTAAAAACATGATTTTCGTATTCAGGGGACCTCAGAACATGTAAATACAACAAAAACGCACGTTCGAAAATTTGACCCTAAAACAATACTTTCTCGACCCTATGGGTAAGAGAAAGTAAAAAGAAAAGAAAAAGAAGGAAAGAATAGGTAGAAAGAAAAATGTTTTAATGTTTGCATCATATGGATACAACCCCTTCATGCAATGATCCTCAAATAAAGCGAAAGAAATGTTGTACGCAAGTGCCACTAGATTTTTTGAAAACACACCTGTAATATTTAAACCACCTGGAGATGTACGCAAGTGCCACTGTTTTCAGTTTGTACGCAAATGTCATGTACGCATCTGTCACAACACCGAAATTTTAAGGTCTAACCTAGAGTCCTGCACACCCGACCCGAACCCGACAGATGAATTTTATATCAACACGAAACCCGACCCGAACCCACAGTAGAGAAACTTTTACGACCCGCACCCGACCCAAACCCGCTGTCTTTAGACCCGAACCCGACCCGAAAATTAAATAAAAATTACCCTTATTCATCTAAAAATCATACAAAACTTTTTTAAATTATAAAATAAGGTAAATTTTCAAAGTCATACAGTTGGTAAATTATTTAAAAAATAATTTGAAATGTAATCACTAATTGTTTAGTTTAAAAATTAAAAAATCTGAAAAATAGATCAATGATAATTTTTAACGATTTATGTAAATTGTTAACTTCAAGAGTAAACTAGTATGTTGTGGCCACCACAAGACTTTCTTTTATACTTTCCTATATTTTACTAAGTGCAAATTATTTATCTATTTATTTTTATTATTATTATTATTATTATCTAGCAGGATGAATGCAAACGATTTGCATCTTAAGAGACAACTAACACTAAATATCCAAAGTATGCATTTTTATTGCCTATAAATGGCATCTTAAAAAGTACGTTTTTATAACCCGATAAGAATTCAAATTAGATCATCATAATGTCTCGTAATAGCCTTTTCAGATTTCAAGCTTTGTTTGATTATACTCAATAGAACCTGAGATATAGCCTCCTCCTAAATCGCGAAAATTGCTGATAGCAGCGCCAACTATTGATCGGTTGACAAAAATTGATGGGCACTAATTTAGGTCAAGGTGCCTCTACATATAAATTCATATATAATTCTGAACAGTAGTTCCGGAGATATAGTCGCCACAAAATTTTTGTCACACACACACAGGCAGACAGACATTTTCTATAAATGATAAAATCGTGTTCTAGACCTCTCAAAACGTGTAAATCCGTCGGAAACTCGAAGTCGAAAATGTTTATGAATCCAATTCTTTTATTGAATATAGAAGAAAGTAAAAAATGCACTTCAATTTAAATGTTCGTAATTTATTGTTTAATACTTATAGTCTGGGGAAAAATGATGTATTATTCTTTATTGCTTTTTTCCAATGTGGATGTTTAACTTTACTATAATAATTTGTGTAGCATGTATGTGATTCACAGTTAAACATCTGTTATTTAAGGGTCATTGATCACTTTAAATTCCCATAATCAGCAACTTAGCTTCCTCCGGTGACAGTTTTGCTTGGTGCATTATTTATTTGTTCTAGAAAAAGCGATAAAGAATATAATCTGCCTTGATGGCATTCGTTTCCTTTATGTGTTTATTTTACATTACTTTTTTTAATTAAATTACAACAAGTATTCCCTGTATATTTTCTGCATATACAAATGTAAATGGAAGAAAATTCAAAATTTCATTAACATAAAAGCGAGGATTAATATTCATTGAAAATAAAGATATCTTAAAAAAAAAAAATGTAAATTAAGAAATAATTTAAATTCTCAAAACGTAAAAGCAAGGTTATGTTGTATTTCTTATATGTGTATATATATATATATATACATATATTAATAATAGTAAATAAAAATTTTAATACAGTACTTTAAAATTTTCATGCAATTTCTATAGATGATCAGTTTTCGATTTGTTGCAGAAAAGAAAACGTATAAGGATATTTTTTTGTCATGTCATGCTTACACGGATTTTTTTTTTTTTTTTTTTTTTTTTCAGGTGGGTATCCGCGTATAGGAAACGGAGCTCCGACACGTGTCTAAAATCAGTTAAAGAGCTATAATTATGTCTACAAATTTATGCTTTCAATTGTAATTTTTTTTTTTTTTTTTTTAAATGATGTTCTTAAGTCGACCCGACTCGTAGAAAGCTAGTTCAAAACCAGGTCATGTCCATTCGCACAGCCGTACGGAATTTTCTGTGTTTTTTCTCCAAAACTCACAGGAAAACTGCTATTGAGTGTACGCCCCACGAACCTAGGTCCCAAGGACAGACAAACACCTTCAATTCTCACATTATAACCGAAATGTTTAAATTAGTCCACAAATAGACACTGAATAAAATATTGGAAATTTTTATTAGGTTCATTTGGTTATTATTTATACTCAGAATTCCTTTTTTAGAAAAAAAAAATATATATATATATATATATATATATATACTAAGGAAAGGCCATTATGAAACCTGAATCCATTAATTTTGACATGCTTGAAAAAAAAAAAAAAAAAAAAAAAAATCCTTTTTATTTGTAAATACAAGAAATAGGCAAGTATTTCTTATTCATGCACTAAAATATCTCACAGCAGTTTTTCTTTTTCTTTTTTTTTTTTTTTTCAATGTAAACTTAAAGACTAATAATTTTTTATAAAAGTGTGTGAAACTGTTTGACCCATATTTCACCCTCGTCCTAAAATAGGACACCATGCATAAGTGATGTTTATATAAATTCTTTTGAATATTTTAATTCAAATTAAAGACGATATATTATGTAAAAGTCCAATAAATACATATATGTCTTTATCGTTAGTTTAAATTAACGTTTAATATGTTTTTTAATTTTTAAAATGACGATTTTTAAAGATTTATTCATTACATTTTCAACATATTATTACTTAAAAGGTTTTACATTCAAGAATAATGGATATACAAATTTATTGAAGTAATATTCTACACTTTGTACTGGTAAAACAATTATATAAGTATATATATATATATAATATATATAGATGTTAAAACCCGAATAAACTACTACGTCAGAAACGCCAAAGAAAAATATTGGAAATGCATACAGCTGTTTCGGTAGCCTATAGCGTACCGTCTTCAGTGCAAAAAGGATTCTGAATCAGCTGTATGCATTTCCAATATTTTTCTTTGGTGTTTCTGACGTAATAATTTATTCGGGTTTTAATATTCCAACGCCAAGTCTCCTGTTATTATTATATATATAGATGGTCTGTTTTCCTTATATTTCCAAATGTCCTAAATTATTGTCCTACTTTTAAGACAGCCTGTACCGATTAAACTAATGAAAAGTTGGTAAGTTTTTTGATTTTGTGTGTATACACAGACATTGAAAAACATTTTTTCAATGCTTGGTAGGATATTGGTTAAACGGGAAAAAAAGGAGGGGGGGGGGGAGATTTCTTTGTGTCAGCTATAATACCTTTAAAAGCGATTACAGAAATTCTAAATGATTTTGAAGGGTTGATATTTAATTGCAGTTTTATTTTTAAACGTAGCTATGACTGCTAAAAATACCATATTGTTTATTAACTTATGCTTAGAACAAGAAAATGCTACCCCTTTTTTTTTCTTTTAAAGTATATAATGTTATTATTGCGTAAAAATAAATAAATAAACAAGGGAATAAATTAAAAGAAAAAAAATGAAAAGAAAGGAAGAAATAATATTTAAAATTGTAGCGCTAAATTCAAACTCTTACGAATATATTAAATAGCCTATCGATATTGAGTCATCTTTCCTATCATTTAAAAGAATATAGACGGCGCTGTCGCCATTCTCGGCAAAATATCTAATGATAGTTTGCCGATCATTAAAATGAAGTGAAAACATTTTGTTTTCAGAAGTCAGAAGTTCGTCGGCTCTCGCTGAGAGATGTAGCTGTTTTCGTGTAAGTCGCCCCTGTGGCCATGGGCCGCAGGCAGCGGCCTGTAAGAATATTCGTTCTTATGTGTCCTAATGTTCTGTTTACTGCGCGCGATGTATATAGTTATTGTGATTGTGCTTTATTATAATTAAAATATTAAATAATGGAATGCCAGAGCTCGTTCTTTCAATGTTCTAAGGTGTCATTCCGTTAAAAAGTTAAGATTTTTTTTTTAAAATCTTAAAACGTAAAAAAAATTAAAAATGTAAAAATCTCTAACACCAAGTTTATATGTCTCCTATTAAACATACACTAACACGCATTAAAATTAATGATAGACAGTTATAAATTTATAGTAATTCGCTTGCACTTTGAGACAGAGGAAAAAAATAAAAAGCAAGCCTTTCATTCAATATCTACAGTATATAAAAGTCATAGTTGTGGTATGGTCAGTGTCTTTGATTGAAGGAAAACTGTGATGCTTAGGCGTTTTAGAGTGAATAAACTCATCGGGTTCATTTTCAACTTTCATCAAGTATTTGTTTATCTTACTCAGCGAGAATTTCTGATTTCCGTTTTGACATGCTTAGTCTATAATCTGCGTTAAAAGATGTTAATGTTTTTTTTTTTTTTTTTTTGAACATACATGCATATAGATACAGCATAATTGATTATCCGCAAAACTGAGAACCATGGGTTTCGTACATAAACCGCAAAAAGGCTGAACATGAAATTGAAATGACATAAAATGTATTCTAGCTTAAAAACTTGAATGTATCGTATATAAAACATAATACAAACAATGAAAATATTTATAAAAAGTAAAATTATTTGTACAGTCGAACCTCATTAACGTGAATCTCACGGGGGATAAAAAATTTGTTCATGTTATCAGTAGTTCATGTTATCAGTAACTAATCTTTTTGACGGGGATTGTGGAAACAGTTCATGTTAAAAGTAATTCGCGTCAACGAGGTTTGACTGTACTTCATATACTATAGGATGTAAAAAACATAAAGAAAAAAGTGAACTTAAGATGAAGCCATGGTTCAATTTGTAATCTAATTTATGCTCTAAATTAAACAGTACCGCAGACATGCAAACATTTAGTTTATTCCACAGAATTGTGAATAACCGCCACATTTTCACACCACTTTATTTGTAGAAAAATATTCTCCAATATTTAATTACGATTGAATATTAAAGAAAGTACCCGCCAGGAAAACTGGTGTGAAAGAAAAAAAAAAAGCGGTCACATCAGTGTTTTGAAATAAATTGAAATCTTGACGTGTTTGGTAGCGTATTCTACTGGAGAACAAATAAAGCAAAAACCACATAATTCTTTATATTTACTTTTTTTTTAAGCTATCATTTGTATCTGTTTATTGTTGATGATTTAAAAAAAAAAAAAAAAAAACTTTCTTCTGATTTTGCCCATTTTCCGCTCCACGAATTATCCGCAACGTGTGTAATCCGTTTGCGAATAATCGAGAGTTTACCGTATATATATATATATACAGATTATTACGGGTAAATCGAATTGCAGTAGTCGGTCGATACAGGTTTTTTTTTTTTTTTTTGAGCGCATTTTAAACGCAAATTATTTTGTATGGGGTGGGGGTGGGGGGAGAAAAGTTAATCTTTTTCTTTAGCAATTTTTCTAAAAGTTAACTAATCGTGTTCAGGACATCCGAAAACGTTTAAATCCATTGAAAAACGGAGATCGAAAATTTTTACGAATCCAATATATGTATTTTTTTCTCGTTTATATTGATTTCTCAAAAAAAAACGAGAAAAATAAAATAAAATCCTTATTTATTTATTTATTTATTTATTTATTATTATTATTATTTCATTTGGTCAAAATATTTAAAAAGCGCAATAAATAAATCAATAAAAATAAAAATAGCACACTCTTTTCCTTAAAATATGAAATTGCGTTCTTTAGCAGCAATTACATATATACTAATGTTTTAAAATTTCTTGTATGCTATTTCTATTTGGTGCCAAAGGGAAAAAGAAAAAAATTGTTTTCATTTACTCTACTTTGTCCGAAAGAAATAGATCTCTCGTTCTAATACCTTATTTCATGACAAAAGTTCAGGGCTGGAAGTTCCCGTCTTTCTTCAAGATATTTTCAAAATCTGAATGGCAATTTTTATCATAAAATAAACGAAAAAATTATCGTTACTGAATAATGGCTGGAAAATGTCCTGAAAAAAAGGAGGGTGTTTCGAATTCTACAGAAATTAAAAATTCTAGAAACAGTAAACGTAAGATTATTTAAAAAGGCAGATAAATATAATATAAAATCTAATTTCAATAGGTGTATCTGTTATAGCAGATATCGATTTTGAAAATAAATAAATAAATACATAAAATAAAATAAATTCAATAAATAAAAAAGAGAGAAAAATATTCCGGGATTCAAAAACCCCACTATCGGATCACAGTTAATTAACAGCAGCGCTACCTGTCGGCCGATATACACATAAATTTAAACTAGCGTAGTTGTCTGGCCAAATTTTTCAAAGGTCGTTTGGATGGTGAGCAAACATCCAGGTTCAGATTATAAAACGGGCATAGAATGCAACTGGCGCCAAATTTCGGCTGATTGTCGAAATTTGCTGCAGGCAGAATTTTCAAAAGTGTTTGCAGGGTGAGTGAACAGGCGGTCGTAGATTTTGAAACAGGAAAACAACGTCGAAGACGTCACCGAGCAGGAGTTTAATATGGTGAGTTTTCTGAAGGATCGCAAACCCACTGGTCGCCAAAGACGAATTTGTAAGCTATACTGAAACAAAAGAACTTTCATCCTGATTTAGTTAAATTAATTATTTAAATTTTTTTTATAATTCTACCTCTATTTAAATTGGTATTAAAATTCTTAAAATAAAGAAAATTTTGGAATGTAAAATTAGAATTTCGTTTAAAATGACCTATAATGAAATCTTCAAATTAAGCTCTAAGGATCTCTACACAAATTAAGTTTAATATGAAATTGAATATGGCAAGGAACATTCAAGGTCAAAGTCATTGAATATGACCGTAAAGCGCTCCCAATTTTTGCACTGATTCGGCCCCAGAAATATACCTCTTTTAATTTTTAAAATAAACTATGTGCATCATACTGTCATGCGAACATTCTTTGCTATTAAAAAAAAAAAAAAAAGTCAAATAATATCTTAAGGACTATGTTTTTATACTTGTTATATTATTTATCTTGAAGTCAAAGGGAATACATTTCAAGTTCAAGTTAAGAAAATATTCTTTTAACCCTAGAACACTAGCGTGTTCATAAATACTTTATCATCAGAGGTACCTAAAATTGACGCGCTCATGTAAAAGTCGTTTTATTTGCTTGTATTACATTAATATTGTGTTTAAATATGTTTAATTATTTGCTGTATTACCCATTATTACTAATTTTTCATTATCTGAATAATTATTTCGAAGCACTCAAAAACTCAAACAAGTGTATCGATAGTAGGGAAAGCACAGAAAAAACCATTAAATGAAGACCGCACGTAAAATTTACGTACCACTAGTGTTCTAGGGTTAAAAATTAATTTGTAATCATAAACATATTCAATTTGTTATGATAAATTGCTTAATAAATAATTAATATTTTTTGTTGAATTTCATGAGTGCAAGTTTATACACGTTAAAATAAATCTGTTCATATAAAAAAGTGCATTTAGCACTTTCTTTGGCCAGCATATAACTTGATAAATGTAATTGTATGAAAAACCTTTAAAATGACTATACTGAATGATTAATAAGAAACATTTTTTTTAATTAATTGTAAATCGTTAAAAGAAAGGTTATAGATGTCATGAACTAGACATGCTACAATGTTTACAACTAATGCGTTTTAACGAAATTTTAATTAATCAATACAAAATATTAATATAAAAATTTAAAACTAACCTTTCTGATGAATGGACGTTCTTCATTCCATGCTCTTCACGTTGTTCATTCCTCGTTCATGGTTCATCTGCATCTGAGTTCAGAGACGCAGATGTTATGCTTCCACAAGCAGATGTTCCTGTCTAAAGTCCACAGGAAGTCGATTTTACAGCATTTAGTGCTTGAATTTATTTCACAGCATAAATACTTGAAAATATACCGCAGAAAGTGCAGGAAAAACTACAACATTTTTTTACAGTGCAGGTACTGCGAGTTGGACTGCAGGTTGGACAAGCTTGTTGCTAAGAAGGATCGGACGGAAGAAGAGGAGAGAGAGTTTGATGGAGGTATTAAGAGCAGGAGGCTTCAAATTAATACTCGTATGCATAGGATATGTAAGATAACTGGCTTTTCTTTATTTAATGACTCGTCTCCATCCGTGCCTGTCGGAGATAGTTCGGCACATACTCAGGAGAACTCGTCCCGTGAGGTGGCGCCATCTAATGTGCACATGAAAATGTGCACATGATAATGATCCTCTTAACTATTACTTAAGACATTCAAACTAAAAAACAAAGCTAAAATTTCGTAATTATATAATTTTGAATTATAAGTGTCATGTGGACAAAACAACAGCTCAGTAACCGGATATTTCCGTCAGCGATGGTCAGATGGTAAATACAGGTAACTCGAATTAGTTTATTAGCTTATAAATTCAAGCAAAACATTTCTATTATTTAATTTTATAAAATTAATTTTTTAAATTAGAGGTTCTTAATTTCACATGAACATGTTATTTTTGTTTTTTGCTATGTTTTGTTTTTGCCCCAAAAATCATTATAATGAAAGTCCAAATCAAGTGACTGTTATCAGCGCTTCGCTTTTCATATGCCTGGGGGCCATTTATAATCTTTTTTTTTCAAATAAAATTGAACTAAATAGTGGAATTTTTTTTGTTATTGTTTTAGAATATAATGTAGGAAATTAAGATATTACACTCATTTAGTTTTCATTTATATACCGGAGGGAAAAAAATAATTAGCAAAACAGTTTTATTATTTAATTTTCTAAAACTAATTTTTTAAATAAGATGTTCTTAATTTCGGGTGAAAATTAGACATTTCATATAAAAGCTAGCTGAACCTCCTCAGGCTTTGCTGCGAATTTAGTAGGCTTTACCAGCTTTGCTATTCGTTTGTCATTACATTTAAATGGCTTTTTAAAATTTTGTATCAGTTATCTATGTAAAATCCCCCCCCCCCCCAAAAAAAAAAAAAAAATCTGTTAAAGACGAAATTTAGTTTAGCACGGAGGACTATTAATTTCAATCTGTAAAATTTTTATTTTTATTTTTTAATTTATTTTTTATCTCATTTTTTGACTGTAAAACTGGGCCACGTACTTTTTAAAATGAGTGAAATAAATTAAAATGCAGTGTTACCACCTAAATTTCATACTTTAGTTAATTTTTAAAAAATCTAATGGTCGTGTCGAAAAACTGTTTGCAACCCTGGCTTCAGAAAAATCGCCCATTTCATTTGGCACCGAATTTGTAACAACAGTGCAACACGATTTTTTTAAATCTATTTTCTCATTAAAAAAAAAAAAATGCATGCGGTAACTGATTCACTCCTTAGGAACGGTTATTATATTCCTTTCTGAAAATTTCTTCGGTACAGCTTTAGTATAAAAATCCCCTTGGCGGCTTCTAAACTTTACATGTCGTTTTAGCGATGAATTAAAATGACTGTCGCAATTGCATACGTAAAGACCTTGGCGAGAGTTCAGTTCATTATAACTGTACCAAGGTATTATAGGAACATTTTTATTTTTGTTGTAAAATATTGTTACAATTTATATCAACTAAATCACAATTGAAGGGGAATTTTTTTTTCGATATGCTTAGTATTCTAGTAATATTGTGTCCCTTTTAAATATTTATTTAGGTATTATAGTAGGAATTAGATTATTATATGGCTTTAACAGTGTGATTGGTTTGCCTGAAGCTAAAAATAATTCATAATCTCATTTTAAATAATGAATCCTTCTTAGTTAATTAGTAAAGATATTTTATCTAACATGGAACTAGTTTATATGTGGTATAAAAAATTATATAAATATTTATTGTGAAAACAAGTAAACCACATCGGAAAAAGCTTACATTTTTACTCAACTATTTTCCAAGTGGGTTGGTTGTTTTGGTTTTACGTCAAACTAGTGCTGCGCAATGAGCAATTGGCGACGGTCTGGGACTCACCCCAAGAAGTGGTCCGGAGACATGCCATCACAAATTGATCCCCCACGGAAGGAATATTTTCTAAGTGGAAAAAAAGCTGAATGTGCTTTTTAGGCATGTAAGCCTAATTTTCAAAAATTACGTATTTTAATATCCTATTCACTCTAAATTCCTCGGAAAGGGGCCCCTTTTAGATTTTTAGCCGAGGGCCCCCAAAGGAGCCAGTCCGGGCCTGGAAATATATCTCCAATTGTGCATTTATTCAAAGAAAATACATAGGAAAAGTGAAGCTTTAGTTTTAACTTTAAAAGTTTGTTTAAACTTATTCAAATGGAAACACTTCACAATATCCGATACTAATGTTTTCAGTTGTTTATTGTAACCAGTCTCAGACTTCATTAAAGCATAGTAGATTCAAAGGGAGCAATAAAAGTTTGTACTAATGTACACTTTGTTACATCCAATCTTGTTTTAAGTGGGCTTTTTTTTTTTTTTTTTTTTTCGGAGGGTGGGGGGATTGTTTGTTTTAAACTGTGCCAACACTGTTTAAAGAATGTTGTTTGATGACCAAAGCTTTGGATATATCGCACTTAATTTACAAATTGTAAGTTTCAAATATACTTTTTCAGTCAGTTTTCCTTTTTATATACAATGGGTAATCAAATTATTAGATTTTTTTTTTTTGACATTTTTTTAAATACTAGATTCATTCACACACACACATATATATATATATATATATATATATATATATATATATATATATATATATATATATTTCTTGTTTCATTTTCATTCCAGGTGAAATGAGAGAATATCTACTGAAAAGATTGAAAGACCATATGTGGAAGTGAGGCTGAAATAAAAAATTACAATTGATTATGTGTACCTGATAAAATTAAAGATATATGCAATATGCTTAAATGTGGAAATAGCTGAAGCTCGTAATAAGTATGTTTAAAGTGTGTTTTTGACTTTTTCTTAATAAATGGAAAAAAAAAAAAATCATAATAAATCTTTTTAAAATAATTTGCTTTGTCCTTTTCTGTCCTTACTCATTTTGGGTACTTACCTTGGTATTTATTTTTCAGTGAGTTCTATTCATATATAAAGTATCTATGATTAGTGTATAGTATGATATTATGTATATATAGAGTTTTAAGGTAAATTTAAGAAAAAATTGAAAGTTTTTACAGATTTTTTTTTCTTTTTAATTTTATAAAGGCTAAAAAAAATGTATATTAATCAGAAAAAAAAAAAATAATAATAATAATGCAGTGTTACATCATACATTTTTCATAAATTATTTGATTTCAATAACAGTACTTTTTGAATAATATATTTGAAGATTTTTTTTAAATGAGAAAGAGCTGGTAATAATTATAAAAATTAAGATGCAATACTAGGGCTAATTGATACTAATTTAAATATCTTAAAACTTATGGCAATACTTGCAACTCATTTCTAATATAACATCCAGGAAAGAAACATTTCTGTTAAAACTTAAAATTGTTATAATTATTTTTAAAAATAATATAAATTATATTAAAAAAAAAAAAAAAAAAATCAAATGTTCAAAACCAACTAAATTTAAAATATTTTTACTGTACCATTGTACAACACTTATTTTTTTTAAGTTTTTTGAAAAATAATTCAAAGAATCCTTAAGGCTGCTCTCAAATAAAAACTCACAATTTTTTGAGATGATATAAAGGCTGTTTTCAATGATTGAAAAAAGAAAAAAATTTAGATATCATTTTTAAACAGTAGAAAATAGAATAATGTTTGATATTTTTAGATTAAAAAAAAAAAAAAAATATCTTCTAGTATAGCCATTTTAATTTGTGAACTCTTAATAATTGAGATATTATTTTTGTAGTAATAAAGAAATGTATATACCGTAGAGAGTCAAAAATCTGCACAGCTCGGGACCAGAGGTTGTGCAGATTTGGCAAATTTTGGAGCCCATAAAAATCATTTTCAATTTGAATAATAATAGCAGAATATTAACCAAATTAAACATATACTAGTGAATAATAACACAATTTCACTTGTATATTAAATTATTAGGTATATAAGAATAACACTGAACATTAAATATGTATATAAAGAAAACAATAAATTAAAAATGAAAAAATATTCATCAAATTTAAACAAAATCTGTTCACATGCAGTTTGTTTTAAACTACACTTGAACATGCACACATACATCATTGAGATTTCTTTCTTTCTTTTTTTTTTTTTCGTCTATTGTAAATAGTTATCAATTCTTATTTTGTAACACAAATTTATTTTTCAAAGTATTTAACTGAATTCTTCCATAAACTATGTCTTTATCAGATAGCATTTTAAAAAATTAATTTATTGTTTTCCTCATTAATATGATCATCATAATAATCATAATTTTCTTTAGATTAATTTAATATATTGTTGATAATTTCTTTATCAGAAACTTTGTTCTTGCAGTTTTTCATATTTTTATTCTAATCATAAAATGCAAACACAAAGTCTGCATTCAGGATCTTTTACAAAAATTCTGATTTGCAGTTTTGTAACTTAAATTTCATTGTTTGTATCTGAAAAGTTTTTTCGGACTTTGACGGATTTTAGATTGGCAGATTTCTGGCTCTCTACTGTATATATATTTTTTCTTTTTCTTTCTTTTTTTTTTTTTTTTTTTTTTAAGTATGTCAAAGTTGGCAATTTAGTTGGTGATTTTCATCCCTTTTTTGTGATGCGAAAGTTTACAAATTAGGGTTTTGAGAAGTATTGTATTTAGAGAAAAAATTAAAACTTATTTCCCGTTTTAGGCACTTCAATGCAGAATTGCCACGCTACCTGGAAAACCTGGAATAGTCAGGGAATTTGAAAATTGACCATGAAAGTCAGGGAAAGTCAAGGAATTTTAATATTTTAGCCAGAATCTGGAAAAGTCAGGGAATTTCATACAATGATTGCCAAAAAAATATAATTTTTCTTTCAACGTAGAGTCATTTTTCTTGTTTTTTTTCTTAGCTTTTGCCATTTTTTTTTTTTTTTTAAGACCTCTTAGAAAGACCCCCGCATGGTGGGCAATCTGTCCTTAGGTCAAAGTAATATGTAACTTTTGTGTTTTCAAGTCGTACCATAATTATTTTGCGCAACCAATGCACAATATATGGCTAGACTGGAATTTTCTTAGAACACATTTGGAAAACTTGGAAAAGTCTGGGAATTTCATTCTGCTATTTGAGTGGTAACCCTGTCAATTGTAATGTCAGAAAAAGTCATACATTTTCATCAAAAATTAGTTCTGTGAATCTGGTGAAAATTTTACATTATTTACCACAATGTTATCCATTTAAGAACAGCTTTAAAAATGCTTCTCACCATTTCCCACCAATTTCAGAATACCGTGTTAACGAGTGGGTAAAAGTAAGATAACTAATCTTCCATTTTAACATCTTTGTAGCATAAAATTTACTTATAGTAATATTAGCATAAAAATTGAATGGTTAACTGTTCACTAATCAAAATAAGAATTCATTTGTAGCACAACATTCTAAAAATCACTGTTGGAAGCTTTGCAGGTGCCATCTATATAAAATAAACAGAGTTAAATATTTACATTCCATTATAAGTACCATTCCTTGCATCCGTTTTTATTTTTTGAATATATATAGATAAAAATTGATTACTGATATAACTTTCAAAAATACACAGTTTTGTGGTATTCGCCCAGGCCTTAGGTAAATACCCTAAATTTGGCTAGTATAAATAAAATTAAAAGCAACTGCTGGTTGAAAAGTAATGTTATAATAGCAAAAAGTAACAGATGGTAGGAAAGTTCTGCTATAATAGCAAAAATTAAAAGCAACTGATGGTAGGAAAGTAATGCTAGAATAGCAATAGCAATAAAAAAAGCATCTATTGGATGTGAATTACTGCTAGAATTGCCGAAAGTGCAAGCAAGTGGTGGTCTTGATTGCTGCTAGGCCAGCAATTTATTCAAGCAACACAAGCTGGATTATGTATGCTGGACAAGCAATAAAAGTGAGCCAATACACACCATGGCATGCTGGTAATTCTGGTGGAACTAGCAAATATGAATGCTAGTTTTTATGCTATTTTACTTGCTGGGATACAGCATTTAATGCTAGTCTAGCAAACAAATATCAGCATGAAAAGCTGGATTATGTATGCTGGACAAGCAATAAAAGTGGGCCAAAACACACCATGACAAGCTGGTAATTCTTGTGGAACCAGCAAATATTAATGCTAGTTTTATGCTATTTTACTTGCTGGGATACAGCATCTAATGCTAGTCCACCAAACAAATACCAGCATGAAAAGCTGGATTATGTATGCTGGACAAGCAATAAAAGTGGGCCAAAACACACCATGACAAGCTGGTAATTCTGGTAGAACCAGCAAATATTAATGCTAGTTTTATGCTATTTTACTTGCTGGGATACAGCATCTAATGCTAGTCCACCAAACAAATACCAGCATGAAAAGCTGGATTATGTATGCTGGACAAGCAATAAAAGTGGGCCAAAACACACCATGACAAGCTGGTAATTTTAGTGGCTCTAGCAAATATTAATGCTAGTTTTGTGCTATTTTACTTGCTGGGATACAGCATGTAATGCTAGTCTAGCAATGAAAAAAAAGCATCTGTTGGTTGTGAATTTCTGCTGGAATAGCAAAAAGTGCAAGCAAGTAGTTTTTGTGATGGCTGCTAGACCAGCAAAATATTCAAGCTACACATGCTGGAATATATATGCTGGACAAGCATATAAAGTGTGCCAAAACACACCATGACTTGCTGATAGTTCTGGTGGAACTAGCAAATATTTATGGTAGTTTTATGCTATTTTACTAGCTGGGATGAAGCATCTAGTGCTTGCCTAGCAAACAAATACCAGCATGAATTTCGACTTGGGTAGCGTCGCTAACGAGCATGAAAATCCCATTCCTCGTGGGAACAAGAGGCCTCCTGAGTCTGAGGTCGAACTAACTGAGACCCAGGATTTCACGGTCGTCAGCAAACGTAGGGCTAAGAAGAAGGTTGTGATAGGCAATCCTTGGGATCTCCCCACTTCCAAAATGGAAATCGAGTCTAGTCAAACTAGTCAAAACTTAACTGTTAGGAAAATTCAAATCCCCCCCCCCCTTATTTATTCTGCCACCTACTGATTGGCAAGCTTTTGTGACCGACTTAAAAATGATCGATGATAAATTAAAAACTAAAAATTCAGGAAAATTTTTAAAAGTAACTTGCTCTGCTGAGGATCATTTTAGAATTATTCAGGCTAGGTTATTGGAAATGAAAGTTCAATTCAAAACCTTTATCTTGGACCCTGAAAAACCGTTAAAAGTTGTCATTCGAGGCCTACCTATCAACACTTCTGTTGAGAGGATCCAGCAGGCCCTCCACTATACCTATGATTTTGACGACACCACTGTCGTACAGCTGTATAGAGGGCCGGTGTCTAAAAAACACTACATGCCCCTATTCCAAATTTCTCTTCCTAAGTCAAAAATTTCGGACAATATTTTTAAAATTACTGCTCTTATGGGGATGCAAGTCAGCATCGAAGAGTATCGTGGTAGGAAAGGCCCCACACAGTGCTTCAACTGTCAGGGATTCTTTCACTCCTTCGCGGCCTGCGCCCTGCCCCCAAGGTGTGTTAAATGCGCCGGGGATCACAGGTCAAAGGACTGCACAAAGGAGTTTGACACGCCCTGCCGTTGTGTGCGCTGTGGAGGGGAGCATCCAGCGAACTTTCGGAGCTGTCCCAAGTTCCCTAAGACCGCCCCCCCTAAAAGTAAAAAGAAAAAGAACAATGTTAGCAAATCTCCGACCGATAGGGTGGAGAATCGAACTTTTATTTCCAGGAAGGTTGATCCAGCCCAATCGTTTTCGGGCGTTGCTCAAGGATGTAGCGAGGCTGATACCCCTCCCCCTGTCAAAATTAATTCTCAAAATTCTTCGGTCCCTCGTAAGGATGCAAATTCGGCCACCGACTTCATTCATATGCTTTTAGCATTTCAAAATCAATTCGACCCTGATTTGGTCTTTTCAGCGTTTACGAATGCTCTTCCGGCACTCAGCACTGCATCCACGGATGTTGACCGGATTCACATTCTGTGGGGTCAAATCCACAGTATGTCTTAATTGTGTTTACCCTCCCTCATGTAAATTCTTTTTCGGCTACCGATGTTCCCGTCTTCTCGGAACATGAATTATTTCACCATTGGTATCTGGAATGCCAATGGACTTCTGGATAAAGCACATGACTTTAGGGATTGTGTTACTCGTAATAATTTAGACTTAATTTTGGTCACTGAGACCCACTTTTCCCAGGGACGCACTGTTCGTATTCCTAACTATGAGATTTACAATGTCGACAGGACTCATAGTCTGCAAGCTTCCGGCGGCACTGCTATTTATGTTAAAAATGGTTTCAATGCTTCTCTCATTAAAATTCCCAATCTAAATTGTACCGAAGCCACGCCTATTGTTCTGGACTTCCCCCTTATTCCAAATTTGTTAATTGCAGCCGTGTATGTTCAAAGTACTAGGCAAAGGAGTAACCTGCTAGAGCAAGATCTTACCCGTATCACTAATTCTTTTCCAAATTTTATCCTTGCGGGTGATTTTAATTCTACTCATACGTCTTGGAACTGTCCAAGCTATAATACTTCTGGCCGTAAGTTAAGAAGGTGGGTGGATCAAAATTTCGCACAAATTCTAGCGCCCCCCGAATCCACCTTCGTGAGATCTCAAAATATTTTGGATTTTGCTATCATCCGCAATTTTCCGTTTGCCTACAGCATTCAAACGCTGAATGATCTAGACTCTGATCACCTACCTGTTGTCTTGAGGTTTGATGTGGGGTCTTACGATCTGGATCTGAGAACGGCTCTATCCACAAGGTGGAGTCTGTTTGCGGATATTCTTTCGGAACGCGACGTTCCATCTCTTATCCCAGAATCCAAACAGGAAGTTGAGCAAGCGGTAGCCATGCTCGGGGACTCACTCCGAGAGGCCTACACGCAGAGCTCTGAACCTCGCAAAAGATCGTTTGACTACTACAGACTGCCGGATAACATCAGGGAAATTGTCAGGGATCGAAATCATGCTCGCAGGCAATGGCAGGTTCATAGGACCCCTTATTTCAGGAATAAGTTAAACAGGCTTATTCGTAGTACTAGAGCTGCAATTAAGGAGTTTAGTAAAACACGTTTCAATAATTTTGTCGAGTCTCTCTCGACTGAGGACAACACAATTTGGAGGGCCACCTCCCGCATTCGTAGGACACGAACACACATTCCTGCCATTGTTAGCCCTAACGGCATGGCTTATAGTAACACTGAAAAGGCTGAGGCTATTGCCGAAAGTCTTAGAAGTCAGTTTTCACCTCATTCGGACATTGTTAACCCAATTGTCGAGAACATAGTCGAACACAGGGTTCAAAATTTATTACAATCTAATACACAAAACACTCTTCAACCTGCTTTACCCTCTGAGGTTCAGGATTACATTTCGGGCTTGAAACAACACAAGGCACCCGGTGAGGACCTTATCTCAAACAATATGCTAATTAATCTACCTCTCCATTTTATTTTTTATATCACGTTAATCATTAATTGTATGTTAAAGCTTAATATTTTTCCCGATTGTTGGAAGAGAGCTATCATTGTCCCCTTACCGAAGGGTGGGGGCCAAGATATCCACTCTCCTTCTAGCTATCGACCTATCTCTTTGCTCTCCAGTTTCTCGAAGGTTTATGAGTATGTTCTCGTCCGCCGACTGAATGAATTCCTTGACTCTCATGACAAGATTATACCCGAGCAATTCGGGTTTAGGACTCGTCTTTCAACGCAACAGCAGTTGTGGAGAGTGACTGAATTCATTCACGATGGATACCGAACCCGCGGTGTGGCGGGAATTATATTTCTCGACGTGCAGAAGGCCTTTGATAAGGTCTGGCATGCCGGCCTTCTCTTTAAGATGGCTGAGTTAGGTGTTCCTGACCAGCTAATTAAAATAATTTCTGATTACCTCTCTAACAGGTCATTCGTGGTAAAAGTGGGAAATTCCCTCTCTAGCCCGAAGCCTGTTCTCAGTTCTGTTCCTCAGGGTTCTCTCGCAGGGCCACGCCTTTTTAACATTTACATTAACGACATTCCGCGCAAGCCCGACATCAACTTAGCTTTATTTGCTGATGATACTGCTATCATGTACAAACATAAACAACCACACACAGTGTTTGAAAAACTCCAGGACTACCTTCATTCGTATGCTATTTGGCTTAGGAAATGGAAAATTAAAGTTAATAGCTCCAAAAGTGCCGCCATTTTCTTCACTAATAAATCATATTCCCCCGACGTTAACTTTACTCTCAATAATGATCCTATTCCCTGGGAAACTTCTTATAAATACCTAGGAATTCACCTAGATTCAAAATTATTGTGGCATAAGCACATCTCAGAGACTCTGAATAACGCGCATATTGCCACCGCCCCCCTCCTTCCTCTTTTCTTGGAATAGCCGCCTGTCTGTTAAAAATAAATTGTTACTGTACAAGTCCATGATTCGACCCATCTTGACTTACGGGTCCGTGGTGTATGGATCTGCCTCAAAGACTGTGCTAGAAAAAATTCAAGTATTCCAAAACAAGCAATTGCGTAGGTTTGTTCAAGCCCATCGCTACGTTCCCAATGTTGTCATTCACGAAGACCTGAAAATTAGGCCAATCTATTCGGAAATTAAGAAACTTGCGTTGAAGTTTCACAGGTCTATCCCAAAAGTTCAGAATCCTGTGTTATATGCCATAAGATGGTACGATCCCAGTATCGGGAGGGCCAAGAAACGCCCACTTGCCATCCTCTACAGGGAGGACGGGTTTGTCCCGGTCTCCAAGCGTAGAAGGCGAGATCCTTCAGGTGTTACGTAACACAGAATTCTCATTCAAAATTCTTTTTCCCGTAGATTGAATACATGCTATTCTTCTACTTTGGACTATCCCCCTGACAACTGCAACCTACTGTGTCGTTTAACAGTCGTGGATGATCAATCTTCCAGACAGTTACCTTACGTAGGGTTTTTATTAATTTTAATTATTAAACTTAATTGTAAATAATGTAAATATCTCCTTTGTAAATTGTTATTTAATCTTTTAATTGTAAATAGTGTAAATATTTTTCTTTTTTTTCTCTGACTGCCTAACAGTCTTGCAAGGCTAAATTTTTCTTTATTTTTGTATTCTAAATTGTATAGTATTATGACTGCTTAACAGTCTTGTTAGGCCTATCATTATTATTAAAAAAAAAAAAAAAAAAAAAAATTGTAGGTTTTGTGCTTCTTGCTCTGTTGCCAGATGTCACACAGCTTCCAGATCGGCTCTGCTCTGCCTATCTCTTCCGTCATGCTGCTGAATGCATCAAGTCATCACGCCGGGGTTCCTTGGGAACCCACACAGACCTAGTACCGACTCTCTAGATTATGCAAGCCCGCCATCTGTATTCTTTCTTCCTCTGGTGAAGGTAAGCGGCTGTCTCGACAGCCGTAGGCACTTCTCAAGAACGTGATGATGATGATGACAATTGCTTACTAGATCATCAACCCCCTTCCTCTTTTGTTGAGTTGAATGAAATTCTTGTACATTCTGCAGACAATGCTAGCATTATTGTTAACCATCTAAATCGTCTAAGTTCAACTTCTTCTCGTGTGAAAATATTATATAAGTCCCTTCTGAGGTCCATAACGCATTTTTTTTAACCCATGGTAGACAATAATCAATCTGTGTTTGGATGAGGTTACGCTTTTTGAAAATGAATTATTTTGATCTTGTTATATGGTTTTAAACTGTTTGCCTTGACACATGAGTAAGTCCTGCTTGATTTGAGGCCATTGCGATACTACCATTGCTCTTTTTAATCTCATGAGCAAGTTTTTTTTTCATCACAAAGCCTTAACATTTTTACGCCTACCAGTCTTCTTTCTTTTCCTATTTCTATCTGGCCTTCTGATAAAGTTAGAAAGTATTTTGGGGCTGACGTGCAGTATATGGACAATCTATCTAACACCTTTACTATTAATTTTATATGCAACGATTTGCCTCTTTTGGAAATAATTTTAAGGTTGTCTTCTAGGCAATCTGAAAAGAAAATAGCAATGCAGTTTTTAACAAAATACGTTTTCCTCAACAAAAGCAGCTAAAGGAAATTCAATATTTACTTTTTTACTCGTGCACAATAAACCAAATAACAAATTTTGGAAAGTGACCTTTTACCTTTTTCACACTCTCAAAACAATGAATGCTAGTTTTTCTTCAATCGACTAATTTGCATTTGTAGTAGAGATTTCATTTTTACGTTAAATTAAGGAAAATTTTGTTACACAAAATCTTTATAGAATTTCTAATAGCCAGGACAAAAACACAGAAAATAATTTACAAAAATCGACTGTCCTTCTACTTTTTTTTACACCTTGTATCATAAAAAACGGCAGTTTTTTGAGTGGCGCAGCAAAGCTCAAACAAAGCTTAGCAGCGACACTCTATTATACAGCTAGTTTTACATCAAAGGAATTTGGAAACGCCGACATTTAACCCTTTCATGGTCATGAACGTGTATACACGGTCAGAGTTTTTTACTTCTGAATCATTTATTTATTGCTACGAATTTGCTAAATGGAAAACAATCAGTTTCTCAGTATTCCTGATACATTTGTAATATTATTAGTACTTAATGACTTAAAAATATATAAAACACATCCCACTAAAAAGGCTTCGAAACGAAAAAATTAAAAATGGCGTGACCATGAATGGATTAATATCTTAGTAAATAGAAGATATTTTGATCTGATGTTTTCAGAATAATCTTTTATCTTCTGCCTGATGCTATCCTGAAATTTTCACACTTCAACATCGTATATATTTTGAGATCTGGAGTTGCAATTTAAGACTTCAAAGGAAAAATGTGTTATCGTGTGAGTTTTTTTTTCTCGAAAACGGCTCGAAGAAATTTTATGAAATTGATATATGATATTAATTTATTTTATCTGAGAAGCGTGATGTCGCCCGTTTTTCCCAAAAAGCTCTTGTTTCTTAAATAATTTAGCTTAAAAATCGAACTATTTTTTCTTCTGCCATGCATGGATTTGAACTGCATAGTCTCAGAATTCAGAACAGGCGTCATTCGGTTTTCTGAGGCTGTGGTTGGTTGGTTTAATCTGAATGCAGTCAATAAAATATTTAGATTTTTTTTTTTTAATGCAAAAAAGAAACTCCATTGTTTGTTTTAAATATTTATTATATATTTAAAATAAAAGAAGTATTTTTTAATTATAGATATTCTATTTTATCGTTATTCATAATAATAAAAAAAAAAAAAAAAAATTAAAGCAAAACAGTTTAAATCACTCGAAACGTATGCGTACTTTATCCAGATCCAAAACTCTTGGCGCTCGCTAAAGACTAGAGCTAGCTAGTTTGGTTTGTTTACATACTGTATCCCTCCGCTTGTGGCTTGTTATGAATATGATACGTGTTTTTTTTTTTTTTTTTTTTTTTTTTTAAATCAATACAATTTTTTATTGAGAAGCGTTGTGGATTAAATTTTTAACGGTTTAACGGGTCTTTGATGATTAACTAGACTGAAAAATTATTGTTTCACGTATGTGTTTATTAAATATTTTGTCACATACTAAGACAATATTATTTCAGTCACCAATTATAAAATCCGACATTCGGGAGTCACACTGAAAGTTAAAATATATTTTTTTTTGCACTACCCTTCTTTTTTTCAGGTAAGTGTTTGTTTATATATATCATAAAATATAAAATAAAATTACATTAGTTTACAGAAACTAACGGCTATATTAATCACTTTCGAAAATATCCTCATTTGACTTGCAGGTCTCTAAAACCTATCTGTACCAATTTTGAACGGTCTAACTGTGTTTCTATTTTTTTGGCTTATGCGTTACATTTTATTTTTATTTATTTATATTTTACATTCCTCGAGTCATATAGTTTTCTTTACATTGACAAACAACTGTTTTTTCTTGCTTATATATATAAATTGTAATTTAATAAGATAATTATAAAAAATTTTCACGGAAGACTAGATTTTAATAACTATTTTGTGTTGCTTTATTCAGGGGTGAAACTTTTCATGGGCTATCACTGAATTCAGAGTTTTTGAAATTTTTGCTTTCTCTGAATTTCATGTTAAATTATTTTGTTTTTGCAGAAATTCCTCATTTTTAATGTTTAATTAAAATGTAGTTGTTTTCTTAAAATGTATTACGAACTCTTCAAATATCACTTATAATAAATAGCCATGTAATATATGACTAATAAGTGTGCCCTATCTGCATGCAGGTATTAGTTTTCAGGGTTTTTGTGGCCATTGATATTTAGACCATCAGTACAATTAGTGTGGAGGCTATTCAGACCGCTTCCTTGTTGTGTTAGTCATAATATTGATTTTGCTTGTTTGATCTTGAATTTTCTCTGTAATATACTAATGCAGGGACTAAAATTTCAACTCCGATTACACTCACCCCAAAAAAAGTTATACTCGCTGCAAAATAGGGTTGTCCTTTTTTTTTTTTTTTTTTTTTCTGTTTTACGCATTTTGGGTTTTTTATTTTTTATAACTATCTGAAATGCTTTTACAAATATGTCTAAAATTATATATATTAAAAGTGTATCATATATATCATCATGTCTCATAATCATCTATAATCAAAAATCATTATAATACATTATATTTGAGATTTGAAAAAAAAAGGTTAATCTATCAATGCGAAGAGTCATTAAAAAAGAAGAAGAGGAAAAAAAAAAAACCTTTGTCAATCAACACCCTGCGAAAATCTTATTATGCAAGATTTAGCAAAAAAAAAAAAAAAAACAAAACAAAAAAAAAAAAAAAAAACCTTTGTCAATCAACACCCTGCGAAAATCTTATTATGCAAGATTTAGCTTCCTTATTTACCTATTTATATATTTATAAATTTAACTTTTTACATCAGAAATGTCTTTTTCATCCATTTTATTTTTATGATCAGACGGAATGTTGATGTGTATAACTTGTTCATTGTTGTCATTTTGAAATAGCCATTTCGGAATTACATGTTAGATAAAATTGTTGCTTACAAATCATAACAAGCGTAAATTCTTGGTGTTTCAGCAAAAACTGGAAAATGTTAACTGTTTTTTGATCATTATTCAACAAAATAAGCATAGGCAGTATCTTTAAAAGGGCTCGGAATAATTTTCATGCGCCAATATCGCATAGGCAAACTTTCGCATTTTTTTTTTTTTCTCTTGGATTGTGGGCGCCTAGCAAAGAGGCTCTCTGCTTGTCTATTCTCACTCTGCTTAAAGAAATCACAGTGGGAGAAACGAAAATGCCTAGAGATTAAAACTTTTATGCATCTTTCCTTTCTCAGGCTGGAGCGATTGTCGGGCAACGAGCACACAGACTCGGGTCTCCGAGAATCTAAAAAGGAGAGGTTAAATATGAGGTTATAAGATGGCAAGATTTTGCCATATTTAAATCTATAAAAAGAATGTTTTCTGTCACCTTATCACGTAAGAATTCTATCTATAACTAGACAAAATTTTTACTCGCCACAGTAAAAATTCCACTCACCAATGGCGAGAGGAAATTCAGCGGCCTGTACTAATGATTTTACTGGTTTCAACTACAAATTCAAATTAAAATGGTCGAGTATGCCACCAAACTCGGTATGGCGACAATTCATGGTATGAGCGTATCCCTTTTAGTTACACGTATTTAAGTATAACCACCTTGTATGTGTGTAATATGCAATTTTTTTAATAAAAACTTAGTACATAAAATTGTATCGGTAAAACAGACAAAAATAAAATATTTTAGAAAAAAGAACCCTTATATAATACTAAAATAGTAGATAAAACATTAGTTATATATTTGTGCAAATAAAAGTAAGACACTTTTAAAACTGTAAGAAAAAAATTATTTTGAATTTAAAAAATAATAATTATGAAAAAGGTAAATACACTGAAATGTTATTAAAAATATATTTTAATAATCAAATTTGTTGTTTTGCAAATTATGGCCCAAAACCACCTATCTTTTTTACTCTTCTAGAATTTGAAGATTAATGAAGTCTATCATGTTTGAAATGATAAAATATTTATTTTAATGTTCTCATTTCATATGTAAATTTTCATGCATCTTAAATTAAGCCTGAGTGTATAGGAAATTCTATATTCTTTAAGAATTATCTAAGAATGGCTCGCATCTGAGAAAGACTATATAATAAAGAATGAAATTATCAATTATTATGGTTTTAATAATCCACTAAGCTGGACATATCAAATATAACAATGAACCTAATTGTGTATACTATACACTACAAAAGTTCTGAAACATTTCATGAAAACATGCTGTTTGTCATTTAACTTAATTTTGTGTTCAAAAAGCCTTTTTTTAATTTTAACATGTGCAAAATTCTTCATATATACATCAATTATTCATTCTTTCTTACAACTTATTCGGTACTCGGCCGAGTAGTAAAAGGTCGAGTACTCGGTTACTTGGACAAAGTGTTACTCAGTGCAATACTAGTTTTGTTTGCATCGAATTATATTGGAACGGTTTATTTTATTTTATTTTTTTTTTTTTTTTAAGAAGGAAAAGAAATAAAAAACCAAATGACATCTATGTAGTTGAATATGCAGATTTATTCATATGTTATACATTTATTCATATTCATAAACAAACATATTGCAAAGATTTTTTCAAAGGTTAAAAATACTCAAATTTACTAAGATCTGTTTTCATGTTACATTTTTTATTTTTATTATTCAATTTTCAAACTGTTTATTATTGCCCTTTTATGAAGAATTTTAGCATCATTTAGAGTACAAATTTTCTGTGAAAATAATTTATCTCTACCCCACTCCCTCACTCAAAAAAAAAAAAAAAAAAAAAAAAAAAGTAAAAAAGATCATTTTTCATGCACGGGGATGAGACACATTATATTATTTCTAAATTTTACTCTTATAAATGCTAACTTATTCTCCTTCGAAAAGATGGTCTGAATAGCCTGTACACTAATCGCACCGACTGTCCGATTTGCCACTTCGGGGTTTTTGCAAGTTTCGTTTGGTAGTTTCATCCCTGTTTATTAAATTTTTCACATTTAATAATTTTCATATTAAATGTAATTAAAAATATTCTTAATTATCGTCTCACTACAATGATTACAGTGTTGCATTGTTAAAGTTTTCAGAAATTTTTTAACATTATTTTTTTATTTATTTACATTTTACATTCCTTGACTCATAGTTTTTTTTTTTTTTTTTTTTTTTTTTTTTTTTTTTTTATATATTGGCAAACAACCGTTTTTTCTTGCTTATGTAGAAAGTGACGCAGCTTTGCTTGCTTATGTGCTTCTTCTTGCTTATGTTGTGTTACATCCATAAGTGCTTTAGTTCATCCTAACACTTTAGCGGTAACATCCATAAAATCACGATCATCACTTTACGCCTAACTTTTGGCAAGATTTAAAAAAATCAATTTTGTCAGTTTTTTGATTTACAAAATGTTCTTAAAAATATATGTACATATATATATATATATATATATATATATATATATCATATAAAAAAAATTCTTACTTTGTCAGTTTCAACATATATACTTAAAATAAAAAAATCCAGCAAGTACAAAAATACATAAATGCTGTTTGCAGAAAAATTTTCCAAATTATGAAAAATTTCAAATATTAAAAAAAAAAAAAAAAAAAAAAAAAAAAAAACTTATAGCTATTACTTAGTTTGTATACAACCAAAAATTTGCCATCATGATAATTTATGAAATACTGAATTAATTTGAACCAAATTTTTGCTTATGGAACCTGAAAATATATGAATAGTTTAAATGGATATTTTATGGTAGTTCTCATTTTGCTTGAAGATGGTATTTGACTTATTTTAAAAATCAGTTGACCAGCAGATAATTACAAATTTTCTTCTACTGTTTGTTCTAAGTAAGTTTTTAATATTTCAATTCATGATAGTTCAGCATCATTAAGATGAAATATTTAATAATACTGGGATTTTCAAAGGAATTTCATAAAACAGCACTTTGTTTTCAACGCCAATATCCTATGGCTTGCAAAAATTCATTTTTAGCCATTAGTGAGAAACCTTTCAGTTAAAAATAGATTTTGTTACTTATTTTTAAAATAAATAACACATAAAAATTTTATAAAGGACTGAAATTCAGTTTTATTGAAAATTTTTCAGTTTTTTGTGAAAAGAAAGTAAACAGACATTTTACAATTTTTAAGTTTTAGAAAATTTTGAATGTGAGCAAATTTCTTGTAGAAATATATTAAAAATATTCATTTCACGTATAATTCATGATTGTTTAGCATCATTAAGATGAAATACGCAATAACAGGTATAGTGATTTTCATAAGAATTTCAAAAATAATACTTTGTTTTCAACGCCGATATTTCTGGATCAACAAAATTCTGTAAATTTTGAGCCATGTTATTATACTATTATACGAAAAGTTTTTTTTTCAAAGTTTTGTACTAATTACTTACAATGCTATTACTATATGTATTATAACTGCAGTGAAAACCTTTTAATTAACAAATCACAAAACAAAGACGTATGTAGGTTTAAATAAAATTAATATATGGGAAAAAAGTTGCCAATGCAAATTACGAATATTCCACGAAACTTTGAGTATATATCAGCCAGGCCGGCCAAAGCTTTGGCCTTACCAAGGCTTCATTCCGTCTCTAATTTTTACTGTATATTTACCAAAAAATCTGCTCAACGTTCAAAATTTTTCAATTTGTAAAAATTGTTAAGTATCTGTTTACTTTTTTTTCCCACAAGAAACTGAAAATTCATTAATAAAACTGTATTTCAATCCTTAATAATACTGTTATATATTATTTGTTTAAAAAGTTAGTAATAAAATCTATTTTTAACTAAATGTTTTAATACTAATGGCTGAAATAAAATTTTGGAAGGGGTTGGTTATTGGTGTTGAAAACGACAAGTACTATTTTGTGAAATTCCTATAAAAATCCCTGTATTATTCCACATTTGATCTTAATGATGCTAAACAATCATGAATTATACTTCAAATTAATCTATTAAGAATATTCTTATTATATTTTTACAAGAAATTTGCTCAACATTCAAAATTTTCCAAAATGTAAAATTCGTAAAGTTTCCTGTTTACTTTTTGTTCACAAAAAAACTGAAAATTCATGAATAAAACTGAATTTTAATCCTTTATAAAATTTTTATATGTTTATATATATTTCAAAAATGAGTAACAAAATCTATTTTTAACTAAAAGATTTCTCACTAATGGCTAAAAGTCAATTTTTGCAAGCTACCTAATATCGGCGTTGAAAACAATGTATTATTTTTGAAATTCCTATGAAAATACCTGTGTTATTGCACATTTCATCTTAATGATGCTAAACTATCATGAATTATACCTCAGATAAGTCTCTTATAAAAAAATTTACTATATATTTACAAAACAATTGCTCAACATTCAAAAGTTTTCAAAACGTTAATTCTGCGAAGAATTTGTTTACTTTTTTTTCACAAAAAGCTGAAAATTCATTAATAAAATTAAAATTTAATCCTTCATAATACTGCTATGTTGTATTTATTATAAAAAACAACAAATTAACTAAAAGATTTCTTAATATTGTGTAAAACCAATTTTTGGAAGCTACCAGATACATTAGAAAAAAAGTGTTTTTTGTGAAATTCTCAATGGCAGCTATGCGATAGAAAAAAAAGAATCAACCAATCCTTTCTATGAGGTGGAAGGACTTGTTTTAATATTTAGATCAGTTGATCATTAACCCCTAAAAAGTAATGATATCGGAACAAAAACCCTTAACGGGTTAAAGGTTATTGACGCAGCATTTCATTTCAATATGAATTGGAAATATGGGTCTTAAAAGTAATGATATCAAATTTGAGTGACGCTTTGCTATTAATTGAAATATATTACATAGATTTTTCTTATTTCATCATTTGTTTTTTTTTTCTTCTATTTACATCACAGTGTATGCATAATATTTTCAACTTCAGCACGAAAAAATATATAGATTTTACTCCCTGATACTTTTTCATCTGCACCTCGTGAATTCAAAATATGAGTTTTAAAAGAAATGATATAAATTCTGTGACGCCTCGGTGTTACTTTAAAAGATTTATTTTTAGATTTCATTACAATTACTTTTGTTTTGTTGAATAAAGTATATTTACACATTGAAATAATGCTTTTAATTTTCAAATATACTGTCAAATAATCACACTTTAACTAAATTTATATTATAAAATGAAATTATCTAGTTCAATAAATTGATTTGTCTATTGCGTCACGCTATCCAAAACTGTAAGTAAAAATTTTGTAAATGTTACTTTGTATCATAGTACTAAGTGAAAATGTGTGCAAAGAGATTGTGTGATGCAAAGAAAACATTTACATAATTTTTATTTACAGTTTTGGATAGCGTGACGAAATAGACAAATCAATTTATTGAACTAGATAATTTCAATTTATAATATAAATTCAGTAAAAGTGTAATTATTTGACAGTATATTTGAAAATTAAAAGTATTATTTCAATGTGTAAATATACTTTACTCAACAAAACAAAAGTAATTGTAATGAAATCTAAAAATAAATCTTTTAAAGTAACACTGAGGCGTCACAGAAATTATATCATTTCTTTTAAAACTCATGTTTTGAATTCACGAGGTGCAGATGAAAAAGTATCAGGGAGTAAATTCTATATATTTTTTCGTGCTGAAGTTGAAAATATTATGTATACACTGTGATGTAAATAGACGAAAAAAAATAAATGATGAAATAAGAAAATGTATGTATATGTAATATATTTCAATTAATAGCAAAGCGTCACTCAAATTTGATATCATTACTTTTAAGACCCATATTTCCAATTCATATTGAAGTGAAATGCTGCGTCACAAACTTTTAACCCGTTAAGGGTTTTTGTTCTGATATATATATATATATATATATATATATATATATTCTTTTTCGAAACGGGAAACTGTTTCACTTTATATGTTCTTGTAATGGATGTGAAAAGAAAAAGAAAACTAGTATGTTGTGTCAACCACAAAACTTTCTTCTTTATTTTCCTATAGAAATTCACTCGGTAAAAATATTTTATTAAACCTATCTCTTATTATAATTTTCTACTATATTGAGTGCAGATGATTTTCATCTTGGAAAAGACTAACACTAAAATAAAGAAAAGAAAGACAGTTTTATTCTCTACAAATAACGTCTTAAAAAGGCGTTTTCGTAACAGTAATCTCATCTATTAAATTTCGTAGAGAAACATAAAATGTTGCAATTTCTTCCCGACTGTATATATATATATATATATATATATATATATATATATATATATATATATATATTATTATTATTATCAATACAGCAGCTTTTAGAAATACAATACACCTGGGAATTTGTAAGCAAAAATCTATCAACATATTTTATTGTGATTCTACTATGGTTAAGAAAAAGTTAATTTTTTGTATAAATAACCTATTACACACACTGCATTAATCATCCTTTATTTATATGTAGTATATTATATTATTTCTTATTTCACAGAGAACAACATACAAAGAAAAATAATTTCATCATAGTGAATATTATTAAATATAATTTTCGAAGTTTCCTTTTTGAGAGCTGTTTGACAAAAATTTATCCCCATCTTTCAGCCAGTGTCTTTACACATTTACATATTGTTCCTGTGATATTACACTTACAAGGCCTGTCTTTGCAGCATCGTCGTGTGGGATTTGTGCAGTGTTCATAAGCATCAGCACACCTATGAAAAAAATTTAATGTTAGAGAGAAGTATTTAATATATAAAAATATAATTCACACTAAAGTTCTTTAATATATAAAATATGAAATGTTCTTAATATTAAAAAAAAAAAATACAAAGTTCCAAGTGTAAAATAATTATTTATTTAAATAATCTTCATATTATTTTTAATAATATTTCGAATAACTTTTAAATTTTCCAGTATAGCATTTATAATAATTTTGGTTTAAATTATAAAAATAAATATGATGCAAGTGTTTCATAAGTATTTTAACAAATCTCCTTTATTTTTGTAGCCTACGTATTTTTTGTAAAAAAAAAAAAAAAAAAAAAAAAAATCCGATGCCATAAAATATCTGTGAGGGTATCTAATAACACTGCATGAAAATCGCCCCCAACACCATTTTTGCAAAATTTTGTGTAAAAGGGCCTCCTGAATCCAAATATGATGCCCATTCGGCCCTATCACCCGCTGCTTTTTAGGGACGCCCCTATTTTTATCACTTTTCGGTAATTTTATATCTGATTTCTAGGGAGGAAAAGGATGATCTTAACTGTTAAATATCTTCTGAGGGCGATAGACTTGTAAAATTCTAAAACATGTACATTAGCAGCAAGGGGAAATTTTACGGGAGGAGGGGGGATTTGTCATTATATATTACATTTATTATATTTTATTAATCCAAGTATTATTATTATTATTTATACATTTTTATAATTATCATTTTTAATGAAATAATTCTCTTCCATTCTCCATGTCAAATTCATGGCCACAAAACTACCGAACAGTGATAAAAATTGGGGGGTGGAGGGTAGCGTCCCGAGAAATCGGCGGGTGATTGGGCAAAATGAGGGTTACATTCGGATTTAAGAGATCATTTCACATAATAATGTGCAAGAATGGTATCAGGGTTGACAAAAAAAAAAAAAAAAAAAAAGTGCTGTGTAAATACAAGCTGCATTGTTAATTTTAAATCAGTGAACGTATGTTCCTTGAAAATTCAGAAAGAGATTTAAAATAAATAAATAAATAAGTTAAGAGTTACATAACACGTGTTTACCAAAATAATTTTGTTATGAAGCTTACGGAAAATGCGTAATGAATCCATTACTTTAGAAAACTTCAGTAAAATTATTTTTATATGTATACATAGTTATCATATTTTAAAAATTTAAATATTTATATAGAAAAATTGAAAATAAATTCAAGTTATTTCTTTGATTATCATTTGTCAATTGAACTAATAAATGAATATACAAGTCCTACGTCATCATATAAACCTCACAAACAGAAAGCAATAAACTTAACCAAACTCGCTTTAAGTCAACTACATCAAATTTTTTTCAGTAAAATATAGCACAAAAAAAAAAAAAAAAAAAAAAAAAAAAACAGAAATTTAGACTTATAGGAAATTGTAATATTTACTGTGATTGATGTAATAAATAATAATATTGTGATAGATATAATAAATAATAATATTGTAATTAATATAGTAAACTGTAATTTGAGGGAAGTCTTTAAAAAATAATCTTTCCCATTTTCAAAATAAAATATTTTTCAAAATTTTAATACTTATGCATGGCAACTATCAAGTGATACCTGACATTAAGCTAGAATAATGAGAAATTTAAAAGAGTTAGAATAATAAAATATCATATATACATTTAAATATTTTAAGCTGGTATGTAATCTATCTTTGTTTCGTGGACTAATTGTTATTCAAAGTTGATATATATAAGTTTTAAGAGATTTTCGTTATTTATCATTATTATGGTATGATTCGTATTTTATTAGATAAAGGATTTGTATCGTCAACATTTGTAGGGCGCCACTGACACAGAATTTTCTGAATGAATTTGTACTGAAAAGGTTACGGATAAAATTAAAATTTCGTGTTCTGATGATAAAATTTTTTCACAGCTATGAAAAATTGATGTTGTGTAAGTTGTTTCTAGTTTAAAATTTTTTGGATTACAAAATGATGCGTTTACATTTGTGTTTCTCGAAAGTAGTGAAATAACTTACTTCAATCGTTTTTTTTTGCTTCTAGAATCGTTACCAATTCTTGTGTTTAATATTTTATATAAAAAATTTTGAACATGCTGTGTACACTTACCTTTCATTTTATAATTTTGCGATGCAATTTTATATTAAAGTATAATGTATCCTTCACTTATCTGTATGCAAACATGCTTTCGAATAATAATAAATAAAATAAAATAAAGCACACGCTTTTATTGAAATGGGAACGAAAAAGCACAAAATAATTTATAAATGTTAAGTTTTTATTAGATAGCGGTAAGATATCGCATAACTCGATATAACCTAATCCTTGAATTAAGCTTCGAATAAGAATAAAATATTGCTAAAATTACAAATAAGTATAATTTACTTTAATGGGGAAAAAAAAAAGCGTGGAGTACTCGACTTTAGTTTTCGTAAATTTCTGAAAGCTGACTATTTATAAAGATAGAGTAATTATGAGAATATAAATATGAGAATATAGCACCTAACGCTTTTTTTTCTATTAAAGTAAGTTATATTTATCTGTATTTTTACCAATATTTTATTTTTTATATATATATATATATTTTAAGAAAATATTATTTCTCTCAAGTTACTTTGAATTCCATTTAGCATGTAATTATAATCTTTTTTGTACAAAATTAAAAAGAGAGCTTTTATTTAAAAAAAAAAAAAAAAAAAAAAAAAAAAAAAAAAAAACTACTAATATTAAATTTTTTTATGTTCACACTTTCCAATTAGCAGGAATTTTCCAATTGTATTTAGTTGTTGATAGAATAAGAAACATTTCTAAAGCATAAATATAATTTTAAAAAGATAGTTTTAAAATAATTTTTTCTTGTGATACTTACAATTTCTGATAAGCTGTCTTTAAACCTTAATTGTGTAATGCTTCCAATTTATATTTTATCTCATAAGTTATTTATTCTAACAGAAAAATATACTACTTATAAAAGAAAACTTAATTAGATTTTTCATTCAATGTTTTAAATAATACAACTGAGAAAGTTACTGTATTTGCAGTTCTTTAAAATTTAATGTTCCGATCTATATCCTTTATTCAAAAAAACAAAAAGAAAAAAAAAGAAAGAAAAAAAAATATTTTAACTAAAACTAGTATCAGTAAAAAGTTTGCAAAAAATCTTAACTTTGCATGTAAATTTCATTTGCTCAAAATTTGATTTGTCAGAACTTAATTTTCGTAACATACCTTTAACAAAATACTGTATTGTGTTCACATAATATTCCTGATTATATTTTGCAGTTTAATTTGTTTATACATTTTATTCTGGAAATCTGTAGTAACTTTCACAAGTAAGTATAATTCATATTTTCAGGTCAACTAATATCATTGCTTTTCTTCTTATCCCCAATTAGGTCTTCTTAAAAGTCCTAATTAAGTGGGGCCCACCAGCGGCCGAGCGGTTCTGCGCTCAAAGCTGGTAGACGTGAGGTGCCGAGTTCCATTCCTGGTCGCGCTCGTCGGCCAAGTCCTTCGGAGGTTTCCGGAGTTTTTTCGGAAACTTACGTAAATACGGGCTAGGACAGAAAGACCTCCACGGAGGGTAGTCCCTCCTCAGGCCTAAGACCTAGAGCAGCCAACGGCCTTATACCCAAATCCAATCCAATCCCTAATTAAGAGTGCATGTATTTATTATATAATTGTTTACAAGAAAAATAGTTATTTTATATGTGCATAAAACTACCTTTTCGTACTGCAATAAATATAACTGACGTGTGTGCATTATTATTATTATTATTATTATTATTATTATTATTATTTTATTATTTTTTTTTTATAAAAAAAAAAATTAAACATTAAAGAAAAAAAAAAGAAGTAATAATATTACGGAATAAGTTTGATCATTAACAACTGCGATTTACAGAAAGAAGACGTTTGGGTCGAAGATAGTTTTTTTTTTTTTTTTTTTTCTACTTAATATATCAATACTGGAACAAAATAGCTTTTTTAGGCTACATACTTATGAATATTTTGATGATGTTTATTTATTTATTTAATTTAATTTATATTATTTTATTTATTTATTTATTTTGACATATTTGTTATAAGAATATATATATATATATATATTCTTTTTTTTTTTTTTTTTTTTTTTTTTTTTTACGTGTTTGCCATTAATCAGATTACTGGCCTTACTTTGTCGTCTACAATTTGCTATCACTTACATAAAAATAATATTTCTAACTTTCTCATTAATTATCCATGAAAATGTAGCAATAATATGTTTTTATTGGAATTTTAGAGGATCATATCAAAGTGGATAAGAAATGTTTATATATATATATATATATATATATTTTTTTTTTTTCATCTCATTATAAAATTGAGATTTTTTTAAATTAAAAAAGAAAAAAGCCTTTTTTTTTTTTTTTTTGCAATTGATTTATGTTACATTAGCATTAATTTAATTTTGGTGCAGCCTTAAGTGTTTTAAACTAATATATTTGTAGAAATTTAAAATATATCAAAATCTATACTAGAGTTTTATTCCATTCTGAAGATAATATCAAGTGATATACATATATACATCGAAAACAATTCAAATCACAGGTTAAATAATAAGTATGATATATATAGATATATATAAATATTTTTTTTAACTGACTTAAGCAGTACGGACAGTATGGGGGAGGGGGAGACTACAGATATAAATATGTTATTTCAAAAAGTTACAATTTCGCATAGTGAAATTTACAGATGAAAAATATCATTTAAAAATTAACATTCCCATTACAATTAATTGCGATATTAATTAATATTATAAATTTAATGTTAAATTTCAAAATGCTCCTTGCTCTGTAAGTTTTAACTTTTTTTTTTTTTTTTTTTTTTTTTTTTTTTACAAGTAGTATGATTTTAGCAAATATGATTATTAAAACCCGAAAAAACTGCTACGTCAAAAACGCCAAAGAAAAATATTTCTGATACATACAGCTGTTCCGGTAGCCTTAAGCGTAGCGTCTTCAGTGCAAATCTTGTATTCTGCGAATCTGGCTAATCATACTTTACGAATAATACCACTTTCGATTCTCTACTCCCACAGTTAATGTGTTAAAAGTGTACCACAAATTTTATGCTTGTCTATTAATATATAGATAATTCATAATAAACCTGAATGAAAAAATAAATTTTGTCTTTTTGAAATCTTCAATTAAGACATAATTTAAAGTTACAAATAATAATAATAATAATAATAATAGCAATAATAATAATAATAATAATAATAGATATACTTCGAAATATTTTTATTAGAAATAAATAATTCATAAATAAACTGGAATTAAAAATTAAATTTTGTCTTTTTGAAATCTTCAGTTGAGATATATTCTAAGTAAAAAATAAAATAAAATAAACAAATAAATAAATAAAATAAATAAGTAAATAATAGAAATATTTCGAAGTATTTTTTAATAGAAATAAATATAAAACTGATTTAAAAATTAAACGTTCTAGATTTTTTACATAAAATTTGTAATTTTTTTTTTTTTTTTTTTTGAATTTTAAAAGTAATTTTAAGCTTTGTTAAAAAATATATTTGTGTGTTGAAAATATTTACGTTTCAATAATTATTTATAATTTTACAAATGTCATAACAGTGCAAAACTTTTTACCTTTGTCGTCCTCTTCCAAGTTCCACACCTCTTTTCTCTAATATTTCCAAGAATTCATTAGATTCTGTAAATAAAGCAAATAACGGCAATAAACTTCAAGTCAGCTTCAGCAAAATAATTACAACATTTTTTTTTTTTTTTTTTTTTTTTTTTTTTAAGTACAAGAAGTATCTACTATATATATATATAGGTAGTTGAAAGTTATGTCATAACTGAATTATTTTAAAGTATATATGTGAAGTATTATATTTATGTACATAGCACATACACTTACAACTTAATGATTCTGTCTAATGTACAATAAATGCTTAAATCAAAACTACATTTTGATTCTGAAAATTTAAAATATTTCAATAAAATTGAGAACTGTGACACTTAAAATTTCTTCCAAATTTAATGGCTACATTAATACAAGAACAGTAAGAGAGAGAGAGAGAGAGATAAAGACATGCATAAAAGTGTGTTCATACTTAAGGATACAAATATACAAGTGTTGGACAAAAGAATACGAACACTTTGCTTTCCTCATATTTTTCAGCATAGATTTTGTCACGAAGCCCCTTAGGGGATGAACAATAAATCCAGTAAAACAAAAAGTTTTTCTGATAACATGTGGAGTTTGCATTCCTGCAAACTCCATCTTAACTTACTTAATTAGATTACTAAGAGAACACAAGACTTTAAATAACAATAGCTAAAGTTTATTTGAGCAGATTAATGGGAGGGCGGCCTGGTAAATTTATATAGCTCAGCCAGCGTTTTACTTAATCAAAATATATGAATCAACAATTTAAGTAGATAATCTTAAATATCTCACCACAGCAGATAGTCGAAAGTGTAGAGACGATTGCACTCGTACTTCACTAATACGGCTTCACTATGGGACAGAGGATTCCCTTCTATCCCAGCTTGAACCTTCCGAAAACTAGTAGACACTTACCAACACTCAACGCTACTTAACTTCACGCTACTAAATCTCCTCTACTCTACTTTCGATATTCACCAAAATAAGAATCATCACATTCGCTATAAGATCCTCCAACATCCACTATACGATCCTCCAACATCCACACCATCTACTAAAACCATCTCTATTTTTATACTTCTTCCTACACCCTCCTTTCACTACATTTCAATCCGTACTTTTAAAAATCACTTCTAATTTAACTAATATTCAAAATCTAAGTCTTTTAATGCAGCACCCTGCCGACACAAAACTATCTCGACCTCCACCGTCACCGAGCCACTGGCGACGGAGTGATTTTAACCGTCCCCGCTTCCTACTTTGCTGGACGTCCCTACGGAATTATCTCTGAGTATGTGGACATTATCGATAACAGTCTCCCTTTTCAAACCAAGGATCTCCCTCCCACCATTATCCAGCAATTATTTTATGCATATCTCGCAGAAAATTACGGGCATTACCAAATTATTGCAACAGACGCCTCTAAAGACTTGGTCAAAACCTCCATTGCCGCCATTAATATTGCTACCCAACAAAAAAAAGCCCATATAATTCAGCATTTAAATTCAGTCTTTACTGCTGAAGTTTTAGCCATTAATCTGGCAGTTCAAAGTTTCGTGGAAAAAGATAACTATATCATAATTACCGACAGCAAGTCAGCTCTCGCAGCTCTCAAATCATCCAATCAGAAATCTCCTGCCTGTATCCTCTATCTCCACCATACCTTGCAGCAAGCTACACAGAGAGCTAAAAAACTAATTTTAATGTGGGTTTCGGGACACGTTGGTATTCATGCCAATGAATGCGCCGACCAGCTGGCCAAATTCGGACCGTTTGCTATCTCAACGTATAGTGGTATTGCTCAAGAAGACCTCAAGAATCATCTCCACCGAACTCTCAAGTACAAATTCGTTCAATGGTGGAATAATAGCAAATACGCAGAAAATTGCAATCACCTAGGGAAGCTTCACTATACCAATATTCATAATAGGAAGGAAGCCGTTTTGTTAGCTCGGTTTCGTACCGAAAGCCTCCCTACGGAATACAGGCTTTTTAAATGCAAGCTTAGGGACTCGCCCATGTCCTCATTTTGTGGGGCGGATTACGGAACTGAAAAGCACTACATTTTTAATTGTCGCGCATGGGCCGATGAAAGAACTTACCTGCTTAAAGAAATGAATATCGACAGTTCAAATACTCCAGTATGGTCCGAGTTTTGGGACCTACTAAGCTCCAACACTATGTTCTATCGGCTGTTCATCAGACTGTTTTTGCACAGCGGGCGGTTTTAAAGTTTTAAATTATCAATAGTAAGAAACTGAGTTGTTTGTTTCCTGCTTCCTGTAATATACTTTTTCTTTGGTTTCTCCTGTTTCAGTACAACGAGTTTTTTTAATGTTTGGTTTCATATTTCATATCCCTTGCCTACTCTGGGTTTTTTTTTTTTTTTTTTCCGTTTTTTGTTGGTGTGTTTTGCTGGCCAGCTAGGATACTGCGTCGGCCGGGGATCAATTGAGGTAATGCCGGCACAAGCTGTAGCCTACACCTCAAAGCACAAGCAAAGTAAAGCAAAGTACTTTGCTTTATCCAGCTTAATTGAAACAACTGTGGTGACGTTCTAACGTCTCAACCTCACAAACACTGTATATGAAAAAGCTTCGATTGATCTGTAAATTTTATATACGTTTATAAATGTCATATTTTATAAGTGTGTAGAGTTTTGGGAGGATATATCGAATAATTTAGGAATTATTATTATTTTCTTAAAATATGCAGAAAAATTCCGCAAGTTTTTACTTTATAACTCCAAAGTTTTTCTTCAAATTTCATGAAACTTCCGAAAAACATGTCATATATGCTTAAACCTTTATACTCTAGTTTAAAATAAATATATTTAATATTCAAAGAGATATAGACAGTTGTAGTAAATAATTTATTTACTGCGCATGAGCGGACTATAGCAAAATCAACATTGACATAGTTTGATACCCAACTCCATGGAGCACCGTATAAAACACATACAGTTGAATATCACAAAAATTCTTAGAAATATCGGTGATTAAATAAACTGTTTTTTAGCAGTTTTCTATAAACACTTATAAATGCTGTAAGTTGACAGCGACCATTATTTTTAACTTAGATTGTTTTTAAAAATACTATGTAACATTTACAGGTGATGTTTTAGAAGATGTTTCACTAATTGAAATGATCTTTCAGCAATCGCTTTCAATTCAATATATTCTTAACATAGCATTGATTAAAAATCGAGAGAATTTTGACATACCGAAGTTACATGTCATAATTTCTAATGTCGTTTTAGGTTTTTACGATAAAGAGTCATTCACAAATGAATGATTGTACCAGAAAAACTATGTTACAGAATGAAACTTAATATAATATATGCAATTCATTTTTCTTTTCTTTTCTTTTTTTTTTTTTTTTTTTTTTTTTTTTTATAGCTTTGTACTACATACCTTAAAAAAAAGAGAGAGAGAAAGAAAGAAAGAATAATTGTTTAAAAGTAAAGGAAATATATTATTTTATTTATTTATTTTATGATACAAATATTCATTTGTGAATAACTCCTTGTCGTAAAGACCTACAAATGTATTAGAAATTATGACATATAACTTCGGTTTGTCAAAATATTTCAAATATTTCAAACTGTATCAAAACGTTTTTAGCGAACAGCTGAAAAACAGCCCATTTTATTATAGATATTTCTATGAGTATTTGTGAAACTCAACTGGATTTTTTTTTTTTTGGAGATATTCAGTAAAAACTTGCAAAAAATTTTTGCATTTTTTAATGAAATAATAATAACTGCTTAAATATTCAAGACATCACCACAAAACTCTACACACGTATAAAATGACATTTATAACCGTATCAAAGTTTTGCTGACCAGTCGAAGCATTTCGATATGCAGGGTTATCAGAAATACTTTTCATTTAATTGGACTTGTTGTTCGTCTCCTTTCGTGGCAAAACCTTTGCTGAAAAACATAAGAAAAGACATGCTTTCTTTATTCACAAAATTGAAGAATAGCACGGTAGGTATTTTTCAAGACATTGAACAAAACGTACAGTCGGTAACAAAAGTGTCCGAACACTAGCAAAAATTCCTATGTAAGAAAAGTACGCTTCATACGATTTTGTTATATAAATCCTTATCGAATCATGTTCTTACACTGACTAAGAACAGGATTCGAGAAGGATTTATTTAACAAAACCATATGAAGTATACTTTTTTTACATAGGAATATTTGCCAGTGTTCGGACACTTTTGTTACCGACTGTAAAAAAGCGAAGGTTTTCACTTTATTTTGTCTAACAGCTGTAGATTTATCTATATATAACCCAATTACAAAATTATATATATATATGGTTAGCGCCTGCAATGAAAGTTTAGTGTTAAAATAAAATGCTAAATTTTAATGATCTATGATTATGAAATTTTAAACAAAACATACACAAAAGCACATTTTTTATGCATATTCTTATAGCCATTTTTTGAAGTATAATTTTATATCAGTGCTTTTTGGATAATAAGGATCGAAAACTGTAAGATAGCTTCAGACAAACTGTGCTTGTGCCGATGTGTTACATTTTAACTAATACAATACCCTCAAGTTCAATCTTAATAACAAATTTAAACAAATAAATTATACAAGACAGTTTAGTAAATTGCACTAAAACGTGCTGAAAAAGTAATGTTGAAAAATGAAAAAAAGTATGGAAACATCATAAATTGCAGTAAAAGAAAAATACGAAGAAATATTTCAGATGATAATATTTAAACACGATCCGTAATCAGGTTAAAAACGTAGACATACCTGCAGTTGTAAAGACAACAACGCATTATAACAGACTTAAAATAGCACTGTAACAGAGAAATGAAACTATGAAAACCTAGAAGTTTATTATTGGGCTATTAACAATGTTTATCAGACAAAGAAAAAAAAATGGCTTATTTTAAGTACATAGATATTTATTTCTTATTGGAATATTTTACATTTAAATAGTTTGTAAATATAAAAATATATTTATTTTTATTTCATTACACTTTTTTAATATAAATAGAACAGGAAAAAAAATGATAAGCATAAAGTTTGTTGCCCAGGTGTATGATTTTGATGGCATTTTTTGGTGGCATTTTCTCAATTACTGCAGCTGTCATCACAAAACTTTATTATTCATTCTTTTACAAATTCACGCAGTGCAAAATATTTATTAAATTATTTTTCATGATAAACGAATGCAAACTATATTTATATCAGAGCTGGTTGATTGGGTTTATGTCGCTATAGATATAAGGCGACGGTCTGGGATTCTGAGGGTGGTCCAAAGACATGTCAACTGAATTTTGATTTTTCATGGAGGGTATGGCTCACCGCTTTGGTGAACCTCAGAGGCATAAATCGGAATTTTCAAATTTCCAAATTATAATATTAAACGTAGAAATAAAGAAAAATTTTAGAGCTTACGATATATATATATGTATATATATATATATATATATATATATATATATATATATATATATATAAATTTTTTTTTTTATAAAAATTTGAAAAAAAAAAAAGAAAAAAGTTTTAACTTATCACAATATTTGCTTCAACCTCTAATTTTAACAGCATTGATAAGTCCTTTAAAAAAACATTCAGTGGAAATTTTCTTTCCCCGTGCGGTGTTATACCGCATAGACGATACTTATACACGCACGCACACACACACACACACACATATATATAAGAATATAAATTTTACTATAATTCGTTTTGAATATTTATTTATTTTCATTGTACGAAGATGTTTTCTGCACTGCCAAATTTAAATAAATAAATAAAGTCAACCCATTGAAAATTTTTACCAAAAGTTAAGGTGCAGCAACATGTAAATTTATGTGATATTCTGTGCTTTAGATCTTGAGATAGAGCTACCAGAATACTTTTGTCACGCGCAAAGGAACAAAAAGACAACTTATTTGAAATGGTCAAATCTTTTTTTAGAGATCACAAAATGTCTGAACCCATTGAAAACTGAAAATGAAGTGTTTTACGAAGCCAGTACTCTCTTCTATTTTATGTAGACGAAAGTTATTTCGATACCTATATATATATTTAAAAAAAGAATATACTTACCTAAATCCGATTCAGCATATGCGGATAGCAATGAAGCGACCAAAATTACCATAATCAAAATACAAATTGCTATCACTTTCATGATGGATCACAAGTTAAATTTCTATGGGAAACAGTAAAAAAAAAAAAAAAGTAAAAGAGCTTTAAGTTTTAAAAAATATATAATATTGAAAAATAAGCTAAAATTTACACTTTTGTTGTGCTAGTAAGATAATCATTTACGATAAGAATGTATGAAAGATTTTCATTTTTTTTTTTTTATAAAGTGTTTTACAAAGATAAAGTTTTTAATACAATAAGGAAATTACAATTTCGGTAAGTACTGAAGATTTTTTTTATTTTTATTTTTTTTTTTTTGAAAGAAAAACTTATATTTGTACATTAAAATACACTCTGATATAAGGATTCTTTCAATTTGATCAAAGGTTAAACCAAAACATTCAAACTATTAACGTTGGAAATGTAATGTTAGAATTTTCCAATAATGAAATTATTTTAATAGTATATAATTAATTTAAATGCCATAAAATGTAGAAAAGACTGCGTAAATTATAAAATTAAATCAAAAATATAAATCTTCATGGTGAAAAAATATTAATTAGTAAAATAAAATTTAATTATTAATTTAAGATCTATAGTAGATGATACATTTTATTATTATTATTATTATCATGCGTAGATAATGAAGAGTTATGTAGGGTTTAAATCATACAAGATGTTAATCCGATTTGAAATTAGTTTTATCTTTAATTATAGATAGGTATAACATGGAAATCATTCACTTTTAGTTTACAGGGCTACACAAAAGAACTAGATTATAGTGCGACAATACTTGAAACTTGATAGAAGTGTATTTTATATTGTGCCGTGTGTTATTAATGTAGGATTACATTTATTTGCACCATGTTGTGTGTAAATAACATTCAGAAGATATACAGGACTGCCAATATTTAAGCCATGACATTCTTTTCTATTCTTAGTGGAAGTAAATTAATATAATTGTAACCCTGACAATACATATTTACCATGACTAAGAAAGCTGTTCATTAATTGAAATTAATTGCTCATAGTTATATGGTAAATAATGTAGTTTTTAAAACTAAATATTCTCTGCTTGGTTTTTTATATATTTATACGTTTTGAGGTTTCTCGAATACTGAAGTTAACCATTTAATTTTTTATCTCTGTGTCTCTTAAGGAAATCGAAAGCAAAAAATTTTAGGCGATTCAAATGTTGTATTTTCAAGTTAATACGCTTGTTTGTAGGAATGTTTGATCATGGTTGATAAGTTTCAAGAAATGTTGCGTGCGAAAGCTGTCAGAATAATTTTGAATGAATTTCAGAATTTAATAATAAATTTGAATTTTGTGTATAAATGCAGGTACAATAATAAAACGGGGTGTTGAACTGGGCAGTAGCCTCCCTCACATAGAATTATTTGTCATATAAAGATGTTCCGAAGCCTGATTTGAATTGTTTGAATAGAGGTTAGTATAACAGTACTCGTTATCTTGTCCTTTATTCTCCAATCTGTGTTTATAGTATTAAATTTCAGCGTAAAAGAAAGTCGTGTGAATGACACACCAAATAATATTCTCCCTTTAGTGTATAAGTACTGGTTTCACCAAAATCTATACAGTTCGTAGATCGATGATATATAACATATTTATAAATTTACAGTCCTAATGAATAAGTCATTTAGACGCTATCGCAATTTAAATAATTTGTGCCCATAGACCATAATTATAAAAACATTTTCTTTGTGTCTCTGGAACAAAAATTATAAACTCTGGATTCATTAAAATATATGCAGTTTGTTCTACGATTACCATCAAGATACTTACCATCTTTCACTTTAATAGATCAAAGCGTTTAGATGCTATCGTGTGTACTCACTGGCATACACACACATACACACACAAACACATACATACATCACCAAAAAAAAAAGAATACTGTATTATTAGAATTTTTGTCATGGTTAAAATACTTTTCTTACCATGTATGTTCAGGAATTAATAAATCTGGTGTGGCACTCATACGACTTTGGCTTACCCTTAAATTCAATACTATAAATACAGGTTGGAGTTTAATGGGTGAGGTAGTAAGTATTTGTGTGTAAACCTACGTGAGAAACAACTGAAAGTTAGCATTATAAAAGGGTCATTTCATATAAATTCAAGGAGGTATGTTGCCTGATCATTTTTGTTTCTTTTGATAATTATGTCCCTTATAGCACTTATGAGAGATGTTCAAAACAACTTTTTTTTTCTCTACTATTAACCTAGGATTTTATACAGGTCATCAAAAGTCGTTTTCATGGTCAAAAATGGGATTATTAGACCTTTATAATTTGACACAAAATTTTTTTCAATAAAATTTATGAGTGCTAAATTTAAATATTAGTATCAAAGTACGTAAGATAAATGTGCCACATGCGTGGTTACACTGTTGTACCTTAAAAACTAAAATAATTACAATAGGTCAAAATTCAAGGTCATACTTCAAATTTTTGTAAATTTCGATAGTAAATAACTCTTCTAGAAAACAAAACCACAAAATAAAATATCGCACAAATTAATCTCTGGAATCATACTAATGAGAAAATGTGATTGCAATTAAACGTGATTGTAATTGTGTGGTTTTTAATATTTTGATTTTTACAGTACCCTGAAATGGCAGGAAAAGGACAAAAATGATATTGTGTACTGTATGTATGTTGTGTTTAAGCTTTAAAAAAAATATATATATAGCTTTTTTTTATTCGCGTAACTTTGCTGCTTAACATACACTAAAGTATAAAACAAAACATTGGAATTAAATAATTGCAGATTATTTTTTTATATTAAAATGAGCTGTATAATAATGCAAAATTACTTTAATGAAACTGTAATTAAGTGGTAAAATATTTTATTCCTATTTTGTAAGTATTTAAACACTACTTCATAAATATTGAAAATCGATTGTAAAAAAATAAAGAAAAAGTATTGCTCAGTTTTAATTTCTAATTATTTATGAATAATTAAACCTTTGTAAAAATTCGGTTAGTTAATATATATAATCTAAAGCAGAAAAATAAAGAATCAAAAGTCATTGCATATTTATACGTAATGTTCTATATAATCTATATACTGAAAAGACATAATTATAAAAAATCATTCATATTAATAGACAGATTCAAGTGAACTTTTTAATTTTTAATTTTTTATTTTCATAATTATTTTATACTTTTCACTGTTGGACATTAATTTTATTATGAGTGTACTTAAACCCATCTTAAATCCATTGGAATAAAATAATGGTTATCTCTTGCATTGAGAATTTTATAGGCAGAATCAAACATTTCCTGAAGCATTGTTTTGGTAAGTTCAATACACTGTGTACTTACATACAGGAATCCAATGCCTGTAATAGCAGTAATGCAGAGGTTATACACTTCTATTGGAGTTAAAGTATGATTTTCTGTAGTTCCTTGCAAGCTGGCCTTTGTAAGAATTATTTTTACAGTTTTTTCAATTCCATCACACGTGTGACGGAACGTGTGCTACCTATGATGTTTTACTCGTAGATTTTTCTGAAAATTTTAATTTTGTTGTACAAGATGAAATACAAAGTTATCATTGAGTTAATGCACAAACTGCTTTACATCCTTTTGTAATTTATTACAAGGATAACAACAATGATTTACAAACAATGAGCATTTGTGCAATAAGAGATTATTTGTGCCACACTAGAACGTTATTCGTTTCAAAAAGAAGTACTACACATTGTAAAACCTACGATTCCTAACGTGGAATAATTTTATTACTTTACATATGGTGCTAGTGCACATCATAAAAATAGAAAGAACATTGTCAATTTATGCTATCATTAAAAAAAAAAAAAAAAAAAAAAAAAAAAATCTTCAATGCTGAATGACACTGCAATACAAGAGTTAATCATTGTTTTATCATTAGCCTCTACTGAGTTTAAGTACACTCAGACTAAATTTATTGTGCAACAGTAAAAAACATAAAGAAGTGTGCATAAAAAAAAAAAAAAAAAAAAAAAAAAAAATCATTGAATCTGTTTTGATTATATAGTATACTAGCAGACCCGGCCACGCGTTGCTGTGACTAAGTTATACGTTGAATTATACGGCTGTAAACTATTTAGTACAGTCAAATTATTATTTACGAACAAAGACGAAAACGTTGTAGCCGATGTAAAAACCCACAGAGTTGAGATTTGAAACTTAGGTCAAAATTTGGAAGCGATTGATAAAAATTTTCGTAGTGTTGATATTAAGCACAAATTAATTTTATTGTAGGGTCCTATAAATTTTAATGGAGAAGTGATATATATTATTTCTAATGCTACTTTGGATAAAATTGCTAAAATGACTAATATATAAATTAAATTCTATTAAAATTCTATTAAAATAAAAGTATAAAAGAAACAGACGATTTTAAAATCAATTTTTATGGAGGAGTGAAATATAATATATGCTATAATGGATAATTTTACTATAAAATGACCTCATCATTTTAAATATTTTAAAGAGGGCAACAGCTGTAGTTATAAAAAGAAAAACAATAAGGCTAAACCACAAAAATAAGTAAATTGGAAAAATATTTTAAAAATTTAAAATTGGAAATCTTATGAAATATTTGACATTTAAAGTAAATACATGTATCATTCTAAAAAGAAAAAGATTTTGGAAAAGTTTAGTGTATTTTAAGGAAGTGATGAGAAGTTTTTGAGTATGTTAAAATTTTAATAGTAAATTCAAGTTAATAAAGATGGGAAACATTGAGGATTAAGATAAGAATAATTATAAGATTTAAAAAAAAAAAAAAAAAAAAAAAAAAAAAAAAACTTTTTATATACCATGCTTTCAAATTTTAATATACTAACTAGCGAGCTTCGCCCGCTAGCGGGTCAGTACTTTCAAATGAATCACTAAAATTAATGAATCACTAACAGTAACTTTTAGTGTTAAGAAAAGAAATTAAAAAAAAAAAAAAAATCATTTCTGATTGGGTAAAAAGTCGGCCCGGGTCTCCACTGCCTTCGGCAGCACTGCCCCGTGCGCGCTGCATGCGCGTATTCCTTCCCTGACCCTCCGTGCCCACCCCCTCAAAAAAAAATTTCTTAACGGGTAAAAACTCACACCGGGTCCCCACTGCCTTCGGCAGCGCAGATCCATGCGCGCTGCGCACGCACGTGTGAAGGTATACGCGCGCTACGCGCACATATTCCTTCTCAAATCAAATTTTTATTCTTAAGAAAAGAAAATGAAAAAAGAAAATCATTTCTCATCGGTTAAAAAGTCGGACCGGGTCCCCACTGCTTTCGGCAGCGCTGTCCCGTGCGCGCGGTGCACGCCTATATCTTCCCCACCCTTTCAGCCCTTCCTAATTAACCTACATATACCAATTTTGAACGGTCTAACTGAATTAGCTGAGATGCAAAAGAAAACCTAATCAGGACACCTCAAAACGTGCAAATCTGGTTAAAACTTTCGATAATATAAAAGAACTTTAATATATCTTTCGAATGATGTATTAAAAACAATTTAATCATAATTAGAAATTGAAATATTGAAATTTTAAAATATTACAGCGCCATCTGGCGGTAGAAATTTCTGCAATCTACTGTTCGATTTCAAACCAACAAAGCTGTCTTATGATGTATTACTTATGGAATTATTTTAATTAGTAGCTCAGATACAAAAGAAAATCGATTCAGGAGACCTCAAAACATGTAAATGAAGCGAAATCTTGAATCCCGCTTTCGATAATATAAAAGTACTTTAAAATATCTTTCGAATGATGTACTAAAAATAATTTAATCATAGTTAGAATTTGAAATACGCGTATTATAATAACATTTAATTTGCAATTAAATTGTACATTTTTTATTTATTCTCGAAACCGGATGATATTTGAACTGGAACTTCGTCTTGTGATGTTAAAAGTGTGTAGCAAGTTTGAATTAATTTTGAAGAAAATTGAAGCATTTTGAAATTTGCAATTTTTATTTCCAGTACAAAATCAGTAAAGCTGGAAGTAAAATCTATTCATTCTTTCGCCCGGCGCCATGGTAACCGAAATACGTCTATTGCGAAATTAATAGAACTGTTGTGATTTGTTGCCACCTTTTTTTTCATACTTTAGTTAATTTTAAAAAATCTAATTTCCCTATAGATAATCTATTTAAACCGTCGGATTCAGAAAAATCGGACCTTTCATTTGATATCTTATTTGTAACGATACGACTGATATTTCTAATTTATTTTCCACTTTTTCCGTAAAAATGTCGCTTTTTTTCCAGCATTTAATCATGAATTCTGGGTCATTTTTCGGTAGATATGGGTCGACGTTTTAATTAATATCTCCGCTAATTAGGGTCGCATCGCTTAGCGAATTATCGCGATGTCGAGATGAAGAAATTCTGCGTCTGTCGACACCGGTTTCGAAGCGCTGCGACCATTAGCGCCGGAGCTTTAGCTATGACAAGGCATTTCTCACAGACAGACAGACAGACAGACAGACAGACAGAAAGACAGACAGACAGACAGACGCGCACAGATTTTAATAATATAAGGAGATAATATACTAATTAAAAGGAAAATTATAAATATTCTATCATAGTTTGAAGTCAATTTTGTTTTCAAATGTCTAAATAAAATATCTGATGTAAGATACTAATATTTTGCAGCGGAATAGATTTCATTTCTGTCATCCTTGGCGAAAGAAAAAGAATATCGCCAAATTATCTGGCGAAAATATTTAATTCCTTTCAAAAATCATGGTTATTTTAACAACTTATATTAAAATAGTAATGAATAACATGAAACAATATTTCGTACAATACATATTACATGTCATACATACGTACAATGAATAATACATATTACATTTCATACAATGCATACATCTGGCATGTATATTTTCGTGTTACGCTTTTGATCGCCAAATAATAATAATAAAAAAAGCCAAGGGCGACAGAGTTTTGAAATTTAAAATTAAAATTTTGTCAATTTGACAGCAAAATAATTCAATCTAACACCGCGATAACTAATACATATCTATACCCAAATATAAGGATTAAAATCGGGAAATAAATTTCCTCGATTTTTAATAATTTCTTACAAAAAATCCAGTGGGCAATTAACATAGGAAATCTTTTTCTTGGCTGCACAGACGGTCAGTGAGTCACACTTCGCTTGCGTATAGAACTCATAGATATAGTATAGCATATGTAGAATAGAGTGATCATTGGGGAGAAAAAAGTTATTCCTTTTCATTTGGGAAAAGACGACGTTTTTACCAAAATATGGCCGTCTTTCCCCGAGTGAATACACACGGGAATACATACTAATATTTTAGCAAATAAAATTTATGAATAATTTATTTGCTAAAGGGGAATGGAAGACTCCAAATACAGTTTCAAATTCATATTTCTTTCTTTTTTTTTTTTTTTTTTTTTTTTTTTTTTCAATACCACTTAATGGCTGTTTCCAAAGCTTTTATTTTATTTATTTTTTTTTCGGCATCAAAAATCTTTGTACGATAACATGGGGATGAGAGATCTATATATATTACTATATCTATGATAGAACTACATTAGCACTTTATCAATGTGTATAAAATCTTTAAATTGATTATGACGTCAATTTTCGTGAGATGCATAATTTAACTTTTTATAATTTTTTAACGTTCACGTTTGATTAAATGTATTTATTTTTATGTCGAAAGAAAATGAACTCATATTTTTTTTTTTTTTTTTTTTTTTTTTTTTTTGGCAACAATTAAATTAATGGAACTCACAGATATTTTGGAGCAACTTTAATAAAGGTCTATAATTAACAAATAATTGCAATAAAACAATATTGTGACAATAAATTGAGATAAAAACTATCCTATCTCTCAAGTTGGACCAAACTGCACACAGTGTGCAAAATTTCATTAAAATCGGTTCCTTAGTTTAGGAGTTTACCCCGGACAAACATCGTGACACGTAATTTATATATATATACAGATAATGTATAAATGTGCAATGATTTTTGAATCTTAATTTTTCTGCTTTAGAGTATATATATTAATTAACCGAATTTTTAAAATAATTATTTATAAATAATTAGAAATTAAAACTGAGCAGTACTTTTTCTTTATTTTTTTTACAATTGATTTTCAACATTTATGGAATCATGTTTAAATATTCATAAATAGGAGTAAAATTTTTTACTATTTGATTATAATTTCATTAAAGTAATTTTGCATTATTATAAAGCTCATTTCAATATAAAAAAAAATAGTCTGCATTTACTTAATTAAATGTTTTATTTTATTTTATTATTATCAATGTTTTATTTTATACTTTGGTGTTTGTTAACCAGCCAAATTACGCGAATAATAATAAAAAAAAACTATATATATATATATTTTTTTTTACAAATATAAAGCACAAAACAATACATAAAGTACTCGTAGTACTTTAATAGAATAGTAAAGAGATAAATATATATATATATATATATATATATTAAATTTCTTCCCCTTTTGGTTAATGGGGGTCTGAAAATGTCATTTTTGTCCTTTTTCTGACATTTCAGGGGACTGTAAACATTAAAGGTCTAGATGCCACGCAATTACAGTTACATTTTCTCATTAGTATAATTCCAGAGATTAATTTGTGAGATATTTTATTTTGTCATTTTGTTCCTTAAAAGAGTTATTCACTATCAAAATTGAGAAACGTTTGATGTTTGAGCTTGAGCTTTGCCCTATTGTAATTATTTTAGTTATTAAGGTGCAGCAGTGCAACTCAGCATGTGACACATTTATCTTATGTACTTTGTATGCTAATATTTAAAATTAACTCTCATAAATTTTATTCAAAGAGATTTGTTTCAAAGTATAAAGGTCTAATAATTCCGTTTTTGACCAGGAGAACGACTTTTGATGACCTGTGCAAAATTTCAGGTTAGTAGTAGAGAAAAAAAAGTTGTTTTATACATCTCTTATAAGTGCCTATAAGCATGGCTCCCTGCGATTCAGTAGAATAGCGGCTGTTTAGACGCGAACTTGAACAATAGAAACACCGTACAAGGCATAGTTACTCTCCTCTACGCTTGGTGCGCTAGTTACACGTCTCGTCTGGTAGTTAGGATATGTACTTACTTGCGCAAGAAACTTTTTGACAATTTAACGAATTATTTTTATTAAAACTATCTTTTAATGCACAAAACTGTTTGTTACAAATGCAGAATGTTTTAAGAAGATTATTTGTAGATAAATAATTATTTATTTCTGCATTTATTCCTGAAAGTTCAGCTATTTAAAAACTTACTGCTAAAAATGTTTTAACAAATTTAAAATAAACAAATAATAATAATAACATAGATCTTGTATATATATATTATATAAAAAAAAAGTAACTAATTATAAACATAAAAATCTGTTTGAAATAAGCCAAATAATAATAATAAAGATAAGAGGAAACTGCATGTAAAGAATATTTAATAATTGTGCTTGAAAAAACAAATCCATATTCGAAATCATTTTAAGTATGTATTACATTAGCATCTGAAATATTTTTTATCTATTTTATTTTATTTTACTTTTTTAATAATATCTACATTTTGTACGCACAGTAAAAAATTTATTTATGTTTTTTTTTTTTTTTTTTTTTTTTTTTTTAATAATTGTCTTAGATATTTTTATTATACTAGGGGGCTCTGCCCCCTAGTATAATATATATATATATATATATATATATATATATATATATATATATATATATTTATTACTTTCAAATATTCGTTTTTGTTAAAGAAATGGTTCTAAAAGTTTATTATTAGGCATTAGTACTTCAAATTATCATTAAAGAGCGCGAATATCACGATGAATAAACGATCTTCTTATTGTATTTTTTATGATGAAAACATTTTAACAAACATATATAATTCTACATGCATTGATATAATTATTATGCCCATTAAAAAAAAAAAAAAAAAAAAAAAAAAATGTCGACATTTTAATGAGATTCTAGCGTGAACAAATGCATATATAAAATAATATTCTTATGACCGGACCTTTAAATTAGTGATGAAGAAACGATTCTTTTTATTATATTTTTTGTGGTGAAAACATTCGGACAAACAAACATATAATTCTGCATGCCCTGATATTAATTATTATGCATATTAAAAAAAAATATTCGGCGTTTTAATGAGGTTACAGAGTTAATTACGAATGCTTCTGTATAATGTTATTCCTATGGCTAGACCTTTAAATCAGGCGAAACCGAGACTTGTATACAGCACCAATTGCTGGGTAGCGGTAAAATATATAAGTTCTGGTTGTACGGGGTTTTCGCCTTGGGACTTAAATATCAAAAGTAACAAAAATGGTCGAGCAACACAGCTCCTTGAATTTATATGAAATGACCCAACTTCTTTATTTAGCAAATAATTCAGCGTGAGAGTGCTACTGCCCTCTTCAACCCCCTGTTTTGATATTGTACATGAATTGTTGTTCTATTCAGGAATTTAAAGCTATTATTAATTTTAAAAGTTTATTCCAATTTTCATCATTCTTTGAAACTTATCCTAAACAACTTTTTCAAATAAATTTGTATTAATTTCTAACTTCAACATTTGAATTGCCTTAATTTATTATTATCATTATTATTATCATTACTATTATTATTTTTTAAAGTTACTTTGATAACAAATATTGTTAGAGATGAAACGTTAAAAAATTGACTTCAGAAATCATGAGTCCTGAAAACATATAAATATACAAAAATCTAGCACTAAATATTTTGTTTACAAAATGCTTTATTTATCGTATTAGCGGAATTTTAATTCCTGAGTAGTTTTTCCGAACATGATGAAACGTTATAATAAGAAGTACTTCCATTAATGGCAACAATAAAAAGGAAGTTTTCGCCTAGTTTTTGGCAGCCCTGTATATTTTCAAAAACTTATGCAAGCGCATTTTGCACTTAAATATAATCCTCTCTAATAAAACACACCACAACCTGAAATTCAAATATTATCCCACAGTATTTTGGTTTTTTTTGTGTTGCCCTGTAAACGAACGGTGAATAGTTTTCGCACCATGTTCTACATGAAATATGGTTTTATGCATATAGAGGATATACATTCATTTCATTTGGTTCACTTGCGCCTATAGATGTTAAACTCTACTTACCTATTATTTCGTTCACAGACGTAATGTATATGAATACTCTTGCACGTCTTTAAAGAAAAGTTTAGCGCGGCATCACTATATAATGCAGATTAAGAATACTGTATTTGAAAAATCTGCTGTTTTTTTTTTTTTTTTTTTTTTTTTTTATCCTCCAGATATGCTAATAATAAACATCATACACACAGGTACATACTCATACATAGACCAACCGCTAAAAACAGAAATTTTGGGTTCAGGGAATCTTAAAAAGTGTAAATATAACAAAAAAATCAATTTTGAAAATTTGACCGTAAAACGATACGTTCTTTACCATATATATGTTTAAGAGAAAGTTGAAAACATATTACACTGTACTATTAATTGGAATTAGTATTAAAAAGAAATTTAAAATTTAAAGCTATTATGACGCCAGTTTTATCAGAATTTTTTGATTATACCTGTTTCCATAAAAATAAATATATTTCTTTTACGCAGAAAAAAAAAAAAAAATATTGTTATATTTTTTTATTTATTTTGCCAACATTGTTTCCTTTTTCAAAAAAAATTAAGGTTAATATGAATTTTTTATTAGAAGTTTTTTATGTGTAGAAGCTTTTTATATGGAATTGACTTTGTCATCGTGTCTTTGTTACACGCTAGTATAGAAGGCGCCTTCATTTTAAAGTAAATGTAAGCCACTTCATTTGTTGCCCTTTGGTTCATTTGGTTAGAGCACCACGCTAATAACGCGGTGGTCGAGAGTTCCGTTCCCGGAAGGTACGGCGTGTTAATTTTTTCAGATAATGAGTAGAAAAGGTGTCAATTGATACAAGAAAATTTTTCGTTGTTTACACAGTATCCTAAGAATTTGCTGAGGAATTTTTTTAAAGAAACTTTTTTTTTATTCGATATTAAAAATCACAAAATAATTTTTATAGTAAAATAGCATCAAATAAAAGTTTAACTAAAAAATACATAAATATATTTTTTTAGAAACTTTTTATTTTTGAAATTAGATTTTGTCATCGCGTCTTCGTGTCATGCTAAAAAAAAACAAAGCGCTTCACTTTAAAGTAAATGTAAGGAATTTTAATATCGTTCAATGACTGAGTTGGTTAAAGCGTCATGTTGATAATACGATGGTGGTGGGTGGGATCGGTGTTTAAAGTCCGACGTGTTACTTTGTTGTAGATAATTAATAAAAAAGATGTTGTTTGTTAAAAACAAAACCATTCATGACCTACACAGTATCCTAAGAAATTCTGATTAGTTTTTTTAAGAAACTTTTATTATACACTCCTTCTCATATTTATAAGGACACTTTATATTTTGAAATAACTAATGTAAAAATAATGTTGAACAAGATTATATTAAGTGCACTTAATATATCTAGTATTCTAAAAACCAAAACTGTTATAATTTTTTAAATATAAAACAAAATTAATAAAAAATAATGCAAAATGTGTTTTTCTCCACGTTTTTAGATGTTCATAATTATAGGGATAGTCCAGATTTTTCGTTTTATTTAACTTACTAGCGGATAAATTACAGTTGACATGTGAATTCGTTAACTACTGGGCTAGATTAATTCATATAAAAGCCTTCAAATTTTCTTGGACGAACATTACTGATAATTTCTTGAAAAAAAGAACGTTCAAGTAGTGAAGTATGATAAATGTGTTTTTTAAGCGGAAGGATAATTTCAATCCGCCGAATTTCTAATGAAATTCGAAGGTCTAAAATTGCTGAAGGAAATGTGATTAAACGTTGAACTGCTGGTTCGATAGGAGAGAAGTCTGATGCAAAATCAGAGTTATTTTACAGAGATCGAAGACTCATAATTCCTCTTACTGTTCTACTCATGATGACTGCTGCTGAATTTGCTCGAAATTTTTAACGAAAGGTTAGAGTCCACATTTATGCATGTTTAAAATAATTAATAATATGTTAAAATGAATAAAAAAAACCTGTAATAATCAATCAGCATTTAATGGGGGAAAGAACGTCTGTGTTAAAGTTGAATAAAGTTAATATTAAATGGTAAAATGTTGCATTTTCGGATGAAAAACATTTTATTCTTGATTAATCAAATGGTTTTAACAGTTATTGGCACGATCTGAAGATAGCGAAAAACAGAGCAGATTTTTTAAAGGCATATATGAATCGGGCCTTTTAAAAGTGGATCAATGATGCTCTAGGGAGCTGTTTCTACTGAAGGCAGAATGAATTTAGTAATTTTTTCTATTATTATGAACATCAAGAGAATACTCGCAAATTTTAAACATGTAATTCTCAGATTTTTGTTAGATTTTGGGGGGTAATAATATTTTTTTCAACAAGAGCAATAGGAAATAGTTTGAAGAAAGAAACTTCTGTATTATTGCCTTTCCCATGGCCTAAAAGTTGAAAAACCTTAACTTATGATATTAGAAAAGTGCATGCAAGTGAAAAGCAATTCTAAATAGTTTAAATGTATTAAGAATATCATATATGCTATATGAAATGGTTTTGAAACTGAATATTAATATATATATATATATATATATATATATATATATATATATATATATATATATATATATATATATATACCAGAGAGAATGTCTGACTGTTTCACCCTAAAAAGTGACCCCATAAAATATTTATTTAAAGAATAACTGAAAAACATTACTAAAATTCGAGCTGTCCTTATAATTGTGAACACCTGAAAAATCATCTTTTTACCATATTTAAAGTTTTTTAAGATAGAAAAACGATAAAACTTTTTAAATATAGGCTATTAATGAAATTCAAATTAATTAAAAATATATATGTTAATAGTGTGCAGTGTTTAGTTAATATGGAAAAACGGGTGTCCTTATAATTATGAGAAGGAGTGTAGTAACTAAAAAGAACAAAAAAAAAAAAAAAAAAAAAAAAGAAAGCTGAAAACTTTTTGTTGTGGAGCCTTAAAAAACATAAAATAAAATTTAATTCTTGCAGAGACATGCTATCAAAAATAAAATTTTCAACGATAAGAAAATTTTAAAGAAGAATCTAGATATTTCACTTTTACCCGAGATGAAAATTCTTAAATATTTAAAGTATTTCGATAAGCATTCAAGAACAATATTTTTTTGCATTACTTTGAATTTTCTAACATGTTCTGTGACATTTTTTTTTTACTGTTCTTTGATTTTTGGTTAGAGCGTCATACTGATAACGCGTTGGTCGGGGGTTCGATCCTCGAAGGCCGACGTGATATTTTTTTTTTTTTTTTAGATAATTAAAAAAAAAAAAAAAAGTCAGTATCTAAAAGAAAATCTTTAGTTGTCTACACAGTATCCTCAGAAATTTGATTAGAATTTTAAGAATCATTATTTATAACTAAAAAGCAGAAAATAAAAAAATTAAGTACAAAGTCACTTTTTAAGATTAGAAGCCTTTGATTGTAAAGTCCTGAAAAACATAAAATAAAAATTATTGTGGTAAAGACATGCTATAAAGAAATGAAAGTTCTAACTCTAATGAAATTTTAGAGAAAAATATAGATATATCCCTTTTGCAAGAGATGAAATTTTTAAATATTCAAAATATTTTAAAAAGCTTTCGACATCTTTGAAATTTATGGCTTAACGAATAATTATACAAAAAACCAATAACTAAGAATATTGGTCTCGAATGCTTTTAAAAATATTTTGAATATTTAAAAATTTTCATCTCTTGTAAGAGGGATGTATCTATATTTTTCTCTAAAATTTCAATAGAGTTATAACTTTCATTTCTTTATAGCATGTCTTTACTTCAATAATTTTTAATTTTATGCTTATTAGGACTTCACAATAAAAAGCTTCTAATCTTGAAAAAAGGATTTTTTACTTAAATTTTTATTTTATATATTTTGAAATCATTAACTGATTGAACTAAAAATTTGTCCCGAATTATAAATGTAGCAAGTGTCGTAGCGATTGGTTCAACGGTGTACTTTGTATAGCAAATTAAACCTGATATAACGCGACATATATTTTATCAAAATAAAATCGCGGTCCAGAACATGTCTTTTGGTTTGGTTTCATCTGACACTATTCGAAAGCCTTCTTACATAATTATATGTATATGTGTACATATGAATTTTTGTATATGTATACATGTACCTTTTTTTTAAGTCAGTGCCTATCAACTTTTGCTGTAAATTGCTCGACAGGTGGCGCTACTGTACAGCGATTTCTACAATTTTATAGATGACTAGATATCTCAATAACTAATGCATAAATTTGCATATAAATTTATATATGGATGAACCTTGACCTTAATAAGTGCATATTAGGTTTTGGTATTGAATTCTCAACAGATGGCGCTGCAATACAGATTTCTACAATTTATGAGAAGGCTATGTCTCAAGAACTACTAAACAGATTATATTTACATATAAATTTATATGTAAACGAACCTTCACATAAATTAATGCCTGTAAAATTTTGGTTTTAATTTCTTAACATGTAGCGCTGCTATACATTGATTTCCGCAGTTTAAGGGAAAACTATATCTCAATTTCTACTGAGTATAATCAAATAAAACTTGACATGTTAGAAGGCCATTATGAGACATTGTGCTAATTCAATTTTGATGTATATCGACTTATAGGTGGCGTTGCAATACTGCAGTATTCTCCGAAAATTGGAAGATAGTTTCTCAATTTCTGTGGCGTATAACTGTGCGAAACTTGAAATAAAGATAACCATTATTAAAAAAAGCATTTTTTTAAAGATTAGTTATAGAGAATAAAACTGTTCTTTCATTAGATATTTATTCTTTGTTTTCTCTAAGACGATAATCGCCTGCATTCATTGTAGTAGATAATTTTAATAAATAAAAGTATTAATAAATTATTTGTACTGAGTGAATTTGTATAGGAAAATACAGAAGAAAGCCTTCTGGTGGTCGAAACATCCTAGTTTTATTGATTTTTTACTTTCTCTTACCCTTACGGTAAAGAAAGTATTGTTTTAAGGTCAAATTTTCGAAAGTGAGTTTTTATTATCTTTACATGTTCTGTGGTTCCCTAAATACGAAAATCATGTTTTTAGCGAATTGTGTGTGTGTCTGTCTGTCTGTGTGTCTGTTATCAGCATATATAAAGAACAAATAGTAGCAGAAATTCCAAACTCGGTATTCTAAATGTTTATCATATTGGGATGCTACACTAAGCTTTTCGTTGAGATGAAGCAAATTGTTCGTGTACAGGGACACTCAAGAGTATTCAAATACATTACGTCTATTGGGGAAATTGCAGGTAAGTAGAGTTTATAGACTCTATAGACTGCACTAAACCAAATGAAACGAATATATATATATATATATATAATGGAGATAGTCAACTGGAAAAAAAAAAAAATTCTGTATGTAGCAGCCTCACCTACCTCCCTGGGGGGAAGTCCCCCCTCGAGGAGAGTAAATTTTCATGATGGGTATCTTTCAAAAGAGCACACCAATAGCTTTAAAATGAATGGTTGAACCATCGATCTCCGATAACTTAAAATAAAATTATCGATTTTTTTTTCATTTAAAAAAAAAAAAAAAAAAAAAAATTCTTTCAATGTAATATTGAGAATAAATTCAACTTTTTTTTGGATATTTAATGCTGTGTAACAAACTTCTCTAATATGGAAATCGTCTATATTATAAAAGATAATTTTTTTAAATAATAATTTTAATAAATTATTTTTTAAAAACAGAATTATTTTTTAATAACCGAATTAAATTCTATATAAATGTAGGTGCATTAATGAAACGGGGGGGAGTTGAGGGGGGCGGTAGCCCCCTTCACACAGAACTAATTATCATATAAAATCTTCCTAAGCCTAATTTGAGTTGTTTAACGTAGGTTTACATAACAGTACTCGGTATCTTACCTCTTAATCTCCAACCTGTATTTATAGTATTAAATTTCAGGGTAAGAGAAAGTCGTCTGAGTGACACACCAAATTATTTAATTGCAGACAATTGTTAATTGTATAATTTTTTATTCATATACAAACAAATTTTAATTTTGTTGACTTTCGTACTGGTGATGTCATAAAAATCAGGTGTTCAACATTAACTATAAACCCATTGTCTTAACTACTCATATCTAACATGTTTTTAAGTTTTCATTATAAACTTGATACTTTGTAAGACCGATTTTTTTTTTTTTTTTTTTTTTTTTTTTTACATTTTAAATAATTTAAATAGAAACCATTTTCTTATCTTTTAAATAAATACTTTCTGAATGCATTAATTATCAGAAGTATTTCTTAAATTATTTCCTTTGAAAGCGCATGGCGCTTATACAATAATAGCAGGCTACGCCCGCTTCGCTGGTCACTGTTTTTAAATGAATCATTATAATTAATGAATTCTCAAAATTGCATTAATTTTTATCATGTGAAAAAAAAAAAAAAAAAAAAAAAAAAAAATTCTGATCGGGAAAAATGTCGCACCGGATCCCCACGGTCGCACGCGCGAATGCATATATATAAGCGCCCTAATAATTTTACAAATTCAAAAATATCCGCAATCGATTTATAAATATTAAAAACCTCTATGAACCAGTTTTTAACGATCTATCTCTATTTTTATTTTTTTGCCCCTCCGCTCCCTCCCCCCTTCCCGCCCCTCCCAATAATTTTAAAAATTCAAAAATATCTGCAATCGATTTGTAGGTATCGAAAACCTCGATGTACCAATTTTGAATGATCTATTTTTTTTTTTTTTGCCCCTCAGCCCCCCTCCCCTTCACGGCCCTTCTAATAACTTTACACTTTCGAAAATATCCCCATTCGATTTGCAGGCCTATAAAACCTATCTATACCAATTTTGAACGGCCTAACTGTATTTCTATTTGTTTTTGCCCCATAGCCCCCCTTACCGCCCCACCCCCCTACCCGCCCTCCTAATAATTTTACAAATTCAAAAATATCCGCGATCAATTTGTAAGTATCGAAAACCTCTATGTACCAATTTTGAACGATCGGACACTATTTTTATATTTTTGCCTCCCCCCTCCCTTCCCCACTTCTTGCCCCTCCTAATAACTTTACACAATCGAAAATATCCCCATTCGACTTGCAGGCCTTTAAAACCTATCTGTACCAATTTTGAACAGCCTAACTGTATTTCTATTTGTTTTTGCTCCATAGCCCCCCCCCCCTTGCTGCCCCCCCCCCCTTGTTGAATTTCTAAAATTCCAGAAATTGGTTTTTCGATAGTTGCATTAGCTATATTTTGGAGCAAAAATTTCACGTATATTTATTTTTTTTTTGTTTGAGATATATAGGATTATGCGAAATCACGTTTTACGCATGTGAAATCACGTTTTGCCCCCCCGCCTCCCTTGGGGATCGAATTTCAATAATTCCAGAAACCGATTTTTAGACATTTGTATTAGCTATACTTTAAAGCAAAAATTTTACAGCTATCTGTTTTTTTTTTTGTTTGAGATATGAAGGATTTTGTGAAATTACGTTATGCCCCCCACTCCCCCCCTTAGGGGCGAATTTTGTTAAATCGCTTGCGGCGTTGTCTTTCTCGAGTCGTAAACATTAACCGTGCCAAATTTGGTCCCGCTCGGTGAAACGGCCTAGGATTCTATAGCGGACACACACACACACAGACTCTGCTCTTTTATATATATAGATTATTAATTTTGAAAAAACAATTTACAAATATCTTATCTGTGTAATATCCACCTACAATCATAGTAACATAGTTATCATAGTTATCATAGTTATCATAGTTATCATAATCCTAGTTATCATAGTAACATAGGTTTTTGCATTCACAACCAATATACAAATATAAATAAACATTTTTTTAATTTTGCTTCGCAAACTACAAAATGAAAACAACACATTAGAATTAGACACATAATGAAGCACGTTAAAAAATATACATTACCTCTCAAATCAAAGAAATTAAACCAACATACTTGAGGTATAATATTACTATGCAGTTTCCTTTTTATGCATTTCTATTTTATTGTATATGCAGAGAACACTTGTGCATCAAAATATATTGACAGTAAGAAAATAACTATTGTCAAGAATACTTTATTATTAAATTATATGTCAGGAAAGTATTTATTAAATATTCAAGTACATATTGACAAAAAAAAAAAAAAAAAAAAAAAAAAAATAGAAAATATCATTAAAGAACAGATTTTTTGAGATTTTTTTTTTTATTATTATTATTATTTTTTTTTTTTTTAAATATCAAATTTGCAATAACAGAATTAAAAAATCTGGGGCTACGTTTACAGAGCAACCTTTGGATACTTGTCAACGTTATGAATATACCACTACATCAGCAAAAAATGACTTATAACGGAAATCAATTTATTATAAAAACAACTTCTAAATTTACGATACTTTTCTTTTTCATAATAAGGAAAGAACGAAAGACAATTCGAACATAGTACCTCTTTCTTCATAAATAAATAATTGCATACACTGGCAGGAATTACTCTATAAGTAAGGATACGTGTTTCTTGACTCCAATTAAATTAGTATTTATAGATTCGAGAAAACTATTAGAAGCCATAAGACTGATTTTCTTGTAATTCAGAATTTTTTTATATATTTATTTATTTTTTATTATTGAGAAAGCCCCTCTTTTTATTTATGAGTTCTGCGAATTATCAATCATTTATCAACACTAAATAGGGATAAGTATCTTATGACTCTAAGCCAATGACATGAACGCGTCAAAGTATACACTGTAAAAAAAAAAAAAAAAAAAAAAAAAAAAGAAATGAAAAAAGCAAGATTAGTACAAAGCAGAGAGGCCCATCAGCGGCCGGGCGGTTCTGGGTTCAAAGCTAGTAGACGTGAGGTTCCAAGTTCAATCTCAGGCCGTGCTTGTCGGCTAGCCATTCGGGGTTTCCCATGGTTTTCTCCGAAACTTGCGTAAACACCGATTAGCACCCCTTAGAAAGACCCTCCAGAGGGCAATCGCCCCAGTGTAGTCAATCGGCCTTAATGCCCGCAACCCAACCAAATCCGACGACAGAGATTCCAGGCAAAGTCGTAAAAAACAATTTGAAATATGAGTGATGTGTCCCCCGTAATTTTACGTTGTGATAAATATAGAACAAACTCGTAAAAAAGTAGCTCTTGTATATCAGTCGCTATTAGCAGAAATGTATAAATGAAGTCTTGCGATCGGTAAAAATGCAATTATATTTTCAGTTTCAAGTACGAAGGGATTCTTATATGACGTGACTGAAAAGCTAAAATTTTACATACAAGCTAGGACAAGTGGGACCATGAATGATACCACCCCGTAATTTTACGCTGGGATAAACATAGATCAAACCCGTTAAAAAAAGTAGCTTTTGTATATAAATCAATCGCCATTTGTATGAATGTATAAATGAAATCTCCCAATCGCACAGTGGTCGGAATTTCAAAAAAGCTGGCCAAAAGTCGAAATTAAAGAAAACAAGTGAAATTGTGATGTATATATATGTTTTCGAGGTCGCTGAATCCGAATCTGACATTGGTTTTTTGAAAACTTCAAAGGCAAACTCAAAAACAAGATGGCGGATCCAATATGGCAGACAAAAAATTAAAAAATTAATATAAGATGGATAATTCTTACATTAAGGGGTTTTTGAGGGCACTGAATTCAAATTTGACGTTAGTTTTCATAAAAAAAGTGATATTACACTCAAAAACAAGATGGCGAATCCAATATGGCGGATCAAAAATCAAAAAAATGATAGATGAAGGATAATTTTCACATTTAAGGGTTTTTGAGGGCGCAAAATTCAAATTTGATATCAGTTTTTATAAAAAAAGTGATCTTGCACTCAAAAACAAGATGGCGGATCCAATATGGCAGACCAAAGTCCAAAAAATTAAAAAATTAAATTAAAAAGTAAAAATTAAATTAAAAAGTTAAAACGCTTTTACACATACAGGGGCAGGCGGGGGCACCCAATTCTTTAACGGCTGAATAAAATGGACATCCCTTAACACTCTCCACTTTGAATCAATGCGGGATCTTGCGAGATAAAAAAGTTTTCATACTTTGAAACTTTTGGTTATGTTATAATTGAGGTTAACGTCAAAAAGCCGCTCAGGAGATCACTTGATGTTCATCAAGTGGAAAAACAATAAAAACAACAATAGAAAAAAAACAATAGAAACACTATTTGTTTAACTGTTAAAATGCATTAACAATTAAAAAGAAAAAATTGTCACGTTTTCCGCCAGCCTACACTTAGAAATATGTAGATAGAATAAATTTTCCACCTCACAGTTTCATTCAGTGGCTCCCTCTGAAGGTATTTCCGCGGTACTTACGTCTAAAAACGCGCCTAAATTTTTCGACTTTTGGCCAGCTTTTTTGAAATTCCGACCACTGTGAATCGGTAAAAAATACAATTATATTTTCAGTTTCAAATATGAAGGGATTCTTATATGACGTCACTGAAAAACAAGTGATGACCGTAAAAAATACAGTTTAAAGACAGATTTGAGCAATTTACTCAGATTAACGGCTTTTGCCCATAAAAATGTCAATATTCCTAAATTATACTTTCATGACATCAATTTACGGGCTATGATCGTTAAGCCAGTAAAACCCGTAATTTCTCTTAAAATTATACGGTCGAATTCCGGGATTTTCCATTTACATTTCTTTTTCAAATTGTATACGTCAAAAGAAAAGTCATATATACATATATATATATGTGTGTGTGTGTGTGTGTCTTACTGGAAAATTCTTTTAGACTTATTAAAATTTACAATTTTTCAATTAAGCAAATTACTAAGTATATATTTCTAATTAAGCAATTGAAATTTCATTTTCTTTAAAGGATAAAGAAAACATTCGTAAAAGAATTATAATTAATATTTTTAACCAGTCTATATTTATAAACCAAATTATATTGTCCAATTAAATAGAACGATAATGCATAATGAATTAGTTATTTTAGTATTTTCTTTTATATTGAGATGAAAGAAGTTGTGCACTCATAGAAATTTTCAACTTGAACTTTTAAATGAATTTAAACATTTTGAAGTGTCCTGAATTCGACTTTAAATTGTTTCGAATGTATCTGTATGTGTTATTGGCGAAAATTTTGTGCGAATTCTAGCTTGAGAATTAATGGACGGAATTTCAGAAATATTTGATTTAGTTGCACCTTGTCAAAAATTTGCGCTTATCAATTATTCATGCGTATCTTTCACCAAAGGGCACTATCGTCCAGATTTATCGTAAATTTTAATGTATCAGAATGATACAAAAAGTTTCATGATGTCTACAATATACTAGTTTATTATTATTATTAACATTTATTTTTCAAAGCTGTGATTTAATTTTGAAACAGTGATTATCTTTTCATGTAATAAAATAATAATATATTATAAAAATTCAGATGAAATTGATGCATTCAAAAGGATTTTTTTTTTTTTTTTTTTTTAATAAACTAACAAATATATGTTTTGTAGACTAACTTAAGTCATTTTCAGTGTAACAAAAACATAATGCACATTGTAATAACAGGAGACTTGGCGTTGGAATATTAAAACCAGAATAAATTACTACGTCAGAAACGCCAATATTTTTCTTTCGCGTTTCTGACGTAGTAATCTATTCGGGTTTTAATAATGCACATTGTATTAAATAAATTTCGTTATTTATTACTCAAAAGTGTAATCTTATTTAAAAGGAGAAAGTAATTTAAAAATCATATTAAACCATAAATTATTTAGTTTGAAATAAAAAATGGAAAACTGAAAATATAAATAATAATTATTATTTTTATTGTTACTGATAAGCATATATTTTGTAAAAATTAGTTGGCATAGGTGGACTCTGCTCAGTTCCCCACCATGTATATTTCTCATAAATTTGTAGTACAGGACACTCTTAACATGATTATCATGTTAGGAGAAATAAATCTGACCAAATGCTTGACACAGTGACAAAATGAATTCCCCGCCTAATAGGCTATCCACCATTCACTTCGAGTTATCTTATTCTAATCTATTATTTTATTTTATTCGAGTTAATTTCATAGTTCAGTTTTCATGCTATTATTTCGAATTCAACAATCCCCGAAATTCGTATTTAAATGAAAAATTTTCAATTTTGCTATGTTGATAAAATCTTAAACTCCGAATAGCTTACGAAATTTTCCTATTAGGATATTTGCAGTCAATCATGTTCAAAGAAGTGCCATAAGTGTTATTTTGAAGTTGTCTGATATGTTTATGACCCTCAAAATAGACGTTTATGCTCAATTTCGCCCTATTCTGCTATTTTATGTAAATCGTAAATTAAAAATAACTTACGAATTTTTTTAATTGGAAAATTCATAGTCTGTAATATTCATGCCAGTAACAAAAATAATATTTCAAAAGTGGTCTGAAATCTTTACGATGAAAATATCCTTCAAGACTGACGTTTATGTGAAATTTTCCCCTATTCTGCCATGTTAAGAAATTCGTAAATTTCCAATAACTTACGAAATTTTTATATTGGAAAATTCATTGTCAATGACATTATATTCCTGCCAGTATCCTAAATAATATTTCAAAAATAGTCTGATATCTTTACGATTAAAATATCCCTCAAAATTGACGTTTATGTGAAATTTTGCCATATTCTGCCATGTTAAGAAATTCGTAAATTTCTAGTAACTTGCGAAATTTTTAAAGTAGCATATTTACAGTTAATGATGTTCATTCTGGCATCAAAACTGATAAATTAAAACTGGTCTAACATTTTTACAGTAAAGAGTTTCCATTTAATGCACATTTAAGTGAAATTTTATCCTTTTCTCCCATGTTAAGAAAGTCGTAAATTTCTAATAACTTAAGAAGTTTTTTAATTCGAATGTTGCAAATGAATAGGGTTCTTTCCAATGTCGAAAGTAATATTTTAAAACTGATCTGACTTATCTGCGATCATTTGTTCTTGAGATATCGTGTACAGAGATTCACAAACTAACGCACTAACGGACTAACAAACTAACAGACACCCTGCAGACGGACACCATACAAATATTGTCATTTTCGAATTCCTCAAACCTGAAAACGTGTAAAAAAGTAAAATGACCGAGGTCGAAAATTTTCCCGATTACCTAAGTTCCAAATACCTATAGTATGATGGGGAACTAATAAAGAATTTGAATTTGAATAATTATAAGATTAAAAAAAAAAAACTTTTTATGTACCATGTTTTTAAATTTTTCTGATGAATCATAGAGCTATAGTATGCTGAGGAACTAAAAAGTTTTTTTTTTTTTTTTTTTTTTTTTTTTTTTTTTTTAGGACTAAGGACTATTAGTCTCAATCTGGGATTTTTGCGTTGTCGTTTTTCGACAGTTGGACATTTGTCGAAATCTAATATTTATCGAAAATTTAATTGAATAATTTAAAAGCGATGTTATAATTTGAAAAAAAAAAACTAATAGTCCTCCGTCCTAAACTAAATTCTGCTTTTGCAAAAAATTCATCAAAATCTTTTTTTTTTTTTTTTTTTTTTTAGAAAAAGAAAAGAAAATTAATAACAATCAGAATTAGTATCGTTACAAACAATATCGAAAAAGTTTTTTTTTTTTTTTTTTTTTTTTTTTTTTTTAAATTTTGAATTAGGAAATGAAAAGTTCGTTAGCAATATGAAATAGAATAAGTAAAAAATGAATTTAATAATTTAATTTTTATATAACTAGGGGGATCTGCCCCCTGCTCGCTCCGCTCACCAACCCCCGAGGAAAGCTTTCCCTCACCCCGACTTACTTCGCTTATTAATCATGCTGGATTCTACCCGGCTGTTCGCTTTCATTGAATTGGAATATTAATAATAAATAACACAAGAGAAAAGTTGAACAATATTATAGAAATCCACTATATTTGGTATCACATTGAAATACACAATATTTAATATTATATCGTTTATAATACGTGAAAAATCTGCTTTAACGTTCGACAATTTTATAACAATTTGCCATATGTTAGAAAGCTAGGCACACAAAATAAAGAACGATAGCCCTAACTGTTTAGAACACAGAGAGATTCTTAACATCTAAACGATTTAGCGTTACAGCTTTAGTATAAGATCCACTTGTTAAATTTTTGTCACTGTTTGACGTTGAATTTTTCGGGTATTATTGCTTGATTAAAGAAATTATGAACTTATTTTTTCTAATGCCTATATTTTTTACTATTGAATTTTTTGTTAATTTAGGGCAATATGTAACACTCTGCATTTATTTCCAGAGTGCAGCAAGGTTTAAAATGGTGCTTACAACAGTAAAGATGCAACTTTTTGAACTGCATTTTTTCTAGAATATCATTTAGTCAGATCCATTGAAAACAAATATCTTATGTGATTAGTGCAAAATAAATGAAAAATTTAAAACCTGCCTGTGAGGTCCTGTATTAGGTGTAACTAAAATATTTTAGCAATGCAGTTACTTCATTCCATTGCATGGAAAATTAGACACAAAAAAAAGTCCTGTTGTATTAAATTAAATTCTGTTTTCTGCAAAGTTTTACTTCAATGCTTAAAAAACAAAAACAGGTTGCCAATTTTATTATTATTATTATTATTATTGCACTGTTTTATAATTTTTCTCTATATTTAAGGCATGGCTAGAGTTAAAATGGCTATTGTGGTTGCGTAAATGAATTCCTTGGCGAAAAGCGTACGAGCTTCTTCATTTCTAAATTTTAAAAATCACTAAATTGGTCATAGTAAACATCCATCATTTTAAATACGTTTTGAGTTAAAAAAAGCTGCATTTTTATATAAACTAATCTATGTTGTCGTCTCATAAATTTCATTTTCAAAATTTCTGGGCTTAACCTCGAATTCTATACGCAAGCGAAGTGTGATGTCACTGACCGTCCGTGGATGCAAGAAAATGAATAATTCGAGGAAAATTATTTCCTGATTTTAATCCCCATATTTGGTGTTATATATGTATTAGTTATCATGTGCATGTGTTAGATTCAGTTATTTTGCTGTCAAATTCACAAAATTTTAATTTTAAATTTCAAAACTCTGTCGTCTTTGGCGTTTTTTTGTTTTTGCCGATCAAAAACGTAATACGAAAATATACATGCCAGATGTATATTTTCGTAATATGTATTGTACGAAATATTGATTCATATAATTCATCACTCTCTTAATATAAGTTGTTAAAATAACCATGATTTTTGAAAGGAAATAAATTATGTTCGCCAGATAATTTGGCGATATTTTTTTTTCTGCCAAGTATGACCGATATCAAATCTATTCCGTTGCAACATATTAGCATCTTATATCAGATACTTTATTTAGACATTTGGAAACAAATTTAACTTCAAATTATGATAGAATATTTATCATTTTCCTTTTAATTGGTATATTAGTTGGATATTTATTGTGTAAATATCATCCATTGAAATGAAATGTTTATGTTTTAAATAGAATATGGAAGTTTGCCGTTTTTTTTTTTTTTTTTTTTTTTTAGAGTTTTGAAAATTAAAATTCAAATTTTATCAACTTTACAACAAAAACAACTTACTCTAACGCATGCACATGATAACTAATACATATCTATACCTAAATATGGGGATTAAAATCGGGAAATAATTTCCCTCGATTTTTTAATAATTTTTTACAAAAAATCCAATGGGCGTTTAACATAGGAAATATTTTTCTTGCCAGTGAAGTCATAACTTCACTTGCGTATACCAATCGTTGTTTAACATAATCATTATATACATAACTAAATCTTTTTCGCCTAATGTTAAAATAAAAACTAATAATACAAACTTAGCTAATAATATAAAATAATAATGTAAACTAAAATAAAAATATAAAATAATTTTCATTTCATTTTTATTAAATTTTTACTTAATATTTTTAAAATATCGGTTATTTTCATATTTTTCTATTCTAAATAATTTTTTTCTTCTCACGAGCATCCCAAAGATGCCAATTTTTCAATTTTTCTTATTTACACCATTGATCACATTTTAATTTTCCTGAGGAAAGTGACGTCAGCAACACAGAAAAAAACGTCATAAGAGAAACTTTTTCTCCGGTGGCAAATAGAGTACCTTTATACATCCTACGTTTTTGTTAATAACTTCGGTAATTAAAATGATAGAAATTTCTAAGCTGCTGAAATGCCTTCCTTGAAACAGTCGGAATACACTGATACCTCTCATGATGCAGAGCAGTTTGCCCTCCGCGAGAAGATGCTGTCGCAGACCAAAAAAATTGACGCCAGCGACAGTTACTTTTTTTTTAATATATAGAGAAACATGATCGCGTGCTATCTTAAAAAGTAGATGTAAAATTTAAAGTTTAATTTTTTTGGCAAAAATTATAAATTAATATAATTTAATGAAAGTTTAGAAGTTAGAATTTCTAATTTTATTTATTTTTTAAAACAAAAGTTACATGCATTTTTGTTTCTATTTTTTTTTAATGCAACGCAGTATTATTAACGATTTGGAAGTGCAGTTTCAAAATTAGAACTGAATAAAATTCAAGAACTCGAGATAATGAAAATTAATCCACTCTGCAAGTTAAAATTCTGGCTCTCATGAGAAAATTATTCGAAATGAAAATTATCTTGCACAGTTTAGCTTTTCAATGTGACTCCAGACACAATTATTAATGCATGTTTTAAAAGCTGGAGAAAAGTAAATACGGACTTTATATTCAAAATAAACAAATTTTACATAAAATAATAATAACTTTTAATAAATTTCTCATAAAAATACCATTTGGCTAAAAAATGAAAATAGAGTTAAAATTTCCAAACTAAATCTTATCTCGTTTTGGCTCTCATCTTCTAAAGAAAAAGATTATTTTTTTATTTCTCTTTTGTTTTTGTTTTTTTCATAAAAAGATTGCAATCAACGTTTAAAATTATTTACATTTTATTAGGTGATATCAAGTTTTTTAAAAGCAATTATTTATTTCTAATGAACTTTAAACAATGTCATGATACTGATATTCGTTGTGCAAATGGAAAAAGAAATAATAAAAAAAAAATAATAATAATAACAAAATATATATATCTTTCTAAGACCAAGCTCAGCAATTCCGCCTACAGCAGGTGTTTTGTCGATTTTGGGGCACAAAATAGGAATTTATTATTATTATTATTATTATTAGTCTCTGTTGTGGAAATTTTTCAAAGGTGTCATAAAAAAGTAATGATTATGATAACATTAACATTCAAAAATCTAGAATGACTCTACTCTAATTTCTAATTATTTACCAAGCGTTAAAAAAAAAAAAAAAAAAAAATGTAGGGTAGGTGCTTCAGTGATTGACAGCTAAAGACAGATTTGAGCAATTTACTCAAATTAATGGCTTTTGCCATTAAGCTAGTAAAACCCGTAATTTCTTTTAAATTTATACGGTAGAATTCCGGGATTTTTCATTTACATTTATTTTTCAAATTGTACATACGTCAAAAGAAAAGTCATATATATATATATATATATATATATATACAGTCGGCTGCAAAATTATTCGAGCACTAGCCAATAATTCCTATATTTAAAAAGTACACTTAAGACTGTTTTGCTAAGTAAATCCTTGTCGAATCATGTTCTTAGACTGATTAAGAACATGACTCGACAAGGATTTATTCAACAAAGCTGTATTAAGTGTACTTTTTTTTGGCAAGGATTATTGCTAGTGCTCGAATAATTTTGAAGCCGACTGTATATATATATATATTTGTCTTACTGGAAAATTCTCTTAGACTTATTAAAATTTACAATTTTTCAATTAGGCAAATTACTAAGTATATATTTCTAATTAAGCATTTGAAATTTCATTTTCTTTAAAGGATAAAGAAAACATTCGTAAAAGAATTATAATTGATATTTTTAACCAGTCTATATTTATAAACCAAATTATATTGCCCAGTCAAATACAACGAGAATGCATAATGGATTAGTTATTTTATTATTTTATTTTATATTGAGATGAAAGAAGTTGTGCACTCATAGAAATTTTCGACTTGATCTTTTGAAGTGTCCTGAACTCGACTTCAAAACTTTTAGAAAATATCTGTATGTGTTATTGGCAAACATTTTCTGGAAATTCTAAGATTCTAAGACGGAAAGAAGCCGCTCACCACTATGCAGCAGTTTTGAGCGTTTTTAACCTTTAGAGAGGGGCTCCAAAGCCACTGTGGAGATTCAGAAGAGCCCGTCTCCAAAGGTTAAGCCTCCCCCGTTGTTTATTCCATAGCAAATAACAAAAAAAAAAAAAAAAAAAAAAAAAAAAAAAAGAAGAAAAAAAAAATTACAAAGGTCGCCAGAGCAGAGCTCTCCCGCAACAAAAGGCGACAAAGTTTCATGAAAGTGAAGAGGACCGGAGCCAAGTGGAAGTCCATTTACAAAGTTCATTCAGGTAATGTACAAATTTTACAGTCTTTATACAGTGTTCTCGCAGTCTTTATATCAAGCCCAAACACCCTAAGAACAATGTTGGTTAGCAACATCATGCGCAGGATGATTGCTTTCCGAGAGCACTTCAGTGGAATTCTGTAGCATCAGACATGACCAGTATTCGCCATGTAGGAGAGGAGGAAAAATTAAGGAAAGATAGAGAAGGAAGTTTGTTGAATTTGATAAATCTTGAAGGAAGGCATAGATGCGCTTTAATTTGAGCCGTAGGGGCTTTCTAGCTATTATATTGTTCAGCCAGGTTGCTGGTCTAGGGTTAGGGTTCCTTAAATGGTAAGGTATTGTAAGTTGACAGTGAAAGTAGTAATGTTGTGCAGTCCCCTCCTCACCGCATGAGCATAAGGGTGATCGTCGGCAATGAAATCTGTGAAGGTATTTGGGGAAGGGGCCATGACCTGACAGAAAGGCAGAGATTTCCGGGGAGAGGTCCCAAATATTGAGTGAGACATTTGGTATTAGCTCGTGAGTGTATCTCCCTTTTGGAGGCACACTCCAGAGACTCTGCCAGTCATTAATTAGTTTTTGATTTAGGTGATATTTTATGTAGGAAGGGGGAGCTGGGAGTGAATAGGCTATGTCACTAGATTCTGTTGCTGATTTTCTGGGAATAATAGCTTGATAATTAATGGACGGAATTTCAAAAAAATTTGATTTAGTTGCACCTTGTCAAAATTTGGCGTTTATCAATTATTTATGCGTACCTTTCACCAAAGGACGCTATCGTCCGGATTTATCGTAATTTTTAATGTGTCAGAAGGTACTAAAAGTTTCATGATGTCTACAATATACTTGTTTATTATTATTATTATTACAGTAGAGCTCAGATTATCCGAACTCCAGTTAACTGAACTATCAATTATCCGAACATCTTATTTCACTATTTATTTTTCTTTATCCGAACTTCCAATCATCCGAACAGCCTATTTCTCCCCCCCCCCAAAAAAAAAAAAAAATGCCTAACAAAACTTCCAATTATCCAAACACCCTATTTTCTCAATCTCCCTTCCTCCTTTTCAGGTTTAGTTGAAAGATTAAGGCTTGGTGAAAGGGGGTATAACCAAGATCAAAGCACAAAATTCCTGTTCATATCACCTCTCCTTCGCAATGTATCCTTCTTTTGTCACCTTCTCAGTGACCCTTTCATAATTCTTTTAACACCATAATAGCCCTGCATAGCCGTCTGCCTGGTGTCGTCGATTTTCAGCCCGTAGTGTTTCAGCCCTCAAGTGAAATCGTAGTTTTTCAGCCCACACAAGAGAATCCCACCCCGAATAATCACGTGATGTTCTGGTCTTAATCGAGCTCCTGGTGGACCACCCCCTATTGACCATCAGGTGGACCAGTCCGCCACGTGATAAGAAAACGTGGGCACTTTTGATAGAAGTTATCGTTAGTATATGAAGTGAACGGTATTCTAGTGTATGCAGTTATGTCATATTGCAGTGTAGGCATGGATTCGGTAGTAGAAATAATTAAAACTAAAAGAAATAAACCTTGTGCTCTGCACAATGGTTACAGATATGTTTTAAAAAGGAAAAATAAAAATGGAACAACTTGCTGGCGCTGCGTTCATTGTTTTAAATCGACTAAATGCAAAGGCCTACTTCTTATGAAGGGTCAAGACGTTTTAAATTTGTTAATCGCTCCTGCCAACCAGATATTGCTGCAAACGAGGTAAAGAAATGTGAAAACATTATGAAGAAGAGAGCTAAAAGAGAAGATACACCCCTGACGGATATTTATCAGAAAGAAATAAAAAATGTGATTGACAAAGGGTTCGATTTTTCAACAGAAATTCCGTTGTACCGTACAGCAAAGCATGCGTTGAATTATATTAGAAATAAAGCACGAGGTTCAAGTAAAGATCCCATTTGCTCAGAAAACGTTGTACTGACTGACGACATTATTTATTTAAATGAAAACAAAGAAACTTTCCTTTTGTTTGACAGTGGAGCAAAAGGCTGAATAATAGCTTTCGCCACTGCAAAAGGCAAAGAAGCTCTTACGACCAATGAAACATTTTTTATGGACGGCACGTTCAAGAGTTGTAGTAAGCAGTTCACTCAGATTTATAGTTGGACATTGGCAGCAATACAAATGAAACTAATGTAATCACAGCTGTATATTATTCATTGCTTCCAAACAAGCAGATGGAGACATACGAGAGATTTTTCATGCTCCTAAAACAGCATATTCCCGATTGGCAACCAAAAATTGTGCATATGGATTTTGAAGCGGCTGCATTTAAATCTCTAATGAAAGTGTTTCCTTCTGTTAGTGTAAAAGGATGCATTTATCACTTCAACCAATGTCTTTGGAGAAAAGTGCAAGAATTGGGCTTAGTGAACGAATACACTGCAAACGAAGAAATTCGACTTCATATTAGAATGTGTGCGTCTCTAGCGTGTTTACCTGTACAACATATTGACGACGCGTGGATTGCAATACAAGAAACTTCTCCTTCCAGTGAAAATCTACAAAAATTTTATGATTATTTTGTTGAACAATGGTTAGAAAACAACGTAATAACACCAAACATGTGGAACTGTAATGAAAGTCGCCATCGTACGAATAATGCCGTCGAAGGATGGAAGTTTAGACTTAACGAAATAGTAAAAAAATCACAACCTAATTTCTATGCATTAATAAGAAATTTAAAAGACGAAGCAAAATATAATGATTTTTTGTTTGATAGACAGTATATAGGTTTAGCAGGTAAAAAGAGAAAACGAAAATATATCAAATTGGATGAAAGAATAAGGAAAATTTTAGACGAGTACTACATATCCTTGGATATTAGAAAATGTTTAAAAGCACTAAGTTATGTCCATAAACTCGAATAATTGTAATATGTAAACTTTCAAACGTAAATGTTAAATTGTAAATTATTTTGTGTGTCATTTGTAAGTTTTTTATTGTAATTTGTAATAAATAAAGCAAAAAAAAAAAAAAAAAAAAAAAACCTTTTAAACACGCCAGCAACAATTGCTGCCAGTCCTAAGCCTGGATAAGGTGTGAAGGGAAGTTAACTTTTCAAAGTATAAATACAAGATATAAATAAATAAATAATCAAACATAAACTCCATTATTATTCGGGATAGGTTTTACTTTCGGCCTAAAATCTACGATTTCATTTGAGGGCTGAAACGCTACTGGCTGAAAACCGACAGCTTCAGATTTTACTTCCGGGCTGAAAAACTACGATTTCACTTGAGGGCTGAAACTCTACGGGCTGAAAACCGACGGCTTTGTATGCCTTAAAAATCGTAGGACATGGGTGATTATAGTGATGGATGGGATTAAGTTGTGAACAGTCGAAGGGAGCGTCTGTGTTGTCATATGTTTTACTCTAGAATTTTCAGTACTCGTTACTCTAACTATTGAGGTATGTTGGTTCCGGAAAAGTAACAGCTTAAAGAACAATGCAAAAGAAGGACCCCACAAGCCATTGCAGTCCAGCTTATTGAAAGACAGGTTTCTTGGAAGAGTTAACTAACTACAATTGTGATCTGATACAGTTTGGTTCATTTCATTTAGAACTAATGTGAAAATAACATATCTGGCAAGCGAAAAAGAATTGTTCTTTCATTGGGAGAAAAGTAAAGATATTGGAAAGGCTTAAAAATGGCGAAGCAGGTACAAAATTAGCAGTGGAGCATGGTTTAGGAAAGTCTACGATATCAGAAATTTTATAACGGCACATGAAAGTGATGAAAGAAGCTTAAGACGAAAATCCATGAAAAGATCTTATGATGATGAAGTTTATAAAGCTCTGTACATATGGTTTTCAACTGTCACAATATCCCTTAAATTGTCTGTCCAATTATCCGAACTTTTGCTTATCCGAACTAGGGTCTGTCCCGACATGTTCAGATAATCGGCGCTCTACTTCGTAAATTTCCAATAACTTACGAAATTTTTATATTGGAAAATTCATAGTCAATGATATTATATTCCTGCCAGTATCCGAAATAATATTTCAAAAGTATTCTGACATCTTTATGATGAAAATATATCTCAAAATTGACGTTTATATGAAATTTTGCCTTATTCTGCCATGTTAAAAAATTCCTAAATTTCTAGTAACTTGCGAAATTTTTAAAGTAGCAGTAAAGTTAAAGTACAGTTAAAGTACAGTTAATGATGTTCATTCCGGCATCAAAACTGATAATTTAAAACTGGTCTAACATTTTTACAGTAAAAATTTTCCATTTAATGCACGTTTAAGTGAAATTTTGCCCTTTTCTCCCATGTTAAGAAAGTCGTAAAATACTAATAACTTAAGAAGTTTTTAATTCGAATGCTGCAAATGAATAGCTTTCTTTCCAATGTCGAAACTAGTATTTTAAAACTGATCTGACTTCGACTGTTTGTTTTTGAGATATCGTGTACACACATTAACAAACTAATGCACTAACGGTCTAACAAACTAACAGACACCCTACAGACGGACACTATACAAATATTGTCATTTTCGGATTCCTCACATCTGAAAACGTGTAAAAAAGTAAAATGACAAGGTCAAAAATTTTCACGATTACCTAAGTTCCCCATACCTATAATATGATGGGGAACTATTAAAGAATTTGAATTTGAATAATCATAAGATTGAAAAAAAAAAAAAAACTTTTTATATACCATATTTTAAATTTTCTGATGAATCATAGAGCTATAGTATGATGAGGAACTAAAATATACATATATAAATATAAATATATATATATATATATATATATTTTTTTTTTCAAAATGCATAAGAATGCAAGTTGGATTAGTTATGCTGAGTGTTATGATAACAGGATTGTATACACCGCGGAGAACGAATATAGTAGATTTTTCAGGAATAGTATTCCCCATTTTATTACAGAATCTCTGATTGGCAAATGCGCAACTTAGAGTTCAATAGAATTCAATCGAGTGTAGATGGCCTACTTTTATTCTCTTTGACCGAAATTAATGGTGAGAAACAGATGGCAAGTGAAACGAAATTAAAGTTGAGAAATAAATTTTCATTACATTAGAGCAAAACAACATATTCCGTTAAAACAGAGAAAGGGTTTACTAATTATGACATCCCTGAACTATTTTTCGCCAAATGTGGTCACTAATCTTGTTATGTCGCCAAGTTTTTCATCAATGCTGGTTTTTTTCTTGGCTTCGATTTTGGCGATGTGGCATCAAATTTGGTGACTTGATGTCAAATTTGGCGAAAATTTGTAGTTTAGATAGCGGAAGTTTGGAAATTCTAACTTCAGTATTAACAGAGTTGTGGAATTTTCCGGAAATTTTCATTGGTTTCTAGCGCAGAACTGACTTCTTCGAATATTCTATAAATGACTGACAGAACTACAAAAATGGCTTTTAGATTCTAGACTAGAACTTGTCTATTTCTTTATGAGCTATTTTTTATATATTTGCGCAGTAAAAGTGGAAACAGATGATAATTCTTTCATTCTTACGAAAGTGGACATTGACATAGCGTCAAATTACACAATACTGCATCCAAATTTGGGTGAAAGTGGTAATTTAGGATTTCCAAAATTGGAAATTTCTAACTTCAGTAAGGGTTGAGTTCGAGATTATTCAAGAGTGTTTAACGTGCTTCTAGCACAAACCTACCTCGAAAATTCTGAGAACTACTGACAAGGCTCTCGAGGAATTCTAATTCTATTCAGCCTTCGATCTGTATGGTGGATCGTTGTTCCTGAAACTGTATTGGCATTTTTACTCTTGATCTTAAAAAAAAAAAAAAAAAAAAAAAAAAATCAGCACAGAATTAAAATATATTTGGAGGTAAAACGAAGTAACAAAAGGACGGTAAAACGATTTGAAGGTAGCAATGGGCAAGTGTTTATATTATGTGAAAAACGCATGTTTACTTATTTATTTATTTATTTTTAGATTTTTATTATAATTATTATTTATTTATTATTTTTTTTAGTTATATATTTTGTACACGACCCTTAATCCAACATTTCACTTAATTTCTTAAAAAGCACATACTCCATTTACCAGGTGTATAAGCTTAAATCCGCTGTTTTTTAGTAATAAAAACACATTTATTTTTTATATAAAGCAAAACAAAATTTTATTCAAAATAGTTTCCCTCGCTAACTATACATTTTTCCCATCTTTCGGGCAATTGGTGAATTCCACGCCAAAAGAATTCCTTATCTTTTGAGGCAAACCACTCGTCCAGCTATTTTCGAAGTGCTGTTCGGCGAGTGCATGGCCCATTGATGAAAACAGGTGATAATCAGAAGGAGCCAGGTCTGGTGAATTAAGCGGGATGGGGTAACACCTCCCAGTTAAGTGTTTTGAGATAATTTTGGACCAATTTTGACGTGTGTGCTGGAGCGTTATCATGAAGAAAAATCAGTTTGTCATGTCTTTGTTGATAATAAGGCCTTTCCCATGGCATGTAGACGGATAGAAATGGCTGGTTGAGTGACACCTAACTTATCGGCAAGCATTTTTTGCGATTGGGTATCATCTTCGTCCAAAAGAGCCTGTAATTCATGGTCGTCAAACTTTCGGGGCCGATTTTCACGCTCTTTGTCATTGAAGTCAAAATAGCCATTTTTGAACCGACGAAACCAGTCTCTGCAAGTTGTTTCTGACAAAGCACTGTCACCATAAGCTTCCACAAGCATTCTATGCGATTCGGCAGCGGATTTCTTCAAATTGAAGCAGAAAAGCAGAACTTCCCGCATATGCTCTTTTTTTGGTACAAAACGAAACATGTTTACACGAAGAAAAATTAATGTTTTTATATGAAATCACTAACGATTTGCACTGATTTATGTGAACAGACGTCAAACTAATACAAAAACAATAAGACATTTAAATGTCCGCTGTTAATACACTCACTAGCGCCATCTATACGCAAACAGCGGATTTAAGTTTATACACCTGGTATTGAATCTATTGCTGTGCCTATTACATTTTTCTGTTTCAATTAGTAAGAAAATGACATGAGGTGTTGAGCTTTTTATTACTACGACAGGACGTACTATTTTTTTTTTTTTTTTTTTTTTTTTTTTTTTCAGACAGCGATTTCGCCGTCGTTGTCAATTTTTATCTATCACCTTGAATAAACGTGCAAATATTTTCGTTTTTATATACATTTATGAATCTGAAAGTTTGTTATTGCATCTCTCTGGGCATTTAGTTCAGATTTTTAGATTTATCAAAAATTAGTAAACATATTAAGCAGGAAAAATCAAGTGAACACCGATTTTTTAGTCCAATCTTCTAATTGTTTCAAAATTACCTTAAAAAAAAAAATTCCAATTGTAACTGTAAGATAACCGAAAAGAAACAACAATTTGATGCCAAAAATAAATAAGTAAATATATTTCTTTCTTTCTTTTCTTTTCTTTTTTTTTTTTTTTTTTTTTTTTTTGAAATTGTTATTATTATTTTTTTATAATAATAATAATAATTAAAAAAAAAAGTGAGAGGGAGAGAGAAATATCGGGCTAAAGAAATGGAATAGCTTCGGTATAGAATCCCTTGACTAAATATGAAATTTGGTACCGAAGTAGCTCGGACGTTGCTCGCCAAGACCTTTATTTACGCAATTTCGATAACCATTTTACACGTAATTTATCGCAAAATTTACAACCAAAAATTAAAACCCCCCAAGAAGCACCTATGCTAAACCATAGAAATGCTGAACCAAAGCTAAACCATAGAAATTTCAAGAAATGAAAATGGTGATAGATGCTAGGAAATGAAACACAGTTATTGCATGCTTTCATACAGTCCTAGCGTAGTAAATTAAATTAATGTTTCATGCAGAATTTTTTATTGATTACTTAGAAAAAAAAAAAAAAGGCTTAGTGTTTTTTCTCTCTTTTTTTGTCTGCCTGCCTGTCCTTTCTCTAACTCCTGTAAATATTTACGAAATTTCTTGAAACTTATATATCTTATTCAAGTTCACTCTCGGATGCTCTCTCTCGAAAATGGAGGGAACGCGACCACTGTGTACAGGGACACCCGAAAGTATTCCAAAGCATTGTGTTCTATTAGAAGTACACTGCAAATAAAGTTTTCTTATAGTAAAAAAAAATCTGAAAATACACTTCAGACACGTAAATGTCTGAATATGAAGCTCAGACATAATAGACATCTTAATTTAAGACACTTTTGTGTCTTAATAAACTGGTGGGGCTAATGAACGGATATAAAGTGTCTTAAAAAAGGAACATGTCTTAAAACAAGACATTTTAAAATGTCTTACAATAAATCTTTTTACATTTCATCGTTGATTATTAGTAGTGGCGCCATCTGTCAATGGAAATAAAAATCCTCTTCGTCGTCTCGTTTTTAACATATCAGGATACAGTTTTAATACAATGCTAATTTCTTTTACGTTTTTTTTTTTTTTTTTTTTTTTTTAAACTTAGCAGCGGAAATATACATATATATTATTGAAATTATAATGCAAATATCAAAAAATTAAATCTCTTAAAAAAATTAATAAAATAAAAATAAATAAATAATTTTTTTTTAAGTAAGTGTTTTTATTTATGAAATTTTTCTGAAAATGATGTCAAGTGAAAAAGACTAGTCACTCTTATTTTGCTCCTAGTTTGAGTCTATTTCAATTCCATTAAGTGAAATAATTTAAATACATCAAATTTCAATAAATAACAGATGAAAATACTTATTTTAATTACTATTGTTTAATTAAATATGTTATCTACATTTTGTTCAAATAAAGCTTAAAACTAGTGGATTTGCAGATCAGAAGCCTCAACGTCTTATTTGCATAAGACATTATTCAATAGGTCATTTTTATTTATTTCTTATTATATAATAGTATATATTTATTCGATCGACTTGTTACTATAATCAGATACATTTCTGAGGGGCGCTGCCTCCCCCCTCAACTCCCCGCTGTATCTCTCTTTCTATACCTATCTGTATATCATATAAAGCGTTACGGAATTGTAAATAATTATATTTATTTTTTTATAAGTTCTTTCAAAGAGGCTTAGTAAGTTGATAAAAGGCTAATTTTGTGCATATCTAGTCGTTTTAGCGTTAAAATAGCCTAATTTTCCTTTAAAAACGCATTAAAAATCTCCAATAAGGGAAGAAATGAATTTGGCGCCAAAATTGATGAATGTTTCTCTCCTTGGCGATATTTTTGGCGACCTTGGTGAGAAAATCCTTATTAGGGATATAACAAATATGGTTGCTCTAATCTCATTGGCTGATGAGATACGAGAATTTTCCAGAACAGTCTGGGTTCGATAGAAAAGTATAAAAGGAGCATTTTTTTCGCCAAGGCGGTCAGTCTCAGATCTGTGTCAGTTTCGTCAAATGCTTGTTTAGCTTTGTGCCTCTTTGAATGAGACTTGCTTTATGTGTTATTGCTAAATTGTTTGTACTGTTGTTTTGTTGTTAATGACTGTTGTTTAAGCTGTGTTTACTGGTTAAATTGAAGCTGATACTTAGTTTATAGACCTGTATTTTTCTGGAAATTTCTGTAAATAAATCACTGAATTTTTCATTCTCGGACAACTTACGAACTCCCAAGTACGCAACAATATGTATTCTTAATAAACGACGGTCTTGTATTATTTCCCTGAAATTCATAAATACCAAATTTCATAACTACCGAATTTCATACAAATATATATATATATATATATATACATAGCATAACGGAAAATTTTTGCATAACCTTTAATCTAATTACCAATACTATGCCCACAATTTTCAACAGGAAAACATGCATTTAAAATTCTAATAAAATTTCATTATATTTGATGGGGTGTAACCATGTTAAAATACACTTTTAAGAAATACCGACTATAGACCGTAATAGTATGAAATTATTTTATGTGTACCGGAAAAGTAGTCACAGTCATTATAAACGCAAATAATAAGACTAAACCTAATAAATTATAACTCATTAATTTTTCAAACTAATTTGACATCATTTGGATGATTACAGTACATACTCGGAATTATTTTATGTGGTCCTATAAATTATTTAGTCTATACATACCCTTTTTTAAGAGTAAACATTATTTTAAGCATCTTTATAATGTATGTTAATTTTATTATGTCCGATTCAGCATAAACGCATTAAGGTACGCGCTTAAATAAAAATTTGTCCATAGGCTCTAATGTTACAAAATTCCTTTTTGTGTCTATGTAAACGAACCATAAACATTGTACACACCAGTAAAAACTATTCAGCTTATTTTGCGTTTAAAATTAATAATTATTCTAAATTTAACATGGATGAATTTTGGATGAATACGTGACATTGTCAGAACACTTTTGTAAGGTCCTGTACATTAATTAGAAAGCTTAAGAGCACATACTTTCTTCAAACAACATAAGTTTAAGCATCTTACTTTACGCTATTTCATTTTCTTGATTGCAAAGTGATGATATTAAAATATGTTTAGACGAATTTCTCCCCATACACCGTATTATTAAGAATTTTGGTGTGTCCCTGTACACAGTTTATAAACAATATAGCAATAAATGTATTATAGTACTAAGTGAAAATGTGTGCAAAGAGATTGTGTGGTGCAAAGAAAACATTTACATAATTTTTATTTATAGTTTTGGATAGCGTGACCCAATAGACAAATCAATTTATTGCACTAGATAATTTCAATTTATAATATAAATTCAGTAAAAGTGTGATTATTTGACAGTATATTTGAAAATTAAAAGCATTATTTCAATGTGTAAATATACTTTATTCAACAAAACAAAAGTAATTGCAATGAAATCTAAAAATAAATCTTTTAAAGTAACATTGAGGCGTCACAGAAATTATTTCATTTCTTTTAAAACTCATCATATTCTGAATTCACGAGGTGCAGATGAAAAAGTATCAGGGAGTAAATTCTATATATTTTTTCGTGCTGAAGTTGAAAATATTATGTATACACTGTGATGTAAATAGAAGAAAAAAAAATAAATGCTGAAATAAGAAAATGTATGTAATATATTTCAATTAATAGCAAAGCGTCACTCAAATTTGATATCATTACTTTTAAGACCCATATTTCCCATTCATATTGAAATGAAATGCTGCGTCACAAACCTTTAACCCGTTAAGGGTTTTTGTTCTGTTATATATATATATATATATATATATATATATATATATATATATATATATATGTATGTATATATTCATATATATATTCTTTTTCGAAACAGGAAACTGTTTCAGTTTATATGTTCTGGTAATGGATGTGAAAAGAAAAAGAAAACTAGTATGTTGTGGCAACCACAAAACTTTCTTCTTTATTTTCCTATAGAAATTCACTCGGTAAAAATATTTTATTAAAACTACCTCTTACTATAATTTTCTACTATAATGAGTGCAGATGATTTTCATCTTGGAAAAGACTAACACTAAATATAAGAAAAGAAAGACAGTTTTATTCTCTACAAATAAAGTCTTAAAAAGGCGTTTTCGTAACAGTAATCTCATCTATCAAATTTCGTAGAGTTATATGCCTGTGAAGTTCAGACATAGCCTTCAAGTTCTCAGGGAAAACTGCAATAAACCAGCGCCACTTATTGGCTTATATGCATCCAAATTGAATCACGCTAATGTCCTATAATGGCCTCACATATCAAGCTTTGTTTGGTTATACGCAATAGAACATGAAATATAGCTTGCCCTTATATTCCAGGAAATCAACGAATAGCAAAGCCATCTGCTAAGAGATTGGCACCAAAAATTGTTAGACACTAATTTATGTTGAGACGCATCTACAAGTAAATATATGTGGAAGTCTGTGCAGTAGTTCCTTTTCTTAAATTATGGAAATGGATGTATAGCAGCACCACCTCTTGAGAAACTGACATTAAAAATTGGCAGGCAGTAATTTATGTCAATGTGCATCTGCATATAAATTTACATGCAAATTCCTGCAGTTGTTGCTGAGATATAGCCTTCCATGGATTGGTGAATATCGAGCTATATTGCTTAATTGACACCAAAAGTTGGTAAGCTTAAACTTATGTCGAAATGCACCAGCATAAATATTTATATACAAATTCATGCAATAGTTCTTGAGATATAGCCTTCCCTGAAATTGTGGAAATCATTGTTTATCAGCGCCACCTGTTGAGCTATTGGCACCAAAATTCATAAGAACTAATTTATATTAGAAGGAGACTTGGTGCTGGATTATTAAAACCAGAAAAAAATACTAAGTCAAAAACACCAAGAAAAGAAGCATACAGCTGCTTCGGTAGCCTTAAGCGTACCGTCTTCAGTGCATAAAGAATTTTGGAACTGGCCTAGTATACATAGAAGAGGGACCGAAATTTGTTACGGGAAAGGTAGGGTGAGTGGCCAATAGGAATTTTGGAAACGCTAGCTTTGTAAACTGTAGAAAAATTATGAAAATGCGGACTGAATGTAAAATTTCCAACAATCAGACATATAGGGAAAAGTGAAATCACAATTTACACGATTTTTAAGATTTTTATAAATATAAAAAGCTTCAAAGAAATCGAGTTCATGAATGGATTTAGGTCTGCAAATTATTTTAGCTGAATCAAATTTAAAAGTATGTTTTTCCTCCCAGCAATGCTTAGAAATAAATAACAATAAATTAGGTATTTTTGCACTGATGTGAGCCCAGGAATTCAAATATAAAGTCAAAATAGGGTGTTATTATTATAAAATTAAAACCGGTGATTTTCTTTAATATGTAGACGACTCTTAATCAAAAACTTACCTTCATTTTCTAAATTTGCATATAATTTCTCGTTGAATAATACATATTAGAGTTTTTTCTGCTAATTAGTGACAGAAACACATACAATGTTGCAGTTTCTTTCCGACTGCATGTATATATATATATATATATATATATGTATATAGATAGATAGATAGATAGATAGATATATTATTATTATTATTATTATTATTATCATCAATACAGCATAAGTATTGCTTTTAGAAATACAATACACCTGGGAATTTGTAAACAAAAATCTATCTATATATTTTATTGTGATTCTACTATGGTTAAGAAAATGTTAATTTTTTGTCTAAATAAGCTATTACACACACACTGCATTAACCATCCTTTATTTATATGTAGTATATTATATTATTTCTTATTTCACAGAGAACAACATACAAAGAAAAATAATGAGTGAACATTGTTGAATATAAGTTTCCAAGTTTCCTTTTTGAGAACTGTTTGACAAAAATTTATCCCCATAGTTCCCTCAGTGTTTTTTCACATTTACATATTGTTCCAATGATATTACACTTACAAGGTCTGTCTTTGCAGCATCGTCGTGTGGGATTTTTGCAGTGTTCATAAGCATCAGCACACCTATGAAAAAAATTTAATGTTAGAGAGAAGTATTTAATATATAAAAATATAACTCACTCTAAAGTTATTTAATATATAAAAAATGAAATATTCTTAATATTGTTTAAAAATAAAATATAAAATTCCAAGTATAAAATAATTATTTATTTAAATAATCTTCATATTATTTTTAATAATATTTTCAATATAAGTAACTTTTAAATTTTTCAGTATAGCATTTATCACAATTTTGGTTTAAGTTATAAAAATAAATAAGATGTAAGTGTTTCATAAGTATTTTAACAAATCTCCTTTATTTTTGTAGCCTACGTATTTTTTGTTAAAAAAAAAAAAAAAAAAAAAAAAAAAAAAAAAATCCGATGCCATAAAATATCTGTGAGGGTATCTAATAACACTGCATGAAAATCGCCCCCAACACCATTTTTGCAAACTTTTGCGTAAATTGGCCTCCTGAATCCAAATATGATGCCCATTCGGCCCTATCACCCGCTGCTTTTTGGGGACGCCCCCTATTTTTATCACTTTTCGGTAATTTTATATCTGATTTCTAGGGAGGAAAAGGATGATCTTAACTGTTAAATATCGTCTGAGGGCGATAGAGTTGTAAAATTCTAAAACATGTACATTAGCAGCAAAGGGAAATTTTACGAGAGGAGGGGGATTTGTCATTATATATTACATTTATTATATTTTATTAATCCAAGTATTATTATTACTATTATTTATACATTATTATAATTATTATTTTTAATGAACTAATTCTCTTCCATTCTCCATATCAAATTCCTGGCCACAAAACTACCGAACAGTGATAAAAATTGGAGGTGGGGGATAGTGTCCCGAGAAATCGGCGGGTGATTGGGCAAAATTACATTCGGATTCTAGAGATAATTTACATAAGAATGTGCAAGAATAGTATCAAAGTTGAGGGAAAAAAATGCAGTGCTGTGTAAATACAAGCTGCATTGTTAATTTTAAATCAGTGAACGTATGTTCCTTGAAAATTCAGAAAGAGATTTAAAATAAATAAATAAATAAGTTAAGAGTTATATAACACTTGTTTACCAAAATAATTTTGTTATGAAGCGTAATGAATCCATTACTTTAAAAAACTGCTGCAAAATTATTTTTATATGTATGCATAGTTATCATATTTCAAAAATTTAAATATTTATATAGAAAAATTTAAAATAAATTCAAGTTATTTCTTTGATTACCATTTGTCAATGGAACAGACAAATGAATATACAAGTCCTACGTCATTATATAAACCTCACAAACAGAAAGCAATAAACATAAGCAAACTCGCTTTAAGTCAACTGCATCAATTTTTCTTTCAGTAAAATATAGCAAAAAAAAAAAAAATAAATAAATAAATAAACAGAAATTTAGACTTATAGGAAATTGTAATATTTGCTACGATTGATGTAATAAATAATAATATTGTGGTAGATATAATAAATAATAATATTGTGGTAGGTATAATAAATAATAATATTGTAATTAATATAGTAAACTGTAATTTGAGGGAAGTCTTAATAAAATAATCTTTCCCATTTTCAAAATAAAATATTTTTCAAACTTTTAATACTTATGCATGGCAACCAATTAGTTAAACTAATAATCTTAACGGCCCTCTTCACTTACCGTCACCGGTAGCCCGAGCCAATGTTATTCTATGGTGAAATTTTCTTTACAAATAACTTATTAACTAATATATAATTTTAAATTCTGTTTTCCCATTCAGAAAATTCCCAACTGTTAAATTGACGGACCTTTTTCGAAAAAGTATTTTTTTTTTTTTTTTCAATATTTTATTTTGAAATTGCAAAATGAAAAAAAATCACATATTGAAAATTCGTATTTTGTAGCTACGAAGTAAAATATAAAAAATTAAAAAAATATTTTTTTAAAAAAAGTCCGTCAATTTAAAAGCTGGGAATTTTCATAATGTGAAAACAGAATTTAAAAATATGTATTACTTAATAAGTTATTTGTAAAGAAAAATTTCCCATTGAATAACATTAGCTTCGGCTTCCAGCGGCGGTGAGTGAATAGGGCCCTTAACGTCAAAATCTAACATTTTATCATAAGGAATAAAGATCCAAGATTCTTTAACAAACCTAAATTTTAAATGCAAAATAGTTAGTAAACCCAAATAAGTAGTGTGCGTTTAAATTAATTAAACACTTAGGAAAAATATCATTTAGATTATGTAGTTTGTTTTTAAAAAACACTAAAATTATACTACAATTGAACACTACAAGATCACCTATAAAGCAAAGAATATAATATGAGAGTTAGTTATTTATTTTAATTATGTTTCTATATAATCTATTTTGTTTTATTTTCTTGAGCATTAATTATGTGAATATATTGTGCTTACAAAATTCATTAGAAAACTATCAAGTAATACCTGACATTAAGCTAGAATAATGAGAAATTTAAAAGAGTTAGAATAGTAAAATATCATACATACATTTAAATATTTTAAGCTGGTATGTAATCTATATTTGTTTCGTAGACTAATTGTGTTTCAAAATTGATATATATAAGTTTTAAGAGACTTTCGTTATTTATCATGGTATGATTCGTATTTTATTAGATAAAGGAAATGTATCGTCAACATTTGTATGGCGCCACTGACACAGAATTTTCTGAATGAATTTGTACTGAAAAGATTACGGATAAAATTGAAATTTCGTTGTCTAATGGTAAAAATTTTTCACAGCTATGAAAAATTGATGTTGAGTAAGTTGTTTCTAGTTTAAATTTTTATGATTACAAAATAATGCGTTTCCATTTGTGTTTCTCGAAAGTAGTGAAATAATTTATTTCAATAGATATATTGGCTTCTAGAATCATTACCAATTCTTGTGTTCATTATTTTATATAAAAACTTTTGAACAAGCTGTGTACACTTACTTTTCATTTTATAATTTTGCGATGCAATTTTATATTAAAGTAAAATGTATCCTTCACTTATCTGAAAGGAAATTTGATTTCGATTTATATTAATTTGTTCTAAAGCTTTAAATAACTATGAATGCATTGCATATTGTGAAATATATAAAAACAATTGATATTTATATAGTGTTTGTTTAAAAGATATTTTTAAAATCAATTACATAGAGGAATGCTTATCAGTTTTTTTTTTTTTTTTTTTTTTTTTTTTGAAGTGAAGACGTGAAAACTTCTTTAGGCGCGTTGAGCACTTTAGGGTGAACAAAAAGCATGAAATTCGCGTCATCGTCAGCAAACGCTTTTCATTTGAAGTGAAAACTTCTTTAGGCGCGTTGAGGACTTTTGTGTGAACAAAAATCATGGAACTCGCGTCATCGTCGTCGAACGCTTTGAAATTCTTCCGGCGTTCGTTACAATGACAACCCATTCACACCGTCTGGTCGGGAAGAAACATATTTTTTACCAATTGACATGACATGGTTTTTCTACTAGGAATAAAAGTTGCAAATTTCAAAATGCTTCAATTTTCTTCTATAGTCTTTCAAACTTTCTGTGCGTCATTGACAGCACAGGGGATAGTTGCAGTTCAAATTTCATCGATTTTGGAAAAAAAATTACATTTTAATTGGAAATTAAATTTTATTCTAATACGCGTATTTCAAATTCTAATTATGATTAAATTATTTTTAATACATCATTCGAAAGACATTTTAAAGTACATTTATATTATCGAAATCGGAATTCGAGATTTCAGCTGATGTACATGTTTTGAGGTGTCCTGAATGGGTTTTCTTTTGTATCTCAACTACTAATTAAAATAATTTCATAAGTAATACATCATTTTAAAGCTTTGTTGATTTGGAATCGAACAGTAGCTTACAGAAATTTCTACCAGCAGATGGCGCTGTAATATTTTAAAATTTCAATATTTCAATTTCTAATTATGATTAAATTATTTTCAACACACCATTCGAAAGATATTTTAAAGTTATTTTATATTATCGAAAGTGGAATTCGAGATTTTACCTCATTTACACGTTTTAAATGTCCTGAATCGGATTTCTTTTGTATCTCAGCTACTAATGAAAATAATTTCATAAGTAATCAATATGTTAACCTAATATAAGGGTTGGTTCATTTAATTTGGGTAGCTACAAATATTGTGCTGAATCATAAAATACAGATCATAAGCACTTCTTTACAAACCAAAAATAATTCGAAAATAATAATCTAATAGCTCGAGGATACAATTCACAAGTTACTTAGCATTCACTTATATCGGCAGTCCCCAAAGTCTGCCTTGCCATTTTTTTTTTTTTTTTTTTTTTTGGACTGAGGACTATTAATCTCAATCTGTGATTTTTGCGGTGTCATTTTTCGATAGTTGGACATTAATCGAAATCATTTTTCGATAGTTGAACATTTATTGAAACCTAAAATTTATCGAAAATATAATTGAATAAATTGAAAGCGATGTTTAATTTGAAAAAAAAAAAAAAAAAAATCTAACAGTCCTCCGTCCTAAACTAAATTCTGCTTTTGCCAGAATTTCATCAATATATATATATATTTTTTAATAAGAAAAAGAAAAGAAAAGAAAATTAATAATAATCTGTACCGAAACCAAACACTGTCGAAAAAGTTGTTTTTTTTTTTTTTTATAATTTTAAATTAGGAAATAAAAAGTGCGTGTGCAAAATTAAATAAAAATACGTAAAAAAAAAATGAATTTAATGATTTAATTTTTATATAAATCAAGATCGCGTGCTATCTTAAAAAGTAGATGTAAAATTTAAAGTTTATGTGGTGCGTGTGGCATCTACAAAAATTGTTTTAAGAAATAGAACAGAAAACAACGATGTTGGTTGCATTTTGTTATATAGTTTGAATTTTTGAATTTGTTAGAAGTAATATCTACCGTAGGAATAATTTCTTATGTTAAAACTTCTGGGAACTGTTATGCGAGCACAAGCGATGCTTTTGTTTTTTATAAGACTAAAATGAAATAAATGATATTTTAATAAAATGCAAAGACTTGAGTGTCATTAGTTATAATTTCGATTTTTTTAAGACTAAAAACTATTAAAAAAAAAAAAAAAAAAAAAAAAAAAAAAAAACTAAAGCACACGCTTTTATTGAAATGGGAACGAAAAATCACAAAATAATTTATAAATGTTAAGTTTTTATTAGATAGCGGTAAGATATCGCATAACTCGATATAACCTAATCCTTGAATTAAGCTTCGAATAAGAATAAAATATTGCTAAAATTACAAATAAGTATAATTTACTTTAATGGAAAAAAAAAAAAAGCGTGGAGTACTCGACTTTAGTTTTCGTAAATTTTTGAACGCTGACAATTTATAAAGGTAGAGTAATTATGAGAATATAAATAGAGCGCACCTAACTCTTTTTTTTTTTCCATTAAAGTAAGTTATATTTATCTGTATATTTACCAATATCTAATTTTAATTTAATTAATTTATTTTTTTATTTTTTAAGAAAAAATTATTTCTGGTAAGTTATTTTGTATTCCATTTAGCATGTAATATTTTTTTGTACAAAATTAAAAAGTGAGCTTTTATTTTAAAAAACCTACTAATATTAGTTCCCCATCATATTATGGGTATGGGGAACTTAGGTAATCGTGAAAATTTTTGACCTCGGTTTTTTGACTTTTTTACACGTTTTCAGGCATGAGGAATCCGAAAATGACAAAATTTGTATGGTGTCTGTCTGTAGGGTGTCTGTTGGTGTGTTAGTTCGTTAGTCTGTTAGTCCGTTAGTTTGTTAGTCTGTGTACACGATATCTCAAGAACAAATTGCCGCAGAGAGGCCAGATCAGTTTTAAAATATTGCTTTCAACAATGGCAAGAACCCTATTCATTTGCAACATTCGAATTTAAAAACTTCGTCAGTTATTAGAAATTTACGATTTTCTTAACATGGGAGAATAGGACAAAAATTCACTTAAACGTGCATTAAATGGAAACTTTTTACTGTAAAAATGTCGAACCAGTTTTAAAATATCTGTTTTTAAGCCGGAATGGACATCAGTAACTTTAAATATGCTACTTTGAAAAATTCGCAAGTTATTGGAAATGTACGAATTTCTTAACATGGCAGTATAGGGCAAACTTTCACATAAAGGTCAATTTTGAGAGATATTTTCATCGTAAAGATGTCCGACTACTTTTGAAATATTATTTTGGACACTGGCATGAATGTTAATGACTATGAATTTTCTAATATAAAAATTTCTTAAGTTATTGGAAATTTACGAATTTCTTAACATGGCAGAATAGAGCAAAATGTCACATAAACGTCAATCTTGAGGGATATTTTCATCGTAAAGATGTAAAACCACTTTCGAAATATTATTTAGGATACTGGCATAAATATCATAGACTATGATTTTTCCAATTTAAAAAATTCGTAAGTTATTTGAAATTTACGATTTACTTAACATGTCAGAATAAGGACAAATTGAGCATAAACTTTCATGTTGAGGATCATAAATACATCAGAAAACTTCAAAATTACATTTATGATAGTATTTGTTTGAACATGATTGAATACAAAAATTCTAATAGGAAAATTTCGTAAATCATTCGTATTTTACGTTTTTATCAACATAACGAAATTGTAAATTTTTCATATAAATATGAATTTTGAGGATTATTGCATTGGAAACTGTAGCATGAAAACTAAGCAACGAAAATGACCCTGATAAATAAATTGATAGATTAGAAAAAGATAAATATATCGAAGTGAACGGTGGATAGCCTATTAGGCGGGGATTTCGTTCTGTCACTGTATCAAGCTTTGGTCAAATTAATTTTTTTTAACATGATTATAATATGTCTCGTACTAGAAATGTATGAGAACATAAATATGGTGGGGAACTGAGCAGAGTCCTCCTATGCCAACTAGTTAAATTTGTTTATGTTCACGCTTTGCAATTAGCATGAATTTTCCAATTGTATTTAGTTATTGATAGAATAAGAAACATTTCTAAAGCATAAATATAATTTTAAAAAGATAGTTTTAAAATAATTTTTTCTTGTGATACTTACAATTTCTGATAAGCTGTCTTTAAACCTTAATTGTGTAATGCTTCCAATTTATATTTTATCTCATAAGTTATTTATTCTAACAAAAAAATATACTACTTATAAAAGAAAACTTAATTAGATTTTTCATTCACTGTTTTAAATAATAAAACTGAGAAAGTTACTGTATTTGCAGTTCTTTGAAATTTAATGTTCCAATCTAAAGGTTTTAAAATTTATTAAAAAAAAAAAAAAAAATCTTTTGACTAAAACTAGTGTTAGTAAAATGTTTTCAAACAATTTTAACTTTGCATGTAATTTCATTTGCTGAAAATTTGATTTGTCAGAACTTAATTTTCGTAACATACAGTCGGCTGCAAAATTATTCGAGCACTAGCCAATAATTCCTATATTTAAAAAGTACACGTAAGACTGTTTTGCTAAGTAAATCCTTGTCGAATCATTTTCTTAGACTGATTAAGAACATGACTCGACAAGGATTTATTTAACAAAGCTGTATTAAGTGTACTTTTTTTTGGCAAGGATTATTGCTAGTGCTCGAATAATTTTGCAGCCGACTGTAACTTTAACAAAATACTGTATTGTGTTTACATAATATTCTTGATTATATTTTGCAGTTTAATTTGTTTATACATTTATTCTGGAAATCTGTAGTAACTTTCACAAGTAGGTATAATTCATATTTTCAGGCCAACTAATATCATTGTTTTTCTTCTTATCCCTAATTAAGTCTTCTTAAAAGTCCTAATTAAGAAGGGCACACCAGCGGCTGAGCGGTTCTGCGCTCAAAGTTGGTAGACGTGGGGTGCCGGGTTCGATTCCTGGTCGCGCTCGTTGGCCTAGTCGTTCGGAGTTTTTCGTGGTTTTTCTCCAAAACTTGCGTACATACGGGCTAGGATTCCTTATAAATACCTCCACGGAGGGCAGTCCCTCCTCAGGCCTAAGACCTAGAGCAGCCAATCGGCCTTACTCCCAAATCCAATCCAATCCCTCATTAAGAGTGTATGTATTTATTATATAACTTTTAACAAGAAAAATAGTTATATTATATGTGTTGAAACTACCTTTTCGTACTGCAATAAATATAACTGACGTGTGTGCATTATTATTATTATTATTATTTTAATTTAAACATTAATGAAAAAAAAAAGAAGTAATAATATTACGGAATAAGTTTGATCATTAACAACTGTGATTTACAGAAAGAAGACGTTTGGGTCATAGATAGTTTTTAGTTTTTTTTTTTTTTACTTAATATATCAATACTGGTACAAAATAGCTTTTTTAGGCTACATACTTATGAATATTTTGATGATGTTTATTTATTTATTTATTTTATTTAATATATTTAATTTACTTATTTATTTATTTTGTCATATTTGTTATAACAAGAAAAAAAATATTCTTTTTTTTTTTTTTTTTTTTTTTTTTTTCCGAGTTTGCCATTAATCAGATTACTGGCCTTATTTTGCCGTCTACAATTTGCTATCACTTAAATAAAATTCATATTTCTAACTTTCTCATTAATTATCCATGAAAATGTAGCTTAATAATATGTTTTTATTGAAATTTTAGAGGATCATATCAAAGTGGATAAGAAATGTTTATATATATATATATATATATATTTTTTTTTTTCATCTCATTATAAAATTGAGATTTTTTTAAATTAAAAATGAAAAAAGCCTTTTTTTTTGGGGGGGGGGGGGCAATTGATTTATGTTACATTAGCATTAATTTAATTTTCGTGCAGCCTTAAAGTGTTTTAAACTAATATGTTTGTAGAAATTTAAAATATATCAAAATCTATACTAGAGTTTTATCCCATTCTGAAGATAATATCAAGTGATATACATATATACATCGAAAAAAATGCAAATCACAGGTTAAATAATAAGTAAGATATATATATATATATATATATATATATATATATATATATATATATTTAACTGACTTAAGGTGACAGTACGGACAGTATGGGGGAAAAAAAGGCTACAGTTATCTACATATTAATTTGAAACATGTTTTTGTCTGTCTCCACTATATCCGCGATTGTAATGAAATGCTCGCCCTCTGGTGGGCTAAGGTGAAATTATCACACCACTGCATATCATCATATTATGCAATGGATTTTTCATGATGTAATGGCGGAGAAAGAACAATTGTTAATCCACGTGGCTATTATATTTACTAACAACTGCAGTTCAGAGAGCGCCATCTATCGACCATTACAAACGCGGATTGAGAGAACGGCTAGGTGGAAAAATTCGGTTGAGGTGTCTAAAAAAAGGTCTTGGTCTGTAGATGTGCTATGCAAAGAGAAAAATAAGAAAAAGTCGAACGGCCCCAATTAATATACGAAAAATGCACATTTCTATTTAGAATGACGTCATTTTCGGAAATGCAACAATACAGCGAGTTAATCTGAATTTTTATTTCCTTATAAAAACAAAGTTCACGTGTTATCATTTTATTTTTTAATTATTGTTCTTTTTATACAGTGTGGCAACATGAAAAAGTAATTATTTATTTCGCCGTTTTTTCTCTTATTTCTTTATTTCATTTTCGGAAATGCAAAAATATAGCGAGTTAATCTGAATTTTTAGAATTTTTATTGCCTTATAAAAGCAAAGTTCACGTGTTATCATTTTATTTTTTAATTACTGTGCCTTTTTTTACAGTGTGGCAACAGGAAAGAATCTATATATTAATTTGAAACATGTTTTTGTCTGTCTCCACTATATTGAGAGAACTACTTGGTGTAAAAATTTGGTTGAAGTGTCTAAAAAAAGGTCTTGGTCTGTAGATGTGCTATGAAAAGAGAAAAATAAAAAAAAAGTGGAACGGTTGGGGAGAAACGGGTTAAAAATACCTTTACGAGCTTAACTAAGCTCCAAATTATTTCACGGTGAAAAAATTGTACATATGGGGACTAGAGACGAATACTAAAAAATCACTTTCTGCGAATTTGAAATTTTCGATTTTAAAGGGGGGGGGGGAGGGGGAAAGTAGATTTGGAGGAGGGGGGAAAGGGGGGAAATTAGTTTGAGAGGGAAATCCGTTCTAGACCCACACATGTAGCACCTCATTTTAAAGGTCTTGAAAATTAATGTTGATTGGAGACGTTTGTATACAATATAGGGCGCCCCCTGGAGGTGAAAAATGGAACTAGGTGATTTTGCAGTAGGCCCTATCATGTTACACCTTATTTTAAAGGTCTTGGTATTTCCTGACCGTTGGTGTTGTTCGTATAGAACATGCTGTGTTCCCTGGCGGTGGAAAGTGCAACTAAAGGATTTTGCAGTTGACACCACCATGTGACACCTTATATGAAAGGTCTGGGAAATTCAAGGCAATTGGTGATGTTCGTATACAACAGACTGAGCCCCCTAGTGGAGGAAAGTGGATATTGTGTCACGTGCGTAGCATGCATGCTATACGATGCCGCAGCCATAGGCAGCGGTAACACGAGTCAGAGGTTCGTTCGGTTCAAGATTAATTTTTGAGAATTTTTTCATGTTATTAGCGGGCTGCATATACGCTGCCGCAGGCACCGGGTCACGAACCCGAGTTCCGTTCTGTTTGAGGTAATTTTTTTTTTTTTTTTTTTTTTTTTTTTTTTGTTACAGATGATTATTTTTTTTATGATGCTTTCATTTAAAAATAGAAATTCCAAAAAATCGAGTTAAAGATATAATACATTTAAGATTCATTTAAGGTTATTTTCATGGGCCCGGGCATTGACGGGCGGGTTCGTTTGGTTCCAGGTTAATTTTTTGGAATTTTTTTATGCTATTAACGGCCCGCGTATGCGCTGCCGCAGGAACCGGGGTCACAAGGCAGAGTTTCGTTCGGTTCGAGGTAATTTTTTTTTTTTTTTTTTTTTTTTTTTTTTGTTTTGTTTTGTTTTGTTACAGCTAATTATTTTTTTCGTGATACTATTATTTAAAAACAGAAATTCAAACAAAATCCAGTTAAAGGTATAAAATCATACAAATTTAAGGTTCATTTAAGGTATCATGGGCCCGGGCAACAGCGAGCGTGTTCGTTTGGTTCCAGATTAATTTTTGGGAATATTTTTATGTTATTAGCGACTGGCTTATGCGCTGCCGAAGGCACCGGGGTCACAAGGCAGAGTTTTGTTCGGTTCGAGATAATTTTTTTGTTACAGCTGACTATTTTTTTACGATGCTTTTATTTAAAAATAGAAATTCAAACAAAATCGAGTTAAAGATGTAAAACCATACAAATTTAAGGTTCATTTAAGGTTATTACCATAAGCCCGAACAACGCCGGTCGGGTCAGCTAATATGTAGTATGTAACGGAATAGAAAATAAAAGATAGCAACTGTTTATTTGGAGTCAGTTTGACGTCACATTGACAGTACTTTGTAGAAAGGGATGTCATATATAGTTTTTCTAAGTATTTTTCCGAATTTCTTTTTTTTAAAGTGAAATGTCGTAAATTATATTACATATTTTAACTCTAAATACACTTATAATGATGCGATGATTTTTGAAACTTTACAGTCAATAAAGTGATCGTCGAATTCGACGGTTTCCAGCTAGTAAATATGTTATTTCAAAAATTTACAATTTCGCATAGTGTAATTAACAGATGAAAAATATCATATAAAAATAACCATTCCCATTACAATTAATTGAGATATTAATTAATATTAATAATTAAATGTTAAATTTCAAAAGGCTCCTTGCTCTGTAAGTTTTAATTTTTTTTTTTTTTTTTACAAGTAGCTTTTGATGATTTTAACAAATATGATTATTAAGATCCGAAAAAACTACTACGTCAGAAACGCCAAAAAATATATTTGAGATGCATACAGCTGTTTCGGTAGCCTTAAGCGTACCGTCTTCAGTGCGAAAAGAATTCTGAATCTGAAGAAGTGCTCGTATATGTAGGAGAGGGACCGAATTTAGTTCAACCAATAGGATTACGGGAAAGGCGAGGAGTGTGGCCAATAGGAATTCAGGAATGTTAGCTGAGTAAACAGTAGAAAAATTAAGAAAATGTAGAGTGAATGTAAAATTTCCTACAATCAGACAAATTGGGAACAGCGAAATCACAATTTACAAGGTTTTTAAAATTTTTATAAATATGAAAAACTTCAAAGAAATCGAGTTCACGAATGGATTTAGGTCTGCAAAATATTTTAGCTGAATTATATTTAAAATTATGATTTTCCTCCCAGCAATATTTAGAAATAGCCGATTTATTGGTTTCTTGTTTACGGACGTAATTGATATGTTCTTTTAGACGAAATTTCGCCTAAATCGTCTTAATTTTTTTCAAATCTTACACAGGTTTTTTCAAATCTTACACTTTCTTCTTATATATGCAGAAGATATAGTAATAAATCCATATATATATATAAATAAATATATATATATACATATATATATGTATATATATATATATATATATATTTAACTACGAAGTCAATTTTATTTAATTGGAGTATATTATGTTTTAGTTTAAAAATATGTCTTTAAATTAGAGCTAATGTAAATCACACACATACACTCAGAAAAAAAAAAAATTAAATTAAAAAAAAAAAATTAAAAAAAAAAAAGAAGGAAAAAAATTAGATCTTAAATATGTTAGAAAAAATAATTGGAACGTTCATAAATCAAATCTTTTTTTTAATTTGCGTATATTTTCAACAGTATACGCAAGTGTCGATCTAACACTCATTCATTCAAATTTTCGCCATTATATTGACTGTTTTATCTTAGAAAAAAAAATCTGTAGTCGAGAGTATAGTGATGCTACATTATACAAATTACATAGTCTATGGTTTTATTTGAGTTTTCAAAATTTGACAGATTTAACAACTTTCTTCTTTAAGAATTTTTCAATGTAAAAGAATACGTGTATAAAATGGAAAAATGCATAAAAAAAAGAAGTATTTTTAAATACATTCCTGACATCGTAAGAAAATAATTGTTGTAATCTGCGAATCTGGCTAATCATACTTTACGAATAATACCACTTTCGATTCTCTACTCCCACAATTAATGTGTTAAAAGTGTACCACAAATTTTATGCTTGTCTATTAATATATAGATAATTCATAATAAACCTGAATGAAAAAATAAATTTTGTCTTTTTGAAATCTTCAATTAAGACATATTTAAAGTTACAAATAATAATAATAATAATAATAGCAATAATAATAATAATAATAATAATAATAATAATAATAATAATAAATATACTTCGAAATATTTTTTATTAGAAATAAATAATTCATAAATAAACTGGAATTAAAAATTAAATTTTGTCTTTTTGAAATCTTCAGTTGAGATATATTCTAAGTAAAAAATAAAATAAAATAAACAAATAAACAAATAAATAAATAAAATAAATAAATAAATAATAGAAATATTTCGAAATATTTTTTATTAGAAATAAATATAAAAATTATTTAAAAATTAAAGGTTCTAGATTTTTTACATTAAAATAAATTGTAATTTTAAAATTTTTGAATTTTAAAAGCAATTTAAACTTTGTTAAAAAATATATTTGTGTGTTGAAAATATTTACATTTTAATAATTATTTATAATTTTACAAATGTCATAACTGCTCAAAACTCTTTACCTTTGTCGTCCTGTTCCAAGTTCCACACCTCTTTTCTCTAATATTTCCAAGAATTTATTAGATTCTGTAAAAAAAGCAAACAACAGCAATAAACTTCAAGTCAGCTTCAGCAAAACAATTACAAGATTTTTTTTTAAGTGCAAGAAGTATCTACTATATATATAGGTAGTTGAAAGTTATGGCATAATTGAATTATTTTAAAGTATATATGTGAAGTATTATATTTATGTACATAGCACATACACTTACAACTTAATGATTCTGTCTAATGTACAATAAATGCTGAAATCAAAACTACATTTTATTTCTGAAATTTTAAAATATTTCAATAAAATTGAGAACTGTGACATTTAAAATTTCTTGCAAATTTAATGACTACATTAATACAAGAACAGTGAGAGAGAGAGAGAGAGATAGAGACATGCATATAAGCGTGTACATACTTAAGCATACAATTATACAAGTGTTAGACAAAATAATAGGAACACTTTTCTTTCCTCATATTTTTCAGTGTAGATTTTGTCAAGAAGTCTCTTAGGTGACGAACAATAAACCCAGTAAAACAAAAAGTTTTTCTGATAACACTGTATATGAAAAAGCTTCGATTGATCTGTAAATTTTATATACGTTTATAAAGTCATATTTTATAAGTGTGTAGAGTTATGTGAGGATATCTCGAATATTTTAGGAATTATTATTATTTTATTAAAATATGCAGAAAAATTCCGCAAGTTTTTACTTTATAACTCCAAAGTTTTTTCTTCAAATTTCATAAAACTTTCGAAAAACATGACATATATGCTTAAACCTTTATACTCTAGTTTAAAATAAATATATTTAACATTCAAAGAGATATACAGTTGTAGTAAATAATTTATTTACTGCGCATGAGCGGACTATAGCAAAATCAACATTGACATAGTTTGATACCCAACTCCATGGAGCACCTTATAAAAAACATCCAGTTGAATATCACAAAAATTCTTAGAAATATCGGTGATTAAATAAACTGTTTTTTAGCAGTTTTCTTTAAACACTTATAAATGCTGTAAGTTGACAGCAAACATTATTTTTAACTTAGATTGTTTTTTAAAAATACTATGTAAAATTTACAGGTGATGTTTTAGACGATGCTTCCCTAATTGAAATGATCTTTCAGCAATCGCTTTCAATTCAATATATTCTTAATATAGCAATGATTAAAAATCCATAGACTTTTGACATACCGAAGTTACATGTCATAATTTCTAATGCCGTTTTAGGTTTTTACGATAAAGAGTCATTCACAAATGAAAGATTGTATCAGAAAAAAACTATGTTACAGAATGAAACTTAATATAATATTTGCGATATATATATATATATTTTTTTTTTTTTTATTGCTTTGTACTACATACCTATGAAAAAAAAAAAAAAAAAGAAGAAGAAGAGAGAGAGAGAGAGAAAGAAAGAAAAATAATATTATAGTTTTAAAAAATTAAAGAACACGCTTTTATAGAAATATGAACTAAAAAGCACAAAATATCTATCTTAATATTAAAATTCAGGGTAAGAGAAAATCGTGTGAGTGACACACCGTAATATTTACATACATTTAAATCTTTAATTAAAATAATTTAGAATTAACAAAAACCATTTTAAAAAATCTCCCCTGACGGGGATCGAACGTTGGACCTTTAGGTTCGTAGCGCGGCGCCTTACCTCTACGCCACATCAGTCACGTGGGAGAAGTTTTTTTTTACAATATAAATTTTTTGTTTGCTCCCAGAGAAGTTACAAACAAATAAACATACATACATACATACAGGTGAAGCTAATAAAAGCATGTTAATTAATTGTTTAAAAGAAAAAAAAAATTATTTATTTATTTTTATACAAATTTTCATTTGTGAATAACTCCTTGTCGTAAAGACCTAAAAATGTATTAGAAATGATGACATGTAACTTCGGTTTGTCAAAATATTTCAAATATTTCAAGCTATATCAAGATCAAGACGTTTTTAGCAAACAACTGAAAAACGGCTCATTTAATTATAGATATTTCTATGAGTATTTGTGAAAGCCAACTGAATTTTTTTTTTATAATATAAAAGATGCTCTATACAGTTGAGTATTAAAATATGTCAAAGTTTCATGCTACAGTCTGCGCATGCGGTGTAACAAATTTTTTTTTAAATCTGTCCATATTTCTTTGAATATTAAATATATTTGTTTTAAACTATAGTATAATGATTTAGTAACATGTTTTCCGGAAGTTTCAAGAAATTTGAAGAAAAATATTTGGAGTTATAAAGTAAAAACTTACGAAAAATTTTTGCATTTTTTAATAAAATATTAATAACTCCTTAAATATTCAAGATATCCTCACAAAACTCTACATACGTATAAAATATGACATTTATAACCACATCAAAAATTTGCAGATCAATCGAAGCTTTTCGATATGCAGGGTTTTCAGAAATACTTTTCATTTTTTTGGACTTGTTGTTCGTCTCCTAAGGGCCTTCGCGGCAAAACCTTTGCTGAAACACATAAGAAAAGATATGTTTTCTTTATTCACAAAATTGAAGAATATCACGGTAGGTATTTTTAAAGACATGCAACAAAACGTACAGCCGGTAACAAAAGTGTCCGAACACTATCAAAATTCCTATGTAAGAAAAGTACACTTCATACGATTTTGTTATATAAATCCTTATCGAATCATGTTCTTACACTGACTAAGAACAGAATTCGACAAGGAATTATTTAACAAAACTATATGAAGTATACTTTTTTTACATAGGAATTTTTGCTAGTGTTCGGACACTTTTGTTACCGGCTGTAAAAAAGCGAAAGTTTTCACTTTATTTTGTCTAACAGCTGTAGATGTATCTATATATAACCCAATTACAAAATTATATATGGTTAGCGCCTGCAATGAAAGTTTAGTGTTGAAATAACATGTTAAATTTTAATGGTCTACGATTATAAAATTTTTAACAAAACATACACAAGAGCACATTTTTTATGTATATTCTTATAGCCATTTTTTGAAGTGTAATTTTATATCAATGCTTTTTTGATAATAAGGCTCGAGAACTCTAAGATAGCTTAAGAGAAACTGTGCATATGCCGATGTGTTACATTTTAATTAATACAATACCTTCAAGTTCAATCTTGATAGCAAATTTAAACAAATATAATTTATACAAGCGAGTGTTTTAGTAAATTGCTATAAAATGTACTGGAAAAGTAATGCTGAAAATTGAAGAAAGTATGGAAACATCATAAATTGCAGTAAAAGAAAAACAAGAAAAATTATTTCAGATCGAAATATTTAAACACGATCCGTAATCAGGTTAAAAACGTAGACATACCTGCAGTGGTAAAGACAACAACGCATTATAACAGACTTAAAATAGCACTGTTACAGATAATTGAAACTATGAAAACCTAGAAGTTTATTACTGAGCTATTAACAATGTTTATCAGACACACACACACACACACACACACAAAAAAAAAAAAAAAAAAAAAAAAAAAATTGGCTTGTTTTAAATACATAGATTTAGATTTCTTATGGGGATATTCTACATTCAAATACAGGGTGGTCCGAAAAACATGATAGAAAGTAAGCGATCATTGTGGAAAAAAGACAACATGCAAGAACATGAAAAATATTTTATTGAATAAAGATATGAATGACGTTTAATATATAAGATGCTTAAAATGTCTATCGTCCCCGACTATAGTGTTATAAAGCCGGTTCCGAAACTCTGTCATAATGCGCTGGAGTGTGTCGTGATCAAGTGCCTCAATCTCACTTCTGATAGCCAATTTTAGGTCCTCCAGTGAATCATGGCTATTTCTATAGATTCTAACTTTGATGTAACCCCATAAGAATAAGTCGCACGGATTTGGGTCCGGATTGTATGGGGTCCACTCTATCCCGTGCCCCGGGAATTTATCTGCATCCAATACAATCAAACGCTCACCAAACGTCGTTTCAAGCCACGTGAAGACGTCAGAAGTTTTTTGGGGACGAGCCCCATCTGGCTTAAACCAGTACCGGCGTGTCCTGTTGAGATGGCCCGCATCAGGGCCAAAGTGACGCTCTAGCAACTCTCGATACTTCACTCCTGTGACCACACCATCAATAAATATCGGACCAATTATCTGCTTCGACGATATGGCACACCACACCATGACCCTTTGTGGATGCAGTGAAGAGATGGCGCATACATGAGGATTTTCCGTACCTCAGTGGCGCCAGTTTTGTTTGTTCACGAAACCATTCAACTGAAAATGGGTCTCATCACTGAACCAGATCTTGTATTCACTGATGGAACCATTTTTAAGTTCCTCGATTATGTGGTTTGCGAAATCTCTTCACTGCATAGTATCCCCCCCCCCTTTAGCGGCTGTCACATTTGGATCTTGTATGGACACAATCCTACTGCTTTCATTAGCCTTTGTAATGATGTTTTGGACATGCTTAATTGTTGGGCCGCCTGTCGAGTGGAAGTGGTTGGCTGATCCTCAAAGTATGCGCGTGCAGGCTCCCTGATGTCGTCAGTAACAACTGCTGATTTTCCTCCCGACGTCTTTCTTTTTGCATCCTAAACACTCCCTGTAGATTCATATCTGTCCATGAACCTATAAACAATGAAAATCAGTGAGAAATTAGGACCATTACATCAGTAATCTGATGGCTTAAAAATCACTGCGACTTTAGAGTGCTATAACTTACTGCGCGATTATCTCTTCACTAAGCGTCCTTTTCTTTTTGAACTCTGAAGGACATGCCCGTCGAACGGGGACATTACATCGGTTATTCTCATAAAATTTTCTTACGATTATAATCGATCTTAAAAGGTTTGTGATTCTATATTGCTTATTCTTTATTTTCGGTAATTAAGCATTCATCTGAAATGTCACTATATGTGCTATTATAATATGGACGAATTATATTTGCATCAATACATTTGAAATCAGAAACTTATAATACTTTCTATCATGTTTTTCGGACCACCCTGTAGTTTGTAAATACAGAAATATATTTATTTCTATTTCACTACCCTTTTTTAATATAAATAGAAAAAAAAAATGATAAGCAAAAAGTTTGTTGCCCAAGTGTATAATTTGATGACATTTTTGGTGACATTTTCTCAGTTACTGCAGCTGTCATCACAAAACTATATTAATCATTCTTTTACAAATTCACGTAGTGCAAAATATTTTTTAAATTATTTTCCATAATAAACGAATGCAGACTATTATTATATCAGAGCTGTTTGATTGGGTTTATGTCGCTATGGATATAAGACGACGGTCTGGGATTCTGAGGGTGGTCCAAAGACATGTCAACTGAATTTTGATTTTCCATGGAGGGTATGGCTCACCGCTTTGGTGAACCTCAGAGGTATAGCTCGGAATTTTCAAATTTCCAAATTATAATATTAAACGTAGAAATAAAGAAAAATTTTAGAGCTTACGATATATATATATATATATATATATATATATATATATATAAATTTGATAAAAAAATTAAAAATAAAAAAAGTTTTAACTTATCACAAATATTTGCTTCAACCTCTAATTTAAGCAGCATTGATATGTCCTTTAAAAAAACATTCAGTGGAAATTTTCTCCACCTGGACTGTACTATACCATACGGATGATACTTCAACGCACACATATACATACGTACATATATATATATATATATATATATATATATATATTTATATATATAAGAATATAAATTTTGCGATAATTCGTTTTGAATAATTATTTTTATTTTCATTGTACGAAGATGTTTCCTGCACTGCCACATTAAAATAAATAAATAAATATTGTCAACCTATTGAAAATTTTTACCAAAAGTTAAGGTGCAGCAAAATGTAAATTTATGTGATATTCTGCGAATTAGATCTTGAGATAGAGCTGCCAAAAAACTTTTGTCACACGCAAAGGAACAAAAAGACAACTTTTTTAAAATGGTGAAATCGTTTTTTAGACATCACAAAATGTGTGAACCCATTGAAAACTGGAAATCGAAGTGATTTACGAAACCAGTACTCTCTTCTATTTTATGTAGACAAAGTTATTTCAATATGTATGTATATTTAGAAAAAAAAAAAAAAAAAAAAAGATATGCTTACCTAAATCCGATTCAGCATATGCGGATAGCAATGAAGCGACCAAAATTACCATAATCAAAACACAAATTGCTATCGCTCTCATGATGGATCACAAATTAAATTTCTATAGGAAATTAAAAAAAATAAAATGAAAGAGCTTTAAGTTTATAAAAAATTTAATATTGAAAAATAAGCTAAAATTTACACTTTTGTTGTGCTAGTAAGATAATCATTTACAAGAAGAATGTATGAAAGATTTTCAATTTTTTTTTTTATAAAGTGTTTTACAAAGATAAAGTTTTTAATACAATACGGAAAGCAATTTCGGTATATACTTAAGATTTTTTTTTTTTTTTTTTTGAAAGAAAAACTTATATTAAAATATATTTATATTAAAATACACTCTGATATAAGTGTTCTTTCAATTTGATCAAAGGTTAAACCAAAACAATCAAACTATTAACGTTGGAACTGTAATGTTAGAATTTTCCAATAATGAAAAGTTTTTTAATAGTAGGTAATTAATTTAAATGCCATAAAATGTAGAAAAGACTGCATAAATTGTAAAAGTATATTAAAAAGATAAATCTTCATGGTGTAAAAATATAAATTAGTAAAATAAAATTTATTTATTAATTTAAGATCCCACTATAGTGGACGATACATCCATTTTTTTTTTTTTTATTATTATTATGAGTAGATAATGAAGAGTTATGTATGGTTTAAATCATACAATATGTTAATCCGATTTGAAATGAGTTTTATTTTTAATTATAGAAAGGTATGGCATGGAAATCATTCACTTTTCGTTTACAGGGCTACGCAAAAGAACTAGATTATGTGAACCAGTATGTGAACTTCTTGGGGACATTTAAACTTTTGTCACGATTTGGCGAGGGATTTTTTGGTAGAATTGCTTGTTAAAAAAAAAAAAAAAAAAAAAAAAACTTTAAATTAAATTAGAATAACCTTTTTAAAAATAAAATAGAAACTATTTTTTAGAATGCCCGTACTTTTTATTATTGAATTTGTTTAGTTAATTTATGGCAGTATATACTCTCTATATGTATTTATTGAACAGCTAGATAATAATATTAGACATTCGAAAATATCGAAAAGAGAAAAAGTTTATTATTATTATTATCATTTTAATTTGGAAAAACCTCCTGCAGCTTGAATTATTAATTCTCTTTTTGGTACTTTTCCATTTTGCCGGTGAAGCGATAAAGTTGCCAAGAATGACATAACCAACGCCAAACATTAGGCACTTAAGACAGAGTAATTGTTTCAAAGCACTTTGAATAATAATAATAATCTTATTTTACGTTTAATTATTTTATTTTATACTTTTAAGAAGCAAATTTTCTGAAGCTTTGCTTAAAGCTAGCTTTTAAAAGTGTTGTCCCATAAAAAATATAACATTTATTTTGTCAAATTATTAATAACGTATATAAATAAACTTTAAATTTGGAAAAGAAAAAAAAGGTCTAAGTTACAAATTTACTTTTAATCCATAAATGTGTTGTTGTCGCCAATAAAGTTTGCTTTGCGAGAATTTTGCCAGTTAAAGGAAAAGTACCTTCTCCCCAATCTACTTCTTGCAATAACGAAGAATAAAATCTATAAAAATGTTAGGTGAATTTTTTCTTGCCATAATTAGAAGTATGAAATGTATCATGGAACTGTCTAATTCTGTAATGTTAAAACATTGTCAATGCTAAATAAGAAGATTTTTTGTTTATAATTAAGTTTGAATTTAAATCTAAATGTTTTTGTATACCAAAATCTATCCAAAGTATTTTAAAAAACTTTTTCAAATAAAAATAATAAATACACTTTAATGGAAAAGAGAAACGGGGTCAGTTGTACAGACACGACATTATTTCGTTATTACAAAAAAAAAAAAAAAAAAAAAAAAAAAAGAACAAAAGAACAAATAAGTAAAATAAACATAAATATTGCCAGTAATAAAATTAATTTTCTAAAAGTGAAAGAAAAAAAAAAAAGTTGTTTCCAGAATATATTTTATTTTTTACACCAGTGATAACATTTGTATTTCCTTGTGGAGAATAACGTCATTGTGGAAAATGATGTAATAAGAGAAATTATTTCTTTAATGGCAAATAGAGTACCTTTCTAAACCCGAAGTTTTCTATTAATAACTTCGTTAATGAAAATGATACAAATTTCTAACTACCTGAAATGCCTTACTTGAAGTAATCGGAACACACTGATACCTCCCATTATGCAGAGCATTTTGCCCTCCGCGAGAAGATGCTGTCGCAGACAAAAAAAAAAAAAAAAAAATTGACGCCAGCTACAAAAACTTTTTTAAAATATATAGAGATTAGAGAATAAAACTGTCTTTCTTTGGATATTTATTGTTTCTTTTCTCTAAGACGATAATTGCGTGCATTCATCGTGGTAGATAATTTTAGTAAAAAAAAGTGTTAATAAATTATTTTTACTGAGTGAATTTGTATAGGAAAACATCGAAGAAAGTCTTTTGGTGTTCTTGAGACATCCTAGTGTTATTGAGATTTCTAAAAAGTGAACAAAATTATTGTTTATAATTTACAAAACTTTGATTTACTTATTCAAAATTTTGTAAGTAATAATTTGAAACTCAATTCTGGGGTGCTTTCTTATTAAAATTATTGTTTGTTCATTAAAAATTATTGTTTATTAAAATTATTGTTTGTTCATAGTTATTAAAAAATTAAAACTAATGATTTAAAGAAATAATTCTCGAATGTTTTTTATGTATTGTTTTCTACAATAACTTTCAATATTATTAAAGCAAAAAGCATTACCTATCATGAATTTACTTACGTGTTTCATGTGCGCTTACTGTTTCATGTAATTTGTCATCATTTTTAAAAAAAATTACTAGTTCTCATTTCATTCTTATAAGTTACCGTGATTAAAAAGGAATTTTTTCTTTTCTTTTTTCTTTTACTGCATTAATAAGTATATCTAACTTGTCTGGAGATAGATCGATGAAAGAGATCCCTTTGTATGTATTAACTTTCATGCCTACTATTATCCCCGGCGAGTCTTACGATATACGACAATCTGCAAGTCGTTTCCAATGACTCATAAGCCCAATCCTTACCCGCCCACTCTTCCATGTTCGGCTCCGCCGGATTCTACAACAATTATTTAATTGCAGACAATTGTTAATTGGGTAATTACTTTCTCTTACCCATAAGGTAGAGAAAGTATTGTTTTTGGGTAAAATTTTCGAACGCGAGATTTTGTTATATTTACATGTTTTGAGGTCCCCTGAATACGAAAATCATGTTTTTAGCAAATGGTCTCTGTGTGTGTCTGTGTGTGTGTATGTGTGTGTGTCTGTTATCAGCATATCTCAAAAACAAATTATGGCAGAAAGTTCAAACTTGGTATTCTAAATGTGTATCATATAGGGATGCTACAGTAAGCTTTTCGTTATGATCAAGCTAATGGTTTGTGTACAGGGACAATCAAGAGAATTCTAATATATTACGTCTATGGGGGAAATTGCAGGAAAGTAGAGTTTAACGTCTATAGACTGCACTAAACCAAATGAAACGAATATATATATTTCGTAATAGAGATAGTTAACTGGGAAATTTTTTTTTGTGTATGTAGGAGCCTCGCCTCCCCCCCCTCCCTGGGGTGAAGTCCCCCCTCGAGGGGAGTAACTTTTCATGATGGGTATCTTTCAAAAGAGCTCGTGAATAACTTTAAAACGAATGGTTGAACCAACGATCTGCGATAATTTAAAACAAAGTTATTGTTGATTAATTATAACTAGACTCATGCATAAAGAATTGACCTGCATCAAAAACATTTTACTAAAACGAAACTAAGTTTTAGCATGCATAATATTAAGAAAAGCTAACTCACCTCTCTCCTGCATTTCCCGTGGTCGCTTGAAGAAACATTTTAGGCCATACAAGTAACAAAATATGAAATCCGATTGCTTACTATAGTTGATTTTAATCAGAGATTTTCTTTCAGAATTTTATGAATAAAAACAGAATCTTTCACAAACTTTAGCACAGGTTTAAACATTCAGAATACGTATAAAGGCATTTTTTTTATGCCTTGAATGAATTATAAAGAATAAACAGAAGAATACTTATTGTTTTAATAATATAACAATTAATGGATTACTTGGCTGTACGAATGCAGCCTGAATATTAGAATGTCAATTCAAGAATAAAGTTACTTCAGTTTTTTCGAATAGTTCAGAGAGAAAACCAGAATCAATAATAAAAAAAGAAAAAGAATCAGTTTTGTTTCTCTTTCTGGTCACATGACTGTCTACTTCTGATCGGCTGTCGCCTTTACCGCTTCCCATGAATCAACAGGCTGGGCGGGGCGGGAAGGCACCGGAACAGGAGTCGAAATACTTGGAAAAGGGATCACCTGCGTAACCGGTCGAATCAGAGTTCCAGCAGAAGAGGTCTTAAGTTGCAGGACCCTGGCGATTCCGTCAGGTCCGGGAATCAACTTGATGATTCTGGCGAGATCCCAATGGAGTGGAGGTGATGCTTTATTTTTCAGGATGACGAGTTCCCCTGCAGAAAAGCTGTGACGGTGGTTGTTGGTTCTTTTGGATCTATGCAGCAATGTTGGCAGGTATTGTGCTTTCCACCTCTTCCAAAACGTTTCCTTCATCTGCAATAAGAGCTTATACCTAGAAGAAAGACTAAGAGAATTGTTTGTTAATGGTAGTTCTGGCAATTCTAATAATGCAGATCCAATCAAAAAATGTCCTGGTGTTAAAGCTGCGCAATCATTAGGAGCATTGGACAATGGTGTTAGAGGCCGCGAATTTATAACAGCCTCTATTTGACATAGAAGGGTGGAGAGTTCCTCGAACGTTAATATTGCTCCTTGTGTGATTTTTACCAAATGATGTTTGGCTAATTTTATCGACGCTTCCCAGAGTCCCTCAAAATTTGGAGCACACGGGGGAATAAAGTGCCAGGTTATTTGGTGTTGGGAAGCAAAATTTTGTAATTTTTCTTCTTTGAATAAAGAAAATAGCTGTTTTAGGTAAGAATGGGCTCCGACAAAATTTCTGCCATTGTCCGAAAATATGTCAGAGGGGTATCCACGCCTACCTATGAAGCGTTTCAAGGCTGCGAGAAAGGCTTCTGTAGAAAGATTTGAAACACATTCAAGATGCACTGCCTTTGTCGCCATACAGATGAAAAGGGCAATATATGATTTAAAGGTTGTCGCTTTTCGTTTATGTTGACATTTTGTCATTACTGGTCCCGCGAAATCGACACCAACCTTCGAAAAGGGCCGAATGGGTGTGATTCTTTCTGAGGGTAGATCCCCCATCTTTGGAATTATTGGCTTAGCTGACAGTCGAAAACAGAGTATACACTGTCTTAATACTGATTTTACGGTGGAGCGTCCGTGGGGAATCCAAAATTTGTTTCTAAGGAGTGAAAGTACTAAATTGGGACCAGCATGGGAGCTTAAGTTATGATAATATGTTATTATCAAGGAAGTAACGTGATTTGCTTTGGGAAGTAATATGGGGTGTTTTTCTTGAAATCGTAAGGATGGGTGGTTCCGCAGGCGTCCTCCAACACGAAGAATGCCTGCTTCATCCAGAAAAGGATCAAGACAGAATAGATGGTGTGAAGGTTTTAAAAGTTTGCCTTTCCTTAGTAAGGCAATTTCATCACTAAATTCTGCATTTTGAATAATTTTTACAAGCCACATTTCCGCTTGATTTAGCTCTATTGCCTTTAAAGGACCACTTTCCTTTGATTTGGTTTTAATTTTATTGATAAATCTCAAAACATAAGCTAGAATTCTTAAAAGTTTTAGATAGTTAGAGTATTTCGTGATATGTGATATGAAAGTGTTATTAGAAAGTGTAGGCTTAGAACTTGAATCTGTCGAATGTTGATGAGTTTGTTTCTGAACGGAAACTGAATGTAATGTGCACATTGGTGGTAGCTCAAAACTATGGAGCCATTTTGGCCCTTCCCACCACTCAGTTCTAGCTTTCAACTTAGCCGGGGACAATCCGCGTGTGGCACAATCGGCCGGGTTTTCTTTTCCTGGGATATGTCTCCAAAATTCTAAATGAGTAAGAGCTCTGATTTTGGTAGCTCTATGGGCCACGAAACTATTTCCTTTGTTTGAAGGGTTATTTATCCAGTTTAATACAATAGAAGAGTCAGTATACCAGTATGTCGAATGAGTAAATTTAAGGGATTTTTGAATATTGCAAATTAACTCAGCTACGAGTACAGCCCCACACAATTCTAATTTCGGTAAAGTGAGTACTTTTATGGGTGCGACTCTAGTTTTAGCAGCAATTAGATATACCTGAATCGTGTTTGTTATGATCTTTAAATATGCGACTGCCGCATACGCCGCATACGGAGAGGCATCACAAAAGCCATGCAGTTCAACTGTACAATCTTTAGTATTTGAACCTACATAGCGTGGAATGGACATAGATTTAAACTCATTAATTTCATTATAAAAAGTTTTCCATTCTTGCAAAATATCTGGAGGTATAGGCTCATCCCACGTTGATTGCAACTTCCACAATTTTTGTAGAATGAGTTTTAAGGTTATTGTAGATGGCGAAATAATTCCGAGGGGATCATAAATTTGCGCAATTACGGAGAGCAACTGTCTTTTCGTATTAATTTGTTGATCAGCTAAGGTTCTAACTTGAAGAGTATCTTCACTTAAATCCCAGAACATTCCTAGTACTCTTTGATTTATTTTTTCTTTATCCTCAAAAAAATGAATGACCGAATTAGCCTTATCTTCCTCTGGAATATCAGAGAGCGCTTCTGGATGGCTACAAGCCCATTTCCTAAGTCTAAACCCTCCAGCTTGCATTAGAGCCTGTAGCTCCATTATTCTATCTTTTGCTAATTGAAGGGATTGTGCCCCTGACAATAAGTCGTCGATGTAAAAATTTTCCTTGGCAATTTCTGTTGCCAATGGAAAATTTTGTCCCTCATCCTCACATAATTGCTTAAGGGTGCGTAACGCTAAATAGGGTGCACAAGCTGTTCCGTAGGTGACAGTATTCAATTCGTAAAAGGATAATTGGTAATTGGGAGATTCTCTCCAAACAATTCTCTGGTATATTCTATCTTTTCTATCAATTAAAATTTGACGATACATTTTAGCAATATCTGCACTGAACGCTACAGGGTTGGCTCGAAATTTTACTAAATTGTCAAAAATATTTGACTGCAGTTTAGGACCAATATATAGAACGTCATTTAACGATTTGTTATTTGTTGTTTTAAACGAGGCGTCAAATACTACACGTAATTTTGTTGTTTCAGAGTTTTCATTTACCACCGCATGATGCGGTAAATAATAATGTGGCGTTTCATTAATTTCAGCTGGAATTAATTTTGTCATATGCCCCAAAGAAATATATTCGTTCATGAAATTCGAATACTCCCTCTTTAATTGTGGGTTCTTTTTAATTTTATTTTCAATGGAAAGAAATCTTGAAATAGCACCTGACTTACTGTCACCTAGTGCCTTATCTGGCTTAAAGGGTAGATGAACGACATATCTTCCCTGACTATTTCTTTTAGTTGTGGTCGCATAAATATTTTCCACAGGATCATTTTCTATCTTTTTTGATTCTACATTTGGAATTGATTCTATATCAAAAAATTGTTTTAAAGTGTTGTTGATATCATCATCAATAGTCATATGACACGTTAAACTGATATTTGTACATTGAAAACTGTTTATTCGTCCTGAAAGGAGGTAACCCAGCTTTGTGGGGAATGCTGTAGGAGTTCCTGCTGGTCCTTGAATTGGACTGCCATTGCAGATTGAGGCGACTATTTCTGCCCCAAGAAGAATATCGATTGGACCACTAACATCATAATTGGGATCAGCTAGTTGTAATCCCTTTATGTGTGGCCAATCATGTTGCGGTAGTTGGAAATTAGGGAGAGGTGAGGTAACCCTATCAACTATAAAAGCGGTGACTGAAAATGACTCCGACGAAAAATGCGGAGTGAATTTAAATTCTGTTTCGTTGAGAGCAGTTTCTGCTAAAACGCAATTAATCCCTATTATACTATGCGACGTGCTCCGTAAGGGCAAATTTAGTCGCTTAGCACATTCCTTAGTAATTAATGAATTTTGACTAGCATTATCTATCAAAGCTTTACAATGCATAATTTTTCCTTTATTCGATTTAACCTTAATTAGTGCTGTAGATAACAAAACATTACTAGAATAAAACTGAGCACTATTAGAAACTGATATATCTGGCGATACATGATTCGCCCTTTCAGAATTTGAATTTCTACCATAAACATGCAACAGCGTATGCTGTTTTTCTGCACAATTTTTACAATTAATGTTTATCCTACAATTCTCCAGCCTATGATTTTGGCGTAAGTAATTTTGACATAACTTATTTAATTCAACAAATTTCCATCTTTCTTTAACCGGTTTTGAATTAAATGTCGGACATTTAAATAGCGTGTGACGCTCATTACAAAGAATGCACGTATTTTCCTTTTTTACAATTGTACTCAACACGTTTGATTTCTTCGAATTAGTGAATTTTACGTCTTGTTTACATTTTATCTCTTCAACACCGCGCGCTTCGCGCTCAACGAATTTCCTAAAAAGATCAAGATCCGGCAATTTATCACTATCCAACATTAATTCCCATCTCTGTTTTAACGATTCATCCAATTTCCCCATCATGAATTTTATTATAATTAAGTCGCTTAACGCATTAGAATCTAAACCCAAAGTTTTTAAGTTTCTGACGGCTTCGTTACAAGTATCTAATAACTCAAGTAAAGTTTTAGCATTGTTTGCTTTTACAATTTTCATAGAAAATATTTTGTTAATTTGACTCAATGCTAATTGTCTTTTATTTTCATATCTTTCATTTAATATTTCCCAACATTGATCTAAATTTTCCTCTTTTAGAGCGAATCCTCGAATTAATTTAGCTGCGTTTCCTCGCACTGAAGAATGTAAATATTGCAGTTTTTCAATTTTGGATAATTGATTATTCTGTAGAATTGTCGAATTAAAAATTTCTTTAAAAGAAATCCAATTTTCGGTTTCACCAAAAAATCGTGGAAGATCAAATTTCGGTAATTTAATAAGAGACGATTTTCCATTTTTCTCATCTTTATTTTCCGCGTGAGTATCTGAATCGCACGCGTTTACTTCTGTTTTCTCCTCTAACTCCACCAGTAAATCAAAAACCACTCCCTTATATCTCAAATACATATCCATATAATCCTAATTCTCTTTAGCGGATAAATTTTTAAATATTTCCGCGATTTCATGATCATACGATTGAACTTTGGTTTTTAATAATTTAACCTTAGATTGTTCATCTTTACTACACCCCTTTACTCTATCTCTAAAACTATCGATTTCCTTACATAAATTTTCAAATAATAAAACTTGCTTAGATAATTTCGGCATTTTAGAATATATAAGTTTAAATACACATAACTATAGGCCTTCGAATTACAGAACAAACATTCAAGAACAAAAATAAATCATTTTAAGAATAAATGATTACGAATAAGAATAAGAATATCAAATACATATTAAATATATATAGTTTTTTTTTTTTTTATATATCTATATAAATCATCGATAGACTCATGGCTCTAGGACGGACCAAAAACATGTTGATTAATTATAACTAGACTCATGCATAAAGAATTGACCTGCATCAAAAACATTTTACTAAAACGAAACTAAGTTTTAGCATGCATAATATTAAGAAAAGCTAACTCACCTCTCTCCTGCATTTCCCGTGGTCGCTTGAAGAAACATTTTAGGCCATACAAGTAACAAAATAGGAAATCCGATTGCTTACTATAGTTGATTTTAATCAGAGATTTTCTTTCAGAATTTTATGAATAAAAACAGAATCTTTCACAAACTTTAGCACAGGTTTAAACATTCAGAATACGTATAAAGGCATTTTTTTTATGCCTTGAATGAATTATAAAGAATAAACAGAAGAATACTTATTGTTTTAATAATATAACAATTAATGGATTACTTGGCTGTACGAATGCAGCCTGAATATTAGAATGTCAATTCAAGAATAAAGTTACTTCAGTTTTTTCGAATAGTTCAGAGAGAAAACCAGAATCAATAATAAAAAAAGAAAAAGAATCAGTTTTGTTTCTCTTTCTGGTCACATGACTGTCTACTTCTGATCGGCTGTCGCCTTTACCGCTTCCCATGAATCAACAGTTATCGATTTTTTTTTTACTTTTAACGAAAAAAAAAAAAAAAAAAAAAAAACTTAGAAAAAAAAATCGTACTTTTTTTTTTTTTTTTTTTTTTTTTTTTTTTTTTTTAATTTTGAGAATAAAATGGACTTTTTTTTGGATATTTGGTGTTATACTACTTCTCTAATATGGAAATCGTCTGCATTATCATGAAAGATAATTTTTTTAAATAATAATTTTAATAAATTATTTTTTAAAAACAGACTTATTTTTTAATAACCGAATTAAATTCTATATAAATGTAGGTGCATTAATGAAATGGGGGGTTGAGGGGGGCGGTAGTCCCCCTCACACAGAACTAATTATCATATAAAACTCTTCAGAAGCCTAATATGAATTGTTTAACATAGGTTTACATAACAGTACTCGTTATCTTACCTATTAATCTGCAACCTGTATTTATTGTATTAAATTTCAGGGTAAGAGAAAGTCGTGTGAGTGACACACCAGATTATTTTTTATTCTTATACTAACAAATTTTAATGTTGTTGACTTTCGTACTGGTGATGTCATAAAAATCATGTGTTTAACAATAACTATGAACCCATTGTCTTAACTGCTCATATCTAACGTGTTTTTAAGTTTTCATTATAAACTTGATACTTTGTAAGACCGATTATTATTTTTTTTTTTTTACCTTTTAAATAAATTAAATAGAAGCCATAATAAATACTTCCTGTATTCATTAATTATCGGAAGTATTTCTTGAATTATTTCCTTTGAGAGCGCATGGCGCTTATACAATATTATTAATTTTGAAAGAACAGTTTACAAATGTCTTATCTGTGTAATATCCACCTACAATCATTATGCAGTTATTATAGTAACATAGGTTTTTGCATTCACAACCGCTATACAAATATAATTAAACATTTTTTAAAATTTTACTTTGCAAAATACTAAATAAGCACAACACATTAGAATCAGACACATAATAAAGCACGTTAAAAAATATACATTACCTCTCAAACCAAAGAAATTAAAACAACAAACTTGCGGTATAATATTACTAATATCTTTCTTTATGCAGCTTTCTTTTTATATATTTCCATTTGATTGAATATACAGAGAACACTTGCGTATCAAAATATACTGACAGTAAGAAAATAACTATTGTCAAGAACACTTTATTCTTAAATTATATGTCAGAATGTCTTAAATTTTATGTCAGATGTTTTATATATATATATATATATATATATATCAAATTTGCAATAACAGAATTAAAAATCTGCGACAACATTTACAGAGAAACCTTTGGACACCTGTTAAAGTTATGTATATACCCTACATCAGCAAAAAAATGACTTATACGGAAATCAATTTATCATAAAAACAACTTCTAAATTTACGATATTTTTTTTCATACTAAGGAAAGAACGAAAGACAATTCGAACACAGTACCTCTTTCTTCATAAATAAATAATTACATACATGGGCAGGAATTACGTTATAAGTAAAGATACGTGTTTCTTGACTCCAATTAAAAGAGTATTTATAGATTCGATAAAACTATTAGAAGTCATAAGACTGATTTTCTCGTAATTCAGAATTTTTATATTTATTTATTTATTTATTTATTTTGCCTTCTTTTTATATATGAGATTTGCGAATTATCAATCAGTTATCAAGTAAATAGGGATAATTATCTTATGACTCTAAGGCAATGACATGAACGCGTCAAAGTATACATTGTAAAAAAAAAAAAAAAAAAAATCAAGAAAGTTTTGTGCAAAGCAGAGAGGCCCACCAGTGGCCGAACGGTTCTGGGCTCAAAGCTGGTAGACGTGAAGTTCCAATTTGATCCCAGGTCGCGCTCGTCGGTTAGGCATTCGGAGTTTTCCACGGTTTTCTCCGAAACTTGCGTAAATACGAGCTAGGACCCCTTAGAAAGACCCCCGGAGGGCACTCACCCTCAGGCCTAGGACCCCAAAGCAGTCAATCGGCCTTAATCCCCGCAACTCAACCAAACCCGACGACAGAGATTCCAGTCAAAGCCGTAAAAAACATTTGGATTATGATTGATGTGTCCCACGTAATTTTACGTTGTGATAAACATAGGGAAAAAAAAATTGTAAAAAAGTAACTCTTGTTCACCAGTCATTATTAGCAGGAATGTATAAATGAAGTATTGCGATCGGTAAAAATGCAATTATATTTTCAGTTTCAAATATGATCGGATTCTTATATGATGTGACTGAAAAGCTAAACTTTACATACAAGCTAGGACAAATGGGACCATGAATGATGCATTCCCCGTAATTTTACACTGGCATAAACATAGATCAAACCCGTAAAAAAAGTAGCCTTTGTATACCAATCAATCGCCATTTGTATGAATGTATAAATAAAGTCTCTCGATCGGTAAAAATCTCCTATATTATTAAAATCTGTACGCGTGTGTGTGTCTGTGAGTCTGTCTGTGAAAAACGGCTTGACACAGCTAAGGCTCCGCCGCTAATGGTTGCACGGACTTCAGACAGGTACCGTCGGACGGAGAATTTATCGCAGATGTACGTTATCTAATTTGCTAAACGATGCGACCCTACATAGCGGAGATATTAATTAAAATGTCGACCCATGTTAAATCAAAAAACGATTCAAAATCGGAGGCGACCGTAATTTTGTTCCGGAACCGCGTACTTGAAAAGAAAAAGCAAAGAGAGAAAATTTCGTGTGTTTTTGTAAAGCGATCCTGCTCGAACGGTTCAAGATATCTAAATACACCTCTACCAAAAGAAAGAGCATTTATTACCGATTCTTACGGTACAATTTTTTTTTTAAATACGGATTTTATCTATTTTTAAAAAAAGTTTTAAAAAGGGTCGAAAATTTCTCTTTTTCTCGATCGTCTTTTTTGAAACGCCCTGTATGACCGAGTAACTGTTTCATTTCTTAACAACTGGTATATTTGGAAATTTCATTTAATCCTCTTTCGAACCATATAAACATTTTTACAAAATACGGATTAGCAATCTATATTTTTAGATTTTACGAAACATCGATTTTTTCACAAAACATTTTATAACTCAAAATCGTTTAGAGATAAATCATTTCTTTCTTTCTATTTTTTTTTTTTTCTTTTTTGTATATAGATCTCGCTTCCACAATTCAATTGCCAAAAGTTTGAGAGAAATTTTCAAAAACTGAATGAGTCATAATTTTTTTAATTTTAGGCGTTAAACCGTTGAAAACGGCGAACTTCCTTCCAAAATGAATTCCGTAATCAAATCATGCAGCCGTCGCGTCGGTTGCGTCACCATAACAACCCGTTGAGAGAAGAAATATTTCTGGACGGAAGCATAAAAAAAAAAAAAAAAAAAAAAAAAAACAGCTGCGACTGATTGAGAATCGGAAGTATTTTGAAAAGTAAATTGTCTCGAAAGAGGATGCCACTTTCTATAGCAACACTTAATTTTTTCCCTTAAGGTAAAAATATTTGTTTTTCGATTTTCAGTTGTCATGGCGCTGTAATATTTTAAAATTTCAATATTTCAGATTCTAATTATGTTTATTTTTTTTTTTTTAATACGTCATTCTATACACATTTTAATGTACGGTTGACATTATTGAAAATGGAATTTGAGATTTCACCCAATTTCCACGTTTTGCGGTCTCCTGACTAGGTTTTCTTTTGCATCTCAATAGTGGAATTCCAGATTTCAGCTTATTTACACGTTTTGAGATGTCGTGAATGGGTTTTCTTTTGTATATGAGCTACTAATTAAAATATCGAAAGTGGAATTCGAGATATCACCTGATTTACACGTTTTCAGGTCTTCTGAATTGATTTTCTTTTGTATCTTAGATGCTAATTAAAATAATTTCATAAGTAATACATCATTTAAAAGCGTTGTTGATTTGTAATTGAATAGTACATTGCAGAAATTCGATATTTCGACATTTCTCCTGATTTAAACGTTTTGAGGTGTCCTGAATGGGTTTTCTCTGTTGTCTTAGTTATTAATTAAAAAAATTTCATAAGTATTACATCATTTGAAAGCTTTGTTGATACACATTTTAAAGTACTGTTACATTATCGATAATGGAATTGGAGATTTCACCCGATTTACACGTTTTGAGGTCTCCTGATTAGGTTTTCTTTTGTATCTCAGCTACTAATTAAAATAATTTTATAAGTAATACATCATTAGAAAGCTTTTTTAATTTGGAATCCAACAGTGGATTACAGAAATTTCTAACGCCAGATGGCGCATTAATATTTTCAAATTTCAATATTTCAATTTCTAATTATGATTAAATTATTTTTAATACATCATTCGAAAGATATTTTAAAGTTCTTTTATATTTTTGAAAGTTTTCACCAGATTTACACGTTTTCAGGTGTCCTGAATCAGGTTTCTTTTGTATCTCAGCTACTAATTAAAATAATTTCATAAGTAATACATCATTAGAAAGCTTTCTTGATTTGGAATCGAGCAGTGGAATACAGAAATTTCTACCGCCAGATGGCCCTGTAATATTTCCAATTTCAATATTTCAGTTTCTAATTATGATTAAATTATTTTTAATACATCATTCGAAAGATATTTTAAATTTCTTTTAAATTATCGAAGTTTACACCAGATTTACACGTTTTGAGGTGTCCTGAATCAGTTTTCTTTTATATCTCAGCTACTAATTAAAATAATTTCATAAGTAATACATCATAAAAAAGCTTTGTTGAATTGGAATCGAACAGCAGATTACAGAAATTTCTATCGCCAGATGGCGCTGTAATATTTTGATATTTCAATATTTCAATTTCTAATTATGACTAAATTATTTTTAATACATCATTCTAAATATATTTTAAAGTACTTTTATATTATCGAAAGTTTTCACCAGATTTACACGTTTTCAGATGTCCTGATTACGTTTCCTTTTGCATCTCAACCAATTGAGTTAGACCGTTCAAATTTGGTATACGTAGGTTAATTAAGAGGGGCTGAAAGGGTGGGGAAGAAATAGGCGTGCACCGCGCGCATATCCCCTAACTTGTGCACGCGCAGCTCCCACGGGACTGCTATGCCGAAGGCAGTGGGGACCCGTCCGGACTTTTTAACCAATGAGAATTGATTTTTTTGATTCTCTTTTCTTAAGAATAAAAATTTGATTTGAGGAGGAATATGTGCGCGCAGCACGCGTATACCTTCACACGTGCGCGCGCATGGGTCTGCGCATCCGAAGGAAGTGGGGACCAGGTATGAGTTTTTACCCGATCAAAAATGATTTTTTTCAGGGGGCACGAAAAGTCAGGGAAGGAATAGGCGCACGTAGCGCCCACGGGACTGCGATATCGAATGCAGCGGGGACCCGGTCCGACGTTGTACCCGATGAGAAATGATTTTTTTAAATTTTCTTTTCTTAAGAATAAAAATTTGACTTGAGAAGGAATATGTGCGCGTAGCGCACGAATACCTTTTTACGAGCGCGGGCAGCGCGCATGGGTCTGCGCTGCCGAAGGCAGTGGGGACCCGGCGTGAGTTTTTACCCAATCAGAAATGATTTTTTTTTAGGGGGCACAAATGGGTCAGGGAAGGAATACGCCCGCGCAGCGCGTGTATCCCTTAAGTTGTGCACGCGACTGCGCTGCCGAAGACAGTGGGGACCCAATCAGAAATGATTTTTACTAAAAGTTACTGTTAGTGACTCATTAATTTTAGTGATTCATTTGAAAATACTGGCCCGCTAGCGGGCGAAGCTCGCTAGTACAATTATATTTTCAGTTTCAAATATGAAGGGATTCTTATATGACGTCACTGAAAAAATAGTACTTTGCATCTGAGGGGATTTGACCGTAAAAAATACAGTTAAAGAAAGATTTGAGCAATTTACTCAGATTAACGGCTTTTGCCCATAAAAATGTCAATATTCCTAAATTATACTTTCATGACATCAATTTACGGGCTATGATCGTTAAGCTAGTAAAACCCGTAATTACTCTTAAAATTATACGGTCGAATTCCGGGATTTTTCATTTACATTTCTTTTTCAAAGTGTATATACGTCAAAAGAAAAGTCATATATATATATATATATATATATATATACATTTGTCTTACTGGAAAATTCTCTTAGACTTATTAAAATTTACAATTTTTCAATTAGGCAAATTACTAAGTATATATTTCTAATTAAGCATTTGAAATTTCATTTTCTTTAAAGGATAAAGGAAACATTCGTAAAAGAATTATAATTGATATTTTTAACCAGTCTATATTTATAAACCAAATTATATTCTCCAGTTAATTAGAACGATAATGCATAATGAATTAGTTATTTTATTATTTTCTTTTATATTGAGATGAAAGAAGTTGTGCACTCATAGAAATTTTCGGCTTGAACTTTTAAATGAATTTAAACATTTTGAAGTGTCCTGAATTCGACTTTAAATTGTTTCGAATGTATCTGTATGTGTTATTGGCGAAAATTTTGTGCGAATTCTAGCTTGAGAATTAATGGACGGAATTTCAGAAATATTTGATTTAGTTGCACCTTGTCAAAAATTGGCGCTTATCAATTATTCATGCGTATCTTTCACCAAAGGGCACTATCGTCCTGATTTATCATAAATTTTAATGTATCAGAATGGTACAAAAAGTTTCATGATGTCTACAATATACTAGTTTATTATTATTATTAACATTTATTTTTCGAAGCGGTGATTTAATTTTGAAACAGTAATTACCTTTTCATGTAAAAAAATAATAATATATTATATAAATTCAGATGAAATTGATGCATTCAAAAGGATTTTTTTTTTTTTTTAATAAACTAACAAATATATGTTTTGTAGACTAACTTAAGTCATTTTCAGTGTAACAAAAACATAATGCACATTGTATTAAATAAATTTCCTTATTTATTACTCAAAAGTGTAAGCTTATTTAAAAGGAGAAAGTAATTTAAAAATCACATTAAACCATAAATTATTTAGTTTGAAATAAAAAATGGAAAACTGAAAATATAAATAATAATTATTTCTTTTATTGTTACTGATAAGCATATATTTTGTAAAAATTAGTTGGCATAGGTGGACTCTGCTCAGTTCCCCATCATGTATATTTCTCACAAATTTGTAGTACAGGACACTCTTAACATGATTATCATGTTAGGAGAAATGAATCTGACCAAATGTTTGACACAGTGACAAAATGAATTCCCCGCCTAATAGGCTATCCACCGTTCACTTCGAGTTATCTTATTCTAATCTATTATTTTATTTTATTCGAATGAATTTCATAGTTCAGTTTTCATACTATTATTTCCAATTCAACAAACCCCAAAATTCGTATTTAAAGGAAAAATTTTTAATTTTGCTATGTTGATAAAATCTTAAACTACGAATAGCTTACGAAATTTTCCTATTAGGATATTTGTAGTCAATCATGTTCAAAGAAGTGCCATAAGTGCTATTTTGAACATGATCCTCAAAATAGACGTTTATGCTCACTTTCGCCCTATTCTGCTATATTAAGAAAATCGTAAATTAAAAATAACTTACGAATTTTTTTAATTGGAAAATTCATAGTCTATGATATTCATGCCAGTAACCAAAATAATATTTCAAAAGTGGTCTGACATCTTTACGATGAAAATATCCCTCAAGATTGACGTTTATGTGAAATTTTCCCCTATTCTGCCATGTTAAGAAATTCGTAAATTTCCAATAACTTACGAAATTTTTATATTGGGAAATTCATAGTCAATGATATTATATTCCTACCAGTATCCTAAATAATATTTCAAAAGTAGTCTGATATCTTTACGATTAAAATGTCCCTGAAAATTGACGTTTATGTGAAATTTTGCCCTATTTTGCCATGTTAAGAAATTCGTAAATTTCTAGTAACTTGCGAAATTTTTAAAGTAGCATATTTACAGTTAATGATGTTCATTCTGGCATCAAAACTGATAAATTAAAACTGGTCTAACATTTTTACAGTAAAGATTTTCCATTTAATGCACATTTAAGTGAAATTTTATCCATTTCTCCCATGTTGAGAAAGTCTTAAATTTCAAATAACTTAAGAAGTTTTTTAATTCGAATGTTGCAAATGAATAGGGTTCTTTCCAATGTCGAAAGTAATATTTTAAAACTGATCTGACTTATCTGCGATCATTTGGTCTTGGGATATCGTGTACACAGATTCACAAACTAATGCACTAACGGACTAACAAACTAACAGACACCCTACATACGGGCACCATACAAATATTGTCATTTTCGGATTCCTCATATCTGAAAACGTGTAAAAAAAGTTAAATGACCGAGGTCGAAAATTTTCCCGATTATCTAAGTTTCAAATACCTATAGTATGATGGGGAACTAATAAAGAGTTTGAATTTGAATAATTATAAGATAAAAAAAAAAAAAAAAAAAACTTTTTATATACCATGATTTAAATTTTCAGATGAATCATAGAGCTATAGTATGCTGAGGAACTAAAAAGTTTTTTTTTTTTTTTAGGACTGAGGACTATTAGTCTCAATCTGGGATTTTTGCGTTGTCGTTTTTCGATAGTTAGACATTTGTAGAAATCTAAAATTTATCGAAAATTTAATTGAATAATTTGAAAGCGATGTTATAATTTGAATATATATATATTAAAAAAAAAAAAAAAAAAAAAAAAAAAAACTAATAGTCCTCCGTCCTAAACTAAATTCTGCTTTTGCAAAAATTTCATCAAAATCTTTTTTTTTATATATATATAAAAAGAAAAGAAAGTTAATAACAATCAGTATCGTTACAAACGATATCGAAAAAGTTTTTTTTTTTTTTTTTTTAATTTTGAATTAGGAAATAAAAAGTGCTTTTGCAAGTAAAAAAATGAATTTAATAATTTAATTTTATATAAAACATGATCACGTGCTATCTTAAAAAGTAGATGAAAAATTTAAGGTTTAATTTTTTTGACAACAATAATAATTTAAAATAAATAATTTAATGAAAGTTTAGAAGTTAGAATTTCTAATTTTATTTATTTTTTAAAACAAAAGACAAACAAACAAAAGACAACAAACATTTTTGTTTATATATATATATATATATATTTTTTTTTTGCAACGCAGTGTTATTAACGATTTGGAAGTGCAGTTTCATAATTAGAACTGAATAAAATTCAAGAACTCGAGATAATGAAATTTAATCCACTCTGCAAGTTAAAATTCTGGCTCTCATGAGAAAATTATTCGAAATGAAAATTATCTTGGACAGTTTAGCTTTTCAATGTGACTCCAGACACAATTATTAATGCATGTTTTAAAAGCTGTAGAAAAGTAAGATACGGACTTTATATTCAAAATAAACAAATTTTACATAAAATAGTAATAACTTTTAATAAACTTCTCATAAAAATACCATTTGGCTAAAAAATGAAAACAGAGTTAAAATTTCCAAACTAAATCTTATCTCGTTTCTGCTCTCATCTTCTAAAGAAAAAGATTATTTTTTTATTTCTCTTTTGGTTTTTTTTTTTTCATAAAAAGATTGCAATCAACGTTCAAAATTATTTACATTTCATTAAATGGTATCAAGTTTTTTAAAAGCAATTATTTATTTCTAAAGAACTGTAAACAATGTCATGAGACTGATATTCGTTGTGCAAATGGAAAAAGAGATAAGAAAAAAATAATAATAAAAAAAAAACAATATCTTTAATAGACCAAGCTCAGCAATTCCGCCTACAGCAAGTGTTTTGTCGATTTTGGGGCACAAAATAGGAATTTATTATTATTATTATTATTATTATTAGTCTCTGTTGTGGAAATTTTTCAGAGGTGTCATAAAAAAGTAATGATTATGATAACATTAACATTCAAAAATCTAGAATGACTCTACTCTAATTTCTGATTATTTACCAAGCGTTAAAAAAGAAAAAAAAAAAAAAAAAAAATTGTAGGGTAGGTGCTCCAGTGATTGACATGTTCCAGTAATTGACATCTTATCCGAAATAATTATTAAATAAGAAAAAAATAAAAGCAAATGATTTACACATCAGAATTTTAATATTGTATGTTGATCACTGGAGCATAGGGGGGCAATTACTGGTAAAATGAAAAACTGGCAGTGTCAATTTCTGGAACATTGAGTAAGTATAAAATAAAAATTCATTAATAATAATTATCAAATGCATATATTTTAACATATATGCGGTTCTGAAAGTCTTTCATGCCATATACATTAACTTAAGTTTTCCAAAAATAGTTTCTGATGACTAAAACATTAAAAACATCAGAAATCACTCTAAAAGTGTCAATCAGTGGAGCACTTACCCTGTTAGTAAATAAACATAAATAAAAATTATAATAAGGTGTTTTAGTATCTCTTCGCAAATTCGTAAATTTATACAAAGCACAGTAACTGTATTGTTTGGGTGTACTAGTAAAAGAATGTTCTAGAATGGTGCACACGTTATTTTCATTAATAAATATCGTGGTCATGCATAAACTTTAAAAACATGTATTATATTAATTCTCTTTTAAATAATTTAATGCATTTCACAAAATTAGGATTCACAGGATGTAATGTTTATAACATTCTGTAACGTTTCTGTCAAACGGTTGATGAGTAACAACACTTCTTAGAATAAATAAAATTTTATTTTTCAGTGGACTGGACTATCAATATATAAACTCAATCATTTAGCCAGGGATAATTTTGTTGGATATTCCTTGTACGATATGCTTCTCTTAACTATGGAAACAATTTGTTGTATTACACCTTTTTTTCTTTCCACACTGATTGAGGAATTAACCTTTTTTAAATCCTCATCAACCGTTTTTCTTAGACTCATTTCTATTTCAACTTCTTCTTCTTCTTCTTGTACTTCTGAATTCCATACTTTTTTTTTTCAATTATCTGTTCTTTTTTTCATTTCTTTTAAGTTTTATATCATGTATAATAATATGTTTTCCGTCGTGGCGATTGCGACGTATATCTTATTAAAATATCTTTCTTATTTATTTATTTATTTATTTATTTTTACATAATAATGCAAGTTGGATTAGTTGTGGTGAGAGTTTAATTCTACAAAATTGTTGCTGTCATTATAACTAGCCAGTCTTTGCTAATCAATAGGCCATTATTTTCAAATGAACCTTTCTTTTTAAATTTCTCGTATTCACAAAATCAAAAATATTATCCAAATGTCGTGATAAATAGCCAACAATGAAAAAAACGCTATTTAAAATTTGCTTTTTTTAATCAAAATAATGGAATCGATAATATATTTTTTTTCTTTTTTATTCTCTATGGAATAAAATAACATATTCGATGTAACATATTCATTTCTTTTGACTGAAAAATACAGTTTAAACTATGGAAATTTCTGTTAAACTAATATTTAAAAAATTGTGAATTATGACTTATATTAATGTTTGCATAATACGAATACGATGATAAAAAATGATGTGGAAACCACGAGACTTACTTATACACCCATTGAAATATACATATTGTTACAAAAACACTGACATTTTTGTGTAAGATAAATAGCACGTAAATAAGCAGGCAGGTTCCAGTCGATAAACATCCCTGAAAACAAAACAAGAAAACTGATCTAAGAAAACTCCAACTACAATAGTCATGATAACAGGATTGTATACACCGCGAAGAACGAATATAGTAGCTTTTTCAGGAATAGCATTCCCCAGTTTATTACAGAATCTCTCATTGGCAAATGCGCAACTTAGAGTTCAATGGAATTCAATCGAGTGTAGATGGCCTAATTTATTCTCTTTGGTGGAAATTAATGGTGAGAAACAGATGGCAAGTGAAAGGAAATAAAAGTTGAGAAATAAATTTCTATTACATTACACCAAAAGAATTAATTCCGTTAAAACTGAGAAAGGGTTTACTAATTCTGGCAACCCGGTGAAATATTTTTCGCGAAATGGGGCTAATCTTGTTATGTCGCCAAGTTTTTCACCAATGCTGGTTTTTGTCTTGGCTTCGATTTTGGCGATCTGGCATCAAATTTGGTGACCTGATGTCAAATTTGGTGAAATTTTGTAGTTTAGATTGCGGAAGTTTGGAAATTTTAACTTCAGTATTAACAGAGTTGTGGAATTTTCCGAAAATTTTCATTGGTTTCTAGCGCAGAACTGACTTCTTCGAATGTTCTATAAATGACTGACAGAACTACAAAAATGGTTTGTAGATTCTAGACTAGAACTTGTCTATTTCTTTATGAGCTATTTTCTATATATTTGCGCAGTAAAAGTGGAAACAGATGACAATTCTTTCATTCTTACGAAAGTGGACATTGACATAGCGTCAAGTTAAGCAATACTGCACCCAAATTTGGGTGAAAGTGGTAATTTAGGATTTCCAAAATTGGAAATTTCTAACTTCAGTAAGGGTCGAGTTCGGGATTATTCAAGAGTGTTTCGCATGCTTCTAGCACAAACCTACCTCGAAAATTCTAAGAACTACTGACAAGGCTCTTGAAGGAATTCTAATTCTATGCAGTTTTCGAACTGTATGGTGGGTCGTTGTTACTGAAATTGTATTGGCATTTTTAACTGACTTCAAAAAAGAAGGAAGGTTCTCAATTCAAACCGTATGTTTTTTTTTTTTTTTTTTTTTTATGTTTGTTAGCTCATAACTTCTGAACGGATGCTGCGATTTTGATACTTTTTGCTTTGTTGAAAAGGTCTTGGTCTGAAATAGGTCCCATTGTAATATCTTTACGATCTAAAGAAAATACAGGGTACCCAAAAAAATCAGTCCCAACTCTTTTAACTGCTAAACGGCTGCAGCTATAGTGATAAAAATGGTATGTAAATTTAGCAAAGTGGCCATGCAGTACAAGGTTAAACCGCTTGCGGCGCCACCTGGTGGAAAATACCTGAGTTAGTATTCCTATCTCGAAAACGGTTCTAGAGAAAAAAGTGAATTACAAAGTTGAAGAGTATCATTGATTTAGTACAAAAAGATAGTTTAGACATTCATGCTAGCGTTTCTATCTCGGAAACGGTTCAAGACAAGGGAAAAATGAATTATAAAATTGCAGAGCATCATCGATTTAGTACAAAAAGATAGTTTAGACATTGATGCTAAAATTACAATGCTAAAAACGTGCATTTGTTTGTTCGCAATTTCTTACACTATGCACACTTGAGCTACATTGCACACGTTGTAGCGTAGCTGGTGAGACATACGCTATATAGTTCAAAATACGGTTACTTGATACTTTTTGTTTTGTTGTAAAGATCTTGGTCTGAAGTAGGTCCCATTGTAATATCTTTACAATCTAAAGAAAATAAAAAGCCATCTGGTGAAAAAAAGCCGAATTAGCGCTTCTATCTCAAAAACGGTTCAAGATGGGAGAAAAGTTAATTACGAAGTTGTAGAGCATCATCGATTTACTACAAAAAGACAGTATTTAGTCATTATTGCTAAAAATAGAACGCTTAAAACGTACAGTTCTTTGTTCGCAATTTCCTACACTGTGCACGCTTGAACTACGTTGCACAGTTTGCAGTGTAGCGGACGACATGTATACTCTGTGGTTCAAAGTACTGTTACTGTATGCGGTCACATCGATTAGCGCAAAGTCGTTTTCAACCAACTTCAGAAAGGAGGGTGTTCTTAATTCGAGCTATGTTTTGTTGGTTTTTGTAAGTTTATAACTTCGTAAGAGATGCTCTAATTAATCGACATCAAAATAGAGGAAGTTCTCAATTCAAAGCGTATGTTTTTTTTTTTTTTTTTTTTTTTTTTTTTTTTTGTTAGCTTATAACTTCTGAACGGATGATCCGATTTCGATACTTTTTTTTTATTGTAAAGGTCTTGGTCTGAAATAGGCCCCATTGTAATATCTTTACGATCAAAAGAAAATACAAGGTGCCTTAAAAAGTCAATCCAGACTCTTTTAACTGTTGAACAGCTGCAGCTATAGTCATAAAAGGGTTATGTAGGTATAGTAAAGTAGACATGTGCTACGCGATTCAACCGCCTACAGTGGCAGCTGGTGGAAAACAGTGGAGTTAGCGTTCCTATCTGGGAAACGGTTCAAGACAGGGGAAAAAAGTGAATTATAAAATTGCCGAGCATCATCGATATAGTACGAAAAGATAGTTTAGATATTAATGCTAAAAATAGAACGCTTAAAACGTGCATTTGTTTGTTCACAACTTCCTATTTTGTGCACACTTGAACAACATTGCATATGTTGTAGCATAGCGGCTGACATGTATGCTATGTAAAATTTAAAGTGTGGTTAGTGTAAGCTATCACATCGATTAACACATAGGTGTTTTAAACCGACTAAATAAAGGAAGAGGTTCTCAATACAAACCATGTTTCTCATTGTTGTTGGAATTTGTTAGCTTTTAATTTCGTAAGAGATAATTTAATTTTAATACATTTTTTTTGTTGTCGTAATGATCTTGGCCTGAAATAGGTTTCATTATGATTTCATTAAGATATAAACAAAATACAAGATACTCACAAAAGTCTGTTCTCACTCTAACTGCTGAACGCATGCAGCTATACTGGTAAAAGCAGTATGTAAGTATCGATGTTGAAACTTCTGTCCGTCAGTGGCAATGCATATTTTGCTCTTTGTTTGAACTTTACGCTGTGCAATTCCAGCGCAGCGTGTGACACGTATTCACTGTAAAGTTCAATATATATGCCTAACAGAATTTTTGGTTACGAAGACAGCGTATCCGTTCTTTACATTTCTAAAGACTTTTTAATTTAACGTATGTTCATTCAATAGATAGTTTTTTGCTCATATCCGATAAAGGCAAGAAAAGTGACACAACTTAAAAATGCAGCATTTGAGAAAAATCAACTTAAAAATAACTTGACTAGAATAAACCTGGCACAACTGTCTCTCGCGTGGATAACCTTCTATATGGAGATGTAACTTTTTTGTTCACATTGGGTGCATTTCGTGTATTTTTCAGTGACATAAACCATTTTTGAGTTATGTCACTTTTCTTGGAAGTTGTGGTTTGTGAAGCTGCCGTCGAACGGCTTTTGATGTTCTGCTATATGAATAAGTTTTCACTGAAAGGAGAAAAATAAAATCTTTTTGTAAAAAAATAGAACCGACTCCAAAAAGCAACCACTATTCAAACAATTAAAAAAAAAAAAAATGGTGCGAAATAAAACTGTAAATTGCGCCTAAATGTATAAAATAATTTCCTTCGCGAAACAACCTATAACACTACAATTAATCATAACTTTTGAAGTCGGCGCAAAATGAAATAAAAATTGATAACTTTATTCAATACAAAAATCAAATCCTATTCAATATATACATCACACATTGTCGCCTGCAAAACGCAGCCGAAAACTACTTTGATTCAAGAAAATAAATAAGATTTCGTAAGCAGCATATGTTGGCGAAGATGCTGGTATATGACGTCCTTGGTGAGAGAAAAATCGCAAAATCATCTCGCAAACATATTAAATTTCTTTGGGATATCATGATTATTTTGATAAGGTATATTATGAGAGTAATCAAGAATATGAAACAATACATCGTACAATATATATCATGAAAATATACATCTTGCGTGTATATTTTTGCATTACGTATTGATCGCCAACTCGAAAAGCCACCAAGGATGATAATTATCAAAGTTATGCCACGTTTGCATAGGAAACTCTAACTTCGTAAAAACGTAAATACCGCATTGTAAAGAATGTTCACTGCTCTATGTAAATGCTACTAATGGACCAATTGTATATAGTGATAAAATAATAAAGGAAACAGGAAAATGGATCATTCGAGACAACAGCATTTGTTGCTTCCGATCTAAAAACAAACCTTTAAAAACTAATTTAACTTTATTTAATTTTGCGCCGACTTTAAAACTTATGATTAATTGTAGTGTTATAGGTAGTTTTGCGAAGGAAATTATTTTATACTTTTAGGCGCAATTTACAGTTTCATTTCATACCATTTTTTTTTCTTTTAGTTGTTTGAATAGTAGTTGATTTTTAGAGTCAGTTCTATTTTTTTACAAAAAGATTTTATTACTCTTGATCTTCAAAGATATTTCAACACAGAATTAAAATATATTTGAAGGTAAAACGAAGTAATAAAACGTGCGACAAGCGAAGGTAAAACGATTTGAAGGTAGCAATGGGAAAGTGTTTATATTATATGAAAAACGCATGTGTACTTATTTATTTATTTCAGATATTTTTAGTTCCCCATCATACTATAGGTATGGGGAACTTAGGTAATCGTGAAAATTTTCGACCTCGGTTTTTTGACTTTTCTACACGTTTTCAGGTGTGAGGAATACGAAAATGACAAAATTTCTATGGTGTCTGTCTGTAGGGTGTCTGTTAGTGTGTCAGTGTGTCAGTGTGTCAGTCCGTTAGTGGGTTAGTCCGTTAGTTTGTTAGTCTGTTAACACGATATCTCACGAACAGATGATCGCAGAGAGGTCGGATCAGTTTTAAAATATTAAATTCGATACTGGCAAGAACCCTATTCATTTGCAACATTCGAATTTAAAAACTTCGTAAGTTATTAGAAATTTACGATTTTCTTAACATGGGAGAATAGGACAAAAATTCACTTAAACGTGCATTTAATGGAAACTTTTTACTGTAAAAATGTCAGACCAGTTTTAAAATATCAGTTTTGATGCCGGAATGAACACCAGTAACTATAAATATGCTACTTTGGAAATTTCGCAAGTTATTGGAAATTTACGAATTTTTTAACATGGCAGTATAGAGCAAAATTTCACATAAACGTCAATTTTGAGAGATATTTTCATCGTAAAGATGTCAGACTACTTTTGAAATATTATTTAGGACACTGGAATGATTATTAACGACTATGAATTTTCCAATATAAAGATTTCGTAAGTTATTGGAAATTTACGAATTTCTTAACATGGCTGAATAGAGCAAAATTTCACATAAACGTCAATCTTGAGGGATATTTTCATCGTAAAGATGTCAAACCACTTTCGAAATATTATTTAGGATACTGGCATGAATATCATAGACTACGATTTTTCCAATTTAAAAATTTCGTAAGTTATTTGGAATTTACGATTTACTTAACATGTCAGAATAAGGCAAAATTGAGCATAAATTTCCATTTTGAGGATCGTAAATATATTAGACAACATCAAAATTACATTTATGATATTTGTTTGAACATCATTGAATACAAATATTCTAATAGGAAAATTTCGTAAATCATTCGTAATTTACGATTTTATCAACATAGCGAAATTGTAAATTTTTCATATAAATATGAATTTTGAGGATTATTGCATTGGAAATAGTAGGATGAAAACTAAACAACGGAATTGACCCTGATAAAATAAATTAATAGATTAGAATAAGATATATATATCGAAGTAAACGGTTCATTCAAAACGATCAGCTATTTCAAAACGATTTCATTCTGTCATAATATCAAGCTTTGGTCAAATTCATTTCTTTTAACATGATTATAATATGTCTCCCACTGGAAATTTATGAGAACATAAATATGATGGGGAACTGAGCAGAGTCCACCTATGCCAACTAGTTTTTATTATTATTATTGTTTTATTTTTTTTAGTTATATATTTTGTACCTGACCCTTAATCCAACATTTCACTTAATTTCTTAAAAAGTTCATCCTCCATTAATTGAATCTGTCGCTGTGCCTATTACACTTTTCTGTTTGAATTAGTAACAAAATGAAAAGGGGTGTTGAGCTTTTTTATTGCTACAACAGGACGTACTATTTTTTTCTTTTTCAGACAGCGATTTTGCATTCGTTGTCAATTTTTATCTATCACCTTGAATAAACGTGCAAATACTTTTGTTGTTATATACATCTATGAAGCTGAAAGTTTGTTATTGCATCTCGCTGAGCATTTAGTTCAGATTTCTAAATTTATCAAAAATTAGCAGGGCAAAATCTAGTGAACGCCGATTTTTTAGTTCAATCTTCTAATTGTTTCAAAATTATATTAAAAGAAAAAAAATTCAATTGTAACTGTAAAATAACTGAAAAGAAAGAACAATTTGATGACAAAAATAAATAAATAAGAAAATATATTTCTTTTTATTTCGATTTTTTTTTTTTTAATAATAATAATAATAAATGAAATAATAATATGAAATTTGGTACCGAAGTAACTCGGACGTTTCTCGCCAAGACCTTTATTTACGCAATTTTGAAAACCATTTTACACGTAATTTGTCGCAAAATTGACAACCAAAAAGATAAACCCTCCAAGGAGCACCTATGCTAAAACTAAACCATAGAAATTTCAAGAAATCTTAATAGTGATAGATGCTAGGAAATGAAACACAGTTATTGCATGCTTTCATACAGTCCTATCGTATAAGTCCTATCGTAGTAAATTAAATTAATGTTTCATGCAGAATTTTTTATAGATTACTTAGAAATTAAAAAAAAGGGCTTAGTGTTTTTTCTCTCTTTTTTTTTTTTTTTTTTTTTTTTTTTTTTTTTGTCTGTCTCCCTGTCCTTTCTCTAACTCTCGTAAATATTTATGAAATTTCTTGAAACTGATATATTAATTCATAATAATAATTAATTCGATATATAATTCAAGTTCGCTATTGGTAATCTGTATTGAAAATAGAGGGAACACGCCCACTGTGTACAGGGATACACAGTTTCACGATCTGTTTACATTTTATTGAATCTAGAACTTATGGTTATTTACAGGGACACAGCAAATGATTCTGTATTCTTATGGCCTATGGGGTGAAATTATTTTAAGTACGATAGCATCTAAATTCCTTATCCGTTTGAGTGGAAAATTTATATACATGATTTAGGTCACCATCACACCAACTTTATAGATTTTGGTGACACTAGCGCACACAGAGTTTTACAGGGACACAAATAAAATTTGTTTTTCATTATGGCCTATAGGCTCAAATTATTTAAAGTGCTACAGCGACTGAACGCCTTATTAAAATGAACTGAAAATGTATATACATGCTATAGGTCACCGGCACGCGATCTTTATGAGCACTCATGGTTATTTGTATAGGGATACAATGCATATATTTTTTTTATCATTGGTGCATATGAGCTCATATTTAAAGTGCGATAGCCTAAATGCCTTATCCGATGGAGCTGAAAATATTATAAATATTATAAGTCACTGTTGCACTAACTATAAGCATTTTGGTGAATCTAGCATACATAGGTTTTTACAGCGACATACGAAACATTCTTTTCCATTATGATTTATGGGCGATATCGTTAAATTAAACATCGTGTAATATATGGATTAAAATACTCGAACAGATTAATTTAATTTTCTCTCTTTTGTTTATTTAACAACTCCTCTTACTTTACTTTTTCTACAAAACCGTTAATTACTCAATGATCGGAAAGTCGAGTGGAGTTACTCCAGATTTTTAATGGCAATTATTGGAAATATGATAGAATTTCATTTTCGTTTATATTAAGTATTTTAATACCTTCTAACAAGTGTAAATGTGAATGTGATTTGAATTAGTCTATCTGGTCTTTTGACTGGCCGTCTGTCTGCCGTCTGCTCACCCCCAAATATTTTCAGAATTTTTTAAAAATTTTGTAAGTTATGCAAGTTTACTATGGAATGTTCCATGTTTATAATGGCATTAATGGACTCTGGACAACTGATATGTGTACAAGGACAAAACGAGAATTGCCACTGCATAATTACGTTATAGGAGAGCCATTTTTACAACTTTCATTTATTTAATTTTCTACTGGAAAAATCTAAATGAAATATGCATTTATTGTTTATATGCTAAAAGAATGTTTTGTATGAAACATTCTGCGCTTAACCTTAAGATTTATAGGACTATGCTAAAATATTCAGATGCATTAATGGCTGCAATTGGAAATTTCTGGAATTGCATTTCCATTTGCGTAAAGCATTTTTAACACCCTCCAACAATGTTTAAGCGGGATTATGGATTCAATTAGTCTATCTCTCTTCCCGTCTATCTTTCTGTCTGTCATTTGTGCGATAATATAGGCAAAGACAATGAAGCTTATATGATACAAATAGTACATATATTTGGAAAGCGTTAATAACCATCGCGTATACACCACACGATTTTTCGTTTTTCTTCATTTCTTTTTTTAGATTTTTTTTTTTTTTTTTTTTTAATTATCGGCATTCGAATTTAATAAGTATTGTCTTTATAAATTGAAACTATCGGACAATTTGTAAAGTAAAATATATTTGCAGATTTTATACCGGTTATACTAGGATAAAAAAAAAAAAAGTATATTTCTAAATCAATAATTTGTTACACTTTTTGCATAATTATACTTTATTTATCTATAGTAATGACAATATTTCACAACTCGCAGGAAACGAATATCAGAAGAAGAATTTCATCTTATTGAGTTATACTGCATATCAGTTCCGAACATTCCTATCCCGCGCTTTGCAGCACATGAGCATTTGGTTCCTGGAAGATTGCATTTACAACGCCTGTTTTTACAACATGGTCGTCTAATGCAGTCTTCATATTTTTCAGCACATCTATGAAATGAAAAAAAGAATTCACGTTACAAGTGTTTAATTTATGAAATGCGTTGTATATTTTAAGAAGGTTTGATACATATAAAATGAAATATTCATAAAATAATCACTTTCGATATATAATACAAAGCTCATTGTGTAAAAGAATTAAGTATTTAAGTAATTTTGTATTCCATTCTTAAAAACATTTCCAATGCAAATGATGATACGATTTCCATTGATGGTTTTTACGATTAAGGAATTACTCTTTAAGTTCATGTTTTATAGTTTTTCTTCAATTTACGTAATCTACATTTGTCTACTTCGAGAAAATTTAATAATAATAAAATATTTTGTGTAATAATCCCACGACTTTCATTATGCATTACCTCACGCATTATAAACTGTTTTTAGAAATAATGTGGTTAATAAAAAAAAAAAAAAATGATTTAAAAACATTTTCAGACGTCTATCAATTTTTCTGTAGTAATCAGTTAATACAAAAGCTACAAAGACTTATAAGAGTGATTTTATAAAACAAATTTACAGAAAATACTTAAAGAGCTTTTGGTTATGACTGATAATAAATGTTTATATTTGAAAATGAAATTTAGAAATTTATTAAAATAACACAGGTATGAAAAATCACACATTTCTTTTTCTTTTTTTGCTTTTTTTTTTTTTTTTTTTTTTTTTTTTTTTTTGCTTTGCTTTGGGTGATTCTACTCACTTCTGATACCCTAAATTCAGAAATTGTTGTCTTTTCTTTCTATCTCGTAAGGAATTTTCACTAAGTAAGACTGAAAATCTGAAGAACTGATACAGAGGCTACTACAGAATCGAAACACTTTTATGTATAAAATTCATTAAATTAGAATATTATATTAACATTATCTTTTGAATGTCTCTGTTTCACTGCATCGATGATCCGATTAGAGCTTTTTTTTTTTTTTTTCTTTTCTGTGCACAGCTTGAAGGCTTTTTCTATAGAACATGCAACAATAATCTGCTGACATGTTAGTGGAAAACGTTCAATTAGTTCCATAACGTTCCAAAAACATTCTTTCTGTTTCTTTGATGCCTTAATGAAATCGCTCTCCTTGTTTTTTATTCACATCGCTTATATTTCCTAGAGATAACTGAGATTTAAGTTAGCACCCTTAACTGCGCCGGGTGTATATATACGTTTTTCGGACGTACAATCCTTTGTGTTTTACTGAATCCAATGAAACCCCTAATACGGCTTGACAATGGAATATAATAACCCTGAAAATGATCTTGACAGTGTTTTCGAAGGATTTACTCATTTCAGAATTAAGAGAGAACTGTGGTACTGAGAAACGAATCTCGTAATCTTTCCTTGGCAGGGAAGGAGTTAAGAAAGAGAAGCTTTGATCTCATTTCTGTATAAAAATGCCTTTGTTTTGTCAAAAGTCTAAGTGACAGAAGTTTTTCAATATTTTCCTCTTAATCAGAATCCAAAAATACATCTGAAAAATACATCATCTTGAAGAAGCCAGCCATGTGTAATGAAATTAATTAATGCATATATAATTAAGAACGAAGATTGATAGGTAAATATAAGTGTACGCATTGTACATAATAAGGCGGAATTTTGGATATTCGATAGATAGCATCTCAAAACTAAACTAAAATAAGTTTGAGTTTATTGAAATATATACCACCAAGGAAATTTATGATGGAGAAAAAATGTTTAAGATTATATTTGGCAAGCGCAAAAACGAAGCACAGACGATGGTGAATGGAAAGGGACCTGAATGAATGGAAACGCAAGAGGGAAATTATCCATTAAAAAGGCAGATTTTTGAGAAAAATTAGTGGAATAATTCTGTAATATTAATATATATATATATATATATATATATATATATATATATATATATATATATATATATATATATTAGTTAGTACACCAAATTTTTTTATGGCAAGAGTATTCACAGTTGATGTGGAATTAACTGCGGAATAGAACTAGCCCTAGTAGCATTGATGGATTGTATTTTGTTTGGCCTTCCATCGACTCCTCGAAATTTGATCGAGCATTAACATTGACCTATCGTTCAGAGCAGTATCTAAAATCAGTTTTCGATGAGGAGTATTTCACCGAAAAAAGATAGTGACAAATCACGTAAAAACTGGATAGAAATCGTGTCTTTCCATCGGATTTTCATTGGATCACTTTCTAAAATTCTTCGGGTTCCAATCATCGGATTCAGCCAATTTTAGATGAACTCCCGATGAGATTCATCGCTCTTGATGAGGACCCGAGTATCGGCCGTTCACACGTTCATCGGTCGTCGATAATAAGCCCTCCCGTTTGCATTTTCTTGCTAGGGAGAATATTAGCTGAAATCAAGGAAGCTGTGCTGGGATTAAGTGAAAAACAACCAATATTTGACAGAAAATGCTGATGTTAATGATAGTGATATGGACTCCTAAAAAAGTTGTGTTGAATTACGTATCCTTTTCTCACCTACACTGTAAAAAATAAAAAATAAAAATAAAAATCTGTAGAGCGACTAAGAAATATCTAGGAAACTGGTATTCCATATGCTTTCCTAGTAGCCTACGCAGATTTCTCTAAAGTAGCGTTACAGATTAAAACTTAGTAAACGATACATATGGTTCTTTAGTAAACATATTAAGATATCGTCAGTAACTGTTGCGTGTACTATTCTTTTGGTCTACTAAGAATGTGTCCGTTGCATTACAAAAAAGTTTTCTGCATTTTTAGTAGTAAACTTATAGCATAGGATACATCAATTTTATTGGTTATAAAACAGAGAGGTTTTATGTAATTTAACTAACTTTTTTAGTTAAACATACCGATTTTTCATCAGTAATTGTATCAAATGATTTAGATAATGATTCAATAAAATCGATGTCAGGTAAATATTTAGGCTTTTATATTTTTTTTAGCTGAATTAAAGTTAAAAGTATGATTACTCCCGTAACAATGCTTAGCACTGGATTATCATAGTTTCAGTGTAGTTGAAACAATTTACATTATAGTTTTACATAAAATCAAATCATGCCGATTGTTAATCTTTTGCTGAACCCAATTTAGAACAGTGGGTATATCCAAAATGAGTTAAAATTTCATCTATTTTGGGTATACTTAAACCTCCAATTTTAGTTCTAAAGTGAATCCATAATAGATCCCCATCCCTCACTTTTTTCTACCCAATTTGTACATTAAAGAGTTATATTCATTTTCAAGCCCTGGTGCTTCCACACATTTTACAACAAAATTTTGGTCATTTTCTATTCTATAAGGATTTTAGAATTATTTTTTTACAGTGTAAACATTTTTTAAGAATATTTATATTTTTTTATCAATATATCTTTCTCTAATTTATCCTTTCCTTTGCATTCAAATTAATTTCCAAGGACAAGAACTATTCATGCATTTCTAAGAGCTATGGGAAAATCCATTATATACGAAAATTTAGGATACCTAATGAAAACTAAACTGAACCAAAGAACTTGCTTAGTATGTAGAGAAAAACTTACTCTGCCATCAAAGTGTGACGAATGTGATACTGGATTTGCTCAAATTGCTTTATTACACTCTTAAAACTGTAGCGCTTAAATATAAGGCACAAGTAAATTATGCCTTCTATCAAGAGGCTCACTGTCAAAGTGCCTCTGATACTGGAAGAAATATAGAAGGCACAACAAAATGAAAAGCACCTACTGAACTTCGATCTCGGTGAGAGTCACAAACCTAGCCCAAACCCACGTTTGTGCCTTTAAAAACGCTAGTCTGATTACTAAGCGCTGCATATAACGGAACGGAGCATGCTTAACAAAAGAACCCAGCATGCATAAGTCTTTATCATGGCGGGATGTTTACGTTCGAAGAAGATTTTTACAAGATATCGTGTGTGCACCTGTTTCTTCTGTAAAAATATTTATCAGTCGAGTGAAAAGTCATTGTAACTATGCCTCAAAGATTTGAAATAATGTCAAATTGAAAATGTGAAATAAATGCGGAATGGAAGTAGAGTAGCCATTATGAAGAATGGATAGAAAATTACTCAGGGATAAAGTAAGTAAGTATATTTTGCTAAATAACAGTTTTATTCATTTTAATTTTATTTTAAAATTTAAATATAGTTCGTGCGTTGTATGCCACAAGTATATATTTTCTTTCCCTTTAAGTATGGTAAAAAATATTTTAATTTTACATTCAGGGATGAAATTTATTAGAATTATAATAACTTATTTTTTATCTCCCTTTAATGATATGACACATAACAAATTTTGTGCTTTGTAAACTAAGTTTTATCTGATGAGTATTTTTGTTACATCATCTTATTAAATGGGATTCTACATGGTGATATCAGTGAAAACATTGTCGATTTTTATATGTTAAAGTAATTTAATTCTGCAGTGTGCTTTTGTCATTACACTAGTGAACTGAGCATAAGAGGTTGCTCTCGGTGGGGGGTCTTTCTCAGGGAACATATCCTGTATAATTATGCAAGTTTCAGAGAAAACCATAGAAAGCTCCAAATAGATAGGTTTACGAGCACAACCTGGGCTAAAACCCAGCACTTCCTGTACATCGCTTAATTTGAAGTACATCGCTTAAATTTAAGTTTGAACGATGATATAAAACAGTTTCTTGTATTGGGCGTAACCAGCATGAACAGTGGATAGGAAATTACTTAAAGATAAAGTAAGTATTTTTTACTAAATAACAGTTTTATTCATTTGAATTATATGTTAAAATTTAAATATAGATCGTGCGTTGTATGCTCCAAGTATATACATTTATTACTTTAAGTATGCTAAAAAATATTTTAACTTTGAATTCAGGGATGGAATTTAATATGTTTATAATAATTTATTACTTTCTTCTATATGTAATATAGAGAAAGTATTGCATTCGTGAAAATTTTCGACCTCCGTTTTTTGATGGATTTACACGTTTTGGGATGTCCTGAACACGAATTGATAGTTTTTAGAAAATGTCTGTCTGTCTGTGTGTATCACGATTTTTGTGGACACTGTAGCTCACGAACCAATGAATGAAATTTAACCAAACTTGGTATTTAGTTGCACCCTGATATAAACTGGTGATAAGATTTGGGGATCAATCGCTCAACAGGTGGGGTTGTGATCGCATTTTTGTAAACTTTTAACAAGGCAGTATAGGACAAAATTTCGTATAAATGTGCATAATGAGATTTATTTTAAACTCGTGATTGTAAAATGAATATGAATTATTGTTAATAATAGTAATTAACTAGGAAAAAAATCCTGTGCATGTGGGGGCATCGCTCCCCACCTGGGGGGGTAAGTAACACCCCTGGGGGGGGTTGATTTCCAAGATGGGTATCTTTCGAAAGGTCTCGTCAATACCTTTAAAACGAATGGTTGAACTATAAATCTGTGATGATTTAAAACAAAGTTTTCGATTTTTTTTTACTTTTAACGAAAAAAAAAAAAAAATTAATTTTTTTTAATTGAAATTTAACCAAACTTGGTATTTAGTTGGTCCTTGACATAAACTGGTGCTGATTTCATTTGGTGATCAAACGCTCAACAAGTGGCGCTGAGATCGCATTTTTTCTAAATTTTTAACATTGCAGTATAGGACAAAATTTCGTATAAATGTACATAATGGGAGTTATTTTTAACTTGTGATTGTAAAATTAATATGAATTGTTGATAATAGTAGTAGTTAACTAGGAAAAAAATTCTGTGCATGTGGGGAACCCCCTGGGGGGGAAGGTTAAATTTTCAAGATGGGTATCTTTCGAAAGGTCTCGTCAATACCTTTAAATCGATTGGTTGAACTATAAATATGTGATAATTTAAAACAAAGTTATCGATTTTTTTAACTTTTAACGAAAAAAATAACCTTGTATTTTTTTTTTTTTTTTTTTTTACTTTCTTCTATATGTAATATAGAGAAAGTATTGGATTCGCGAAATTTTTCGACCTCCGTTTTTTGACGGATCTACACGTTTTGGGATGTCCTGAACACGAATTGATAGTTTTTAGAAAGTGTCTGTCTGTGTGTCTGCCTGTCTGTCTGTTTGTGTGTCTGTCTGTATCATTTTTTTGTGGACGCTGTATCTCACGAACCAATGAATGGAATTTAACCAAACTTGGTATTAAGTTGCACCCTGACATGATCTGGAGGCCAGATGATTTGGGGATAATAGCTCAACAGGAGGCGCTGTAATCGCATTTTATGCAAATTTTTAACATGGCAGCATAGGACAAAATTCCGTATAAATGGGCATAATGAGAGTTATTTTAAACTTGTTATTGTAAAATTAATATGAATTATTGATAATAGTAGTAGTTAACTAGGGAAATAAATTTGTGCATGGGGGGGGCATCGGTTCCCCCCTGGGGGGAACCGATGCCCCCCCATGACAAGACAAGAACAATTGAATGACGGGGGGGTTAAATTTTGTAGATGGGTATCATTCGAAAGATCTCGTCAATACCTTTAAAACGAATGGTTGAACCATATATCTGTGATAATTTAAAACAAAGTTATCGATTTTTTTTTACTTTTAACAACAAAAAAAAAAAAAAAAATGGGGATCAATAGCTCAACAGGAGGCGCTGTGATAGCATTTTATCTAAATTTTTAACATGGCAGTATAGGACAAAAATTCGTATAAATGTGCATAATAAGGTTATTTTACACTTGTGATTGTAAAATTAATATGAATTATTGATAATAGTAGTACGTAACTAGGAAAAAAATTGTGTGCTTGGGGGCACCGCTTCCCCCCCTGGGGGCAGTACCCTCCCGTGGGGGTAAATTTTGAAGATGGGTATCATTCGAAAGATCTCGTCAATACCTTTAAAATGAATGGTTGAACTATAAATCTGTGATAATTTAAAACAAAGTTATCGATTTTTTTTACTTTTAACAAAAAAAAAAAACTTAAAAAAAAAAATGATTTTTTTTTTTTTTTTTTTTTTTTTTTTTTTTAATATATTGTTACTGATTGAATATGTATAGGAAAATATAGAAGAAAGTCTTGTGGTGGCCACACCATACTAGTTTCTTTTAATATTGTTACTGAGTGACTTTGTATAGGAAAATATAGAAGAAAGTCTTCTGGTGGCCACAACATACTAGTTTTTATTCTCCCTGGAATGATGTGACACATAAAAAATTTTGTGCTTTGTAAAGTGAAGTTTTTTTATGATGTGTATTTTTGTTACATCATCTTATTAAATGAGGTTTTACATGTTGATTAAAAAAAAAAATACTTACAAATTTTGAATAAACACCATAAAATGCAATAAACTCGCAACAATTGTTTCGGGTCGAAAAAACACACGACCCTTCATCAGGCGACTAAAGTAAGCACGAGTGCTGCAGTCAAAGCGGCAACGCTACAGGTGCGTTGGCGCTTTGACTGCAGCACTCGTGCTTACTTTATTCGCCTGATGAAGGGTCGTGTGTTTTTTCGACCCGAAACAATTGTTGCGAGTTTATTGCATTTTATGGTGTTTATTCAAAGTTTGTAAGTAATTTTTTTTACAACGCCAGTTTTGTGGTGCTTTTTTATTAAAGTTACATGTTGATATTAGTGAAAACATAGTCGTTTTTTAAATGTTAGAATAATTTATTTCTACAGTGTGCTTTTGCCATCTGGTATCCTGCTGTTCGGCTTAAGACCAGTTGTCTACACTAGTAACCTGAGCCTAAGGGGTTGCTCTCCATGGGGGTCTTTCTAAGGACACCTGCCCTGTATATTTATGCGTCTCAGAGAAAACTACAGAAAGCTCCAAATAGCTAATCTGACGAGTGCAACCTGGGATCAAACCCATCACTTCCTGTCTACCAGTTTGAGCACAGAACCACCTGGCTACTGATGGATGACTTATTTTCTTAATTAATTTATTTATTTATTGTAAGTTTTCATTTTACGTATTTTATCAATTACTTACTCTCCTTGATACTAAATTTAATCCGGTATTCCGGAATCACTAATAAATTTTGCTTTGCTGCAGGTAGATACAGAAAATTCTGCTTCTGGACGTATAAATACATAATTTTTTTTTTTTTTTTTATGTAGTTTCATTTATGCATATTATTTAAAAAAATTATTATCTAACAGATGAAATCAGATTTTTAAATTTATCATGAATAAATATAAAATCATTAAGCATCTTTTTTTTCTTTTAGGTGATAAGCAGAAGAGGCCAGTGTCAGAGTATATTTTATACTGAACTTCCCCAAAACATGGAGTCAATTTTTTAGATTAGTTCAAATTGTAACTGTTTATTCAAAACAATTTCTGTCAAATCATTTGATTAAAATATTTAAAATGTTGATGCGAATGTTAATAAAATGTAATTTTTAAATTGGCTATTATTTTATATTTACAACATATTCTAAATATTTAGCAACAAAACTCTAACAAATTTTATTTTTATTCCTTTATTCATTAGGTTATCAGTGGTACTTAAACAGAATTAAAAATGTTATAATGATTTTAGTAAGGAAATCTGAAGAAAATACTAATATTTCATGTTTATCTCCTTTATGGAACTAGCAGTGCTGAAATTTTAGTTATTGAGTGCAGGAGTCGCAATGTTCCTATATTTTATATGCATTTTATTATATTGTTACCACTATTTAAAAAAAAAAAAAAACTTGAAGTTTTAATGTTATAATATTTTAAAAATAATTGATCTCAAATAATAGCGGCAAAAGACTAAAGTAACACATACAAATATAGCAACACTGTGACCCTGTAAATGTTCTAAATAGCAGAAATAGTAAACTGACAAACAGTAAAATAATTATTGTAGGAATACTTTGCTCAAAAGAGTTTTCTTTTCAGCAGCATCTTTCAATTAAATAATTTTTTTCAATTAAGTTTTTTTTTTTTTTCAGAATTTAAGTATTTTATTCAACAAATTATTCTGCAATTCAAGTCAAATTACTTTCTCAAAAAGAAAGAACTAGGAAGAAAAGGGAAGAAGGGGGGGGGGGAGGGATAGAATGTACTGGATTTTTTAAATGCATTGCTTAATTAACTGTAATTTACAAACATTTTAAATTTTATGATTATCAATTTCAATTTCATAAAGGTAGTGTTAATACGTGAAGTTAAGAAACTAATTGCAAATTATGAGATATTAGACTTAAATTTTATTTATTTGTATATATTTTAATTTTTAATATGGTAATATTAGTTGAACTGAATATAAGACAATTGTAAAGTGCATCCGCATACGCAACAACACTTTGAAAAAAAAAAAAAAATCCATAAATGGAAAAAAAGCAAATAACAGTTGTTTTGGGTCAAAATTATTAAGCTTGATGCACCATCAGGAAAAAGAAATGTTGGCTAATTCTATTACTGGTAAAATGAAAAACTGGCAGCGTCAATTACTGGAACACTGAATGTGTGTAAATATGGTAAATAAATAGTATAATAAATCAGCCCCCCCCCCACAAAAAAAATAAATAAATAAGTAAATAAATAAATATTTATTTAATTTATAAATAAATTATATATTTATAAATAAATAAAATATTTATTTAATTAATTAATTAATTTATTTTTTAATAACTCAATGTATAAATATAACAAATTTTTTTTTCCAGAATTACTTAGTACAAATTACAAATTGGGCAGTTTTATAAGTAGGAATATGTCTAACTCTCTGTAATACTTATACAACGTATAAAGTAAATCTAAATGTAGAAAAAAAAACCTAACATTTATTTTCTTATATGTATAAATATAATAACTTCTAACAATGTATTTTCAAGGCATTCATTACAGGCAAAAGATAGCAGGTGTTCATGCAATGTAAAAACAGCAACACCTAAAACTAAATCAAATGGCCCAATAAAGAAAATCGAAAAAATATGTTTTATAAATATTTTTCTTTAACTAGTTATTTGATTAGAGTTGTTGATTTTGTGAAACTTGTGCTTATTTTCTTTCACGTAATTGACGAATGTTGCCATATTATTTAAATTTATGCTCTTTAATATATATATATATATATATATATATATATATATTTTCTTTCTTTTTTTTTTTTTTTTTTAAATATTCACTTATAATTTAAAATCAGTTTACGGTGCTTTTTATTATTGCAATGCAATAAAGTTAATTATTAAATCGCATATTTATTTAAACTATTGAATGACGGGACCTTGTCTTCAATCTACAAATACAATGCAACTATATGGGGAAATTTGTTTATAGAATTATTTATCACCTAACTCTTTTTTTTTTTTTTTTTTTTTTAAATCAAAGCTCCATTCAAAAAAAAAAAAAAAAAAAAAAAAAGAAAATTACAACCATTAAATTAATACTTGTTTACCAAAATTTTATTACCATGTTTTTATTAACTTCGATTCTTGTGTGTTTGTTTGTGTGTTTGTTTGTGGGTTTGTTTGTGGGTTTGTTTGTGGGTTTGTCAGGGACAAATCTTGCAATCGATTTTTAACTAACTTCCCGACTAGCTAGGTACTTGAAATTTTCAGGACAGCTCACAACACGGTGACAATACATATTTCTAATAATTTTAGTCAACTATTTCAAGTTCCGCTGCCTTTGGCAGCGCTTATATGATTCGACAGAAAATTTATTTAACTAACTTCCCGGATAGCTAGACATTTGAAACTTTCAGAATAGTTCAGAACAGGGTGAAAATGCATTTTCTTAAAACCTTTAGCCAACTGTTTCGGGTTCCCGCTGCCTTCGGCAGCGTTATCAGTACAAAGCTTGCAATCGATTTTTCACTAACTTTCCGACTAGCTAGACATTTGAAATTTTCAGGACAGCTCACAACACGGTGACAATACATTTTTCTAATAATTTTAGTCAGCTATTTCAAGTCCCGCTGCCTTCGGCAGCGCTTATATGATTCGACATAAAATTTATTTAACCAACTTCCCGACTAGCTAGACATTTGAAACTTTCAGAATAGTTCAGAACACGGTGAAAATGCATTTTCTTAAAACCTTTAGCCAACTGTTTCGGGTTCCTGCTGCCTTCGGCAGCGTTATCAGTACAAAGCTTGCAATCGATTTTTCACTAACTTTCCGACTAGCTAGACATTTGAAACTTTTAGGACAGCTCACAACACGGTGACAATACATTTTTCTAATAATTTTAGTCAACTATTTCAGGTCCCGCTGCCTTCGGCAGCGCTTATATAATTCGACAGAAAATTTATTTAACTAACATCCCGACTAGCTAGACATTTAAAAGTTTCAGAATAGTTCAGAACACGGTGAAAATGCATTTTCTTAAAACCTTTAGCCAACTGTTTCGGGTTCCCGCTGCCCAGCGTTATCAGTACAAAGCTTGCAATCGATTTTTCACTAACTTTCCGACTAGCTAGACATTTGAAATTTTCAGGACAGCTCACAACACGGTGACAATACATTTTTCTAATAATTTTAGTCAAATTTTTCAGGTCCCGCTGCCTACGGCAGCGCTTATATGATTCGACAGAAAATTTATTTAACCAACTTCCCGACTAGCTAGACATTTGAAACTTTCAGAATAGTTCAGAACACGGTGAAAATGCATTTTTTTAAATACCTTTAGCCAACTGTTTCGGGTTCCTGCTGTCTTCAGCAGCGTTACCAGTACAAAGCTTGCAATCGATTTTTCACTAACTTCCCGACTAGCTAGATATTTGAAACTTTCAGGATAGCTCAGAACACGGTGGCAATATATTTTTTTAATACTTTTAGTCAACTGTTTCAGGTCCCTACTGCCTTCGGCAGCGTTCATATGATTCAACTGAAAATTCATTTAACTAACTTCCCGAGTAGCTAGACATTTGAAACTTTCGGAACAGTTCAGAATACGGTGAAAGTGCTTTTTAAAAATATTTTTATCCAATTGCTTCGGGACCCTGCTGCCTTCGGCAGCGTTTCCAGTACAAAGCTTGCAATCAACTTTTAACTAACTTTCCGGCTAGATAGCCATTTGAAACTTTTATAATAGCTCAAAAAAAGACGATAGCAAGGAATTTTTTTAATACTTTTATCCAATTGCTGGGGTTCCGGCTGCCTTCAGTAGCGTTTATATGATTCAACAGAAAATTAAAAAACATGGTTTATAAAAATTTTTTTATCTTATAATTATTTTTTACTTTATTTTAGAGACAAGAATATATGAGAAAATGCACTTGGATAATATTCGCATTTTTGAATTCAAAAATTATAATTCTAAAAAATCAATTTTTAGAAAACTAGTACTAATTTAACTGTTGTAATTTTTCCGAATGGAAAAATGGAATTAATAAAAATACGTTAGGTAATGAGTAATTCTATAAATAAAAATTATCGCATGCAGGAGATAGGATTTCATGACGGGAGGAGAGAGAAGAGCCTTTCCGTCTTAACTTATGGGAGTTTTGTTGCTTGGTATTGTAAGGATATTTGATTCAAAAATGAAGGTTTTCAAATTATGTCTTTTGAATATGTCGCCTTTTAGTTTTTGATAAGTTTTTTGAAAAAAGAAAATTATGTATTTTGTCTCATTAAGTAAATTTAGAACTGTAAGTTTGGATTTCTAAATAAAATATTTAAATTTATTTTTTTAAACAATTGTTCATAAGCTGAAAGGCAACTTATACAAAGAAAAATTCTCAAAAGACAGAATTCGAAAAATTCATTTTTGAATGAGATATTCTTATATAAAACGAAGTAACAAAAGTCCCATTCGATAACACGGGAAGATAGAAAGAGGTAATCTGACTGTGATGTACAGCCTTAACGGCCCTCTTCACTCACCGTCACTCACATATTTTTAAATTCTGTTTTCACATTCAGAAAATTCCCAACTGTTAAATTGACGGATCTTTTTTTAAAATGTATTATTTTAATTTTTAATATTTTATTTTGAAATTGCAAAATGAAAAAAATTTACATATTGAAAATTCGTATAGCTCAAAAATAAAATATAAAAAATTAAAAAAATAATTTTTTAGAAAAGGTGCATCAATTTAACAGCTGGGAATTTTCAGAATGTGGAAACCGAATTTAAAAATATGTATTAGTTAATAAGTTATTTGTAAAGAAAAATTTCCCATGGAATAACGTTAGGTTCGGCTTCCGGCGGCGGTGAGTGTAGAGGGCCCTTAACGGCCCTCTTCACTTACTGTCGCCGGAGGCCCGATTCAATGTTATTCTATGGGAAATTTCCTTTACAAATAACTTATTAAATAGTACATATTTTTAAATTCTGTTCTCATATTCTGAAAATTCCCAACTGTTAAATTTACGGAACTTTCTTTAAAAAAGTTTTTTTTTAATGTTTTACATTTTATTTTGTAGCTGCAAAATACAAATTTTCAATATGTGAAATTTTGTATTTTACAATTTCAAAATAAAATATTAAAAATTAAAAAAAAAAATACATTTTTAAAAAAGGTCCGTCAATTTAACAGTTGGGAATTTTCAGAGTATGAAAACAGAATTTAAAAATATGCATTAGTTAATAAGTTTTTGTAAAGAAAATTTCCCGAAGAATAACATTAGCTTCGGCTTCCGGCGACGGTGTGTGAAACGGGCCCGTAAGTTTAAGATCAAGGCTACGATGTGCCTCTTAGAAGAAAATGCGTGCCTTTTTAATTTCAAAGGCACCAGGTGTCTCTTAATTTCAAAAGCACCACATGCCTCTAAAATTCAAAGGCAACAGGTGCCTCTTAAATTCAAAGGCAACAGGTGCCTCTTAATTTTAAAGGCACCCGTGCTTCTTAATTTCAAAGGCACCCGTGCTTCTTAATTTCAAAGGCACCCTCGTGAATCTTTTTTTTCAGAGGCAAAAAAAGTCAAAATGTGCCTCTTGTATCAGAGGCACAGTTTTAAGAGTGTACATACCATGCTTTTATTTATTATTACAATTATTATTATTACTAGTATATAACCCCGTCAAAAATGACGGAATGTGAACGATAAAACTTGAAAACAATATTTAGATCGTTACCACGTGATCTTTTAAATGTATTTTCAATTTTTGTTTATAAATCAAATGTGTTTTGATAGTTTATAATTTTCGTTCTGAAATTAAAAAAATTCTACCCGATCAATAAATATGAATGACAATTAAAAAACTGCCAGTTGACAAAAAATATAGGTCCGACAACACAACAGCAACAACACATCTCAGTGTTCCATTAAGTGCTCTATACGCAAGCGAAGTGTGCCGTCACTGACCGTCAGTGGATGCAAGAAAATTATTTCCTATGTTATTCGCCCATTGGATTTTTTGTAAAAAATTATTAAAAATCGAGGAAAATTATTTCTCGATTTTAATCCCCATATTTGGGTATGTAAATGTATTAGTTATCATGTGAATGTGTTAGATTGAGTTATTTTGCTGTCAAATTGACAACATTTTAATTTTAAATTTCAAAACTCTGCTGTCCTTGGCGTTTTTGTATTTGGCAATCAAAAACGTACTACGAAAATATACATGCCAGATGTATATTTTCGTAATATGTATTTTGGGAAATATTGTTCATATTATTCATTACTCTCTTAATATAAGTTGTTAAAAGAATCATGATTTTTAAAAGGAATTAAATTATATTCGCCAGATAATTTGGCGATATATATATATATATATATATATATATTTCTGCCAAGGATGACCGATATCAAATCTATTCCGCTGCAACATATTAGTATATTATATCAGATACTTTATTTAGACATTTGGAAACAAATTTAACTTCAAATTATGATAGAATATTTATCATTTTCCTTTTAATTAGTATATTAGTTGGATATTTATTGTGTAAATATCATCCATTGAAATGAAATGTTTATGTTTTAAATGGAATATGGAAGTTTGCCGTTTTTTTTTTTTTTTTTTTTTTTTTTTATCTAGAGTTTTGAAATTTAAAATTCAAATTTTATCAATTTTAGAACAAAAACAACTTAATCTAACGCATGCACATGATAACTAATACATATCTATACCTAAATATGGGGATTAAAATCGGGAAATAATTTCCCTCGATTTTTTAATAATTTTTTACTGAAAATCCATTGGGTGTTTAACATAGGAATTTTTTTTCTTGTATCCACGAACGGCCAGTGTTGTCATCACTTCTCTTGCGTATTTAAAGTCCTCATTAATAAGAAAAAACGATTCACTTCATTTTACCAAAATACTCCTTTTTAAGACTATCGTAGATCCTGTTTTCAAATTTTCCAAATAACTATCCAATATTTAATAAAAAGCACCACAAAACTGGCGTTGTAAAAAAAATTACTTACAAACTTTGAATAAACACCATAAAATGCAATAAACTCGCAACAATTGTTTCGGGTCGAAAAAACACACGACCCTTCATCAGGCGAATAAAGTAAGCACGAGTGCTGCAGTCAAAGCGGCTTTTTCGACCCGAAACAATTGTTGCGAGTTTATTGCATTTTATGGTGTTTATTCAAAGTTTGTAAGTAATAACTATCCAATAACTACAGACACTCCATGCTAACCCAAATTCACCTCTACTCGATACCTCCAACCAGCTATCTCACCCACAACATCGCCAAAATATCCAGGATCCAGCTAGGGACTTTCTCATTCTCAACCGAACATTTTACCTTGACTCGACATTATCACCTTAGACTACTCTACTTTCAATACTCATTTCAACTGGTGACTTTTATTTGCCCAACCAAACATTCTATCCCAACTATCTCTTTACACTAATTTCTGCAGATTATAAATCTGCAGATTAGAGGGAATTGACTGTATTGTATATGATTATAAGGAAAATAAAGTTTTTGAGGACATTTTGTAATTGAATACTGGTTCTTTTAATTAACTGGATGTTTGTTAAGAGCTGTTTAATCAGAAAGTATAAGCAAGTGATCCAAACTATTATTTATTACCAGTTAAAGAAATAAAATTGTCTAAATTATAAAACTTTACTGTTTAAATTGAAATTGAGTTTTTTTACTGGATTTTGAGCATTTTGGAAAGTGATGATCAGATTACCGAAGAACAATTCGGTAAAAATCTCATAATTATTAATTAAATGTGTAATTAAATTTTTATAGGTATAATTAAAGTTATTTAACTTTATTCGTAAGACGAATGTATCCGTTGTATCTTACAAATCTGCAGTTTACAGGATAAATTTTTAAGAAAAATAGTTTCTTCCATTTCTTCCGGCTGGTATTTTCCATGGTTTCCTTGGAAGAAACTTGCGAACCCTGCCTCAAACATTCCTTAAATTAACTACTTAAACTATCGACAAAATGATTTATCGTTTTTATTATTAAACGAGCAAATTTTGAAGTCTTTGAATTCTCGTTAATGACCTCGAATGATTTTGCTGAAAGTATAGAGTTAAAGGTATTCTGGAATAAAAAAATGATCTGATTCATCTTCATCTTCAGGAAAATTAGCGTTCTCTGGTTATCCATTCTCAGCCTAGAATAGAACATGCTTTTCTGTTCCCATAAGGCGAAGATTAATATTTATTTTTTTGAAAGTCATTTATACCAATGAATCTTATGATTATGAGTTTTTCATTTATCGAAATTAAGACGGTATTAAAACGGCAGATTATGTAGAAATATCGCTTAAATTTCTTTAAGATTTGTAACTGTGGATGAAGAAATTATTTGCTTACTTACTTATTTATTTTAAGCAGGCATTAGATTTTCTCTAGCATGTGACAATTATATATCTATTAACTTTATATTTATTATATATTTATAAACTTTATTACATATTTATCTGCTATTATATGTTTTTTAACTAATAAAAATATAATATTTCTTTTGTAAAAATTTTCGACCTCCAGTTGACATAGATACGTTATGGCCCTTCTTAAGAAGCTTCTGTCGGCCTGCGTGTCTGTGTGTTGTCAAAACTTTGTGGACGCTGTACTCACAAACCAACGAACGGACTTTAACTAAATATGTTGTTTAGTTGCAACTTTACTTCCATTTTTAACCTGTCAATAATAAGACAAAATTTCTTATAATATTCATCGAATATTTTTATTTTACGAACATGCATATGTAAGGAAAGCATTGCAATCATAACACAAATTTGACTTTGGGGTTTTGGGGTATCTATATGCTTTAGGACCCCCTGAGAAAATTTTTGTTATTTTTTAATTTGATGTATATATGTGTGTGTGAAAGTGTGCGGGAGTTAACAGGATAGCATGAAAAAAGTTTGTACGAATGAGCTGAAAGAGGGTACGCATGTTATAGATCAGTTGTAGCACGAATCCTATTGATTTTAATAAATCTAATTTTTTTACAGGTATACAGGTAATTTTTTACAGGAATTATTATAAATATATTGTTACAACAAATTTAACGGCTTGGTGATGAATCTGGTATCTTGGCAACCGATTATGATGAAAAAGTTCTTTAGTGTTCCCGAAGTTTCAAAGCTCTGCATTGAATAGGAGTCAAATTCTAGAACTTTCTTTTGGATTCTAGCACAGTACCATCGCCAAAAGGTATAAATAGTATCAAATTCACTTCTGATGGAGATATGTGTGGCAATGTAATACACAAAGCTTTCTGAGCGACTGTGTTCCAACCAAATAAAGTCTGCTCGTGAGTTAGTAATTTTACAAAGCTGTGTCCTTTAGTACTGTTGTTAAACAAGTGACAGTTTTCTTGAACTCTTTCCACAATATTAGTGAAATAATGACTTTTGTGATTTGAGCGATAGTTGGCCATATCGAGAGCATTCATTGAATCGATAGTTGGGGTGGACTCTTTGGAAAATATTTCGTGAAATAACATTTTTTTTTTTTTTTTGTACTGTTTCAAAAAGTTACAATAAATAGATTGTGAATATACATAAACTGAATTTAGTGTAAATATATTATTTTATTATTATTTCATATACAAGATCAACTACCAAAATTCATGTGTAATTTAATTAATTAATATATTTTACAGATTTAGTAAAAAAATAAAGCAAATTTTCAGAAAATATTCAGCATAATTCTTGAAGTAAAATTCTAAACAGTTAAAAGGGGAAAAAATGTAAATTAAGAAATAACATAATTTTACATGAGTTAGTTGTCACTCAGTTTCTGTTTCCTGCCACTGTATAGTCAGTGTGCTGTCATTTTACTAATAAGGAGTGTATGTATAGGTTCATCAACCACCTTAAATTCAGTCTGCTTGGAAGCATCATGAAGAAAAAATCTCTGTTTCATCATTTTTCTAACTAGTGAGTAAATGAAATTTAATTTTTCTGACTGAGTGAAAATAATGCCTGGACCGGGACTCAAACCCCGGATCCGGGGTTCGAGTCCCGGTCCAGGCATTATTTTCACTCAGTCGGAAAAATTAAATTTCAATAAATATGATTTCCTTCCACAGTTGATTGTGTGATTTTATTTAAAAAAAAAAATAGTGAGTAAATGTTTTCATCCTGTATTTCTCTCTCTCTCTCTCTCACTAGAAGAATTTTTTTTCGTTTCTTTTTTTTTTTTTTCTTTTTTCCGTCTAGTGAATATGTCGGTCAAATTCATGTGCTTCTTATGCCTGTTTCAAAAGAGTAGTTAACTACGATTTCATGTATTTATGATAATATTTTTTTTCTGATGTCTGGTATTCTGTGATATATATTTTATGCTTGAAATATTTGTGTACTAGTTGGAATACTTACGCACGGCGTCAGTTGGCATAGCTACAACAAAGCTATTACCTAACTTGACTTTCCTTATATTGCAAAGGCCAAAGAACATCTGCAAGATGGAGTTTTTCACCCCCAGCTCTTGCCAACACTATCAGGAGGGTTTTCATTCGACAGCTCTATGAATCTGGTGAATCTCAAAAGATACCAAAAGGTTTACATAGTTACAAGCTTATAGGAATAAGGCTTTAAGGATGCCTTACTGAAGTATTTAACTGACGAGTCATGCATGATTTTAGTAGCCAAGGAGTTAAGCTTTATGATGCTTTCATTAAAATACTCTAAGCAATCCGAAAAAAAAAAAAAATCAAAACGAATATCTATGCCAACTAGCCCGGCTTTCCATTACAGAAAAAGTTCATTGGTGTATTCAACAGAGCTTTGAGTTATAGCTTTTAGGAATAGTACACCAAAAATAAATGCAAATAGCTGTTGAAGTATTCATTATTGTTACAATTATCCTATCAAGATTTTTTTTAAATAAAAACAATAAAATGTTGTAATTTTATTTTATAGACAAAACGTATTTTAAAACATGAGGTGCACGTGTTGTAATATTATACTAAATTTAAAGTATTTATTTATGCAATCGATATAAAGAAAGTCCTATTTTTATTTAATAGGTATGATGAAAAATTACATGATGTATTTGTAAAATATTTATTAAAAAAAAAAAAAAAAAAAAAAAAATCTGATTTTTTTTTTTTTTTTTTTTTTTTTATTGATGAACATGATATTTAAGAAACGAATACAAATACCAATTTAATTAATTTTTTTCTCAAATAATTAACCTGAAGTTTTGAAAATTGAAATATTGGATTTTTATACTTTAATATTAAAAGTCAGTTGGTTATTAAAAATATTTATATTTCAGTAAATTTATATTTCAAAAGAAAAATAAAATATTGCATAAAATTTTACCGTCGTTCTCTGCCAATTTCAAAACCACTTCGCTCTAATCTTTCCAAAAATGTGTCAGAATCTGTAAAAAAAATTAACAGTATAATATTATAATGTTCCTTAACTTACACTGTAAAAAATAAAGATAGATTTTACAGTAGAATATAATGGCAGAAATATCTGTAAAAGACAGTCTCTTTTCAGATGTTTCCACTGTAAATTATCCGGTGCTTGAAAAAATGGGCGTCAGCATTGTCTGCTACAAAATCTACCTCTATTGCTTGTAGTATAGTTTATCAATCTGAATTTTCTGTTTAAATAGCCAAAATTATGTAAATATATATCGATAGATAATTTCAACAGGTGATATACATAAGTCTTAAACTGAAACTGTAAAACATGAAATATATATACATAATATGTTTACTTAGACTGTTATAGATTTCTTTAAAACATATAGTTGCCAATTTGTTCGCTTTTGGGTTACCGAAAAATTTCTGTAAAAGATTTCTCTGATTAAATAATACAAACCATCCTATTAATTTTTTTCCAATATTTAAAGAACGTATAAGTTAGCAACCACGTTTTAAAGCAATACAAATACTTATCTATCAAATTTTAAATAGTGGTTAAATATATATATATATATATGTACACTAAGCGACAAAGAAGAAAAAAAAATTAAAGCTGCACTTGAAAATTTTTCTTTCTGTAATCGCCAATTTTATTATTTTAAAAGTAAATTTTTTAATAGATTTAATTATGCTGTGTTTCAAGTACAATTTAGGATTGATCCAAGTGTTAAAAACAATATCCAATTGTCCTGAAAATTGTAATTTTAGAAAATGATTCAAAAATGGCAAGAATAAAGCAATTAACGATACCAGAAAAAATATTAATTTTAGAGTGAAAATCAAAATAATAATAATAACAATAATAATAATAATAATAATACGCGGGATGTCAAAATTTTTAAATGCTAACGAAATATTAGTGATCTGGTTTTTAGCAAGATGTAAAATATTTTGTCTGTTTAAACTGGAAATTTGTCCCTAGGCGGCCACGTTACTCATCCAACAGAGATGACTGGGAGTTAAAAAGTTATTTTTACTTTAAAATTAATATTTTTTGTGGTAGCCTTTTTTTAATTGCCTGATTATTGCCTTATTAACTGCCTTATTAATTGTCTTATTATTGCTATTTTTGAAATACTTTCTAAAATTTCAATTTTACGAACAATTGTATCTTGTTTTTAACACTTGGATCAATACTAAATTGTATGTGAAACACAACATAATAAAATGTGTTCAAAAATTTATTTTCAAAACAATAAAATTGGCGATTGTAGAAAGAAAAAAAGAAAATGTCCAAGTGCGGCTTTTTTTTTTTTTTGTCGCTTAGTGTATATATAAAATTAGGAATTTTCATCAAAATCTCATGCAAGGAAAAGAAAAAAAACAAAAAAAAAACAAAAAAAAAAAAAAAAAGGGGGGGGGGGAAATCAAAACTGAAACTGTAAGTTTTTTCTGGAGAACATTGTATAACTCTCATTAAGATCTTTGTTAAAATATAATACAAGTACTTTTAAACAAAATTTTCTTGTGTCATATTAATAATTAAAAACGACAAGGTTTTCCAATTCACCTAATGTAATTTAGTGCGACAACATTTCTCTCGTCTAGCATAGAAGATGATTCTAAAGGCTTGCCAAACTGACCAACAAGTTGGGATATATCCAGCCATTCTGCGTTCCCTTATCATTTATTATCTCTAAACCACAAGCGTATTATCCCTATTTTAGCACTGGACGGGTAGAATCTGCACATGTGCAGAGGATCCCATGGTCGCAAGAAATAACATGAGATGGGCATACAACATAGATGAGAATACAACATATCAGTGACTGAGCAGTTTTGCTCTCAAACTTGGTAGATGGGTTGTGTCAGGTTCGATCCCAGGTCGCGTTCATCGAATAAGCCGTTCGAAATTTTCCGTGTTTTCTCCCAAAATTGGCACAATTATTTTGAAAGAGCCCGACGGAGAGCATGTCAAATAAAGGTAGTGTCAACTAAAGATACTAACCTTAGTGTAGTCAATCGGCCATAAGCTACACAACCATATCTAATCAACTTAATGAATACAGGATATATATACATACATATATATATATATATATATATATATATATATATATATATATATATATAGTAATTATAGGAAGAAAAAACTTTTGTATCATTGGAAATCAACATAACAATAAGTTCAAGGAATTATTTCAATTCTATTATTAGAGACATTATTTCAATTATTTCAGTTATTCAATTTAATTATTATCACATCGTGCAGCATGATCATTTGTATATATTATGTATTTACATTAATACAATAACTAAACTGAACGATACAGAAAGATCAAAATCAATATAATCTGAAGTACTTTAAAAAAGATCAATATGAGGATAAGACACAATAAAAGGTATAAAAGGTTACTGAATTCCTCGTATCACCATGTGCATTGAAGTTATCCAGCAAGCAAATTATGTTTTTCTATTTTTTAGTGTGCATAATGCTAAAATATCTCTAAAACCAGTGCCTAAATCATAATTACCACGAAAGAAAAAATATATGAATAAGGAAATAAAATAAATATATGAAGATGGAAATAATTTCAGAAATGAAGATAGAAATTAATTTAAATACAATACTATGCTTAAGAAATTGCATGCATGGGACAAATATAGAAACGTTAATCAATAGTTGAACATTGAATCCAATTCGGTTAAGGTGTTTAAAAGTTGGATACATAAAAAGTTGCAGCATTTTTTTTTTTTTTTTTTTTGTAATATTGATTAGAAATACATTATTTTAATTAAATGAATATGATAATATTATTAAGATTAATAAATTTTTAGAAATAATAGACTATTCACATCTTAGAATAGTTTACCTTAGAAATGATAAATATTTATATAATGGTAGATTCAAACATTAAGAAATGTTATCATCTATGTGTTATCTTTTAACATAAATCTATAAAATTGGCTTTATAGATTGCAAATTTGGTGCTACCATTATCTTAAAGTAAATTAATATATAAACTGAGAATAAATATATATATGTAAAAAAAAAAAACAATAATATCAAATCCAAAGTAATTTTAATTTAATTTAAGTTTTTATTCTAAAGTAATAATTAAACAGAACCCACACAGCCGCTTACATCCATAAGACATCTATCTATAAACACATATAAAAGTTAAAAAATGATTCATTAATTTTCTATAAATGTGCTACAGTTATCTATAAGTACGACAAATGTCACTCTTTTTTATGTCCATTAGATGTCTGTTACCTCTCCAATAAATTTCCAAATATCCAATAATTGGACTTGTTAGATCTAATAGATATTCAGAATATGTAAATCTTGTTTTGATCTAACATGTTAGATCTACTAGACATCAAAAAACGCACGTCTGTATTTAAACAACAAATAGATATCTATAATTAGTATAGGATATCCAGGACATTTAATGGACATTTTTTATATATTTTGTACCTTTTATGGATCATTGGATGTAATTTATATGTCTAATGGATATCAGTGGCTGTATGATAATAAAAATTTTGTGCAAATTATTATTTTAGTAATTTTCTATGAGTTTTAATACATGTGTATATATATATATATATATACAGAGAGAGGGAGAGTAAGAGAGAGAGAGAGTTTAATTCATACGCATAAATATAAAGAAGCGTGTCAATATATGCCTACATTTTCTTTATATAGAATTACAAATATAAGAAAAAGTATTACAGAGTTATTCAGAAAATGTACATAAAAATACATTCTGATAGGAAAGAAAAATCAGCATTTTGTAATATTTTCATCTAATAAATTAAATTCAGAGATGCGATGAAGAAAGAAATTACTTACGGAAGTCTGAATCAGCACATGTGACTAAAATTGAACCGACAAAAACTATCATAAACAAAGACCAAATTGCTAATGATCTCATTATTGAGGATTACTTCAGTTTCTGTAAAAAATAAAAAAATAAAAATAGGAAATTAAGATACCTTACTTAAGATTTGAAATGTACATCAGAGAATATTATGCTAAAATTTACACTTTCATTATTGGTTTTATGATATTCATTTGCAGACTAAAATGCAAATGTTTATCAGTCTAGTGTAAAGTTATTAACAAAGAAAAGCTTTCTAATACATGATAAATAATGCACTCCATACATCAAGGATATATATGTATATATATATATAATGTTGCAAATACCAGGTATCCCATAAGTCTGTAGATGTATTAAAAAATCATAAAACTTGAAGGAATCGGAAAAATTGAATAAGGTTTGAAAAAATAAAATAAAATAAATAAATAAATAAATAAATAAAAACAAGCAATAAAAAAAAAATCAATTCCTATTTAGGTCAACAAAGAAAATTTTTATTTTAGTTAATAAATAGAAATAAAAAGCACGCGTACAAAATCAAATAAAAAGTAAAATAAGATTTATAAATGGACAATATTTAAGCTCGTGGACTCTGTTCAGTGATATAATACTTACAAGATAAAAAGAACTTATTATATACCATGTTTTTAAATTTTCTGTCGAATCATATAAACGCTACCGAAGGTAGCGGTAACCAGGAACAATTGGAAAAAAGTATTAAAAAAATTCCTTGTTAGCGTGTTTTGAACTATTATAAAAGTTTCAAATGGCTAAGTAGCTAACCGGGAAGTTAGTTAAAAATTGATTGCAAGCTTTGTACTGGTAACGCTGCTGAAGGCAACAGGGAACCGTAACAGTTGGTTAAAAGTATTTTAAAAATTCATTTTCACCGTATTCTGAACTATTCTGAAAGTTTTAAATGTCTAGCTAGTCGGGAAGTTAGTTAAATAAATTTTCTGTTGAATCATATAAACGCTGCCGAACGCAGTAGGGACCTAAACGAATTGACTAAATGTATTAAAAAAATGTATTGTCACCGTGTTCTGAGTTATCCTGAAAGTTTCAAATGCCTAGCTAGTCAGGAAGTTAGTTAAAAATCAATTGCAAGCTTAGATCTAGAAACGCTGTCGAAGACAGAAGGAACCCGAAACAGTTGGCTAAAAGTATTTAAAAAAATGTATTGTCATCGTGTTCTGAGCAATCCTGAAAGTTTCAAATTTCTATCTTGTCGGGAAGTTAATTAAAAATCGATTGCAAGATTTGTACAATATATATATATATATATATATATATATATATATATATATATATATATATATATAGGGAGAGTGTGAACTAATAGTAGGAAATAAAAAAGCAGTAAACTGTAATAAATAAAAAAGCATTTTTTTTTTTTTTTTTTTTAAGAAATAGTTTAAATTATCGTCAATAGATGCCCTTCGCAGACGGCGCTGCACAGACGCATAACGAGAAATGTGCAAATCAAAGTCCTATAAATTACACGGTTTTACAATTAAGGGCTCATTTCTTATTTCCTCTTCTATTTGTGCATACATGAAGTTTCAATTGCTATGCTGACTTGATAGGTAAAGTGCTATTGGTGAAGATGTTTTGCCTCAGCTAAGAAACGCCGACTGAAATTGTACTTAGCAGTCTTGTAACTGATTTGTGGTTATGACAGACACAAGGCATGGATGTTATATTCTTGTAAACATTTTTGCAACAAATAAATATAGATTTTCGTAGAAATGTGTGACATGCTTACTTACAGCATCCTCTACCAACGATAATTTTAACTATTGTGTTTTTTTCTATACAAAAATATATAAATTAATAAATAATCCGTTTTATTAGAATATCCTTTTAAAAAATCACACTTAATTATACTAGCTTCTCGAATTTTCACGAATTTTTAAAATGTTTATAGGCTTATGAATCACCTGATGCATGGAACATCTATTCAAATGTCAGATATAAATTTAAAGATATAAAGCAAGATGTAATAATTGTTAAAATAAATAAATAAATAAATAAAATAAAATAAAAATATATAAATGAAAGTGAAAATATAAAACTTTACAGGAATATTGAATAATCATTTGATAATAATAATTAATGAACAGAGGTAAAAAATTATAAAATATGAAATTACATGGAACAAAATATTGAAAAAAATATTGAAATAAAGAAAAAAAAAGAGTAAAATACACCCAAAAAAATTCTCTTTAGGGTCGATAACCATTTAAAAGGGTTAAAAATGCACAAGGTTTTGAAACATAGCAAAAATTTAAAGTATAGCCTATGTCGTAATCCTATTTCATGCGAAAAATATTAATACAATACAACTTATAAATAAAAAATAAATAAATAATTCTGTCAAAGACAGGAATTAATTTTATTTCGACAGGTCTAATTTGTATATAAAATATTATAAACTTATTATTATTTTATTATTTTTTTTAATTCAAAAGACGCAGAGATCAAATATTTAAAATCCGTCCTCATTATATATCTAGAATATATCACCAACAAATATTAAGTTGCCGTCCTCATTACATATCCTGAAGATACCACCAATAAATATTAAGCAGTCATCATCAATATATATCCGATTAAATGACCAACAAATATTCAGAAACTATCAGCAGTATTACATCTCCAGAAGAAACATCCCAGAAATATTCAGAAGTGTCCATCAATATATATCTAAAAGACATCGTTAACAAATATTCAGAAGCTATAATCAACACAGAGTCAGAAGATATTACCAGCAAATATACAAAAGCCGTTAGATTTATGAATGTTGATGGTCTCGAATACCGAGATCGGCAGTTGGTTTCTATACACAATCAAGGAAGAATTACTGGCTTATTAATAGGTTTTCAAACATGTAAAAATTTTTACAAATATGACGTAATATTTTAAGAAAGTTTAAGAAATCGAATAGTAAAGCAAGGTATATATTGGTGGACATCCTGGCAAATTTAGAGGGGGATCAGAATAAATGTCTACAAAGCAAAATCTTTCAGTGAAAGAAATATTCCTGCCGTACTAATAACATTAAAAATTCCTGATAACAATAAATTCAACAGATGCAACAAGGTGGTACACAGGAGTCATTCATTCAGGAAAAGTTGAGTAGAAATATTCCCTTAGAAGGATATCTTAATGAAGAAAACATATAGGAAGATTATTTTTTTAATATATAAATAGTCGTAATGTACAATATAATTCAAAATATAATACTTCTACTATCTAAATTATATTGATATAGAATATTAGAACATATATCTAACTTTTTTAATGAAAAAGGAAATAAAAAATAGCTATAGTGCTGCAATCTTATGCACAGAAATTTTAAAAAAATCATATTTAATTTATTATATTTTGCTAGGAAATAATTGTAATAGCTGAAATGTATATATAGCCGGTAACAAAAGTCCCCGAACACTAGCAAAAATTCCTATGTAAAAAAGTACACTTAATACAGTCTTGTTAAATAAATCCTTGTCGAATCATGTTTTTAGACTGACTAAGAACAGGATTCGACAAAGATTTATTTAACAAAACTGTATTAAGTGTGCTTTTTTTTTTTATATATAGGAATTTTTGCTAGTTTTCGGAGACTTTAGTTACCGGCTGTATACTTTAACTAATCTCACTTTAAATAAATTTCATATGATGTTTATTACAATTAGTTGAAAATGTAATGTAATTTATAAGTAATTATATATGCACACACGTACGCACAGATATATGTCATGTTAAAAATTTAGAAGAAATGGTATGATAGGGCCACCTGTTGAGCGTTTGATTTCCAAACATAAATCGGCGCTAGTTTAGATCAAGGTTCAAATAAATACCAAGTTAGATTAAGTTTCATTCATTGAATCGTGAAATAGAGTATCAAAATATGTATTATACACACACGCACTGACACACAGGCAGGCTAGCAGACTGACAGACAGAAATTTTCGAAACATGAAAAGATATTATTCAGAATATCTCAAAACGTGTAAATCCATCAAAAATTGGAGACCGAAAATTATCAAGAATCCAGTACTTTCCTTTTACGTATATAGAAAGAGTAAAAATTAAGTTTAAAAAAAAACCGTTGAAACTATTAAAATTAAATACAAAAATTTTGTGAATTATTTTTTTAAATTTTTGAATAATAACTGTGTGTTGGACTATAACTTCTTAATTTAATATTTCAAGCATAATACACATGCAGAAGGAAGCACATTGATTATAAAAAATGAAAGAACGATACAATTTTCGAAATTCCAACGTTTTTCTTCAGCAATTGGAAAGTATTTAGAGCAATAATTTTCATTATAAATTTTTCTTGGTTGAGATACATTTGATATAAACATTAGTTTGTAAGAGAAAACTTAGTTTTCGTTTACATTTATCTTTCAAAAATATTTTGAAAAACAACGTACATATCTCATTTGGTCAAAATTATTTCATGCAAAAATGATCATTCTTGTATAAAAATACTTTTAAATTCCGTTATTAATGTAAAATATTTGTGTCTGCTTCACTGAAAAAAAAAGAAAAGGTTGTTTTTCTATTGTATTTTTATGGAAAATTTTCATTTTCACTTTCTCTTACCCATAAGGTAGAGAAAGTATTATTTTTGGGTCAAATTTTCGAACGCGAGTTTTTGTTATATTTACATGTTCTGAGTTCCCCTGAATACGGAAATCATGTTTTTAGCAAATGGTCTGTGTGTATGTCTGTGTGTATATCTGTGTGTGTGTGTGTGTCTGTTAACAGCATATCTCAAAAACAAATTACGGCAGAAAGTTCGAACTTGGTATTCTAAATGTGTATCATATACGTATGCTAAACTAAACTTTTCGTTAAGGTCAAGCAAACGGTTCGTGTAAAGGACACTCAAAAGTATTCAAATAAATTACGTCTATGGGGGAAATTGCAGGTAAGTAGAGTATAACATCTATAGACTGCACTGAACCAAATGAAACGAATCTATATTTTTTGTAATACAAATAGTCAACAGGGAAAAAAATTGTGTATGTAGGAGCCTCGCCCCTCCCCCTGGGGGGGGAGTCCCCCCTCGAGGGGAGTAAATTTTCATGGTGGGTATCTTTCAAAAGAGCTGGCCAGTACCTTTAAAACAAATGAACCATCGATCTGCGAAAATTTAAAACGAAGTTATCGACTTTTTTTTACTTTTAACGAAAAAAAAAAAAAAAAAACCCTAGAAAATAAATCTTTTCTTTTTTTTTTTTTTTTTTTATACTGAGAATAAAATGGACTTTTTTTGGATATTCAGTGTTATACTACTTCTCTAATATGGAAATCTTCTGCATTATCATAAAAGATAATTTCTTTAAATAATAATTTAATAAATTATTTTTAAAAACAGAATTATTTTTTAATAGCCTAATTAAATTATATATAAACTAGCAGGCTTTGCCCGCTTCGCTGGACATTAAATTTAAATGAGTTGTCATTAATCTTTATTAATAACATAAGTTCTCGCTGTGATTGGTAGAGGTTTTCTCGCTCGCAACGTGAAGAGTCTGGGTCCCCACTGCCTTCGGCACAACTTACCCACTTCTTACTTCCCCTTCCTCAGAAGGTGAGTTCGAAGTTATGTAAAATCCCACTAATGTACATAATGCGTACACTTAATCAATATCCACACACAAAAATTCGCCATTCTAAGATAATTCAAAGCGAATTCAAACGGAAAAACGTGTTTTTACACATGCTTATTGCCCTCCGACTCCGAGAAGGTGGTGGTGGTGGTGGGGGGGGGGGATTTCGAACTTCGTAAAATCCCGTTACAATAAGTGCCGGTTGCATACAAACAATTTTTTCACAAAATTTCGTGACCACTGAAGTCTTTAATAGAAAATATTATAAAAAAAAAAAAAAAAAAAAAAAAAAAAAAAGTAAGTAAAGAAAATATATATAGACACGACATTATTTCATTATTTAAAACATGAAAATCTGACATTGACAGATTTTAATTTAGTGCCAGAGGCCTACTGCTAAACTTGTTAATATCGACAAATTCTTTTTTAGTTAATTCGTGACGATCTAAATTCCATGATAAAGTTTTCATTAAATCAAACCAATGTGTTTCAGCTGCAGATACTGTAACAAATAACGTTGGAAGTCCAAACGTTCTTATAGCCGCAAAACAACGTTTTTTCTCTTTTTCCCAATGAGAGGGAGGTGTGCCTTGGGGGGGACTCATGTCAAAGGTGTGCCTTGGGGGGGGACTCATGTCAAAGATGTATCTTGGGGGGGATTCATGTCAAAGTTGGGCCTTGGGGGGACTCATGTCAAAGTTGGGCCTGGGGGGGGGGACTCATGTCAAAGTTGGGCCTTGGGGGGACTCATGTCAAAGTTGTACCTTGGGGGGGGACTCTTGTCAAAGTTGGGCCTGGAGGGGGGGACTCATGTCAAAGTTGTGCCTTGGGAGGACTTCATTCAATAAATCCCTATTCAATAAACCGACTAAAATAGGCCCTTAGCACTATTAAGAGTGACGTATAAAAATTCGACAACGCTGTACCGACTGAAATAGGGGTACCTTGGGGGGGACTCATGTTAAAGTTGTGCCTTGGGGGGACTTCATTCAATAAATCCTCATTTAATAAACCGACTGAAATAGGCCTCTAGCACTAATTAAGAGTCACCTATAAAAATTCGATAACTGTACCGACTGAAATAGGCCTCTAGCACTAATAAATACAAAAAGCACAGCTTTAGTATGGGAACCCTTTGGTGACTTTAAATATTTTAAGCCATTTTTGCGATGAACTGAATTGGCTATCTCAATTGTGCAATTAAAGATCTTGGCAAGAAACGTCAGAACTACTTCGGAGCCAAATTTCAAATTTTGCCAAAGGGATCCAATACTAAAGCTGTTCCATACCGAATCTGGGTTGAAAACGGAAAAAGGGTAAAATAAATTAGAAATATCAGACCTATATTTATAAATTTGATACCAAATAAAAGGGGCGATTTTTCTGAATCCAGGGATGCAAACAGGATTTCGATGCGACAATTAGAGTTTTAAAAAATAACTAAAGTATGAAATTTAAGTGGCAACGGAAAAACGGAAAAAGGGGAAAATAAATTAGAAATATCAGACCTATCGTTACAATTTCAGTACCAAATGAAAGGGGTGATTTTTCTGAATCCTGTGGTGTAAACAGTTTTTCGATACGACAATCAGATTTTTTAAAATTAACTAAAGTATGAAACTCAGATGGCAACACATCATTTCAATCTTTTCATAATTTGTAGTGCGAATCACGCGAATAAAAAAGTCTTTAACTTAAAAATTTATTTTTATATTTTATTTTTCCATTCAAAGCGTTTTAGTGAAAAAATATTTATGGCGCATGCGCGGGCGTTTTTTACCCACAATTTTAACACTATTCATAATTTTGAAAATTTCTATAGATATAATTTCAAGTTGGGTGAAGACCTAAGTTTCTGTCAAGCGCCGTTGAATTCCGTCCAGCCGTTCTCGAGTGATGCCCGGACAAACGTGTTTTAGTCTTTTACCCCCTAGGGGGGGAACGGGGGGGGAATTTCTGAAAAGTTGATAGATATAATTTTAAGTTGGGTGAAGACCTAAATTCCTGCCCAGCGTCGTTGAATTCCGTCCAGCCGTTCCCGAGTGATGCCCGGACAAAAAAAGCGACATTCGGACACGATGACACACACACAGACACACACACACACACACACAGGCAAAATTTTCTGAAGTCATTTTCAGCTTTCATGGGGTGTGAAACGTGAAGATATCGCAAAATTTTTCGATTCCGACAAATTTACAGACAAAACTCTGATTTTATTAATATAGATGTAGGTGCATTAATGAAACGGGGGGTTGAGGGGGTAGGTAGCCCCACTCACACAGAACTAATTATCATATAAAACTCTTCCGAAGCCTAATTTGAATTGTTTAACACAGGTTTACAAAACAGTACTCGTTATCTTCCCTATTAATCTGCAACCTATATTTATAGTATTAAATTCCAGGGTAAGAGAAAGTCGTGTGAGTGACACACCAGATTATTTTATTTTAAAAGAGAAAGCCGTTTCCCAACGGGTTTTTCCTCAATAACTTTACGGGAAATTCCCCCAATAACTTCTCGGGAAGAAAATTTTTAACTGTAGGCTATCCCTGACATCAAAAGATCGGGTATAGGGTTCGCACTCCCCACTCTTTTTACAGGTTACTTTAAGGGATGAAAAATTTTAGCCTTTATCATTATCATTTATATATATATATATACAGTAATCTCAATCCTATTTTAACCAGTTAAATTACTATAAAAATACCATAAATATTTCTACTTGAAATTAATGGTGACATAAAATGTGAAAAATTCTCATCTCTACAAATGACCTGGTAAAGAGGCGAGGATTGCGAATATCGAAGAATGATCCGTAAATTAAGTAAATTTTTATGATGTATCTGCTATCAAATATACACAGATCTTTTACACAAATGTAATATATATATATATATATATATATATATATATTCAAAACGACATTTCTCCCGCGATATGTTAAAAAAAAAAAAAAAAAAATATTTTCCTATATACTCTGTTATTTTAAAGGTATTCGCTTAAATATTAAACCGATTGAAACATTCAGATAATGAGGCAATATAAGGCATAACATCGAAGATAACTTTTAGCTTTCAACCAAAATATACAGCTTTTAATTTACACGGAAAATTCCCTTAGAAATTGCGTAGTTTAAGAAAAAGATAAAAATAAGTAAAATGACAAACTGTGTAATTCTTAGATTTTCATAAAGAAAAAAATAATATTTAAAAAAAAAAAAAAAAAAAAAAAAAAAACTGAAAATTTGTATAAAATATTTCACAAAATAAAATTCATTTTGTAAATGCGACTAGTTTCGGTAATATTATTACAAGTCTATCTGTCAGCAGTTTAGTATTTGAGGATTGTCATAAATAAATACAGACTTTGTTATTGTCATTAAAAAATAATAATAAAGAGAGCATATAAATACAATTAAAATGGGCTAAAACATTACCAAGGAACATCAAGAAACTTCGAATTCACAATGAGAATTGCAGATATATTACTTCGTTCAAACTCTTTCATTACAGAAAATGTTTAACTCTCTAATTACACAGGTCTACATCTAAAATTTTGATTTGATAATTTTGGCTGATCTTTATGTTTTTTGATATGCTGAAACCGAAACTGAAGTAAGTTTTTCTTTATCACGGATGGATTTTTGTTAACATAGGACGTCTACGGATACATTATCTTGTGTGATACATCCATCAATATAATTACACGGTAACTTTTATAGTATGATAAATTTATCATTGAAACGTACTAGAAACTACCAAAAATTAAGAAAATGTGTTGGTGGACATTCTGTATTGACACAACGACATATGTGACAGAAAAAAAAAAAAAAATCATATTCGGTTTCATCATGCCAAAAAACATACGTAATAGATGAAATTATTACATCACATTTTAACAACATTATTTTTGTAGAAGTGTGGAAGCCTTTGCGCATGTGCTGACTTGACAAGTCCATTTTAAAATAGGAGAGATAGTCATCTGATTCAGAAAAAAATAGTGATAAGAGAGGTAATAATTACTGAATGTTTTCCAAATCCCAAGCTGTCGATCAATTAGCACCCCCTCCCCCAAGCTTTTGGATTGTTCCTCCCAGCTAGTTTTAAGAAACGTGGCTACACTATGTATATGTCTTACACTATCAAAATTTAATATATATATATATATATATACACTAAGCGACAAAAAAAAAGCCGCACTTGGATGTTTTCCTTTTCGCCTTCTACAACCGCCAATTTTATCGTTTAAAAAGCAAATTTTCGAACAGATTTTACTATGTTGTCCTCCACATACACTTTAGCTTTGAGTCTAGTGTTAAAAACAAAATGCAATTGTCAGGAAAATTGTAATTTTTGAATATATTTCAAAAATGGTAAGAATAAGGCAATTAACGATGCCACAAAAAGTATTAATTTTTAAATGAAAATAAAAAAATATTTTAATACGTGCGATGGCAAAATAATTAAATTCTAACGAAATATTGGTAAAATGAATTTTAGCAAAATATAAATATTTTTGGCCGTTTAAACTGGGAATTTGGCTTTAGGCGGCATGTTGCTTATCCAAGCAAGATAACCGCAAGTTAAAATGCGAATGTTTAAAAAATCGATTTGTATCATGTTCAGAACTTAAAAAAGATATTAAAAAAGTGTATAGTAAATTACTTTCTTCAAAAACAATGCAGGAACAATTAAACAAAGCGGGTTAAAGAACGGAAGATCTGCGAAAAAAGCCATTATTATGGAAAAGAATTAGAAAAAACAATACTTTAGTTGACCAAAATTTAAAAACATTATCAGTTAATTATATTAGGCTGAACTGGTTTTCTCTGATGAATCCAGTTTTCTTTATTTCGTGCAGTTGAAAAAAGCTAGAATGAAGACGAAAATGTGACCGACTTAATGAAAATCGCACTTTTAAAAGAGTGACACATTCTCCGTACATTATGGTACGGAGGTGCATAACTTTTCAAACACTCGGGGAAATTTTTGTGCTCAAGGGATCAATTAACTCGAAATAAAACACAATCTGCATAAAAGTGGTGCCTGACCGACTATTTTGGAGGTATCTTAGACATTTCCGTAAACAGCATTTGAAGATAATGAGGCACCTTACTACACGGCCTCTGTGGTAAGTTTATTCACTTCAAATTGTCAAAATTTCTTATACATTCCCATGAGAACCTATAATTCTGTAAGTAATCATACTTTTTTTCACTTTAAGTTAAATACCACAAAGGATATAGTAGAATTTCTTATTTACCAGACATGGAAATGGTCAAAATCGCGATCCGCTCGAAAATGTTTCGTCTATAAAAAGGCGGGGGAGAGGGGAGAGGATTCGAAATTTGCAGCCTATAACTCTGCCAGAACTAGAAATTTTTTTTGTGATATTTGGCACATTGAAATTTTTGAGATTTATATTAAAACACTGTATAAAACTATGCCATTGCGCATTAATGCAGTAATTCCATATAAAGGTGGAATTAACCCAATGCAGAATACATATTTTTAACAAAAATTGCTTAGATCTAACAAATAAATAGTTTTATTTCATATATGAAAATGTAATTTGTTTATTTCATATAATAAATCATAATAGAATGCAAAGTGTATAGTTATTGCATTATGTTCAAAAAGAAAGTTTTGTGCAGATTTTTAAAAAGTACTTCGTTAAGTGCAATAAAGCAAATTATTAAATCTAAAATATACATAGGTATCATTTCATACCTTTGGTATTATGCAAACAAGACAGTTTTATTTGTTTCAAACATTAATTTTAAAGTTATTACAAATGAAAAAGGTATAAGTCATTTTTTCTGCAGTGCGGCGTTTTTTTTGTCGCTTAGTGTATATATATATATACATATATATATATATAAAAATATATATATATATATTAGTTTTTTTTGCACAAATATTTATATGCTATGTTATATATAATCTACATATTAAACATATTACAAAAAGTAGAGTTCCAATATTAACTATGAAAAAATAGTCGTATTATCATAATGTTCATTTAAAATCATTGTATATGCAGAAAGTAGCATCCTAAGTCTTAAATTACTTCCTTCGAAAACGAATTATTCTGCACATAATACTATAAAAATAAGTAAAACTACTGGCAACTATTTTGCTTTGTAAAAGTTTCGTTTTTTTAAAAATACATAACAATTATTGTATCATCTTCTGTTGCATTCGCAATAAATTTCAAAATATAAAAATTCTTTAGTTTTCACATTTAAAATTAAAAAAAAAAAGTACGCACAGGGTATTAGAATCAAATATCAAAGGCATGCTGAACGTGTAAAATAATATCTTACCTCTCGAGTAAAAAGTGGAGCTCAAAAATCAAATATTTTCAGCATAAGTTTATTCAAATATTAGAGTAGATTCTTTTATATACATTTGCATTTCACGGAACATGTGGAGAACACTTGTGTATTAAAACATCAAAATATTATCATAATTTACTGTCAATAAAAAAATAACTGCTGTCAGATATACTTTATAAAATATGGTATGTCAGTGAAGAATTTATTAAATGTTGAAATAGATTAAAAGGATATTAAAAAAAGAAAAAAAAAACTATTTGTAAATATGAGTTATTTCCTGTGAATAAATTAAACAATTGTTTTTCTTTCTTTCTTTTTATTTTATTTCAATTTTTTCGTGTTTTTTTTTTTTTTTTTTATATATATATGTCAAATTCGTATTATTGTAACTGAAATCTGCATCTAATCTTTGGAGAGCTGAGCAGTGATTGGTCACGATAACATACAGTAGAACCTCGATTATCCGAAGTAATTGAGACCGAACCTATTTCGGATAATCGAAATTTTCGGATAATCGAGAATTAATCAATAATCATCTCAGGGGTCGTACTCTCCGCCCTTTTTCAGGACACTCTCAAATACGACATATTTCCGCCTCTATTCCTACCACTATTTTTTTTACGATGATCTCTAACCAGATTAATCTGGAAACATTTCTATAAAAAGTACCATAAAAATTTCTGCATGAAATTACTGGCGGCAAAATAGGAAAAAATTTCTTATTCTTAAGTGTGTCCTGTAAAAGGGGTGGAGAGTACGACCCCTGTTATCTAGTTTATTATGTAGCATCGTCATTGAACTGTTATTATGACTATTTTAACCGTTAAATAAATGAAAATAAATGTATATCTGAAACAAAAACTCACAATAGTTTAAATGGAAGCTTGATCTGGTATAAATTGGCCATCCTTTGCCGTGCAGCTCTATCCCGTAATTTTCTTAAAAGTATGAGTTCAGAGGAATTCTGCTGCAATGAAAATTTCTCTGTTCTTGAGATGACAAAAGAGGTTAGGTACTTTGCAGTTGCTTACAATCAGAGGGTGCAATAACATTCGATTGTTCTGGGACTTGGCAGAATGACTTTCCACATTTCGAAATGGGGTATGTTTTTGTTTAGAACAGGGACGTTTGAAAGTGGGGAAGAGTACACTCATACCGAGAATTGAGCTTGCGAGAAGGAATTCTAAAAAAGGAAATTCCAAAATATTTATCTGCATTCGTAGTTTGGAAAGGACGGCTTGCATACAAAAAGAATGTGGGGAAAAAAAAAAACCTTTAAAAATGCATGTTTGTTAAGAGAAAACTTTGGATGATAGTAGAAAGTGAAAAAAAAAAAGTGAAGAAACCGACTTCGGTTAACGGAGAGGAGTTCGGTTAATCGAGGTTCGGATAATCGAGATTCTACTGTACTATGTTTTGTTATCTGTACCACTACATCAGCTTAAAATGGTGTACAAGGAAAATATCCAAAAGTGCATATCCAAAAAATTAAAAAAAAAAAAAGTTACAGAAAATTCTTTTTCTCAAATTATGAATATTTATATTTAAAAAAATTCGTTGGAATCTGTATAAATGATCTGTAAAAAAAAAAAAAAAAAAAGTAATAAAAATTTCCATTTGTTTGCTATTTATCACTCAATGGCGACTCAATAAAAACTCTAATTAAACTTTTTTACTTTCTTCTGTATTCAATAGAAAAAAGTATTGTATTCGCAAAAATTTTCGACTTCCGATTTTCGACAGATTTACACGTTTTGAGAGGTCAGGATTAGATTTGACCATTTTTAGAAAATGTCTGTGTGTGCATGTGTTTTGTCTTGTAGTCATTTTTATGGCACTTAGTATTAGCTGGAAAATTCATGCCAATTTCTATATTTCTGCATATTTTTAAGGCTTTAAGGGTGCTTAAAACTGCAATTTATAGTACCTGTATGTCTTTCTTATTGTTGGACTGTCCTTTTCTGTATCATTTCATTTATCCGCGATCAACCGTCTGTAAATAATTTAAGAATTTCTTCAAACTTTTATAAAATATTCTAGTTCACAATGGCGGGTTCCGTATTTACTAATAATCGAACAATCTTATTAAGTCTAAAAGTTTTCCATTATTTCCCCCCCCCCCCCCCCCGAGGGCATACTCAATGTTTAATAACTCATGAAGTAGTTGGTTTATTTCAATTCATCTTACGGTAATCGAATAAGTAAACTAAAATGTGTAGACAAAAAGAAAATAAATAAATCCAAGTTATTCTTACTCCAACATCCCAGCATATTTAAATGATATTAGGCTTTTTTTTCTTTGCACAAGTTTCATTTATTTATCTTATTACTATTATTCTTAAAAAAATAATAGTCTTCTTTTGTAAAATAATTTGTGGAGAAGTTACAGCATAAGGTCATTGTACACAAATGCGGTGTGATTATTGGTAAGTTTATGTCATTTAGGAAATTTATGATATTTTAGTAAATAAATAAATATGAAAAGAAAGACAAAATCATTCAACATTATACTCTTAGTTCTAAACTTGTGTTTTGTGTCATTTCTTTTCAAAAAATTAAAAAAAAAAAAATTGTAATTTATGAAAAAATATACCAGCGTCGCATTTAGGATATTTTTGTCGCATTTATGGTACGTATATCCAAAATGCAATTTTCAAACTCCCTAATTGCGATAATGCATTTAATGCATGGGAGTTACCTAAATGTTACTAACACTTTCCAAAGAAGGTTGAAAACTGTTTTTGACTTCGGTTTGGGTCTCTACGTCTGTCTGTCCGTCTGTCTGTCCGTATACTAACTCCTGTAAATATTCCAGTAATTCATGGAACTTCTTGAAACCGATATATATTACTCCCGTTCATTATAGCACGTTCCCTATTGAAAATGGAGCGTGTGCCTCTACTGGTTTGTATATAGGGACACCCGAGAGTATTCCAAAGCATTGTGTTCTATGGAAGGTATTTTCAAAAACCAAATTTTATTACCGTTACTTTTGCATATATCTTGATGAAAGTGAAATATCTTATGCAACATTACTATCTGATGTTCCTCGTTGAAAATGGAGTAAATACCGCCACTAGTTTGTATACAGGGGAATCCGAAAGTATTCCCTAAAGCATTGCGCTCTATAAGAGGCATTTCTATAAACCAAACTTTAAAAATTTTACTTTGCACAAATCTTAATGAAATTTAAATATGTTAATGCGGAAAAGAATGCTTTCCATGGAATACAGTATGATTAGCGTTAGTTTTACAAGGCCACACAAAAAATTCAGGTACACTAAGCAAGGTATTGGAAATTTACTGGAATTGCTTTTTTGTTTATATTAAACGTTTTTATTATTACTTTCTTCTATGTTCAATAGGAGAAAGTGTTGGATTCGTAAAAATTTTCGACCTCGGGTTTTTGATGGATTTACATGTTTTGAGAAATTGACATTAATTGTTAATTTGCTAAAATAATGTTCTATGAAATACGATTTTGTTAACCTTCAAATTTACAGGGCTACTATAAAAGTTTCAGAAAAATTAAGGGCTGCAAATACAATCGAAAGCTACGTTTTCTTTTGTGTTATGTAGTTTTAAAATTTTTCAAACAATGTTTAAGAAGGATTAATTTTCAATTAGTCTCTCTTTATGCCTTTCAGGACTACTGTCTATTCGTTGTGTGATAATGTAGGCATAGAACTTTGAGAGTTATAAGATACAACAATTAAGTATAGTTGGAAAGTGTTAATAATCATTGCGTAATGCGTGATTTTTCGTTCTTTGATATATTAGTTTATAAAATACTTAATACCACATAACTATTTGAAGATAAATATTTGTTTAACTCAATGAGTAACTCTGCTTTTAACAGTGTTTGTAACTCTGTGTGTAAATCTTCCTTTTTATTAACAGTGTGTGGAACTTTGTGTGGATCTCTTCTTTTTTATTAAGAGTTTGTAACTCTTCATTTTTATGAATAGTGTGTGTGCAGTTCTGTGTGTATTGCTGAATTTTTCTAACAGTGTACGTAACTCTATCTGTAACTGACAGTGTGTGTAACCCTGTATGCAATTAACAGTGTGTATAACCATGTACGTAATTAACAGTGTGCGTGTAGCTATTATTTTTTATTAACTGTGTGTGTAACTCCGTGTGTAACTCTGCTTTTTATTAACATTGTGTGTTACTTCCATATGTATTTTTTTTTTTTTTTTTTTTGACAATGTGTGCAATGATATGTGTACCGCTATTTGCTAACAGTGCGTATGTAGCTCTGTGTGTAACTCTGCATTTTCATTAACACTTTGTGTGTAACTTTGCATTTTTATAAGAATGTGTGTAACTCCGTGTTTGACTCTTCTTTTCTGAATAGTGTATGTGCAACTCTGTGTAATTCCATGAATATTTACTGGAGATGGATTGCGGAAAGACACACAGACAAACCTAAGTCATTAATATTTTAAAACTTTGTTGGAAAATGTTAAAACATTTTGAATGTGATAAAAACGCTTAATAAGAACGAAAATGCAATTCCACCAAATTTCCAATAATATTCCTTAATGTAGCTAACTATTTCTGTGTGGCCCTGTAAATCTAGTACTAATAAAACTGTGTTTTGTGGAAGGCATCCTTTTATGCATATGAATAATATATTTTAATTTTATTAAAACTAGTGCAAAGTATTGAAATATATTACAATTTCTTTATGAATTTTACAGTAGAAAGTTATTTAAATGTGAATTATAAAAATATCTGTCCTAAAACGCAATGCTTTGGAAGTTTCGTGTCTACCCTGTGCACAAACCCGTTGTGCAGGACATAATAATGGCATTTTAAATAGGAAATATTAGATAGTGAATTTAAATAACAAAACTTCAAAGTAAACTTTTGTTTTCTAGTAAGACCATGAAAAATCTCTTTTCAAGGAGGCTATAAATGTTGTGCGTGACAGATGACGAAAGCGAGGATCGAATGTGTGTATTATAATGAGCTAATTACATAAAACCAATCCTAGACTTCTTTAACTTTCCTAGAATATAAGACGCCCTTTAGAAGAGATATTTCATTTAAAAATAATTACAAATATTAAAAGAAAATTCCATTAATTACTAAAATTTAAACTATCTAGCTATTGCGTTTCTGCAAAGAAGTTTAAAATATGCCTTCTAAAGACGTTTTAAAATATTTAAGACTTTTCTAATTTTTTTAATTCTTAAAATTTTGTTATAGTTTCATAAGTAAGTTGAAAAAGTTTCAATATGTAGAGTCCTTTGACAAGAAATATGTATAAAATTACAACGTAGTTGCATAATTTATCAATTTTCTGGGATAAGTTTAAATAGCAACGCTTAAATGACTGTCATATCTGAATATTTAAAAATTATATATTCGAACTGTAAATATTTTGCTCTTTTTATAATCATTAAAAAAAAAAAAAAAAGAAAGCGTATCTGATTTTTGAGCTAGTGATGTGATACGTCTAATATTTTAAAAGATTTTTTTTTTTTTTTTTTTTTTTTTTTTCACTTCCTGTTTCTACATCCAATTTTTTATATAAATTCATTTTTGGATACACATGCTTTAAATTCTTGAATGTTCTGAATATTTTGTATATTCATCTCTTAAAGAGTTATATTCATCTCATAAAGAGTAATTTCATTGATATGAGTGTATTTTACATTGCACTAGAGCTACAATATGAGGAATTAGGCGATATTTGATTGGTTCATTGATTTGCGGGTATTTCGCATTGCACTAGAGCTACATTATGGGGGGGGGGGGGAATTAGGCGATATTTAATTCTTTCATTTGATTTTCATTGATATGAGTGTATTTTACATTGCACTCGAGCTACATTATGAGGGGAATTAGGCGATATTTGATTGGTTGTTTTGTTTTTCATTGATTTGAGTGTATTTTACATTGCACTAGAGCTGCATTATGGGGAATTAGGAGATATTTGATCGGTTCATTTGAGTGTATTTTACATTGCACTAGAGCTACAATGAGGGGAATTACGAGATATTTGATTGTTTCATTGATTTCAGGGTATTTTACATTGCACTAGAGCTACATTATGGGGGGAATTAGGCAATATTTGAATGGTTGTTTTGTTTTTCATTGATTTGAGTGTTTTACATTGCACTAGAGCTGCATTATGGGGGAATTAGACGTTATTTGATAGGTTCATTTGTTTTTCATTGATTTGAATGTATTTTACATTGCACTAGAGCTGCATTATGGGGGAATTAGGAGATATTTGATTGGTTCATTTGATTTTAATTTCTTTGACATTGCACTAGAGCTGCATTATTGGAAATTAGGAGATATTTGATTGTTTCATTCATTAGAGAGTATTTTACATTGCACTAGAGCTACATTATTGGGTAATTAGGAGATATTTGATTGGTTCATTTAATTTTCATTGATTTGAGTATATTTAACATTGCACTGGAGCAACATTATGGGGAATTCGGAGCTATATAATTGGTTGATTTGAGTGTATTTTACATTGCACTAGTGCTATATTATGGGAGATATTAGGCGATATTTGACTAGTTCATTTGATTTTCATTTATTTGTGTGTATTTTACATTGCACTAGAACTACATTATTGAGGAATTAGGCGATATTTGATTGTTTCATTGATTTGAGTGTATTTTACATTGCACTAGAGCTACATTATTGGTGAATTAGGAGATATTTGATTGGTTAATTTGATTTTCATTGATTTGAGTATATTTTACATTGCACTAGAGCTGCATTATGGGGGAATTAGACGTTATTTGATTGGTTCATTCGCTTTTCATTGATTTGAGTGTCTTTTACATTGCACTAGAGCTGCATTATGGGGGAATTAGGAGATATTTGATTGGTTCATTTGATTTTCATTGATTTGAGTATATTTTACATTGCACTGGAGCTACATTATGGGGAATTAGGCGCTATATAATTGGTTGTTTTGAGTGTATTTTACATTGCACTACACCCACATTATGGGAAATTAGATTATATTTCATTGGTTCATTTGCTTTTCATTGATTTGAGTGTAATTTACATTGCACTAGAGCTACATTAAGGGGAATTATGCGATATTTGATTGGTTCTTTTATTTTTCATTGATTTGAGTATATTTTACGTCGCACTAGAGCTACATTATGGGGGGGGGTGGAATTAGGCGATATTTGATTCTTTCATTTGATTTTCATTGATATGAGTGTATTTTACATAGCACTAGAGCTACATTATGGGGGAATTAGGCGATATTTGATTATTTCATTGATTTGAGTGTACTTTACATTGCACTAGAGCTACATTATGGGGGAATTAGATTATATTTCATTGGTTCATTTGTTTCTCATTGATATGAGTGTATTTTACACTGCACTAGAGCTACAATATGGTGGAAATTAGGCGATATTTGATTGGTTGATTTGAGTGTATTTTACATTTCATTAGAACTGCATTATGGGGGAATTACGTGATATCTGACTGTTTCATTTATTTGAGTGTATTTTACACTGCACTAGAGCTACATTATGGGGAATTACGCGATATTTGACTGTTTCATTTATTTGAGTGCATTTTACTTTGCACTAGAGCTACATTATGGGGAATTGGACGATAATTAATTGGTTGATTTGAGTGTCATTTACATTGCACTAGAGCTACAATATGGTGAAATTAGATTATATTTCATTGGTTCATTTGTTTTTCATAGATTTGAGTACAATTTGCATTGAACTAGTGCTACATTATGGGGGGTGGAATTAGGCGATATTTCATTCGTTCATTTGATTTTCATTGATATGAGTGTATTTTACATTGCACTAGAGCTTCATTATGGTGGGGGGGGGAATAAGGCGATATTTGATTGTTTAATTGATTTGAGTGTATTTTACATTGCACTGGAGCTACATTATGGGGAATTAGGCGCTATGTAATTGGATGATTTGAGTGTATTTTACATTGCACAAGAGCTACATTATGGGGATTTAGGCTATATTTGTTTCGTTTTTTTTAGTGTATTTTACACTGCACTAGAGCTACAATATGGTGGGGATTAAGCAATATTTTTGTTTTTCATTGATTTGAATGTACTTTACTTTGCACTAGAGCTACATTATTGGTGAATTTGGAGATATTTGATTGGTTCATTTTATTTTCATTGATTTGAGTATATTTTACATTGCAATGGAGCTACATTATGAGGAATTCGGCGCTATATATTTGTTTCATTTGAGTGTATTTTACATTGAACTAGTGCTACACAATGGGAGGAATTAGGCGATATTTCACTGGTTCATTTGATTTTCATTTATTTGAGTTTATTTTACATTGCACTAGAGGTACATTATGGGGGAATTCAGCGATATTTGATTGGTTCATTGATTTTTAATTGATTTGTGTGTATTTTACAATGCACTAGAGCTACAATTTTGGGGGGGGGGGAGAATTAGGCGATATTTGATTCGTTCATTTGATTATCATTGATTTGAGGTTATTTTACATTGCACTAGAGCTACATTATTGGGGGGGGGAAATTAGGCGATATTTGATTGGTTGTTTTATTTTTCATCGATTTGAGTGTACTTTACATTGCACTAGAGCTGCATTATGGGGGAATTAGGCGATATTTGATAGGTTGATTTGAGTGTTTTTTACACTGCACTTGAGCTACAATATGGTGGGAATTAGGCAATATTTGATTGGTTGATTTGAGTGTATTTTACATTGCAGTAGAACTGAATTATGAGGGAATTAGGCGATATTTGACTGTTTCATTGATTTGAGTGTATTTTGCATTGCACTAGAGCTACATTATGAAGAATTAGGCAATATTTGATTGGTTCATTTGTTTTTCATTGATTTGAGTGTATTTTACATTGCACTAGAGCTATATTATCGGGGGAATTAGGCGATATTTAATTGTTTCATTGATTTGATGGTATTTTATATTGCACTAGAGCTACATTATCGGGGAATAAGGCGAAATTTGATTGGTTGTTTTGTTTTTCCTTGATTTGAGAGTATTTTTCGTTGCACTAGAGCTGCATTATGGGGGAATCAGACGTTATTTCATTGGTTCATTTGTTTTTCATTGATTTGAGTGTATTTTACATTGCACTAGAGCTGCATTATTGGGGAATTAGGAGATATTTGATTGGTTCATTTGATTTTCATTTATTTGAGTATATTTTACACTGCACTGGAGCTACATTATGGGGAACTAGGCGCTAGATAATTGGTTGATTTGAGTGTATTTTACATTGCACTAGTGCTAAATTATGGGAGGAAATAGGCGATATTTGATTTATTCATTTGTTTTTCATTGATTTGAGTGTATTTTACACTGCACTTGAGCTACATTACGGGGAATTAGGTGATATTTGATTGGTTCATTTATTTTTTATTGATTTGAGTATATTTTTCATTGCACTAGAGCTACATCATGAGAGGAGTTTAGGCGTTATTTCATTCGTTCATTTGATTTTCATTGATATGAGTGTATTTTACATTGCACTAGAGCTATATTATGGGGGAATTAGGCGATATTTGATTGTTTCATTGATTTGGGGGTATTTTACATTGCACTAGAGCTACATTATGAAGGTGGGGATTAGGCAATATTTGATTGGTTATTTTGTTTTTCATTGATTTGAGTGTATTTTACATTGTACTAGAGCTACAATATGGTGGGAATTAGGCGATATTTGATTGATTGATTTGAGTGTGTTTAACATTGCACTAGAGATACATTATGGGGGAATTAGACGTTATTTGACTTATTCGTTTGTTTTTCATTTATTTGGGTGTATTTTACATTGAAATAGAGCTGCATTATGAGGAATTAGGCGATATTGGATTTGCTCATTCGATTTTCATTTATTTGACATTGCACTAGAGCTGCATTATTCGGGAATTAGGAGATATTTGGTTGTTTCATTGATTTGAGTGTATTTTACATTGCAATAGACCTACATTATTGGGGAATTAGGCGTTATATAATTGGTTTATTTGAGTGTATTTTACACTGCACTAGATCTACATTATGGGAGGAATTAGGCGATATATTGTTGCGTACTTGGGGGGTTCGTGAGTTGTCTGAGAATGAAAGGCCAAACGTACAAAAATTCAGTAATTTATTCACAGAAAGTTCCAGAAAAATACAGGTCAATAAACCAATTATCAGCTTCGATTCAAGCAGTAACCGCAGCATAAACAACAGCTGCCAATAGCAAATCCACAGTACAAACGGTATAGCAATAACACTTGAAGCAAGTCTTTCTCAAAGAGGCTTAAGAGCAATGCAAGCACTAGCGAAGCTGGCTGAGATCTGAACTGAACTGACTGCCTTGGCGAGGAAGCGCTCCTTATATGCTGTTCCACGGAACCCAGATTTTTCGAGAAAACTCTAGAAAGTGGTCAACCAATCAACTTACAGCTTCCATATTTGGTATATCCCATATAAGGATTTTCTCGCCAAGGTCGCCAAAAAAATCGCCAAGGTGGGGAAAAGTCGCCAAATTTGGCGCCAAATCCATTACTTGCATTACTGGGGCTTTTTAATGCGTTTTTAAGGGAAAATAAGGCTATTTGAACGCTAAAACGACTAGAAATGCACAAAATTAGCACTTTATCAACTTACTAAGCCTCTTTGAAAGAATTTATACAAAAATAAACACAATTATTTACAATTTCGTAACACTGCCCCCCTCCCAAGGACTGCACGTCCCGGGCAGTGCAACCCTTGGTCAAAAGGCGAAACTAAACAAATTTACACAATCTAAAACACAAAAACTAAGTTGCATATAACGATAAAATAGAAATACAAATCAAGTGAGAAATATTTACAAAATTCACAAATATGTTCAAATATTTATATACAACTATTTACAAAATTCACAAATATGTACAAATATTTACATCACGCATGCGCAAATTTTATCAGTATTTACATTTTTAATTTTAATATTACCGGTAATTGTGGTACTTGGCTAGCCTGTTATAGTGCACCACCTTCGGTTTTGATGAAGGTGTTTTAGTGATCCGCACCACTACATCATTCAGCCTTTTTAAGACTGTGTATGGTCCGTCCCAGTTGCACTGTAACTTGGGAGAGAGTCCTTTGCGTCGAACAGGATTCCACAACCAGACCTTATCTCCTTCCTGGAACTCATGTTGTGTAGCCTTTAGATCGTACCTTGTCTTCATTTTCTCCGTTGCCACGTTAATCCGCTTCCGAGCAAATTTGTGTACGTCCTCAAATCGTGCCTGGAGATCTTGGATGTACTCCTCGGGCGATGAAGGCGCATCAGGTGGACAACCAAACAGGAGATCACATGGGAGACGAAGTTCACGTCCAAAAAGCATCTGGGCTGGAGTATAGCCGGTGGTTTCATGGACAGCACTTCGATAAGCCAGCAGGAACAATGGCAACTTCAAGTCCCAATCTTGCTGGTTCCTTGATACTAGAAGGGAGAGGTTATTCAGGATGGTACGGTTGAACCTCTCGACCATGCCGTCCGACTGGGGATGTAAGGGTGTTGTCCGGGTTTTGTCTACGCCGAGTAGTTGACACAGTCCTTTGAAAACATCAGAGGTAATGTTCCTACCTTGGTCGGTATGAAGTTGTAGGGGCGTGCCGTACCTTGACACCCATTGCTGCACTAGGACTTCTGCGACTGTGCATGCCTCTTGATTGGGAATGGGATATGCCTCAGGCCACTTGGTGAAATAGTCCATCACGACGAGAATGTATTTATTTCCACTGGAGGTCCGTGGCAAAGGACCCAAGATGTCGATTGCAATCCGTTCAAATGGTGCTCCCACGTTATACCGTTGAAGTCTTCCTCGACTTCGTTTCTGCGGGCCTTTACGTGCCGCACAAGCATCACAGGATTTATACCCTTTTTCCACATCCTCCTTTGCCTTGCACCAGTAGAAGCGTTCCCGAACTTTCTGCAGAGTCTTCATTACCCCAAAATGGCCTCCGGTAGAGCTACTATGCAGTTGTTCTAAAACAGCTGGAATTTTTGATCTTGGTAATAAAATCTGCCATCTGAAGCTTTTCCCATCATCAGATTCCCACTTTCTGTATAATACGCCGTTTCTGATATGAAGAGAGTCCCAAAGTGCCCAATAACTTTTCGTAATGGGACTAAATCTGGAAATGTCCTGCCAGATAGGTCTGTTGCTGGTCGTCTCCTTCAGCCGTAATATTGGCTTTATGTCAGGATCTTCCAACTGGGATTTTCTAAGTTCTTCGTCACTCCATGGATCGGGATCTTGATCTGATGGTGTTGAGACAGTAACTTGGCAGGCACCCGGATTTATCGGCAGGTATTTCTGTTCGGCTCTAGAGCAGTACTTGCAGCTTTCGGAGCAGGGCTTCCGTGACAAGGCATCTGCATTACCATGTAGAGTCCCTTTACGATGACGTATCTCGAAGTCATATTCCTGCAGGCGTTGTATCCACCTGGCAATCTGTCCTTCCGGGTTCTTGAACTGGAGCAACCACGTTAAAGATGCATGGTCAGTCCGGAGCAGGAATCTTCTGCCATATAGGTAATGATGAAAATGTTCTATGGCTTTTACGATGGCGAGTAGCTCTTTCCTGGTGGTACAGTAATTTCGCTCCGGTTTAGACAGGCATTTACTCCAATAGGCAATGACATGTTCTTGACCATCAATTTCCTGCGACAGAACAGCACCAACACTCTCATGGCTGGCATCTGTATCAAGTATAAACTGTCTGTCGGGCTGTGGATACGTCAAGATAGGCGATGATGTTAAGGCCTCTTTAAGTCGCTTGAACGCTTTTTCACATTCATCTGTCCACAGGAACTTCTGTTTGGCTTCCGTCAGCTTGTGGAGTGGTCTGGCAATATTTGAGAAACCCTTGACAAACTTCCTGTAGTAAGTGCATAACCCCAGGAAGCTTCGTAGTTGGTGTATATTTTCAGGGCGACTCCAGTTCGCGACTGCAGAGATCTTCTCAGGATCAGTTCTCACACCTTCGGCAGAGATGATATGACCGAGGTAGCTCACTTCACGACGGAACAAGTTACACTTGCCTGGATTCAATTTGAGGTTAGCCATTCTGAGTTTCTCCAGCACCTTTCGGATGTTTCGTAGATGGTCTTCAAAGGTGCGCCCCACAATGATAATATCATCCAAATACACCAGACAGGCTTCATAGGAAAGTCCTTTTAGCACTGTCTCCATCAGGCGTTCAAAGGTGGCAGGAGCATTACATAATCCAAACGGCATAACTTTAAATTGCCACAGTCCTTGTCCCGTGGTGAATGCAGTCTTCTCACGATCATCAGGATGTAATTCTCCTTGCCAGTAACCGCTCTTCAGATCCAACGTCGAGAACCATTTATTGCCAGCAAGTGTGTCTAACGTGTCGTGAATTCTGGGAAGAGGGTAACTGTCTTTCTTCGTGATGTCATTCAAACGACGATAATCTACACAAAATCTTGTTGAACCATCCTTTTTCCGCACCAGTACTATGGGAGAGGCCCAAGGACTCGTTGATGGCTCGATGACATCATTGTGCTGCATTTCACTTAGAAGTTCAGTGACCTCTTCCTGTTTAGCAAAGGGAAGTCTTCTTGGATGTTGTTTGATTGGAGGATGATTTCCTGTATCAATTCTGTGCTGGGTGATGTTTGTTCGCCCGACGTCTTCAGGTGTTCGAGAAAAAAGGTCTTTAAATTCTTGGAGTAGCTTCTCCGCAGCACATCTCTGTTCCTTTCCTAACTCTGCATTCTTGAGTAGTTCTGTTGTTAATTGCTCAGAAGACTTGGATTCAGTTGATTGCGTGGGGCGGTTGATGCATGTTACAGGAGTGCAGGCTGCTAGCACCTCATCCTTCTTCACTGTTCGGGCCTTATCGCTGATGTTTGCGACTCTCACAGGAATAGTACTCTTTGAGAGATCAACTAGTGATGAAGCTACCAGAACTCCTCTTGGGCTATTGTCTATATTCGGATATTCAATTAGTCCATAGCGGAAGAATTGCTTGGTAGGAGGGGTTCCTGAAACTATTGTCTCTGTGTGTGGGGGGATGGAAACTTCCGACTTGGCTGTTATCTGGCAAATTTGCTGAATGTCTTGATTTTCAGTATTGAACACAGCTATGTCTTCCGAACTCGAATGCAGTTCATTATTCTTGAAGTCCAATTTGAAGTGAAATTTTCTTAGGAAATCAATTCCAATGATTAGAGGATCTCTTATGTCAGCCACATATGCCATATGATGGTAACTGGCATTTCCAAAAGTGATGGTCAAGTTCATTTTTCCATATATTTTGATTTCGTCTCCGGTCACAGTCTGGAGTTTAACGCAGGGCGGCGTCCAGATGATCTTCTCTTTTAGTTGTTGAGCCAAATCCGTTCTAATGATGGTCACGTTGGCTCCCGTGTCCAGAATCATCCGGCAGGTGACGTTGTTGACTTGGCCATAGACGAGAAGTCCATTATCGCCGCCACTCATCGATGAAACATGAAATACTGTAAATTGGGGCTCTTTAATTTTAGGCAACCTCCGCCCCGCGAGATGGCCTCCTCTTAGTTTCCCTGCAGTGATGGTGAAGCCGGGTGATTTCCTACAGTTGGTCGTACAGGGCAGTTCCTCTTCACGTGACCATCCCCTCCACAGCCCCAGCACTTTATCTTCCGGTCCTTTATTTCCTTTTTGTTCTCCAGGCTGCGCAATCTCTTTAAGATCTCTTCGATACTTCTCTTCATTTCATTTTCACCTGCAGGGGTATCGTTTAATGAGACTGCTCTTATGGTATGGCGGTCTTTACGGGAGGCTTGTTGGGCTGCCTCTATCCTAAGTGCATAGCCTAAAGCTGATTCTACGTCTCTGATGTTGGAGAGTCTTAGCGCTTTTTGAATTTCTGGATCACGAACAGCATCAATAAAGTACTGAAGAGCTAAGTCGTTCCGAGTGTCAGCATGACAGTCTGAGAATGCTAGATGTGACAATCTCTGAATGTCTACTGCCAGCTCTTGCAAACTTTCGCCCGTTTTCTGGTAACGGGATTTTAGCTGGAGGCGACTGTAGTCCTTAGAACACTTCTCTCCGAAGCGTAGCTCCAGTGCTCTAGTCAGGGCCTCGAAGTCGTTCCTTTCTTCTTTAGAAACATTTCTCAGTATCTCGGCTGCATCTCCCCGTAATGCTGCTGCTAAGTGGACTGACTTGGCGGTAGAGTCCCAGCCGTTAGCTTCAGCTACGATGGAAAACTGGGTCTTATATACATGCCAGGAGGAACTGCCGTCGTAGGTAGATAGCTTAATAGATTCCTGATTCTGGCTTCTTTTATCTCTCTTTTCCGTTTCCTGGGGCAAGGAGATCAACTTCTCTTCAACTTTTCTCTCAAGATGTTCCTCTACTTTCTTCATGACTTTCTTCTCGAAGTTCTCTTCTATCTTCATAAATGTCTCTTCAAAATTCCTTTCTACTTTCATAACATTTTCTTCTATCTTCATAGCTTTCTCTTGAAAACTCTCTTCCACTTTCAAAACTTTCTCTTCAAAATTTTCTTCTATCTTTGTAACTTTCTCTTCTATTCCATCCATTCTATTTTCCATCACCGTTAATTTACCCTCGATCGATTCTTTCACCGTTGAAAGCTCTCTCTTCATCTCATCTTAATTAGATTTAATTTCTTCCTGAACTTCACCCAAACTGCTTTTCATATGCTTCATTTCTTCAGTCAAACCGTCTTTCAATTCTCTTTGCGATGTTTCCATTTTCTCTTGTGCTACTTTCATTTCTTCAGTCAAACCGTCTTTCAATTCTCTTTGAGATGTTTCCATTTTCTTTTGTGCTACTTTCATTTCTTCAGTCAAACCGTCTTTCAACTCTCTTTGCGATGTTTCCATTTTCTCTTTCAATCCGGTTTCCATCTTTTCCTGACCGGCTTTCATTTCATTCATCTGGGTAGCTAAGGTTTCTAGAAGTTTTTCATCTCTTGCTCAATAGCCCTCGTTATCACCATTCACAGACAATCCCGCTTCTGACACCAGAAATGTTGCGTACTTGGGGGGTTCGTGAGTTGTCTGAGAACGAAAGGCCAAACGTACAAAAATTCAGTAATTTATTCACAGAAAGTTCCAGAAAAATACAGGTCAATAAACCAATTATCAGCTTCAATTCAAGCAGTAACAGCAGCTTAAACAACAGCTGCCAATAGCAAATCCACAGTACAAACAGTATAGCAATAACACTTGAAGCAAGTCTCTCTCAAAGAGGCTTAAGAGCAATGCAAGCACTAGCGAAGCTGGCTGAGATTTGAACTGAACTGACTGCCTTGGCGAGGAAGCGCTCCTTATATGCTGTTCCACGGAACCCAGATTTTTCGAGAAAACTCTAGAAAGTGGTCAACCAATCAACTTACAGCTTCCATATTTGGTATATCCCATATAAGGATTTTCTCGCCAAGGTCGCCAAAAAAATCGCCAAGGTGGGAAAAAGTCGCCAAATTTGTCGCCAAATCCATTACTTGCATTACTGGGGCTTTTTAATGCGTTTTTAAGGGAAAATAAGGCTATTTCAACGCTAAAACGACTAGAAATGCACAAAATTAGCACTTTATCAACTTACTAAGCCTCTTTGAAAGAATTTATACAAAAATAAACACAATTATTTACAATTTCGTAACAATATTATTGGTTCATTTGATTTTCATTTATTTGAGTGTATTTTACATTGCATTAGAGCTATATTATGGAAAATTAGGCGATAATTGATTGGTTGATTTGAGTGTACTTTGCATTGCACTAGAGCTACATTATTGTGGAATTGGGCGATATTTGATTGTTTCTATGATTTGAGGGTATTTTACATTGCACTAGATCTACATTATGGGGGAATTAGGCGATTGGTTGGTTTGAGGGTATTTTAAATTGCACTAGAGGTACATTATGGTGAATTAGGCGATATTTATTGGTTGATTGAGTGTATTTTGCATTGCTCTAGTTGCTACATTATTGGCTAATTAGGCGATGTTTAATTGGTTCATTTGATTTTCATTTATTTGAGTGTATTTTACATTGCACTAGAGCTACAAAATGGGGAATTAGGCGATATTTGGTTGGTTGATTTGAGTGTATTTTACATTGTACTACAGCTTAATAATGGAAAATTAGAGTATATTTCATTGGTTCATTTGCTTTTCGTTGATTTGAGTGTTTTTTACATTCCACTAGAGTTACATTATGGGGAATTAGGCGATATTTGTTTGGTTCATTTATTTTTCATTGATTTGAGTGTATTTTACATTACACTAGAGTTACATTATGGGGGGGGGGAATTAGGCGATATTTGATTGGTTCATTGGATTTTTATTGATATGAGTGTGTTTTACATTGCACTAGAGCTAAATTAAGAGGAATTAGGCGATATTTGATTGGTTCATTGATTTAAGGGTATTTTACATTGCACTAGAGCTACATTATGGTAGAATTCGGAGATATTTGATTGGTTCATTTGTTTTTTATTGATTTGAGTGTATTTTACTTTGCACAATTGGCAATTGATAATGGACTGGGATCTGACCCTAATATACTGCTGCTGAAATTTGGTTAAAATTTTTAGAGCACCATTTTCTATTAGATGAGTGGGTTTTGCGTCTCATAGTGCTACACTACGGAAATTTAGCGATTTGGCTGGGATTCACGACTCAGAGTTACAATAAAAGTTATTAGTTGACGATTTCTTTATGTCTTATTTATCCGTTGAGTAAATTTTACGTTTCTCTAATCATACACTTTGGATAATGGGCGGCGGTGTGTGACTCGAGTTTAAGATACGACTTGTTGGAAATTTACAATAACATTATTTATAAGTTGGTTCGGTGTACGACATTTACTACTATTTTATAGGCAATAGACGATGGACCGGGTTACGCTCTTCTGATATGTTAACTGATATTTTTCGACAGTTTTGGGAGTAAAATTATTTAACGTTGCATTACATGTTAATTTGAATTAGTGGTATACTGTACGAACTTGGCGATAGTATAGGACTCACCAAAAGATACGTTGGCTAGTTTTAGCTAAAAAATTTTAATTACTATTATTTTTTAGAGTAAGATATGCGTATCACCAGTGACACAAGATGACAAATTCATGATGGTGGGTTTCATGCCCCTAATATTCCTCTAATAGATCTCTAAATCAACGTATAATACACTTTAAATATTAATAAAAGTACTCTAAAGAATTCACTATGCTATCACTCTTATTGCTAAACCCTAGATCTTTATCATTTTCCTACTGTGTAGCTTTAGTGCGACATAATATTCTCTACAAAAATAAAAAAAAAATTACTCACAAATTTTTCAACAAATATCAGCTGGTGAAAATGGGTGGCGTGAGCCAAAGCGTCAACTATTCCGTACAGTTTATCAGTAATATAGGCTGACCAAATCAAAATACTTTATAATAGAGAAGCATAAAAAATTGCTGCAATTATCAAATTATGGATGCATGTTTTCATTCCTAATAAATAAGGACTAAAAATAAAGTGTTACTGTTTAATAATTTAGTTTCTAAAATTTTTTAAAACTTAGAAAAATGCCTTAAAAAAAAAAGGCGTCCCCATTTGTTCCCAGAAAATGGGAACGTTTGGTCAGTATACAGTAATATGTTATAAAACACAATCATTACATAAAGTACTCAAAAAAATTTCAACAACCAACGAATGCCACATCGAAGGAGCGAGCCTCGAAATGGCGAAAAATTGCCCACAATGAAGCACTAATAAGACTTAAACATATTTGACACCTAACAAAGGTACTCTAATAATAAAAAAAGTATTACCCACCGTATCCTGAGGGGTTGGTTGTTTGGGTTTTTACGTCGCACTAGTACAGCGCCAATGGGAATTTGGCGATGGTCTGGGATTCACCCCTAGAGGTGACATGGTATCATAATTTTGATCCTCCACGGAATGGATGGCTCTCCCGCTTCGGTGATCCCCAGAGGTATAATTTTTGATGGGAACAGGGAGGGCATTGCGGCCACGACAGATTTTACGTGTAACAGCCACCATTAGTGTACACGGCAGTCTTTGGCCGGCACGAGGACCGAACCCGAAATCTGGGTTTTAACGCGGCCTCCCGTATCTGAGGGGAGATTTCCAGACCGTAATGTAAAGGATTCGTGACGTCACTCGCAGTCAAATTATGAGTAGAGAGGAAAATCATAGTTATTTCTACCAATACAGTTTGATATTTTGCAACTCTAGAGTGGCAAAGATTGATTGACGGGCATTTGTTTGTAAACCTTCCCTGTCAAAGTAATCACTATTGTAGCAGTGTTGTGACGCAAAATTCACTCATACCGTATAACCCTACCTTAGGGTTAAATCACAGATTAACGCAAATTGCCACTAGAGTCAGGCTGTTAAGACGTAAGATGCACTAAGCCGATTGAAAAATGTATTCTCGAAATCTTTAAAATTGCAATTTACTGTACCTTCTGTGTGACTCCTAATCAGTCATCAATGACCATTAATTTAGCACTAATGATGTAAAACCCACTCAACCGTTAAAAAAAGGTACTAATATATTTTTTTTTTTTAAGAAGCGGCGAGTACCGCGTAAAGGAAGCAAACTACAGTCCGACAGAAATTGCCCATAGTGCTCTATTAGTGAAACGCAAATTTATCTCAACTGATAAATAAGGTGCTCTAATAATTAATAGAAATATCACTTACCGTATGAGAGAAGCTACCCTAGAACCATTGCCTTGTGTCTATTGTTCATAACAATATAAAGTGAAACACAATCAACTATCACTATACTACTATACTATATACGTTAACCCTTTTACTGCCTTCCTATATAACCCACCATCTGCTGCCTGTTTTTATAACTAATCACTAATTAAGGGTATGCCTTAGATGTCACACAGCTACTGACATCACAGATGGTTACATCATGAGTGAGAATTGAACAAACACTGGAAACGAGTTATCTCGTCAGTAGCGAGTTATAGCAAGCAGACTACTGACGACATAACTCGTCAGTGGCAGTTAAAGGCTTAAAAACTGAGAGTAATCTTAACTTGCGGCCGTGTCCTAGGAAGTTTAGTATTGCCTGTACTGTACCACTAGCCTACGTTCTCATAAAAAAGGAACCTAGAAAGTTTCAACAGATATCACATACCGCGTCGGAAACAGGAGTAGCAGACCACCGAAAAATTCATATACACCAATAAATTCGACTCCCGGTCGAACACAAAAACTTTAAAAGCAGACAAAGTCAGAGTTGAACATTTTTGCAAAGTTTGACGTTTTGCATCTGCCATCTAGTGGAATTTTTATTTTCAGATTTTTTAGCTGAAAAAAACCAATCAAAATTTATATGACAACTTTGACGGTAGATGGCAGAAGCAGCGTGCTAAGTTTTACCCAGCCTTTAGATGCTTTTGAAGTTTTTCTGTTGAACCGGGAGTTGAAGTTAATGCTGAATTAGTTGAAGTTAATGCTGAACACAAGATTAACGTAAAATTCACTCAACCAATAACTTTAATAAAATTTTTCAGTTCGCAGCAAAAATACTTACGTACATATCCACATTTTTCTTTATCTTTTTTTTTTAGTTTCATCGCTAATTTATATCAACTTATTTCTTTATAAGCAGCATAAAAACTAAGATCATGACTCGACAAATCTTTACTTAAGAAAGCTGATTTAGGTGTTTATCTTTCAAATCGGAATTATTGCTAGCACTACAATAATGCTGCTACTGACTGTCCGTTCATTGTGCTGCACTGATATCGTCATTCTTGAACTCACACAAAACATACGGTAAATGGCATTTTTATTTTAATTTTAAGAGTATTTTTATTTATAGTGTGAGGGTTTTTACGCCTCATTAATGCTTTATTACGGACAATTTTCGGCGATCTGGATTCGACCTCAAGTTCCAGTAATTGTTATTCGTTGAAATTTTTTTGGGTACGTTTACTTATCGGATAAGTGGGATTTATGTCGCTTAATGCTACACATTGGGAATTTGGCGATGATGTGGGAATTGCGCTTAAGATACAGTTATTCAAAGTTGTTGAATATTTTAATATTGTTTAGTCTCCAATTACCCATAGCGCAGTTGTAGGTCGATGTTTAACCCAATCAACCAACCATGTCTTTGTTTATCGGTTGAATGTGTTTAACGTCACACCTATTGCCATATCGTGGCGATCTCGTCGTCAAGTACCGTAGATGACATACGTTAAAATTTTTTGAGTATCTTTATTTACTGATGATTTGATTTTACGTAGTGCTACACTGTGGGAAGATAAGATGAAGTGAGGCACGCGACTTCCATAGGGTTAGCTGACCAAATTTCCGCATTTTATGGGGTCGGCCTTTACTTTGAAAGCAATTTCCTGAGTTTAAGAAAATGTAGAAAGTAAATTATTTATCACTGATATATTTCTTTTAGTCCTTATTTTTAAGAATGAAAAGGTATATCTATAATAAGATAATTGTAGCTATTTTTAACATTTCTCTATTATAATGCTCTGTCAGCCTAACATACGGTGACTGATATCTGTTGAAAATTTTTAGAGTACCTTTATTTATCGTTTGTGTTTTCTTTTCGCTCCAGACGACAGTCTGTTATCATTTTAGATCCAAGTTAAGTGTTGCATCCTAAATTTCCATGCTTTAGTTAATTTTAAAAAATCTAATTGTCGCAGGGATGGAACACGGGCGCAGAATTCATACCGGAATCCGTTTAAGAAATTTCTCTACCTATAATATCGTTGATTTAAGAAGTAGAAATTTTTCTTACATTGAGAGTGGTATGAATTCTGCGCCCGTGTTCCATCCCTGTTGTCGTATCGGAATTTGCATAGCTGGATTCACAGAACGTCACCTTTCATTTGGTATCTTATTTGTAACGATACGACTGATATTTATAATTAATTTTCCCCTTTTTCCATTTCTAACTTTGTAAAAATATCTATTTTTAAGGAATGACAGTAGATAGTTATTTTTCGATCCCCATGGGTAGACGTTTTAATTACAGTCATCTGTAAAATTATCCGAGCACTAGCAGTAATCCTTGTCTAAAAAATGTACACTTAATACTCATTTGTTAAATAAATCCATGTCGAGATATGTTCTTAATCAGTCTAAGAACATGATTCGCCAAGTTTACTTAACAAAACAGTTTTAAGTGTATTTTTTCCCAAATTCTTATGTGCTTACTGTCATTCACTACGGTATGTTTGTGAATCTCAACCAAATAAAAAATGCACCTCTATTTTAAGGCAAATGCAACTCTTTTTATTTGTCTCTCCGTGGCACAGGTGCTTAGAGCGCCATGTTAGTAATCCGGTGGTCCCTCGTTCGATAACTTGAAGGTTCGGAGTGTTAATTTTTGCAGACAATTTGTAGAAAAGATGTCAATTAATAAAAGAAAATTTATCGTTGGTTACACAGTATTCTAAGAATTTTTGAAGAGCTTTTTTAAGAAGCCTTTTACTTACATCGCTTTTTAGAAGCAAAAAAGAGTTTTTTGTGGACTAAAATAATTCTAGACTAAAATAATAATAAAAAGGTGCCTCAAACGAATAATTAAATTGCAGATATTGGTCCTTAATCAAAAAATGAAATCACAAAACTTATAGGTAATCGTGTGGTGTAGCCATCTGTGGTGAATTTTAAGAAATAATTTATCTTTTCTTAACACAGTTCAAATTTCCCCAATTTTGGTTAATAAACAAAAAAAAATACGTTTTTTTGCAAATTAAATTTTATTCTAACTTTGAAAAGATTTATATGATAAGCTATAATAAGATTTTTTATTTAAAATTTTTTTTAAAAAGATTATTTGATATCGGAACTATTGACTAGTACACTGCTGCTTTTATTGCCAACTGAAAATATCCACTAATAACGATCGGATTGTTTAGCAAATTAGATAACGAATGTCTGCGATAAATTCTCAGTCTGACGGTACTTGTCTGAAGTTTGCGTAATACCGATGTCAATGGCGTTAAAAATCATTAGTACAAAATGTGAACTCAGTATCGGAATTCTGCAAAATATAAACGGATAAAGCGTTTTGGGTTTTCCGTAATTTTCCCTTGAACTCCCGGTAGGTTTCCCGTGGTTTTCACAGAATTAAGTAAGAAAAAAATCCGTCAGTGCAAATTAACTCGTTGCTATACAAACCAACATCTGAAGTATTAAAATAGGAAAAAGGGCACATGGACGAAACTACCCTCACTATTTGGTTTAATGGGTCTAGAGGCACTCAATTTTTCAGATCCCAAAACCTAATAATACCAATTTTAAACTTTCTAAATTTCAATGGCATATCTCAATTTAAAATACCGCAAAATAAAAAAAAAATAAAATAATGTTTATTCCTCGTTCGATCACTTGTGTTTGAATAAAATTTAATTCGCAATAAAAATGTAACTTTTTTGTTTATAAACTTAAATGGATAAAATTTTAACTGGAAGCTGGTTTTGTGATGCCCAGGCTGTATGTTAATTTTAGTGTTTATGACGGAAAATATGTAAAAGTTTGAAAGCTGTAATTTTTAATCCCACTAGAAAAACAGGTGACTTAATGAGTCAAAACCATTTCCTTTTTTCTCAGACAATCGTCTGCTATCAGTTTAGATAGAAATGAAGTATTGTCAACTAATTTTTATACTTTAGTTAATTTTGAAAAATATAATTGTCGATCACTAAATGATTTAATCTCCTGCATTTAGAAAAATCGCCCCTATTATTCAGTACCTAATTTGTAAGATAGGACAGATATTTTTAAATTATTTCTCTCTAGTTTGATTAATAATTTCATTAAAATTACTATTTTTAAGCAATGGCGGTAGATTCTCAGCCATTTTTCGATTGACATCGGTCGATATTTTAATTAGTGTCTTCGGTAATTAATATCGCATCGTTTAGCAAATTAGAAAATGAACATCAGTGATACATTCACCGTCCCTGTGACGATTAGGGCAGAAGTTTATCTTGTTTATTTGGCAGCATGACAGACAGATAAACAAACAAACAAACGAACAGAGATCCACAAATGAACCCTTCGTGGCCGAGTGGTTATGTCTCCACACTGCTAATCGCCTTCGAGCGTAGGAGAGCGGGTTTGATTCCCCCGCTAGCACTGTGTGTTTTTCAAATTCTTAGTATTGTAATTCTGTCATGTGCTATCTGTCTTTACCCGACGCAGATTTACAAGCGAACTACAAGTCAAGCATACAGATATGATGTGTATGCGTTATCAATTTTAAACAAACAAACAGAGACTCACAAATGGACCTTATATGGCCGAGTGGTTATGTCAGTACACTGCTAATCACCTTCGAGCTTAGGAGAGCGGGTTCGATTCCTGTGCTTGCCCTGGGTGTTTTTCCAATTCTTCGCACAATATTTCTGACATGTACTATCTGTCTTTATCTGACGAAGATTTACAAGCGTGATTCGAGAGTCAAACATATAAATCTGATGTATATGTTATCTATAAATGCCAATAAATGCCATTAAATGCCAATAAAATGACTCGCAGATTTTAATAATATAAGAGATGTGCGAATACTAATACGAACAAATTTTCTGGAGAAGTACAGTCGGTAACAGAAGTGTCCGAACACTAGCAAAAATTCCTATGTAAAAAAAGTACACTTCATACGGTTTTGTTAAATAAATCCTTATCGAATCGTGTTCTTACATTGACTAAGAACAGGGTTCGACAAGGATTTATTCAACAAAACCGTATGAAGTGTACTTTTTTTACATAGGAATTTTTGCTAGTGTTCGGACACTTCTGTTACCGACTGTATCTAACTAAGCAATATTAAGTGTATTTTTTTAGACAGGGCTTATTGCCAGTGCTCGGATACTTTTGCTGCTGACTGTACAGCCGTTTCTCGCAGAGTCACTATACTCGCATTTTATTCGCAATTGAGTATGTAATATCTTACAGTTGGTAGCGAAAGTGTTCACTCGGAATTATTGGCTAGTGCTTGAATACTTTTGCTTCCGACTGTAGGAGTGATACAAAGACTGTCGCCAATTGCTCACAGCTTGCAGAAGGCAGCAAGAGTATCCAAGCACGAGCTATAAACCCTGTCTAGAAAAAGTACACTAAATACTGCTTTATTAAATAAATCTTTGTCGAGTCATGTTCTTAGTGAGGCCAAAAACATGATTCGACAAGGATTCATGTGAAAAAACAGTGTTAAGTGTACTTTTTTGATATCGGATATAACTGGCTATAGCTCGTATACATTTACAGCCGATAGTATTTGATTTGTACCATTAAATCCCTTCAACATCAATCTGAACATTAACCTCTACCTAAGGAAAGATTTCTTTAAGTTTCATAGCGTAGTCCTAGAAATAAATTGTAGATAGATACGAGGTGTGGCTATTAAATAACGAGACTATTGCTGCTACAGATGAACTACATATGCACCAAATCCGAACGACCGACAGCTGTGCAGTGTAAAGCCTTCTCTTTTGATTGTAGCGCCTTCCGTGTTTGTAGAGAAATCAGTCTGGCCGTAACCTTCGTTTGTGTAAGAGGTGTTTGTTTCATTTTGCCGAAAACGTTATAATTGTAAAAGTAGAGCAACGAATTGTAGTGATATTTCACGTTAAACTTGGTAAAACCGCTAGCAAAACTTATCTTTTATTAAAACAAGTTTATGGCGACGAATATTTATCACGTGTGAGAGTTTATGAGTGGTTCAACCGTTTCCAAGATGGCTGAGAAGACTTTGGAGATGATGACCGAAATTCAAAGCGACGATAATCCTTTTTTTCGACATTCATGGTATTGTGTACAGTCGGTAACAAAAGTGTCCGAACACTAGCAAAAATTCCTATGTAAAAAAAGTACACTTCATACGGTTTTGTTAAATAAATCGTTATCGAATCATGTTCTTACACTGACTAAGAACAAGATTCGACAAGGATTTATTTAACAAAACCGTATGAAGTGTACTTTATTTACATAAGAATTTTCGCTAGTGTTCGGACACTTTTGTTACCGACTGTACCTTCACCGGGTTCCTAAATGTCAAACTATTAATCATCACTACTATCTTGAGGTGCTTGCTTAACTCCGTGAAGTTGTAAGGAAAAAACGACCCGAACTGTGGAAGAACAATTCATGGGTTCTCCATCAATACAACGCGCCGGCTCACACGTCATTGTCTGTCAAGACGTTTTTAGCCAAATATAACATCCCAGTTTTAGACTATCCGCCTTATTCGCCTGTGCTGGCCCCATGTGACTTCTATCCGTTCCCCAAAGTTAAATCTGCATTAAAAGGAACAGGATTTGAGTCAGTTAAAGATGTGAAAGAAAAAGCGGCACGCCTCATGCAGGAGCTCACAGGACAACATTTCCAGCACTGTTTTGAACAATGGAAAATTCGCATGGAGCATTGTAAGGGTAGAGGAGGGGTGTATATTGAAGGTGATAATAACTAAATATGTATAAATTTAAAATAAAATGTTTTACAGCAACAGTCTCGTTATTTATTAGCCACACCTCGTATTTCTTACATTGATCCTTATTATCCAGTTGGCATTAATTACCTGATACATGTGTTAAACGAGAACATTTATTTGCGAGTTTTAATCATTATCCAACAAAAAGCATGAGTTAAGATTTATCTCACATGAAAAAACCAAAATAAATAAATAAATAAATAAAATAAATAAATAACAATAAATACACAATGTAGTATTAAGATAAAAAAAATGAAAAGATTTACTGTCCTAGGATATCAAATCCCATAACGATAAACAAATTTACTATTTTTGAAATTTCGGTAAACTAATCTAACGCCTTAATTACGATGATCCTTTTTCAGTCGGCTGCAAAGTACCGAGCACTAGCAGTAATCCTGTTTAAAAAAAGGACACTTGATACTGCTCTGTTAAATAAATCCTTGTCGAGACATGTTCTTAGTCTGTCTAAGACTACTACTCCACAAGTATTTTTTTTAACAAAACAGAATTATGTGTACTCTTTCGATATCGGAATTATTAGCTAGTGCTCGGATACTTTTTTCCGACCTATTTCAAACAATTTTGGCAGGATGTATAATTACATTATGTTCCATGAAGTACACGTTAATCATCGGAGTAAAAATTTGACATTACATTTTGGTTGGTTGGTTGGGATTTTACTTCGCACTAGTGCTGCACAATGGGCAACTGTCGACGGTCTGAGACTCACCCTTAAAGGTGGTCCAGAGACATGCGGAGAAGGCATAAAGCCTTCTCTTCCACGGAAGAGAAGGCTTTTCCGCTTCGGTGACCTCCAGAGGTATAATTTTTGATGCAGACATGGGGGAAATTGCGGCCACGACAGATTTTACGTGCCCCAGCCACCATTGGTGTACACGACGGTCTTTGGCAGGCTCGAGGACCGAACCCGCAATCTTCCAATTACAAGCCCGGTATTGTACTGACTGGGCTACCGCGGCCCTGTAACATTACAGGATGCAATTGATCTGCCTATCTGTCCAGATATTGCACGGCCTTATGTTTTCCTTCAAATACACTAGGCAGCAAAATTATCCGAGCACTAGCCAACAATTCCGATATAAAAAAAGTACAATTAATACTGTTTTATTAAATATATCCTTGTCTAATCCTGTTCTTAGTCTAAGCACATGAAGCACTAAGCACATGAATCGACAAGAAATCCTTGTCGAGACATATTCTTAGTCAGTCTAAGAACATGATTAAATTAGGATTTATTTAACAAAACAGTTTTAATTCTATTTTTTTGATATTAGAATTATTAGTTAGCACTCGGATACCGACTATACTCCGTAGACCATTTAAATTATCCATTATGCAGTACTAAGGCGATGTTAAACCCAATGAATCAACCGTAGACGAATTGTATCTCTTTGTGTCACCGAAGAGTGGAGGAGCAAAACTGTGATTGCATGTCTTCCGACTATTCTTAGGGGTGCATCCCAGACCACCACTAAATATACATAGCGCAGTACTAGTGCGACGTTAATCCCAGTCATTCAATCTACTTCGAAGATATTATGTTGCATTAAATATAATAAATTTCAAATTAAAAATTCAGTAACACAGTACAATATAAATTTTCCAAGTAAAGAAAAAAAATAAAAGTAATATTTATGTAGAAGTATGGATGGAGTGGTTTTACGTCGCACTAGTGCTACACAAAGTGCAATTTTCGGCGGTCTGGGACTCACCCCTAGAGCTGGTCCAGTGATATGCCGTCACAATTTTGATCTTCCATGGAAGTGAGGGCTCTCCTGCTTCCGTGACCCCCAGAGGTATAATTTTGATGTGAACATGCAGGACATTACAGCCATGACAGATTTTACGTGCTTCAGCCACCTTTAGTGTACACGACGGTCTTTAGCTGGCTTGAGTACCGAACCCGCATTCTTTCGATTACGAGTCCGATGTTCTACCTACTGGGCTACAGCAGCCCAACGTTTATGTAGAATTTTGTAGTATGCTAAAGTTTACAGAAGCATTATAACAATCCTTTCTGAAAAGCATACAAAATTGAGATGACGTATCGCTAGACAATCAACACAAGTGTCTCCCAGAAACTCGCTATTTCTCAATTGCAATCTGCAATATATTTGTTTGTTAATTGCGTTTTGGAGAATTGCAAAATATTACCTGAATATGCGCATCTGCTTCCAATTTCGTTAAAATAACCAGAATTAACTGATAACTTAATACTGTATTTGAATTTAGGTGAGTTGATTGTATTTTTTTTCTAATGAAGCTGTAATCGTACATAATTACTTTATTTATGATAAATATTCATTTCTTTTCTCTTTATATATTTTTTCATTTCGATATTTGCTTGAATATAGTGATCGAAAATCATCTTTTGTATACGATTTTTAATTGCAGTTTTCATGTTCTGTGATAAATAAACATTTGATTGAAGGTATTTGCAAAATGTTTAGCATAAGAAAACATCAATAAAACAAAAAATTTGGACAATTTACATTTGAAAGTGAGATAAAACATTTAAAACAAAAGGAATCGTTAATTGAAACATATATATGCAAAAATCGTATTTCATATTATTAATGCCGTGACATTAATATAACTACTGAATACTGATTAACATAAAAATTTCGAAATCGGAAAGTGAGTGGAATAAAAAACTCAAAATTAAAATATAATTATATAGCATAAAAAAAAAAAAAAAAAAAAAAAAAAAAAAAAAAACTACAACATTTTTGATTGAGAAATTTTCATTAATTTAAATAATAAATTGTCTGATTTTTAAAAATAGAATAGTATCTCATTTGCATTATAATAATTAAATAAAGATAAAAATTTATTTATTTTTATATGCATTATTTTTTATTTTAGACATTACAGATATTGTAACGTTTACGTTACACATATCATTTACATTTTAAAGAAAAAAAATGTTTATGACAGTTTAATGTGTTTCAGCATTATATATGAATGTAGAATATTAAATATCATGTAAAATTATTATTATTTTTTTTTCAAAAAATAATTTCATACTCTGTAAAATTAAATACAGTAATCCTGTTAGTTAATTTTAATTAAAATAAAATGGTGTGTCACTCACACTGTTCTCTCACTCTGAAATTTAATACTATATGTACGGATAGGAGATTAAGAGTTAAGATATCGAGTAACGCTACGTAAACTACATTAAAATAACTTAACTTAGGCTTCAGAACAGTTTTATTTGACAAATAATTCTGTGTGAAGGGGGTGGTAAGATACACATAGAATTTTTTGTCCCATCAACCCCCCGTTTCCTTATTGTACCTAAATTTATTGAGAATTCAAATCTGTTATTAAGTTCAAATGTTCATTGAAAATTATTCTAACAACTTTTACACGATTCATTCCTTGAAACTTATTAATCTTGAACAATCGTTTCTAGTAACAAACATATTCACTTCGAAATATATCATTTGAAATTATTTGTTTTTATTTTATTCTAACAGACACAGGCAAAGATCAAACTATAAAACTTGACTTCGGTATACAGGAAGCCTCAAAACGTCTAACCCCCCCCCCCCCAAAAAAAAAATAAATAAAAATAAAAATGAATACACTACTCGACATTGACAATGTAACACCAAGAAGGAATAATAACTAAATGAAATTTGTTGGACACATACATTATAGTAGGAAGAACAATTGATTAAAATTTCAGGAAATTTGGAGTAATATGTACTGAGAAAACAGTACATAAAGCAGCGACCTCTGTGAGGAATAACAGCACATATCTGCCTGGGCATTGAATCGAACAGCGATTTGATGACAGGTACGGGTAGAGCACATCATGGAGTTTTAACACGATGCCACAATTTATCTATCGAAGTTACTGGTAAGTGGTGGGGGGCCAGTCACTTTTCAACGATTAAACAGTCATTTTCATTGGTGCGAGATCAGGAGAACGCGCTAGCCAGAGCAACAGTCGAACACATTCTGTATCAAAGAAGGTCCGGAAAATACAAACAACTTGCGGTCATGCATTATCTTGCTTAAATTTTGTGCTACGGAGGCCTTGAATACAGGCCAGAGGGGCGTGCCTTAACTCATCAGAAATTTTAAGAAACAAGAAATCAATTTCGAAAATATGGTCCATAATTAGACTTTCTCTACCTTTTAGGTAAGAAAATGTAAAAAGGAAAAAATGTTCATTTTCTTTTTTCAGTGAAAAAAATAAAATACGATAAGTTCATAAGATATTGCACATAACTTTTAACGTTATTATACTTTATGATAGTAATTCGTTGTGTACAGGATTCTAGGAGACGCTCTTCCACCCGGTCGTTGGAAATTTTCTGGAGTTTTCTCTCAATCTCTCATGAATATACACAACCCTTTAGAAAGCCCCCCTATAGAGAGCATCCCTATTTAGACCCTGAACCCTTGTGCAACATATTCCCCTTAATCAGAAAGCCAGAACATTCTCTAGAGAAATTAATTTTTGTAATCTTCAGCTCTGAACACACATTGAGTCTCCATATTACATGCAGTCTCATTCAGATTAAAAGTTTATTTTAAAAAGGTTTTAAGCAAACAATCATTCAGACTTATTTTAAATTTGTTTATCTTAACACTGAAATATTGCATTCTAAAAATAAGCGTCAATTTCACAATGAAATATCCAATATAAAGTTATTTAAGTAAGATTTTTAAAAATGGTTGTCATAGATCAAAATACTTTGGCATTGTTTTGGGTGTCCTTGGTCACAAACCAGTTGTGATATTAATGCAATTTTAAATAGAGAACTGAAATGTATTTGAATATTTTTTTTTGCGGCTCTGTAATTCTTGATGCTAATCTTACTATATTCCATAGAATTTTTTTTTGTGTGTGTGTGGGGGGGGATAATAAATGTCGTTTTCATTATGGTTTGTGCAAAATAAAGATACTAAAATATGGTTTATAAAAATAGCTTTCATTGATCCCAATGCTTTAGAATTTTTTTAGGTGTCCCTGTACATAAACCAGCTATGAAATCTACTTCATTTTCGATACAAAACATCCCTTAGTGGACTGGAATAAAATTTATCAGTTTCAAGAAATTCTATGAACATTTACGGGAGTTAGATGGCAGACAGACAGACAAATCGAAGTTATAAATGCTTTTCAAATTTTCGGAAAGAGTTAATGAAAAACAGAAAGAGAAAAAGAAAATCATTGTAGAAATTCCCGCAGTAATAAAAAACGCAATTTTAATTATTGATTTTTTAAAACGTGTAGTAGATTGTTAGAATTGTGAAAACGGGAATCAGTTAAGTTTTTGATTCCATTAAAAGAACGCATATCGCTTTAGTTAAAAAAGTAACTCATACAAAAACCAATGTCGTAAAAAAAAAAAAAAAAAAAAAATCTGTGGGTCTATTGTGTTAATAAAAATAAGAACGAAGAATCAGGCTGTAGGTTTTGGTGAATAACACTTTCCCAAGGTACCACTAATATCTTGGTAAACCTCGTACCATTTAATCTTGAATGCTCTTTGCTTACGTTACCATGAAGCGGCCAGACAGAAGAATATGAATGTAGACAGAGGGACTAATTTAGTTCATAATGACACTTAAGCATATTTCGAAAATGTTTAAAACACTTAACAGAAATAAGAAAGGGTATTCAAGTCATTTCAAATCACTGCTTTTTATGTAACTGTATATTTTAGTGTAGCCCTGCAAATCTGAAAGCTAAGCATATTATATTCTATGAAAAACATTATTTAACATTTTAACAGTAAATGTCAATTTTTTTTATGATTGTTATAGTAGAAAGTTATTTAAATAAAATTTATACAAATGTCTCTTTTAAAACGCTATGCATTGCATTGTTTTGGGTGTTCTTGTATATAAACCATTTGTACAGGTCCTATAAGTGCCTTTTTAAATAGAGAACATAATAAACTTCAATAATATATATTATATCTAAGAAATTCTAAATCTAATAAAGAACGTAGGAGGCGGGCAGATTAAGAAGTAAAAAGACGGACACTCAGACAGACACATTATTTCAAATCCAATTCACGCGTAAAAATCATTAGGAACTGTTGAAAATGATTAAAATAAACGGAAATGCAATTCCAGCAAATTTTCAATAATTACCTCTATTTTGTTTTATTGTGGACGTCTTAATCTTTATGCAAATCATACTATGTCCTCTAGAAAGCATTCGCAAAATTATTATAATATGGTTTTTAGAAATATATCTCGTAGAATGTAATGCTTTAGAATAATTTCAGGTGTCCCTGAACACAAACCAGGAGAAGTATTTACTCCATTCTCAAATTTTCAATAGGGAGCATTAGATAGTGAACTTGAACAATATATGTTTTTTTCCCATGAAAACCAAAATGTTTCCCCCCCCCCCCATAAAAAACAATTTTTTTTGTTGTTGTTTTACTTATAAAAAAATCTTATTTTATTTTTTTGCTCCTTTTTAAATAAAATTTATAAATTATTTTTATAAAAATGACTTTTACTTTTAAATCAGTTGATTTCAATTGTAATTTTGCTTCACAGAAGGTTTTAGTTATGTATTTTATGTGTTATTGGCTGGCTTTATTAAAAGTTATTATATATTGGGGGGGGGGGGGGGAAGTCTAGAAATTGTTGAAGAAAATGGCTATATTAATTATCTTGAAATATTATAAATGAAAGGTTCTAAGGCTAATAGCAGTAAAGTAAAATAAGTAATAATGGAAAACACACTTATTTTGTAAAAGATATAAAGTGAAAATTGTAAAATTAGAAAAACTCCTCATCTTAGTTTTATTCAAAACTGAAAAAAGTGGTCTTAAAAAAAAAAAAAAAAAAAAAATTATGTATATGGTATTTGTTATAATATGGTAATTAATAGCAGCCCATTTTCTTATCTATATACTAAGTCCAAAAACAAGATATACTGATTTTGAATCTATAATAATAAAAGCAAAGTTTTGTCTGTCTATCTGTCTGTTCTTTTATACGTTCAGCCCCTACTGAACGCAGAAGTACAAAAATTGACATACGGATGCTCAGGAGCCTTCCCGAGGGGATCCTGAAAACAGAATTTAAAAATTTTAATTTGTTGTGGAGATATTAATTAAAATGTCCACTCATGTCTAATCTAAAAGCGATCTCAATGACTGAGAAATATTTGTCCGATCGTGACGACTTCGATACCAAATAAAAGGGGCATTTTTTCTGAATCTAAGTGTGCAAGTGGCTTATCGGTACAACAATTAGATTTTTTAAAATTAACTAAAGCATGAATTTTTTGTGGTAACATCATTTCAAATGCCAGACGATCGTCTGGCGTCTGCCATGGAAAAGGAAATGATTGAAACCGATCAAGATGTCACGTGTTTTACAGAGGGGAGAAAAATTGCAATTTTTAAATTTTTTCAAATTTTAATTCACGTTACATTTGAATTAATATTCGGCCTAGACATCATATTATAAAGCTACTGTTCAATTTTCATGAAAATATGTGGATAAACAAAAAAATTAGATTAAATTTTGTATTATATTTTGCACTATTTTAAATTGAGATATGTCGTTGAAATTTCATAATATTTGGTTTTAACGCCCGATAATTCGATTCTGAATATTTTTGAAAGTCTCGGCGGATTTAAGAAGGGTGCTAGGGGGCTAAAACTCCCCCCCCCCTCCCAAAAAAAAAAAAAAAAAAAAAAAAACACTGACATTCACATTTGAATATTGCAATTGTAAATTTTTTACTGGTCTAGAATAACACTTTGAAAAATCTTAGCCCCCCCCCAAAAAAGTCAAGTTCTGGATGCGCCACTGGAAAGTGTAGAATTATTAGTAAGGGCTTGGGGGGGAGGGGGGGCGAAGGGGCAAAAAAAAAAGAGTTACAGCGTTTGAAATTGGTATTATTAGGTTTTAAAGAAAGATAAATCGATTGCGGATATTTTCAAGTGTAAAATTATTAGAAGGGTTGGAAAGGGGGGGAGGGGCAAAAACGTACAAAGGAACGGTTGTTTCGGAGAAAACAACGGAAAACCCAGAACGTCTTTATTCTTTTATGTTTTCCAGAATTCTGATACTCCTTTCACATTTCATACTATGGATTTTTAACAGTATTTAGCCCGGAATTACGCAAGTTTCGGAGAAAACCTCGAAAAAGTCAGACATAAATCGTTTTATAATAATGTTTATATCATTTTTGTATCTCAGCTTCTAATTAGCATAATTTCAAAAGTAATATGTCATTTTGAAACTTATTTGAATTGAATTTCAAGAGTAGACGCCACAAATTTCTGTCACCTTAAATTAACCGACTACCGTAAGTAATAGAATTCAAGATTTCACGTGATTTACGCGTTTTAAGGTGTCCTGCCCTAAGAGCACGTTTCATCCACATGACATCCATTGTATATCCTATGGATGACAGGATATCCAATGGACATCCTTAGGGTGTACTATGGATAAGTGTGCTGTTAGGGTGATTAGGTTTTCTTTTGTATCTCAGCTACTAATTAAAATTTTACAAGTAATACAGTATTTGAAAGCTTTGTTGATTTAGAATTGAACAGTAGATTACAGAATTTTCTACCACCAGATGGCGATGTAATATTTTTAAATTTCAATATTTCGAATTCTGAATATGATTAAATTATTTTTAATACATCATTCGAAAGATATTTTAAAGTTTTTTTATATTATCGAAAGTGGAATTCGAGATTTCACCAGATTTACACGTTTTAAGGTGTCCTGATTAGGTTTTCTTTTGTATCTCAGTAACTAATTAAAATATTTTCATAAGTAATACATCATTTTAAAGCTTTGTTGATTTGGAATAGAACAGTGGATTACAGAAATTTCTACCGCCAGATGGCGCTGCAATATTTTAAAATTTCAATATTTCGAATTCTAAATATGATTAAATTATTTTTAATGCATCATTCGAAAGATATTTTAAAGTACTTCTATATTATCGAATAACCTACATTACATTTATCCAATAGAGGGCGCTAATCGCAATTATTCGAGATGTCACCTGATTTATATGTTTTAAGGTGTCCTAGAGGGGGGCAAAAAATTAGAATTTGAGTTAGACCGTTAAAAATTGGTATATATAGGTTTTGGGTGCCTACGAGTCGAATGAGGATATTTTCGAAAGTGTAAAAGTAAGGAGAGACTGGAAGGGTGGTGAAGGAATAAGCGCGCGCAGCGAGCGTATATATGTTTTCGTGCGCATTTCGCGCGCACGTGTCTACGCTGACGAAGGCAGAGGGGACCCGGTGTGAGTTTTTACCCGATCAGAAATGATTTTTTTTTTTTTTTTTCAATTCCTTTTCTTAAGAATAAAAGTTTATGAGTAATAACATGAAATTTTGAGAAATCATAAGGGTGTTGAAGGAATACGTACCCGCAGCGCTCATATATATGCATTGGTGCGTGAGCATCGCGCACGGGTCTACGCTGCCGAAGGCAGTGGGGACCCGGTGCGACCTTTTTTCCCGATCAGAGTTTTTTCTTTTTTTTTTTTTTTTTACATGATAAAAATTAATTGAATTTTGAGAATTCATTAATTGTAATGATTCATTTAAAAATAGAGACCAGCGAAGCGGGTGTACGCTGCTAGTAATTAAATAAAAAAAGACGTTGCATTAGAATTTGTCCAGGCAATTATTTAAAAAAAAAAAAAAAAAAAAAAAAACTTTGATTTTAAAATTTTTTGCAAAATTCTTCATTTAAGGACATTTTGAGAATTATTTTATAAAAATGTAGCAGCACTAGAATTAAGAAAATAACAATAAAATTTTTTATCCAAGTAATCAAAAATTTTGAAATAATTCTATTCGCAAAAGATTCCACATCCGATAAAGAGTGTTTCCTTAAAATAGGAAATTTAGTTACAATAAAGTCTATAAAACTTCTAATTTTATTAAAAATATTAAATGTAAATTCTATTCATTATGTAACTTTCCAATGGAATGCAATATCCCATTACAAAATCCAAAAGTATATTTTTTCTTCTTAAATCTCTTACTATAACACTTTTCTTATTGGAGCTTTTAAATTTTTCCCTAATTCCTAAAATTAAGAATTTTATTATTATTAAGTTAATTTGTTATCATTAAATTGTAGGAAAGGCATTCATTGTAGGTGTAACATTCACTATTAAAAAAAAAAAAAAAAAAAAAAAAAAAAATGTCAACTCACAGTAATGTTGTTATTACCATTTATATCATTGTAATGAAAACTCAATACTATAATTATAGAATACTTTTAGAAGTTCTGTATATAAAAGGTTTTAGCTAAAATAAAATTTAATGTACTTTTATAGAACAATTCTTTAAATACCATGTTTTTATTAGCTTCGATTCTCGTTTGTTTGTTTGTTTGTATGTATGTTTGTTTGTTTATCCAGTACATATCTTGCAATCGATTTTTAACTAATTTCCCGACTAACTAGATAATTGAAACTTTCAGGACAGCTCAGAAGGCGATGACGATACCTTTTCTAAATACTTTTAGTTATCTGTTTCAGGTCCCGCTGCCTTCGGCAGCGTTTATATGATTCATCTCAAGATTTATTTAACTAACTTCCCGACTAGCTAGACATTTGAAAATTTCAGAATAGTTCAGAACACGGTGAAAATGCATTTTTAAAAATAATTTTAGCCAACTGTTTCGGATTCATGCTGCCTTCGGCATCGTTATAAGTACAAAGCTTGCACACGATTATTCACTAACTTTCCGACTAGCTAGACATTTGAAACTTTCAGGATTGCTCAAAACACGATGACAATAAATTTTTTTAATACTTTTAGTCAACTGTTTCAGGTCCCTACTGCCTTCGGCAGTGTTTATATCATCCAATAGAAAATTTATTTAACTAACTTCCGGACTAGCTAGACATTTGAATCTTTTAGAATAATTCAGAACACGGTGAAAATGCATTTTTTAAAATACCTTTACCAACTGCTTCGGTTTCCTGCTGCCTTCAACAGCGTTACCAGTACAAATCTTGCAATCGGATTTTCACTAACTTCTCGACTAGCTAGACATTTGAAACTTTCAGAATAGTTCAGAACATGGTTAAAATGCATTTTTTAATACTTTAAGCCAAATGTTTTGGGTTCTTGCTGCCTTCGGCAGCGTTACCAGTACAAAGCTTGCAATCGATTTTTCACTAACTTTCTGACTAGCTAGATATTTGAAACTTTCAGGATAGCTCATTTTTTTAATACTTTTAGTCAACTGTTTCAGGTCCTAATGTATACGGCAGCGTTTATATAATTCAACAGAAAATTTACTTAACTAACTTCCTGACTAGCTAGACATTTGAAACTTTCAGAACAGTTCAGAATACGGTGAAAAGACATTTTAAAAATATTTTTAACCAATTGCTTCGGGACCCTGCTGCCTTTGGCAGCGTTACCAGTACAAAGCTTGGAATCATTTTTTAACTAACTTCCCGGCTAGATAGTCATTTGAAACTTTTATAATAGCTCAAAACACGATAGCAAGGAATTTTTTTAATTTTTTTATCCAATTGCTCTAGGTTTCCTCTGCCTTCGGTAGCTTTTATATGATTCAGCAGAAAATTGAAAAACATGGTATATAAAAAGTTCTTTTTATCTTTTAATTATTCAAAGATGAATTAGGCAAAAGTGTAAAATAAATAAATAAATAAAACTTTATGTAAAGATAAACATTAGCAAAATATAAGAATTCAGGTGGCAAAAGCTTGTCACCGAAATAAATGATTTGGTTGTTTAATTTTTAAACATAAAAATAAATAAATGTTTTATTAACATAAATATGTGAAAACTTTTTTAATTAGATGAGATATAAGAGAATTTCATGTCTGAAAGTACAAACTTTGTTTCTTGTATACATTGTTACAGAACGAAAATCATAACCTACAAGAAAAGCTGAAAATCTCATCCATATTTATTATTAATGATTTAAATTAATTGTAGATGAAGTAATAAGTAATATTTGGAATATTAATTACTTTTTAAAGAGGTAATTTTATTTACAAATATGTATAATGTGACTGGGAAACATGTACTAATAAAAACCTGGTTTAAACCAAAAAAATCCGGTTTCAGAGCTGCCACTCTAATCCGGCAAATTGTTAGTACCGCTCTTTTTCCTACACCACTTAGTTTTTAAAGTAATTTTCTTCAAATATATTTGCGATTAATTAAGAAGAAAAAACTATAAGAAATGACTGCTGTAGCAAAAGTGGCGGAACTGACAATTTGCTGGATTAGGTTGGCGACTCTGCGGTTTAGACCAAAAAACTCAAGATTTTTGGGAGAAAAAAAAAACTTGTTTTTCCCAACCTTGCTAATTTCTACAACCTTTTGATTATCATATCTCCGAAACTAATAAAGATCGAACGACGAAACTTCCGAGTTAAGCGAAGTCTGGTATACAGATGTTCATTCCAGTATCTTGTGAAATTTGGAAAACCGGAAGTGGATCCGTAAGTCTGTATCTCTTAATATTGCTGTAACGAATTTCTTCAAAGTTGCTATATACACTTCTTATTAGGTTTTCCTTTCGCACGTATTAGTTGGTTAGTTCTAGAAAATTAATTAATTTCCTTAGATGAATTTCAGATCTCGTATGTTCTTTATTTTAAAAACGGCTGTACACAAACAATCACACACACACACATATAAATATATGTATATATATATATAATCACGCCAAATAAAACTCCCTATTACATAGCCTTTCATGTGTAGTTGTTGTTTTCCAGTCAACAACTAAGTTTACCAAGTTTTAGTGAACGCCCGTATTTCAAAAACAGCTTTGAGACTTTTTTTTTTTTTTGCTACATAAACACCTTCTAAGACATCCTTTTGTACGTAATGCACAGTTTTTACAGGACAAATAAGTCACCTGATTAGGTATGCCACTTTTAGATCTCTTTAATTGGTGTTTCAAAAAATTGTTTTACATTTGCTTAAAAAAAAATCGCTAGGTAATCTCTGTTTTCTATGTTTTTACAACATTTATAAGTTTTTGCTTACAGAAAAATTGTTAGATGTCCGATTTGTTTGGTCAGTTTTATGTCATGTGGCCAAATTATCACCAAATGACTTAAATACTTGTAAAAGTGGATACTGGATGTCCTACAGTTTTCACATAGCAGATATATTTTGTAAAATATATTATGCTGTAAAGACGTATTCCTGAAACACTTAAACCTCTTATAAGATTAGATGTTTAAATTAAACATTACAACAATCAAATGTTCAATTATGATTATCAATTACAAAATATTCTGGATCATTTTAAACTCCCTTGGAATAGCTTCTTAATATTGTTAGTTTAAAATGATTAATCTTTAATTTTATTTATGAGACTTTTCTTAATATCAAATTAGATATATGTGTACAATTATGAAATCAAATAATAATAAAGTTATAAACATCAACAGAATTATAAAACATTCTGTACATAATTTTATAATTTACATATTGTCATATTTTCTCTTTCTCATGTATAGAATTTATGAATTTATTCACATGTAAAAATAATAAAAAAATTAAAGAAAAAACGAAAGAAAATCCTAATTTAGTTTTTGAAACCGAGACCCTCTAATTAATACCAATTTACAAATATCAGAGAAATACAAACAAGAACGAAAAATCATGCGATTTGCATTCAGTATTAACACTTTTCAACCGTAGGTACAATGAAATACATACATGTTGTGTCCTGTTACTTTCATTGTTCTTTGACTAGGTTATCACGCAACGGACAGACAGAAAGACTGAAAAGCATACAGATAGATTAACTAAGTTCATAATACCTGTTAAATATTGCTGGAAAGTGTTAAAAATGTTTATTGCAAATGGAAATGCATTCTTTAGATTATAATTGCAGTCCTTAACGTATCTCATTTTATTAGAGTTGCAACGTAAATTTAAAGGTTAACCATATTATATTCCATACAACATATTATTTTAGCGAAATAACATTAAATGTCAATTTCCATATGATTTTTAAGGTAGAAATCTTATTCAATGTGATTTATAACAGCGTCTATTCTAAAACGTAAAGCATTGCATTGTTTTGTGTGTCTCTGTATATAAGCAGGTATATGGAGGTAAGCTCTGTATATACAGGACCTTTTAATGCTATTTTAAATAGGGAGTATTCCATAGTAATCTTAAATAACATGACTAATTTTTTTTTTTTTTTTTTTTTTTTTTTTTTTTTTTTTAAATCTGAAATTATTTATGAAGTTTTGAGGCGGGCCGACAAACACATATGAAGATATGGATAGTCGGTCAGACAGATATACAAATTAGAATCATAATCACTCTTCAAAAATGTTAGAAAGTGTTTAGAATGTTTAATACATATAAACGAAAATTCAATTCCAGCAAATTTCCAGTAATAGCCTATAGTGTAACTCAGTATTTTTTGTGCTCCCATAAATCTAATGCTAATTATACTATGTTCTAGAGAAAGCATATGAACAACATATTTCAATTTCTTTAATAAAAATAAAGTAATTACTACTTGGTTTATAGAAATACCTCTGATAGAATGCAAAGCATTGAAATACTTTCCGGTGTCCCTGCACATATACCAGTAGAGGTATTCACTCCATTATCAATCAGGTACAACCGATAATCAACTTAATAATGTATATTTGTTTAAAGAAATTGCAAAAATATTCACGAGAGTTAGAAAACAGAAAGGCAGGCCGAAGTCTTTAACACTTTTCACCAAGGTTCAAAAGCGTTAAAAATAGTGATTTTATAACTTAGTTGAACTAAAAATTCGTAATACAAGTATTTCCAAGATCATATGTTCGTATGTTAATGGTTAACACTTAGTAAAAGAAAGTACAAATTATTTTTGGATAATACTTTTTAATTATCCTTGTGTGTCACTGGATTTTTAAGTTTGTGTCCAGAAACATTGATGCTCCATAGAAAATTTTTTTTGGTGTACCTTGTTGTGTCCTAATGTAAATTCATCATTCGATTATGATAATCAACATATTTCTTTCTTGTAAAAATACGTTTATTTATTCATAATATACATTACTTAAAATTAAAATTTTAAGAGTTGTTGTATCATTGACTGTTACTTTTTTATCATATAAGGAAATCCAAATAAAATGTATATAAAAGAAGCGCTATATTTTGAAAATCGTGTTCTTTAAATGAGTAGAAGTTTATTAAAAAGTGTCGCAGAGTAGTTTGAAACTATAATGAAAGTATTTTATAAGTTTTATAAGTTCCGCATGACTTAGGATCGTCTATCGTTAGCTAAATTATTGGTAAAAGCGGAAAAAATTCTGTGTATTATTGGCGAGAAAATGAGGGTTGGCCAAACGATTCAGCTTAATTATCATAAACTATTTCTCAGAATTTTGCATCTACTGGAACTACTCTTCTTTCCAGAATTTTAAATGCACCTTAACTTCCAAAATATTCAGAACCATTGTCCTTTTACGTATTCTATAATAATATTGAATTTTATTCAAATTAAATTAAATGCATAATTATATTTATTTATTTTGCAGTCATGGATAACACAAATATGCGCTTTATTGAAGAATCTGCTGCACCATCAGGTACTTAAATTATGCTTTATTAATTATCTTTATTTAATTGTTCATTTCATAACATTTAAACTTTCTTTTTACTCCAAAGCAGTGTCTCTCTCTACTTCTTTATTAGTGAATTTCAGACTTTTGGTTTTAGAGACATATTAATAACAGCATTGTTTTTAATATATAGTATATATATTATAATAGCTTGAAAAAATGTTCGTTATATACAACATACAGTAAATAAAATCTATTTCATAACGTGGTTATATTCAACAAATTATTTTAACACGTTGAAATGGAAAAGAAGCCAAATTTCAAATGATATCTGTAAATTGTAAATAAACAGTAGATTCCACTTAATGAAAATCATTCCTTTATTTTGTATAACTATATCTTTAAGATCTGTTAAGTATTTCTTTCGATAATAGACAAAGTATAAAATTTTGAAAATTCTCACATTGTTTTGTGATGCTTTTGTACAATTAGATGTCATTTTTATAAATGTGTAAAAAAACGTAAGTGCTTAAACTTATGCGCCATTTAATATGTATTTTTTTTATATATATATACGTAAGTAAATGCTGTTATTTCTTTGTTTTTCTAGAAAAATCTTACTTTTTCACATATTTGAAATTATTTAAACAGGATGATTCCGTGTTTGTTACTTTGAATTAATACACGTTATTGCAATTATATAACACAGTGGTATTTTAAAACTTCATTAAATTTCGGTTTCGCAGTTTATTATGTTTGATTTTATTACCCGACGAAATGAATTGAAACTCATAATTTTTAAACAAATGTATGTCTTACAAATCTAAACATGTCACTCCTGCTGAGTTAGAAAAAGTTTGGAATTTTGTATTCTCTTCTTGCAGAGGACTCAATTTAAAAAAATGGAAAACTAAATTTGGTTAGGAAGCTTATATGACTTTGAACATAATGAAAATAGGAAGCTATTCCTTCATAAGTACATTTTCCCTCTCATTTTGTTAGTTTTATGTGACCACACAATATTGTAAAAAAAAAAGGAAAAAAAAAAAGATGATAGATCGAATTGCTTAACAATTTTTTTCCTGAAAATTTCCTCTGGTCCGCGCGCACAAATATTTTTATGCAAAATGTTTCTTAATTACTTTACCTTTTCATTGCGTTATTTTGAAATACGTGCAACTAGCCTAATCCTAAGATAAAACTATAGACCAATTTTAATTTCATTCATGTTTCAGAAAATATAGTGATGATGTATTATTATTATTATTATTATTATTTTGTAATTTATATATATATATATATATACAAGGAGAGAGGTTAATGTATTGCAGTAGGTGGATTAAGTAAATTGCCAAGAGCATAATCATATCTGTTTAATAACATCCCATTTATAGTAATTTATTACTTCTTATGTCTTTTTATATATTTGTATATCATTTTTAATTCCTCTTTATCATTACGTAATTTCACTTAATTAATATCTTAAATTCTGGAATTAATGGTTATTATATAATTATAAATATATATTATATAATTTTCTTTATTATAAAATTTAAACAAATATTTGCTTTTATTTTCTAAATTTTTTAATTGTTTTCAGGAGGCAATGTTACTGATGGTGTTGAGGATGATGATGAAGGACCTGTTCTGCTTGTCTGGGGAAAATACCAAAGACGGACGCAAATTGGTAACTAACTCTCTATATAAGATTGCATACATACACACACGTATATATATATATATATATATACACATATACAGTGTTCGGTGTGACAGTTGCCCCAACACCATTTTGGCAAATTCTTATGTAAAATGAGCTCCTGAATCCAAATATGACGTCCATTTTGACCTATAACTCACAATTTTTTCGTGACGTACCCTATTTTTATTACTTTTCGATACTTTTATGGCTGAAAATTTGATTTTTAGAGGGGGAAAAGATTATTTTAACTAATAAATATCTTCTGAGGGGCTACAGAAATGGAAAAATCTAAAACATCAACATTTGCGGCAAGGGGAAATTTTTTTAATCTATTATTAATGTTATTTATTAAACATTATATATATATTGTTTTTAAGTGTTAAATTAATTCTTTTTCATTCTCCAAATGAAATCCATGACTTTAAAATTACCAAACTGTGATAAAAATTGAGGAAGGTATGGTGTTTCGAGAAAATAGTGGGTGACTGGGCAAAATGGTAGTCATATTCAAATTCAGGACGCATAAGAATTATAAGAATTAGCAAAAAATATATTGGGAGTCGATTTTTTTTAAGCGCAGTGCATGTATATATATCTGTATATATATATATATATATATATATATATATATATATATATATATATATATATATATATGTGTGTGTGTGTGTGTGTGTGTGTGTGTGTGTGTGTGTGTGTGTAACAGTACCTTTAATACTGTCAGACTCATTAAATCCCAGAAAAGTGTAACGGGATCACTATGATGAAACTGTCTTAAATCATAGACCACTTACTGTAATATTGTCGTAAGATGGAGCTTTAAGAAATTCGCCCCTTTTGATTCAAAGAGGCAAATAATTTTGTGAAATTCGGCTAGATATACTCTCGATTAATGCAAATGTTCATAAGCCTACAAAGAGCATTCTGCTACCTGCACCAATAAAGTAATGTATCAATATTCGAAACTTAAATATCAAGGTTATTAGAAATGTTCGCCCTTTTCACCCTTGAGCACATACTTATTTTGTACAATTTTAAATTAGAACATACTGGTGAATGTCCCATTCATCCCCATTCAAACTGTCCCATTCATTCCCCCACCACATGATCATATAAAGCAGGAAATAGGCTTAATGAACAGTTGTCAATATTCTTCTTGAATATCATAAATACAATAAAAGATTATGCCTTTTCACCACTTAAGAGTTACATTAACTTTAAGCAAATAGTTAATGTCTTAACTACTACCTAATTAAATCAGTAAAAACTTACTTTGGCAGCTAAAAAAGACACTTTAATTTTTTTCTGCCCTTTTAAAGATAGTACAATTCTGAAACTACACTTAATGAATGACCTTACTCCTGCCATATATCAGAAAAAAATGTCAAGTTTCCAGTGCTTGCAAAACATAAAAATCTAGTTATTGTCCCATTCAACACCACTCTCCTGCTATTAAAAAAAATAATTCAAAAGATGTATAGCTTTGTACATATTTAAATTACTATTTATGTTATTTCCGAATATAATTTCTTTTTTCTAGCCGATTTTCCTAGCCTATAATCTATATTTTAAGTTGTGCACATTTATTTTGCAACATTCTATTTAGTATATGTATTTTAATTTGGTCGATTATTAATTAAACATTTTTTGATTTATTAATATATTGTTTTATCAGTTCAATTATTTATTCATTCATTTAACAATTTAATATTTTGTTAAAAATGAATTTAATTCATTTTTTTATTGTTTCATTTATTTATTATAACTGATGTATAATATACATATAATTTTTCTATCTGCACAATCCTCACATTTATAGGAAATTGTCCTATCATTATGACCTATTATATGTAGTGCGTATACTCATAATAACTTTTATAAGACTTAGCAGGCATTATTAATTTTTGTAACAAATTAATTTTAATGGATACAGATGTGTAAGGACTGAACTCTTTACATCATTTGTATATATTTCACTTTTCATATTATTATTTATTTATTTATTTATTTATTGTACCTTTGACCACATAGTTACGTACATTCTCACATTTTGTAATGCATTCACATTACTGAATATTTTCCAATTGTCTGAAATACATATGAGTATAGATATACTTACTTGCATTCTAGTTGCGCCGTTGACACATTGATATGATGCATCATTGACAAAAATTTAAAAATACAAAAACAAACATACTTCCCTTCTAAAATATATATGTATTGTATTGGAACCTAAAAACCTATTATAAAACTGCAGTGTTTTGAAATATTTGATTATTCATATGTTTGTAAAATACATATTATTTATTATTTTATATTTCAGATATATTGGTAAGAATATTTTTATCACACACACACGCATATATACATATATATTTAAACTAAAATTATACACAATTTTTTCACTTACGTTATATGTATTAATAGTAACTGCGCCGGTAGGGGATATTTTAAGAACTTTTTCTAGCTATTTGTTACATAACTATTTTATTTTGAAGACTCGAATAATAATTAGCGTTTCGCTGTTATTAACTCTTTCGTTACATTATTATAATATGAAAATTGCTAATTGTAACATTTTTTAAAAATCTTGGAAATAATTCATTTTTCTAAAATTTTTTAACATGAGTCAGACAAATTTTTGTTCTAATAGTGCACATCTTTGAATTTTTTATTTAATTTATTGTGATTAAACATCCCCATTTCTTGCGAACAGTTCGCCACTTTTAGCAGTTTCTTCCACATTACAATATAAATTGGAGCACATTTATGGTTGAGACAAGAGTAGGTTTTACGTCGCAATAGTACTATGCTATGAGCAATTAGCAATGGTCTGGGATCACACCTAAATGTAGCCTAAAAACATGTCATAATTTTAATTCTCTAATAACAGGATGACTCCCCCGCTTCGGTAACCCTCAAAGGTATTAACGTGGTACACATTAAAGTGAGTCGTAAAGCTGTTCGGTTATTTTTTTCTTCTTCTTCTTTTTTTTTTTTTTTTTTTTTTTTTTTTTTTTTAACATTCTCACTTTTTTTTTATTGCCTGGCATCATTCCTGATTTTCTTTTACATTACTTATTTTACATAAATCCTTTAGATTTTTACGGAAAGCAAGTGCAATTACAAAAATAAATAACTAGTGGATCTGCAGATCAGGAGCCTCAACGTCCTATTTGCATCAGACATTTTTCAATAGGTCATTTTTATTTATTTCTTATTATATGATAGTATATATTGATTCGATCGACTTATTACCATAATCAGATACATTCCTGAGGGGGGCGGCAGCCCCCCGCTATATCTCTCTTTCTATACCTATTTGTATATCATATAAAGTGTTACGGAATTGTAAATAATTGCATTTATTTTTGTATAAATTTTTTCAAAGAGGCTTAGTAAGTCGATAAAATGCTAATTTTGTGCATTTCTAGTCGTTTTAGCGTAAATTGCCTAATTTTCCTTTAAGAACGAATTGAAAAGCTCCAATAAGGGAAGAAATGGATTTGGCGCCAAATTTGGCGACTGTTTCCCTCCTTGGCGATTTTTTGGCGGCCTTGGCGAGAAAATCCTTATTAGGGATATACCAAATATGGAAGCTCTAATCTCATTGGCTGATGAGATACGATCATTTTCCAGAACAGTCTGTGTTCGATATAATAGTATAAAAGGAGCATTTTTTTAGCCAAGGCTTCCAATCTCAGATCTGTGTCGGTTTCGTCAAATGCTTGCTTTTCTTTGAGCCTCTTTGAATGAGACTTGCTTTATGTGTTATTGCTAAACAATTTGTACTGTTGTTTTGCTGTTAACGGTTGTTGTTTAAGCTATGTTTACTGGTTGAATTGAAGCTGATACTTGGTTTATAGACCTGTATTCTTCTGGAACTTTCTGTGAATAAATCACTGAATTTTTGCAAGTTTCGCCTTTCATTCTCGGACATTTTACAAACCCCCAAGTACGCAACAATATGCATTCTTATTAAACGACGGTCTTGTATTATTTCCCGGAAATTCATAAATACCGAATTTCATACAAAAAAAATTACATAGCATATCCGAAATATTTTGCGTAACATTTATACTAATTATCAATTCTATGCCCACAATTTTCAACATGAAAACAGGCTTTTAAAATTCTAATAAAATTTCATTATACTTGATGGGGTGTAACCATGTTAAAATACAGTTTTAAGAAATACCGACTATACACCATAAAAGTACGAAATTCCTTTATGTATCCCGGAAAAGTAGCCACAGTCATTATAAACGCCAATAATAAGAATAAATCTAATTAATTATAACTCATTAATCTTTCAAACTAATTTGACATCATTTGGATGATTACAGTACATACTCGGAATTATTTTGTGTGGTCCCATAAATTATTTAGTCTATACATAACCTTTTTTTAGAGTAAACATGATTTTAAGCATCTTTATAATGTTTGTTAACTTTATTAAGTTCAATTCAGCATAAACGCATTAAAGTGCGCGCTTAAATTAAAAATTCGTCCATAGGCTCTAATGTTACGAAATTCTTTCGTGTGTCTTTGTAAAGGAACCATAAACATTGTATACACCAGTAAAAACTATTCAGCTTATTTTGCGTTTAAAATTAATAATTGTTCCAAATTTAACATCGTTTGGATGACTAAGTGACATTGTCAGAACACTTTTGTAAGGTCCTGTACATTAATTAGAAAGCTTAAGAGCACATATTTTCTTCAAGCAACATAAGTTTAAGCATCTTACTCACGTACTCTAGTTTCATTTTCTTCATTGCAAAGTAATGATATTAAAATGCGTTTAAACGAAATTCACCCCATACGCCGTAATGTTAAGAATTTTGGCGTGTCCCTGTACACAGTTTATAAAAAATATAGCAATGAAAATTATACAGCTACTTATATGGAAAGCTGGAATGTGTGCGCCAATTTGCAAGTCAATCGAAGGATTTTTGCGGCCGCTATTGCGGTACATACAAATTCTTCCCATAGGCCGTAAGGATAAGAAACATTTTGGCGTGTCCCTGTACACGAACAACAAACGGAATACACACCTAACACTATACAGCTAATTCCGTTGGGCTCGTGAATATGTGTACCAAATTGCAAGTCTATAGCGTTATTTTTTGGGCCGCTATCGCGGTACATACAAATTCTTCCCATAGGCCGTAATGATAAAAAAACTTTGGCGTGCCCCTGTACACGAACTAAAAGTGGAATGCACACCCAAAACTATACAGCTAATTTCGTGGGGATCATGAACATCTGTACAAAGTTTCAAGTCAATAGCGTGGTTTTTACGGCCGCCATCGCACGACAGACAGACAGACAGACGGACGGACGGACCGACGGAACCCAAAATCCTTTGGAGTCTCAACAGAGGGCCTCCACTGACGTTTCGGCAAAAATTGAAGTCAATAGCTTGATTTTTGCGGCGGCTATCGCGGTACATACAGATTCTTCCCATAGGCCGTAATGATAGAAAATCTTTGGCGTGTCCCTGTACACGAACTACAAATGGAATACACACCTAAAACTATACAGCTGATTCCGTTGGGCTTATGAACATGTGTACCAAATTGCAAGTCGAAAGCGTGATTTTTGTGGCTGCTATCGCGGTACATACAAATTCCTCCCATAGTCCGTAATGATAAGAAAAACTTTGGCGTGTCCCTGTACACGAATTACAAATGGAATACACACCCAAAACTATACAGCTGATTTCGTGGGGCACATGAAGACGTGTACCAAATTGCAAGTCAATAGCGTGATTTTTGTGGCCGCTATCGCGATGCATACAAATTCCTCCCATAGGCCGTAATGATAAGAAAAACTTTGGCGTGTCCCTGTATACGAATTACAAATGGAGTACATACCAAAATCTATACAGCTGATTTCGTGGGGCTCATGAACACGTGTACCAAATTTCAAGTCAATAGCGCGATTTTTGCGGCCGCTATCGCGCGACAGACAGACAGACAGACAGACAGACAGACACAGCCCAAAACCGTTTTGAGTCTCAACAGAGGGCCTCCACTGACGTTTCGGCAAATAATAATATTAATATAAATAAAAATAATTTTATATATGTATGTCGTATGTCTCCTTAAACACTAACTGGACTGAATTCAATCAAACTTAACACAGTTATTGCATTTTTAAATGTAGTTTAAATATCTAGCGCATGCACAGTGAGAGTAGGTGTGGAAAAACCCTCTTGAAAATGATATTTCTTTATGATTTCTTCAATAATAATGCAACTAGTGTCTTCAAATACGATATCTAGTCTGTTTCTAGTTTATATATTCTACCTAAGTAGAGCTTATAAAAAAATTCAAACTAAAAAGGGATTAAATGATTTAAAAAAACGTTCTAAAATTGCGCTTTCGTCAAAATTCGATTTTAACAATTTACTGGGAATACGTCAAAATGACTCAGTATCTTCATAAAATTAAAATCGACATGTTAGAATGACGACACTTTCAGAAAACATTCCAAATTAAGGTCTATCGTTTTCAAAAGGACATACTTAGAAGTCATTCGATAGGAAAGTTCATTTTAAAACGTAAAACTGTTAAGCTTCACTATGATAGTGTGAAGCTTTTATTTGCTAGAGATAGAATTAATAGTAAGAAATAGTAATCTTAGCTCCAAACTCTAATACAACTTACAGTTCTACTCGTTTTTCCCACTGAGAAAAATTAAAAAAGAAAAATTGAAAGCAAAGATAATTAATTTGACCTGTTCACCAGAGACTGTTTTTCAGAATTATAATAAGACTTATAAGGCTCGTAGCTGCTGAATCATTCTTCTTTCGGAAACACTATGATTTTTCACATGCGAAGAACGGGTAGAGCTACTAGATGTCACCTCTTTAAGGACTGAATTTCAGAAAATTACTTTAATTAGACCCTAAGAGGAGATATTTTGTTAAAATTCAAGTTACTGTTGTATGCCACTGGAATAATACATTGAAAAAGTTTTTAAAAAAATCTTTCCTCTTTCAACTACTTAATGATTAAATTTCGTTAAATCCGTTTATAGTGAACTTCTGCATCATGAAAACAACCAATTGTCCAAGCGAAACTTTTTTAGTTTCAGAGATTTGGACTCGACATTCATAGATGAATAAATAAATCACTGATATTTTGCCACTATCTGTGAAGATTTGAAAATGCTTTTTCACGTTACTGATAAATATTTTTTTTTCGTCTAAATAACAAATGCAAGCTCTTTTCTTAGAGCAATACTTTTTTTTTCTTTTTTTTAAGAATGTTTCATTCGAGAGTTATATTTTATAAATTAATTGTTACTTCCCTTACCCGATTATAGTAGGTAATGGGAGTATTGCATTCTGCAGAAAAATTCGATATCGAGTTTCACATAAACTGCATGTTTAATGTCTCTTGAGTACAAAAAATTTGATTTTCAGTTGTTGCTGAAAGTGTATGTATGTATATATATATATATGCTTGGAGAATGTTCTGACTACCATATCTCAAAAACTAATGAAGGTAGAAGATGAAGATATTGATAATCCGTATCTCAAGGACAGCTCTAACGACTCTCTTTAAACGTGCTATGTAAATATCCTTTTGTATAAATGAGTTTTTTTTTTTTTTTTTTTTTCCAAGAAAACTGATTGGCATTCTATATAAGTAGAATAGTAACAGCATTAGTAGTCTGTCTGAAGTCTCACAACCGCGCTTGTTTAAAACCGGATACAGACATTTTTAAAACTTGCTATATTAACCCCCTTTCAGATATATTTTTTGGCCAACAACTGAATTTGACAATATTTGGGGAAATTCGGTATCTGTAAATCGGCTCTAACAATTTTCCTGAAAATTGCTTCAAAATTCCTTTTTCAGATATTCTTTCGCATATATTAGTTAATTTTTA